>JAWDJD010000001.1:41657500-42257500 GCA_035047305.1 Bradypodion pumilum | reverse complement strand
TATATGCACCAACTACCAGTGCAGATCAAACCACAGTAGACCAGTTCTATGAGGACCTACAACATCTTATAGAACAGACACCAAGAAACGATGTCCACATTATCTTAGGAGACTGGAATACAAAAGTAGGAAATCAAAAAGTGGACGGAATAACAGGCAAGTTTGGTCTGGGAACACAAAACGAAGCAGGGCAAAGACTGATAGAGTTCTGCCAAGATAACACACTAGTCATAGCAAACACCCTTTTCCAGCAACACAAGAGGAGACTCTACACATGGACATCACCAGATGGCCAACATCGAAACCAAATTGACTACATACTCTGCAGCCAAAGATGGAGAACCTCCATACAGTCAGCAAAAACAAGACCTGGAGCGGACTGTGGCTCAGATCACAATCTACTGATTGCAAAATTCAGGCTCAGACTGAAGAAAATAGGGAAAACTAATAGGCCGGATAGATATGATCTAGACAACATACCCAAGGAATACACGGTGGAGGTGAGGAACAGATTCAATGGTCTGGACCAGATAGACAGAGTACCAGAGGAATTATGGACAGAGATGAGAGACATTATGCAGGAGGCAGCAAGGAAAACTATACCAAAAGAAAAGAAGCGCAAGAAAGCAAAGTGGTTGTCGGATGAAGCTCTTAAAATAGCAGAGGAAAGAAGGAACGCAAAAGGCAAAGGAGAAAGGAAAAAATACAATCACTTAAATAAAGAATTTCAAAGAAAAGCAAGGAGAGATAAGGAAAGCTACCTAAATGAACAGTGCAAAGAAATAGAGGAAAACAACACAAGAGGCAGGACTAGAGATCTCTTTAAAAAAATTGGGGAAGTCAAGGGAACGTTCAAAGCAAAAATGATCACGATAAAAGACAAAGATGGCAAAGAGTTAGCGGATGCAGAAGAGATAAAGAAAAGATGGAAAGAGTAGACAGAGGAACTTTACAAAAAAGACCTAAACACCGCGGATAATAACAATGAGGGGGAAATTGAACTTGAACCAGACATCCTAGAGAGTGAAATCAGAAAGGCCCTAAAAAGCACGGCAAACAACAAAGCCAGTGGATATGATGGTATCCCAGTTGAATTCTTCAAAGCCCTAAAAGATGATGGAATCAAGCTACTACATGATATATGCCAGCAGATTTGGAAAACGAAACAGTGGCCACAGGATTGGAAAAGATCAGTATATGTCCCAATCCCAAAAAAGGGCAATGCCAAAGAATGTTCATATTATCGAACAATTGCGCTCATCCCACAAGCTAGCAAAGTGATGCTCAAGATAATGCAGGATAGACTACAGCAGCATGTAGAAAGAGAACTACCAGAGGTGCAGGCTGGATTCAGAAGAGGCAGGGGGACCAGAGATCACATTGCCAACATACGTTGGATCATGGAGAAAACAAAGGAATACCAGAAACAAGCTTACTTCTGTTTCATTGACTACACCAAGGCCTTTGATTGTGTGGACCACAACAAAATGTGGCAAGTAATTAAAGAGATGGGAATACCAGAACACCTCATATGTCTCATGAGAAATCTGTACATGAGTCAAGAAGCAACAGTTAGGACAGAGTATGGAATGACGGAGTGGTTTGGAATAGGAAAAGGAGTAAAACAAGGCTGCATTCTGTCACCCTGCTTATTCAACTTATACACAGAGCACATAATGCGCAATGCAGGGATGGAGGAATCACCATATGGGATCAAAATTGCTGGGAGAAACATCAACAATTTGAGATATGCAGATGATACCACCCTAATGGCAGAAAGTGAAGGAGACCTAAAGAAGCTCCTGATTAGGTTGAAAGAAGAGAGTGCAAAAGCTGGCCTGAGACTCAATATCAAGAAAACCAAGATAATGGCAACAGGCGCTATAAGTCCCTGGAAAATAGATGGGGAAGAAGTAGAAGCAGTAACAGATTTTACTTTCTTAGGATCCAAGATCTCTGCAGATGGAGATTGCAGCCATGAAATAAAAAGGCGACTGATTCTTGGGAGACAAGCTATGAAAAACCTGGGGAACATAGTGAAAAGTAGAGATATCTCACTGCAAACAAAGGTCCGCATAGTCAAAGCAATGGTATTTCCGGTGGTAATGTATGGCTGTGAGAGCTGGACCATTAGAAAGGCTGAGCGAAGAAAAATAGATGCCTTTGAGATGTGGTGCTGGAGGAGAGTTTTGAGAGTCCCCTGGACAGCGAGGAGAACAAATAGGTCAATATTAGAAGAGATTAGCCCTGAGTGCTACTTAGAAGGACAAATAACAAAGATGAAGTTGAAGTATTTTGGACATCAAATGAGAAGAGAGGATTCACTTGAGAAGGCCTTGATGCTGGGGAAGGTGGAGGGCAAAAGAAGAAGGGGACGGCCAAAGATGAGATGGCTAGATGGTATTGTAGACACAATGGGCACGGGGCTGTGTGGACTAAGGAGGATGGTGGAGGACAGAGGTGCCTGGAGAGCGATGGTCCATAGGGTCGCAAAGAGTAGGAATCGACTGTGCGACTGAACAACATGCCCACTTGGCCAGCCACACCCACCTCTCTACCCAAAGCCATGGCATAGGGAGGCCAAGTGCCCACAGAGCTAGCCACACCCATGGTGGGGGTAGTAAAAAAAAAAATCAGCGCATCACTATCCAGAGGGACTGATTCCATGGAACTGTATAGCCATCTCTGTTTCTGGAATGCCTTGTAAGCACATCTTGAATAGACTGTTAAATAAAGACTTGCTGTTTTGTTCATCGTTGTCTGAACTATTGCTTGCAAGGGCCAGACATAACACTAACCTTACCTCTTCCCTTCACTAGCTTGTGTGGGAAGAATCTCCAAAAGCTATGAATGGCTGTGCTTTGCAAGGCTACAGCTGATCTCCTGCCTCAGCAAGCTGAAAAACACGTCTGGTGCCTGGCTTGGTCATGTCATGATTTTCACTCTTAATTGCGGTGAAAAAAGAGCCATGGGAGATGGTGTGTGTAGGAGATGCCGGACTTGGACAGGCTGATCATCTGGCTACCTGCTTGGCAGAAGCCTCCAGGAGCTGAATATTCTTAATGCTCCTTCTTTCCCATCCTTCTGTTCTGCCTTCCTCCGCAATAGAGTCAACAGCTGTAACAACACATGGAGAAAACTTGGCAGCTTCAAGACACAGATGCTGGGCTCTGTAATGTACTTTTCCTGTCGAAGCGACTGAGTGTTTTGCTGGCTGATAGAATGTCTTTATTGCTGTCTGAGTGGCTTGCAATGGCACTAGTTACTGTTCTGCTGATGATGAAGCCCAGGCACCCAGGGGGATAGGAACTCATGTTGACAGCAGCACAAGCTGGCTGGGCCTGTCCTTTAAGATGCTTGGAAGAAGACAGAACACTCTTACGAGGGAGGTTTCAGCCAAAAAAGCAGCCTCTGTGGCCGTATTTTTGCATGTAGAATGTGCATTTTGATGGAAATTAATGGTGACAATTGTGTTTTAAAGGCAACTGTTTGTTAGAAAAGATATGTCCCTGACTTTTCATAGGCCAAAGCTGCAATCCCTTATGGCAGGGGTGCCCAAACTATGGCCCGTGGGCCAGATCCGACAATTCATCCGGCCCACGACGCCCTCGTTGCTCCTGGAAGCGGAAATACAATGTGCCCGTATGGGCCAGATGAACTGGCATTGGGGGACATATCTGGCCCATGGGCCATAGTGACTGGCTCCCTGAACCACATGACCAGCTCATGGCCCAAAACATTTGGGCACCCCTGCCTTATGGTTTTACCTTGAAGTAATTCCCACTGAAGGGACTGTGGTGGCTTAGTGGTTAAGACACTGAACATGATGACTGGAAGGTCAGCAGGTCAGCATTTCGAGACCTGAGTGCTGCATAACAGAGTGAGCTCCCATCTTTATCCCAGCTCCTGCCAACCTAGCAGTTCAAAAGCAAGAAATTGCAAGTAGATAAATAGGTACCGCTTTGGTGGGAATGGTAACGGAGCACTTCATGTGTTCATGCCTGCCACATGACCACAAAAACATCTGCAGACATAGCAAGAAAGCTGGCTCTTTGACTATAGATGGAGATAAGCACTTTACTCTAGTGTCGGATATACAGTAACTGGATTTTGAGTGCTTCATGTGTTCATGTCGGAGCTCATTCCGTTCTGCAATATTCAGGTCTCGAACTGCTGACCACCCGCCTTCTAGTCAGTGTCGTAGCCACTTGAGGCACTGAACCACTGAACCTGAGGTATATGCAAGTCCAGAGAAATTCAGCTGGTCCTCACAGACGAAAAGCATGGATAGAAGGTATTTATGTCCCAAGAACAGACACACATGAGATTATTCTCTTGAGTATGAGGCTTAACTGCAAATAAACATGTATGTAATAGAGTTACATGCTGAATGCTACTAAGAAATTGTCCTGTGATTCTGCAATATATCAAAGCCTGTCACTTCTTTAAAGAGCAAAGAGAATAGTGAGAGTATCCCCTGTATCCTTTATGTTTCAAGTGCTATACAGCAAGAATTTATATATTTAAATCACACGCAACTGGAATATTCTCCCACTCTATCTGGTGTACAACAGATTAAAAGTTTTTTTTTTACAAATAACAATATAATATTAAACATAATATAATACACAAAACTAACAAACACTAAACCAAACAGAATAAATTATAAACAAAAAGAAATATACAATAATAATATCCTCCCCCCCTAAAAAAACCACACACTGGTCAGTGACAGAAAAATATCAAGTTAATAAAAAATATGTGTCACTATCACATGTTTTAACCATGTTGTTGTTGTTGTTCAGTTGCACAGTCGCTTCCGACCCTTTGCGACCCTATGGACCATTGCCCTCCAGGTGTCTCTGTCCTCCACTACCACCCCTCAGCCCTCCCAGTTCTTTGCCCATTGTGTCTACAATACCATCTAGCCATCTTATCCTTGGCCTCCCCCTTCTTCTTTTGCCCTCCACCTTTCCCAGCATCAAGGCCTTCTCAAGTGAATCCTCAATTCTCATTTAATGTCCAAAGTACTTCATCTTCATCTTTACTATTTGACCTTCTAATGAGCAGTCAGGCTTGATTTCTTCTAGGATTGACTCTCCAAACTCTCCTCCAACACCACATTTCAAAGGCATCTATCTTTTCTTCTCTGTTCAGCTTTCCTAATTGTCCAGCTCTTGCACCCATACATTACCACCGGGAATACCATTGTTTTGACTATTCGAATTTTTGTTTGCAATGTGATGTCTCTGCTTTGCACTATGTTCCCCAGGTTATATTTCTACAGTAAACTGGGATTTTTTTTAAAAAAAATCCTCTCAAAATACATAAGTAAAATATACAATTACTGTATTTAACTTTTAAAGTTCAAATTTAAAATGAAGGTACAGGTGTATGCTAATACCTCTTCATTTCAAGTACTGTATGCATTTTTCAAGGTGGACAGCCATGGTCTGTTGTCTGTCTTAGACTGAAAAATACTATCAGTTTCATTCTGTTTTGAACAAGAATTTAGGGGGGTGAGGGAGAGCACGGTTGCTGCTGACTAACTGTGGAACCAAAGGTAATCTTATTTTCATGCAAGTTGTGAAAGGTTCTCCTAAAGCAGGCCTGACTAAATATTTCAACTGGCTGAAGGCCAACAGACATTTCTGGCCTGGCCTGGTGCTAGGACCGAGTACTTTGGGGCAAATTCTGGAGCTCAAAAGACCACCATACCTTCCCTTCTGCCTTTTTTAATGGTCTAGACTAAAGACAGCTCTATAAAGAGAATTGCTGGGTCAGGCGGCCACAGCTGATGCTATCTTCCTTAAATTGTCAGTTAACCAATGGGATACAGTTATCCCAGGCTACAAACTGTACAGAAAGGATAGGAAGGGGCAAACGGGAGGTGGTGTAGCCTTGTATGTCAAAGAAGTGATAAAATCATATGAATTGGAATATCTAGGTGATTTGGAGTCACCATTAGAAGCTCTGTGGGTAAGAGTACCAGGCCACAAGGATGGTATAACAGTAGGCATATATTATCGGCCTCCGACCCAAACTCTTGAGGGAGACTGGCAGTTGGAGAATGTTGTAAAGGAGGCATCCAAGAAGGGAAGCCTGGTTATAATGGGTCTGCCATCTGAATTACGGAAAAATTAAATGAGGGGAGGGGGGGTCAGGTCAAAGATTACGTAATCCATTTGGAGCTGTTGTGTATTAGGCACCAATAGTGAAAAGCTCTAAAAATTAGAGTTTAGATACAAAAACTCTGGATAATGTAATTTTAAAGTGGGGTGAGGGGGTCGAAACTAAAATTATGGTCAGATTACATGGGGGAATCAATTCCCCCCCCCAAAAAAAATAAACACACCTAACAACAATGGATCACATAATTGTTGAATGGCCCCCTATCAGTCTTGGCTATTGGCCATTGGTGGACATAAAAAAAAATTCCTACCACACTGTGGGCATGGCCATGTGACTGGGTGGGCATGGCCTGTTGGCCATGTGACTGAACTTCGCTATAGAACTATGAAAATAGAAGCCTCTTCTGTTTTCATCACTCTATAGCGAACCTCTGAAGCCATTTACCTCATGCCCAAGGCTTTTCCAGGGCTCTGTTTCACCCCGAAGTGCCTCTCCAGCCACTCTGGAGTGGCTGGGGATGCGCTTTGGGGTGAAACACAGCCCAGGAAAAGCCTTTGATGAAGGGGGGAATGGAGCCAGTCTCTTCTAGGAGCCTCTTCTAGGAGGAGGAGGAGGAGGTGGTTGAGGTGGTGGGTAGGGTGAGGAGGTGGGTGGGGCCAGACATTTTTATTACTGGTACACGCGTACTGGTGCAAACTTACTGATGTCCACCACTGCTATTAGGCTACAATACTATTTGGAGGTGCTAGAAGCAGTGGGCACAGAGCTGGATGGGTTGAGGAGGATGGTGGAGGATAGGAGTGCCTGGTGGGCAATGGTCCATGAGGTCGCAAAGGGTCAGAATTGAGTGTGGGACTGAACAACAACAAAAAAGAACAGTAGTAGTAATAGCACCAGAGCCACTACTTTCAGAATGTCGGACATCTTCAACGCCATATTGGAAAGCAGTACATTTCATAATGAAATCTCTCCTTCCCACCCAGTTTAAAATGAACATTCATCCCCCTCCCCACCCAAATCTAAATAAAGCCACAAATACTGTTTTCCATTTAAGAGACACAGACTTGAAAGCCTGCTTCAAGCAGGTGACTTTGTGCTCCTTTGTGTTTTCATGAAAACATGTGAAATATTTATTTTTCATTCATACTATCTCATTATTGCAGGTTTCCTTTACAACTGTGTTCATTTCAAAAGCGACAGTGGAAGGGGGGGGGGGAGTAGAGAAAGATTCCTATTGATTTTTATCTGAGTCTGAAATTTTCCAACAGAGGTTTGATCGCACAAAAGTAGCACCAGTTGTAACCAATAGAACACTTTTTGTTTTTACTGCTCCTTTCATCAAGTTGGATGTCCACCAGGTGAAAAATATTTGGAGGCTCTTCCCTTCTCTGTACTGAAAAGATACATATAGCAGAGAAAAACAACCCAAGCAATAAATGAGAAAACTGGAGGGGCTGGTTGCAACAGGAAACCATTACAAACCTGATGGTGAACTGTTGGCTTCCAGTGGGTGTTTTATATGTGTACTACTGTTAACAGTGGGGTAAATGAGATATCATATGCATACATGTGCAGCAAAGTCCTAATTCCTTTATTATTTCAAAGGGACTTTCCAAGTTTGTAATTCTTAGCAGAGAAGCACCAAATGAGAAGTGGTGGCTTAGTGGATGAGATGCAGAACTTGATGACTAGAAGGTTGGCACGTTAGCAGTTCAAGACCTAAGAAGAATATTGTAATTGCCTGTTTGGCTCAAAGTTGTCGTCACCATTGCTGCATTGGAGGCAAAATATTATCTTAAGCTTTACAACATTGCTGTCTTTCACTCATTTCCATGGAAATGGGAACTGTAGAACACACAGTCAATAAGTGCCAGTTTTAGCAGTTTGGGGGCCACCCAAGGAACACTCAAAAGTGCTATGTTATTAATGTACTTGATGATAAAAATGATCAAATATGTTTCATTCATGAGTAGCAGAAATACACTTTGCACGTCAAACTATCTTTGCATTATGCTATCTTTTTTGTATATATTACCATACAAGCTGCTAGTTTTGCCATAAAGAAACCTAAACATCTTGGCCATTAAAACTTTTCTGTTTCAACTATTTCTGTCCCACTATTTAACTATACTCATGGTGGTGTGGTGGATACACTAGGACTCAGGAGACCAGGGTCCAAATCTCTGTTTCACTCTGGAACCCACTGGCGGGAGGAGTAGAACTGGCAAAACCACTCTTTAAATTTCACGCTTACCTTGAAAGTCCTGTTAGGATTGTTGTAAGTCGGCTCCAACTTCATGACACATAACATGCTCCTTAACTAACACAGGGTCCCAGAGCATTTCACAAATGAAGAAAAACAAAGAATAACTCTGTGGCCAATATGTTGTCACTATCAAGCAGCTTACCTATCCTCCATTCAAATCCAAAATCCAGTCTTGGCTTTGAAATGTATATTAATTTGTTCTGGAGTGATTTGCCCTTCATCTAGTTGGTTAAAAGTCAATTTTAACTGTTCCCTTGATTTACCATGGAAGACCAAGGGGATGATCACAGAGAAACAGGTCACATTTTGGAACACTTCAGGAGAGGTTCAGTGTGATCTATTTGATTAATGAAGTAATCTGGCCCTGACTCATCCTCAGTCTACACCTTTTTGGTCCAGCTGGTGAGCTACTATTTGTTTGGCCCATGCTTTAATGATTCCCTGGCAGATGGAAGGATCACTTTAAGGAAGATCATTTCCATCTCAGTGATCTTTTCTGGTGCAATCAGGCACATGGCTGTTTGGCCATTTGAGCTCAACCCCAAATTACCATTTTTAAATTTTTTGCAGTTGCATACATGACATTGATAGATCCAAAAGAGAGGGGTAAACCTACCAAATCTCAGTCAGCTGCATTAAAGGTGTATTGCACACTTTTAAATTTGTGTGTGGGTGTGTTAAATAAAAAAGACAAGTAATGAATCCAACTCGATCCATATTTTGGAAACAAATCAATCTATAAATTTGATTTGCTTCAACCCAGAAATGAATTTGATCTTTCCAATATGATCCGGGTCTAACATAGGCGAATTGAGTTCAGAATTTGAGATACGTCTGAATCTGGTGCACTGAATCTATGGTGGGACAATCTGTCACTTCATCACCCAAAATGATATCAGTAGCTCTGATTTGTTCTGCCATTCTGTCTGTTTGTCTGTCCATTCATCTGTCCATTCATCAGGGAGCATTCTAATTTGCCATGAACAGCAACATATCTCTTCTTTCTGCAATATCCCTTGGTATATCTGGCCTTTTTTTAATGTCCCAGAGCCCTCACAACCATTCTGTACCATCACCCCCCAACAGAGATGATATATCTCTAGGCCAAGTTAGAGTGATCCTTGCTTATACCCTTAACATAAATCTTCTCTTTCTCTTAGAGGCCTGTAAATACCTGTAGTTGTAAAGTCCACAGATATGAAAATAACTATGGGATTTTCAATGCCATTTTTAGCCATCATAACTTCTCCATTATTATTGGTATCACTGAAACCTGGTGGATGGATGATAACCAATGGGATACAGTTATCCCAGGCTACAAACTGTACAGAAAGGATAGGAAGGGGCAAACGGGAGGTGGTGTAGCCTTGTATGTCAAAGAAGTGATAAAATCATATGAATTGGAATATCTAGGTGATTTGGAGTCACCATTAGAAGCTCTGTGGGTAAGAGTACCAGGCCCCAAGGATGGTCTAACAGTAGGCATATATTATCGGCCTCCGACCCAAACTCTTGAGGGAGACTGGCAGTTGGAGAATGTTGTAAAGGAGGCATCCAAGAAGGGAAGCCTGGTTATAATGGGGGACTTCAATTACCCTCACATAGACTGGGTGAACTATTGTTCAGCACATGATAAAGAGATAAAGTTCCTAGATATGCTAAATGATTGTTCCCTGGGACAGATGGTTGAAGACCCAACTAGAGGTACAAGAATCCTTGACTTGATCCTGATGCAAGATGTTAATGTGACTGATCCAATAGGGAACAGTGACCACAACTCAATTATGTTTAACTTGATCATAGACCGCAAGTCACTGATAAAATCTAACACAGAGACCTTAAATTTTCAAAAAGGAAATTTCCCAAAGATGAGGAAACTAGTAAAAAAGAAGCTGAAAGGGAAAATTGAGAGAGTCCAAACACTCCAAGAGGCATAGAGGCTGTTTACAAAAACAATAACAGAGGCCCAATTGGAATGTATACCCAAAAGGAAAAAGGGCACTGCCAGGTCCAGGAGGACTCCGATGTGGCTTACAGGAGCTGTTCGGGAAGTGATCAAGAGCAAGAAAAGCTCATTTAGAAGATGGAAGGCTTGTCCGAATGAGGACAGCAGGCAGAAACATAAATTCTGGCAGAACAAATGCAAGGCAACAATCAGGAAAGCAAAGCAAGACTTTGAGGAGCGTATAGCTAAAAACACTCAGAGAAATAACAAAGACTTCTTTAAGTACATTATAAGTAAGAACCCAACTAGGAAGGCCATTGGACCATTAGATGACAATGGAAGGCAAGGAGTTATTAAAGAGGAAACAGAGATTGCAGAGAGACTCAATGAATTCTTTGCTTCAGTATTCACTGAAGAAGACAGAGACCACATGCCCAAAACAGAGCCTATCTTTGTAGGGAGGGAAACCGAAGAATTAAGCGAGATAGAAATAACCAGGGAGGAGGTCCTTGCATGTCTTGTTAAACCAAACACTAACAAATCACCAGGACCAGATGGCATCCATCCACGAGTTCTTAGGGAACTTAAAGATGAAATTGCTGATCTCCTAGCCAAAATATATAATATTTCCCTCAAATCAGGCTTTGTGCCTGATGACTGGAAGGTAGCGAATGTAACACCAATTTTCAAAAAAGGATCCAGGGGTGATCCAGGAAATTACTAACCTGTCAGTTTGACATGTGTCCCAGGTAAAGTGATGGAAACCATCCTAAAAGATAGAATTAATAGGCACATAGAAGAGAAGGCACTGCTAAAGGAGAGCCAACATGGCTTTTGCAAGGGCAAATTATGCCTCACTAATCTGTTGGAATTTTTTGAGAGTGTCAACAAGCATGTGGATAAGGGGGATCCAGTTGACATTGTTTATCTGGACTTTCAGAAGGCTTATGACAAGGTCTCACACCAAAGACTCTTGAATAAACTTACCAGTCATGGAATAAAGGGACAGGTCTTGTCCTGGATCAGCAACTGGCTAAGGGACAGGAAACAGAGGGTAGCACTAAATGGACACTTCTCCAAGTGGAGGGAAGTAAAGAGTGGGGTCCCCCAAGGTTCAGTACTGGGACCCCTGCTTTTCAACCTCTTCATAAATGATCTAGAGGTAGGAGTAAAAAGCAAGGTAGCCAAATTTGCTGATGACACTAAATTATACAGGGTAGTGAAAACTGTGAGAGATTGTGAGGAGCTCCAGAGGGATCTCTTGACACTGGAGGAGTGGGCAAAACAGTGGCAAATGAGCTTCAACATTAGTAAGTGCAGAGTGATACATGTTGTGGCAAAAAAAACCAATTACATTTATAAACTGATGGGTTCTGAACTCTCTGCGACAAACCAGGAAAGGGACCTTGGTGTCCTGGTGGACAATTCAATGAAGGTGTCAACCCAGTGTGCCTCAACAGTGAAAAAAGCAAACTCAATGTTAGGGATCATTAGGAAAGGTATAGAAAATAAGTCAGCAAGTGTCATTTTGCCTCTTTATAAATCTATGGTGAGGCCCCATCTGGAATACTGTGTACAGTTCTGGTCGTCATACCTCCAGAAGGATATTATGGAGTTGGAGAAAGTGCAGAGGAGGGCAACCAGAATGATTAGGGGACTGGAACAACTTCCTTACCATCTGAGGCTGCAACGGTTGGGCCTTTTCACTCTGGAACGACGGCGTCTAAGAGGTGACCTGATTGAAGTTTATAAAATCATGCACGGTGTGGACAAAGTAGATAAGGAAAAACTGTTTTCCCTATCGCACAACACTAGAACTAGGGGACACTCCATGAAACTTTTGGGTACTAGTTCTCAAACAAATAAGAGTAAGTACTTTTTCACCCAGATGATTACTGGTCTATGGAACTCCCTGCCAGAAGAAGTGGTGACAGCTGTCAGTCTTGACAGCTTTAAGAAAGGATTAGACAAGTTCATGGAGGACAAGGGTATCAATGGCTATAATTATGGATGCTTAAGGACAACCTCGGGGTTGGAGAAATAGGCAGGATATCTCTCAATGCCATTTCCAGGGAATCCTAAGCAGGTGAAGGCATCTCCTTGGGAATACCCTGAAGGAAATGGTGAGCCACTGTGTGAGACAGAATGCTGGACTGGATGGGCTGTGGCCTGTTCCAGCAAGGCTGTTCTTATGTTCTTATGTTCCATTTGTGTCATCTAGATCAACTCAGGCAAAGCAAACTGACCTCAGTGAGGACTCCACTTTGCAGAAAGTGTTTAGATATAACTATGCTTGTTTTCTGTTGCTCACATATGTTTTAAACTGTAATTTTGCCCCTTTCCTATGCTTAATCATTTTCCTTAATAATCTGTTTTTAGTGCCTTAACAAAAACATTTTGAAACTTCCAGGAAACGATTTTCCTCCCAGGCACTTGAACATGCTATTTTACTAAATTTTCTAATGAACGGTTTCATTTTTCATTGGTTCTAAATAGTGAACAGGAGATAAAGTATACACCCACATTTTGACAAATTCTGGACTCAGTGAACATTTCTCTTTTTCAACCTGTTTCCAGCCTGACTGGCTGCTACATTATCACTGTTTTAATCCTTAATTTGGGCTTTTGATCAGAACTATTGTATTCACAGTGTAATGTCAACCAACCAGGATGGCATGATCTTGAGCCTAGTTCCCCATTTTTGCGGAAAGAGACTGTCAGATTAAGCTGAAGTATCAGATGGGAAGAAGGATTTCTCCTTTGGACATGGCCCTGAAATTCATCAGTGCTAGCACAATAGGAGGCTATTTGCCCCACACCTTTCTGGCCTGAGGAAGTTGCAGTGTTCTCCTTTTATCACAAACATTTGCTGAAGACCTAACAGAACTATGACTTCCTCTGTGAATTCAATCTGGCAAACTGTTCAGGCAAGTTAGGTCTAAGTTACTGCTCTCTCATCAAAGGCAAGGGGACTGCAGAGTCTCAGTGTTTAAGAAGCTCATCTTGTTATCTGGAAGGTTGGCAAGACACGAGTACTGCATCCCAGCTCTTAACAACCTAGCAGTTCGAAAGCATGAAATTGCAAGTAGATAAACAGAGACCACTTTGGTAGGAAAAGATCTTGGGGACATCTAAGGAGCCTCATTTGGGCGTCCCCTGAGTGGAGTTCCTCCAGCAAACATCCTTTAAACCCAGAAAGCACTTTTGTGTGCTTCTAACATGATAAAAAAAGGAAAGCTAATCACCCATTTGAGTCCAGAGCTCATCATTAAGGCCCAGGCTAGTTTCTATCATAATATGTGAACCTGATAATAATTTCATGTCAGAGATTACTCTGGGTTGAAAGGATTTTTGCTGGAGAAACTCCACTCAGGGGATGCCCTAATGAGGCTCCTTTCATGTCCCTCAGGTATTGAAACCTCCTCCACCACTCCCTCTCATCAGAAAAATAAAATAAAACAGAAAAATAAAATAAAATAAAATAAATAATAAACCTGACCTTCCAGGCTCCAAAGCTCAGTGTCTTAACTACTAAAGTACCACATGAGCCTACCCAGTAGGAATATAAGCCTAAATTCCACATGGAGCTTTCCAGGGTTCTACCGGGGACTTGGATTCTATCAGAACATGAACTTTTGTTGACTTTCCCATGCTGGAAGCGTAACTCTTAGATAAAGCCCTAATTGGAATGGAACTCCATCTGGCTGAAACCACTATGCTAAATAGAGCTCAGGGTCATAAAGTGAGCATGATGATATTGTGAGACTGTTTATAGACATTACACAGGAGGAGGAGCCTAAGGTAGGAGGAGGGAGGAGCCTAAGGTAGCTGGTTGGAGTGATTTCTGCCGTCTCCTTCTCCAGACAAGGAAAAAAGGTCCTATTTTAAAAGTACCATGGAATTTGCCAAAAGATAGCTACTGCATTCCTTTGGATGATAAGGTACCGTGGGAGGTGTTGAAGGTCCTGTTGAAAAACTATTTGCTGATAAATCTTCTGTTGAAAAATACTGGAGAGAAAAGTGCTAAGAAGCAGAGGGCCTTTTTGCTGCAAGGCTTTTTAAAGCAATAGACCTGCCATCTCCCTTTTGTTGCTGTGAGGACTTTTTTTTCCACCTCTTTGCCTCTGATACAATTTTTGGAGGAAAAGGCTTCATACAGGATTGGTTTGGAAAAGTTTACAGTTTATCCACTACAGCTCTTTCTTTTTGTTGCCGTCCTAATTTCAGAGGGAGGAACCACCATATTGGGCTGAGCCAACAGAGCTGGCAGGAAGCCAGGTGCTTTTTGTGATAAGATAAAGCTTTGTGGTTGTAAATTAAAATAAAACTGCAGTCTCTTAGTAGCTGGTGGAAAAATATTTATGGACTATTGATAGCTGCAAGTTGCTGACCAAACAATATTAGGTACTGGAAGAGAGACAACAGTAAGAGACTTTTTTTTTTACAAGAGTTACTGTAGCGGTGGTTGATCAAAATAAATGAAGAGGAGAGTCTGGAAAAAGAGACTGTATCAGATAAAGCATATAGATGTCTTGTCAGTGCAGACGACAGGCCAATAAACAAAGAAGAATCTGAAAATATGGATGCAAGACCATCCTCTAAGGAAAAATCGAGTGGAGATCTGACTCTGTTGGAATTAAAAGACTTTATAACTACAAAATCTAATGAAGATAAAAAAAGAAATTAAACAGTTTGTTAAAGAGGTGGTCAGAGAGGAAGTGCAATCTCTGGAAAAATCAATTTCTGGATTAAACATGAGAACCAATACTTTGGAGTCAGAGGTTAAGGACTTGGTGGAGATTGCAGTAAGGCATGAAAATACTATGGACAAAAGATTTAAGCAACTGGTGAAGCTACAGGATCAATCGAAAAAGAAAAATATCAGGATTAAGTTTTCCCCTGACATGGATAAAGACAATTTAAAAATTGAAGTGGTTGAATGGTTATAAACCTTTGCTTTGGGCTCTGGCACCAATTAAAGAAGAAGAGATTGAAGCAATTTTTAAGTTCGGTTTCAAGAGAGGTCAACACCCCGGAGAAATGATAATTACTTTTGTATCAGGTTATAAAAAAGATCAAGTAATGGACTGTTTAAGGAAGCATTGTGACTCTGCATTAAAGATAGGAGAAGTAAAAGTACAAGCATATCATGATTTAAGTAATGAGACTATTCAATGGAGAAGACAGATGAAGCTGATAACTGAAATTTTGTTTAATTGCAATATAAGATATCAATGGGGTTTCCCTAGCTTCTTAAAGATATTTCATTATGAGAAGGTGGTTAGAGCAGAGGACCCAAAGGGAGCAATGAGGCAACTTGAATTACTTAAAATTATAGCGAAGGGAGATCCAAACTGGGAAAAACTGGTAAAAAATATCTATGGAGAAGGTTCAAAAGGATCAAAGGGGAAAGAGGAGTATCAAGCAAAGGAGAGAGACCATTCAAGGGAGAAACAAAGGGAGAAACCTTTGGGTTATGGAAGTGGAGGGGAAATAAGAGAATTAAAAGGATGCAGAATTGTCTGGTGCAAAGATAAAGCCAAAAGCCAAAAAGGTAATTAATATATAAATATAAATAGGCACAGGCAAGAAAGTGTTAACAATTTAGGAATATGAATACTAATAGCATAGGGACCAAAAGAATTAAAATAGAGGAAAAATAAGAGAAGGAGATGGGGAATAGTGAAAGGAAAAATTAAGAATAGAAGGGATAGGCTCTCCCTCCTCCTCCCCCATTCCCTAAATGGGAGCAGGCGGGCAATATTTTGCCTGGCGGGGGGGGGAATGAGATTTTTGAGTGTTGCATGTTGGAGGGTTATATGTTATATGTTATTGAAAAATAAAAAAGTTATATATAAAAAAGGGAGCATGATGATATTGTGACACTTGTGTATAGACATTACCGAAGTTAAACAGCATTTTCAAAATTTAATTTAATTTAATTTAATTTAATTTTTTAACTTCTATACTGCCCACTCAGGTACAACCCAACTCAGGGCGGTTCAACAGCATAATCTAAAAACACAAAATATACAATTTCAATAAAACTAGCATAAAAACATACGAAAGATAAAACAAATAAAACCACTTAGTTAAATTCTCCCATCCCTATTAATAAAGAAGGGAGGGGAAGGGGTCACTAAACTGGATTAGGCTATAAGCCAATGGGCAGAGGTGACATTCCCATTGGGGCCCCACACCTGCCCTGCCAGCCAGGTTTTCAGACCTTTCCTGATGGGCAGCAATTCTGTCTGTAACTTTAGCTCTATCGGCAGGAGGTTCCATAGGGCCGGTACGAACACGGAGAAGGCCCTCCTTCGTGCGCTAGAGAGGCGAGTCCCTCTAGCTGATGGTACCATTAGAGAGCCCCTCCGGTCTGCCCTGGTTGGACAGACAGACATTCTTGGGGTGACGCAGTCTCTTAGGTAACCTGGCCCACTACCATGTAGGGCTTTAAAGGTCAAAACCAGCACCTTGAATTGCACCCGGAGGCAAACCGGTAACCAGTGCAGCTCCCGGAGCAGTGGCAAGGCAATTTAAAAAAATACTAGTCACATGGGTGATCCCAGCCAACTGAGTGACTGATTGCTCTTCTTCTGTATTACCTGTACAGTTAGGGGTGCTTAGCCCTTAAAATTCTTAAAATTAACACAAGAGAATTATTTTATAGCAACTGAAGTTGTTTACAAAATGTCATCCATACCTCCCCTTTTTTTTTTGCTGAACTTCAATTTGCATAAATTTCTGATGGTCTTTTGCTGACAATCCAGGTACTGGGTCAGGAACAGGCGATAAATTTACAACATTTCAAGCAGGCAGATATCTAACACTGATCTGGAGCCAATATATACTTGCTCCCCTAGTCTCCCATTTAGGCATTGTCCAGATTCAAAACTACTTAGCCTTTTGGTACATCACAATTTTATGTGTCTTCAGACAAATCTTGAGAACCGTAGTGTGTATGAGTTTTCCTCAGGAATTGTTTTTCTAGTTACTTATACAGTGTAAGTATGCAACACAAATAGGTGCTGAAATTACTAGTAGTGAATCTGGATTCTTGAGAAAAGTGTTTTTGGTGTCTTCCAATCAGTTACAATCCATTTACTTTTCCACATCAGTACAAATTACAGTAACCAAGTCAGCTCCTATCTGCATAGCCAGGCTATAGATACTTCATGCTAAAGTCAAAAAAGAATGTTGAGAAACAAAGCTACCATTTTGTGGACTGGATTGCTTATATAGAAGAGGGTCATTTCTCCACAATTATCAGGCAGACATAGATACATGCTTGTAAAGAACCACCAGCCTGGATATTATTTCTGTTTCATGGGGGATAAAAAGAGATAAGACAATCCATGATGGAGACTGGCAGCAAAGGCCTCTGGCAAAAACAAATGGCACCAAAGAAGTCAAATAAATGTACCATCCTCTCTTTTCTTCTCCTGTATTAAAAAGCAACATTTTGCAAGCAATGGCCCATATGGGCTCAAAGCTTAGATGCCAAAAGTGTTGAAACTTATTCCAAATATTACACACAATCTGCCTTCATGGCAGACTGTGGCCTAAAGGTGGTCCTTCCATTATAGGGTTTGAAAAAGAACTGCAGGATTGTAGAAATGTGTGAGAAGTCATGAAATTTATGCAGATCTATTGTTACACAAACACGCATGCATACACACTGAATGTACAGAGAAGTGCACTGTTTTTCTGCAGAGTTTTCTAGAGTTCCAAAATTTTTAAAAGCACTGTCTGTTTTCTCCCCTTATATTTCAGAAGAGAAGCTCCATACCATTGTCAGAAATTCCTTAAATGCCTCTTTGGTGACAACACATGGCTTTTAAATGTCAAGAAAGGCTAACCTTTCTTCCTGAATTGTTTGTTTTTCTCTGGTACATACTTTTCCATTCTACATGCCAGAGTTTACCATAGAAGAAAATGCAAAATATAAAATATAGTAAAATATAACATCTGCCACTTAACGTGAATCCATATAAAAAGCTGTTGGGAGATGCTCAAGTGCCTACAACTTTGGCATGGCAATCAGTAAATGCCAATTTCTGCATGGTCAGCCAAAGGACACTTGGCCAGTTTAAGGGTAGGATACTCTGCTGGCCATGGGGGATATAAAATCCTTTTTTCCATATGAAGAAGAGACTGTAAACATCACTCACTGTGCAATGTTAATATTTCCTAGTAAGCCTGGTGCCACAGGTTTAACAGGACCATCCATATTTTACAAGGAGTTTATGCTGCTCCGAAGTAAATTCAATAATATTCTATTCCCCAGTTACCTTGCCCAGTTTCCTGTCTTTTCCTGTCAACTACACTATTTCTGATGGAATCCATTTTCTTAATCCCCTGGTTCCCACTGTCTCACATCATCTCTTCCAAGACTACAAAGTCAAGATGGGAAAAGGATTGCTTGGGATACCTTTTTTAAAATGGCTTTTCTTCATAACCCACAAAAACTAGACAAACATCTCTGTTTCCCTGATGGAAATGGCATCAATTATGGCTGATTTCTATGGTGGGCAGGGTAGGAGTGGTCGGCATAATCTTCTTGTTATATTCAAGTAGTTTGTTGACTCTTCCCACCATTTCCTCATTTGTCTTGCCATGAAGAATGGGCTTCATTGTTTTCTCTGCCTGCCTTCTTGTGTTTAGTGTCTTGCACGGAAGACAAAGAAGGAGTCGCAGGAAGGACTAACACAGGTTTATTCATTGATGCTCAGCAGGAACATGAGGTAATGGGGCAGATACATCTCATTATATACCATAACACAATACATTTGAATCTTGTTGCACGGTAGCTCATTGGCTGCTACCGGCGTGGCCTCGCCCAGGTCACGCCTCTCTTCTGCAGTTGTTTTCTCTTCTGCAGTTGTTTTCTCTTCTGCAGTTGTTTTCTCTTCTGCAGTTGTTTTCTCTTCTGCAGTTGTTTTCTGTAGCTCCTGATCATGTGGGGAATTTCCCGCGGCTGTTTGTGATTTGGGCAATGTGGACCATGTGAGACTGAACGCTCGCAGCTGCCCTCTATGGGCGGCTTGCTCGCGTTCCTTAACAGCTGAGATCCATTGTGATTGTGGACTGGTTACATTCATATATTTAAAGTGACATTGTACATGCATACATAACATCCCTCCCCCCTAGGATAGGACGAAGTCCCTCAACCATTGTGGCTTGCCGCATGTGCGCCTGGGGCGTGCGGCCGCCTGACTTAACACAGGGGAGCCGGAGACTCCTGGTTCCGTGGAGTCCTGCCCTGCAATGGAAAGGGGGGACTCATTAGCGGCTCAGTGTGGCGTCTGTGGTACCCTTGCATTGGGGGACGGGAATGGAATGAATAGTTGGGAAGTGAATCCCTGCCTGCCGCTTGAGGAGTTTGGGGACCCCCCAGTATGAATCTCGGGACCAACGAAGAGGCCCTCGTGGCCTCACCACCCCCCGCTGCCTGTCTGGGCGTTCTAGAGACTGTGGTGGGCGGACTCGCCCCTGTTGCCTGTCTTGAGGGTGTTGGTCTCCGGGGGGCAGGAGCTATTGCATACTCCAAAACAAAAGGGCTAGGGGGACTGGAAGTACCAGGGGCTGAACTGAAACCCCTCTTCTCGCTAGGACGGGTGGGGGACCACTCCGCTACATCCCCCTGGTACTGCAACTCATAATCATCATCAAACTGATCCCTCTCTTTGAAAGTATCCTCCTCTGTGTCTCCCCCTTGGGTAATGCGGGTGGGGGAGGACCCTAACGCTGCTTCCCCCTCGCCGGTGACTCGCCTTCGGAGTTGGTCGGCGTGCCTTCTCCAGAGTAGACCTGAACTAGTCTCGACCCTGTAGGATACCGGCCCCGTTTGCTCAACAATTGTCCCTGGCACCCACGCTGGCCCCGAGGCCGCGTAGTTTCTGCAGTGAACCGGGTCCCCTACCGCAAAACGTTTGGAGCTCTCTCCCCCTATGCTTATGTTTCTCCCTTCATCCTCCACCCTGGACGGATCCATCCGGTCAAACAGTGTTACCGGACGCCTCCTCATGAGGAGTTCAGCTGGGGAGAAACCTGACGCTAAAGGGGTTGTCCTGTAGCAGATGAGGAACTGGCACAGATGCAGGTTCAACTCACCGGGACCCATGCGCCGCAGTGCGTCTTTCGTAGTGCGCAATTGGTGCTCTAACTGACCGTTTGTGGCGGGGTGAAACGGGGCAGCGGTTATGTGCCTGACGGCGTTCCTCTCCATAAACGTCTTGAACTCTGCCGACGTGAAGGTACTCGCGTTATCGCTCACAAGGACGTCTGGCAGGCCGAAGCAGGCAAACAGCTTTCGCAACTGTTTAATGGTTGCGGCAGAGGACGTGCTGTTCATGGGGATTACCTCCAACCACTTGGAGTAGGAGTTGACTACCAGCAGAAACATGGACCTGCGGAAAGGGCCGGCGAAGTCGACATGGATCCGGGACCATGGCCCGCGGGCCGTATCCCATTCCCTATGGGGTAACCGGGACTCCTCGGGCCGAGAGCTCTGGCAGCTCTCGCACGTGCCCACTAGGCGTTCTATGTCCCCATCTATCTGGGGCCACCAAAAGAAACTCCTGGCCAGAGCCTTGGAGCGCACGATCCCGGGGTGGCTGGTGTGCAGTAGCCTCAGCACCTTGGCCCTCAGCTTCTCTGGGATAACCACCCGCTGGCCCCAGAGTAAGCAGCCCCTTTCCAGAGAAAGCTCTACTCTGCGCCTGAAAAACGGCTTGAAATGTTCCTCGGGGAGAGAGGTGGGCCACCCTTTTCTAACCCAGGAACTAACTTGGGCCAGGATCTTGTCGGCCGCCATGGCCTTGGCGAGGTCGGCCGGCACAATTGGGGGTGAGTCGAGAGACTCAATCAGCAGGACTTGGTGTTCCTGCTCTACCTCACACGTGGGGTCCCCTAAACTAGGGAGAGGGGATCGGGACAGGGCGTCCGCATGGGAGATCTCCTTCCCTGGGCGATAGACCAGCTCATATTGGTAGGCGTTGAGAAAAATGGCCCAACGCAGCATCCTGGGGGATAGAATTTGTGGGGTTGGTTTGCCGGTAGTGAAGATCCCCAGCAGCGGCTTGTGATCCGTCACTACCGTAAACTCGTGGCTGTATAAGAAATCGTGGAACTTCTTGGTTCCCACGATTATTGCTAGGGCCTCCCTATCTGTTTCCGCGTAATTGCGCTCAGCTTTCGAGAGGGACCTTGAGTAGTACGCCACCGGGGCTTCCCTCCTGCTCTCCAACACGTGGCACAGGACCGCCCCCCCCCCCACCGGGGACGCATCACAGACTAGCACCACTGGTTTTTTCGGATCAAAATGGGTCAGGACCGCATCCAAAGACAGGAGTGACTTAAGCTCCTTGAATGCCCTCTCCTGCTTGTCCCCAACCGCCAAACCGCGTCCTTCTTAAGTAGCGCATGCAGTGGCTCCGCGACCGATGCCTTCCGAGGCAGGAAGGAGTGATAGAAATTTAGGAGCCCTAGGAATGACTGCAGCTCCGGTTTCGCGGTGGGGCGAGGGGCGTCTCTCACGGCCGCTACCTTGGACTCGGAGGGTTTGATTCCGTCCGGGGTTACCTTAAACCCTAGAAACTCTACCTCCCTCGTGAAGAATACGCACTTGTCCCTCCTCAATCGAAGTCCTGCCCTCTCGAACACTGAGAGAACCCCATCTAGCCTCTTGGCTAACTCTAATTCGCTCCCCGCTGTTATCAACACGTCGTCGAAGTATGGGAGGACGCCTGGAAGCCCCTTTAAAAGGCGTTCCACGAGGTACTGGAAAATTCCGGGGGCCGAATTCACGCCAAACTGAAGGCACGTTACCTTAAACGCCCCCTTGTGCGTTACGATCGTTTGCGCGGCGGCAGCAGCCGGGGTTACAGAGAGCTGCTGATATGCCTGGGCCAAATCTAACTTGGCGAAAAACCTCCCCCCATGTAGCGTGGCCAGCAAATGGCTGACCACGGGCACCGGGTATGCATTTGGCCGAATGGCCTTATTTATCGTACATTTATAGTCCGCACAAATTCTGACCTCCCCATTTGACTTGAGGGCTGTAACAATCGGCGTTTCCCACTCCGCCGAGTCAACTGGAACCAAAATCCCCTGCCCCACCAATTTGTCCAGTTCCGCCTCAATCTTGTCCTTGAGGGCGAAGGGCACTCTCCTTGGCTTGAGGTGGATGGGCCGGATTTCTGGGTGCAGCTCAAAGGAAACCGGGGGCCCCTTGTATTTCCCGAGCCCCTTCTTGAAAACGTCCGGGTGTGTGTCGCACACGTCCCGCATTGGGTCAGTCTCGATGGCGTTAATGCTGGACAGTTCGATCCCCAGGGGAGCAAACCACTGCGTTCCCAAAAGGCAGCACCTCCCCCCTTTTAGGACCACTAGGGGCAGTTTCTCGGAGTAGTTCTTGAACTTCACCTTGAAGTTCCCCACCCCCAACACTGGGATCCCATTTCCCTGCACGTCCCGTAGGTTGGATCTCATGGCCCGCAGTTTGGGCCGTTTCTCTGGGGGAATGCGCATAAACTCTTTTTGGGACAGGATGGAATAAGAAGACCCCGAGTCTATCTCCATCCTCACTGGGACCCCCTGCAACAGTACCTCTATGAAGAACCGCCGGTGCTCCACGCCCATGCGGTTCACGCCGTCCTCGCTTTGGCCGGCTGAGACCTTCCTGGTGCCGGCCGCCTTTCGTTGGTGCGTCTGGGAATGGCTGGAACTGCCCTTGTCCTCGACTCATCCGCGCCTGCATACTCAGGTGATGTGTCCCTTTCGGCCGCAGTTGTGGCACTCGGCCTTCCGGAACGGACACCTCGTGCGGTCGTGGGCCGCCCCACAACCGTCGCAGCAGCGGTCCTGCCGTTCTCGGGTCTGCCGCTTCTCACCTCGCTTCTTGATCCTCTGGACGTCGTCGTCCTCGCTGGAGTAGGGATCCGCTGTCGTGGAGGACTCCTCGGACGACGTTGGTGCGGCGGCGGGCGGCTTGGGGGCCCGCCAAGCCATCTTCGCTGGTGTCCGCCGGGCCGCCTGCACTGGTGACTTGGCCCTCTCGGACGTGGCCCCTCGAGACTTGAATAGCCGGATGCCGCTCCTGGCATCCTCGGCTGCTTGCGCCTCCCACAGTACCTCGTTGAACGTGAGGCGATGATCGCGGGTCATGAGCCTCCTCTGAAGCTCCTCGTCCCTCAAGCCGCACAGCATGCGGTCACGGAGGGCCTGGTCCAGGTCGTCCCACTGGCAATGCACCACTGCAAGCCTGAGGGCTGCCGCATAGGCGGACACGGATTCGCCCGGTCGCTGGTCTCGCCTGTGGAACGCGACCCGGGCTGGGAAAATCGAGACGGGCGGCTGGAAATGCTCATGCAGTCTCTCCAGGATACAGTCGATGGGCACCTCATCCACCTTCTGGGGGGCCACCAGGGTCATCAGGATCCGCAGCGTGGCCGGCCCCACCTGAGACAGGAAGTGGGAGCGCATCTTCGCTTCGTCGTCGATGCCTGCAGCCTCCATGGCGTGCCGAAACTGGCACTCGTAGAGCTCCCATTGTTCGGGCTCGCTGACATCGAACTGGTACGGCTTGACCTTGGGATTCGCCATCTATCCCATCCTCGTCGCCAA
Source organism: Bradypodion pumilum (assembly GCA_035047305.1). NCBI lineage: Eukaryota > Metazoa > Chordata > Lepidosauria > Squamata > Chamaeleonidae > Bradypodion > Bradypodion pumilum. Next base: position 42,233,531 of record JAWDJD010000001.1, on the reverse strand, counting down.
TTTAGTGTCTTGCACGGAAGACAAAGAAGGAGTCGCAGGAAGGACTAACACAGGTTTATTCATTGATGCTCATCAGGAACATGAGGTAATGGGGCAGATACATCTCATTATATACCATAACACAATACATTTGAATCTTGTTGCACGGTAGCTCATTGGCTGCTACCGGCGTGGCCTCGCCCAGGTCACGCCTCTCTTCTGCAGTTGTTTTCTCTTCTGCAGTTGTTTTCTCTTCTGCAGTTGTTTTCTCTTCTGCAGTTGTTTTCTGTAGCTCCTGATCATGTGGGGAATTTCCCGCGGCTGTTTGTGATTTGGGCAATGTGGACCATGTGAGACTGAACGCTCGCAGCTGCCCTCTATGGGCGGCTTGCTCGCGTTCCTTAACAGCTGAGATACATTGTGATTGTGGACTGGTTACATTCATATATTTAAAGTGACATTGTACATGCATACATAACATTGTGCTTCTGTGATGGCAGAAGTAAGAGAAAGTAGATGAGATGAGACGCAACTATGGGAAACAGAGTTCAAGTCAAGCTGTGAAGAGAGTTCAAGTCAGGCCAGTAGGAGCTGTGGTTTGATGGCAGGGAAGCTGAAAAAGAACCACTAAACAACAGCCACAATAGGTGAGAAATAGCTATGATCTACGACAGGGTTCTTCAAATTTTGTTCTCCAGATGTTCTCAGACTTCGATCCCCAGAAACCCTGATCAGAATGTGTGCTTACTTGGGCTTCCGGTAATTGAAGTCCAAGAACACCTGGAGATCCAAGTTTGAGGAACCCTGATCAAGGATGAAGCCTTACACTCTGGACATATTAGCTTAATGCCCAACCACTATAATGACATTATATCACCTCAGACACATGGGTCTCATCCGAGTTTAGAAGCTAAGTAGGGTCAGGCTTTGTTTCTACATGGATGAAAAAACAGTAACAAGAATCTCCAGGGAGGACTAAAAATTTTGCCTGAAACCCTATGGTGCTACTGCAAGCCAAATCTGATTGTATTTGGCTAAATGGACTCATGGTCTGACTCATCTTCCTAATCAAGGAAATGCATAGGGATGATGTGGTGAAAGATATGTCATTTAGAATGAGGTGAAGTTTTTGTACCTGAATTAATTTCATTAATTCTAGAAGTCTCTGCTACAAGAAGCATAAGAACTTCTTTGTACCAAGAGATTTGCCAGGTCAAACTATTAGTCCCTTTACCCTTATATTGTCAAATTGGACTAGCAACAGCTTCCCAGGGTTTCATGCAAACTATGTTCCAGGCTATTATTTTCATAATAATGCTGTGTAAAAGCATTAGACTGTAACAACAGCCTTCTTTGGAAGTCCCCAAAATTTAAACGCCATCAGTAGCAGTAATAGTAGTAGTAGTACCAGTAACAGTTACTGTAGTTGTAACAGATACTGGTCAACAGTTACAAGACTGGAAATGGTATATTGTAGAAGCATGCAGAGATTCACTTTAACTTCAATAGAAATGTTTATTAAAATTCATATACTTTTTTTACCAAGGAAATTAAATAGAAAAGACAGCCAGATCAGTGGTAAAGATCATAATGGGAATGGTAAAGTGGTATAATGAGAATAATGCCATGGGATTATCTGTATGCAAAAAGGACCTTAATGGGAATGAGATGGTATTAAGGACAAAAGGTTCAATCCTGGGGACGACAAGCAAGTGGAGGGGAAAAAACCCTTTTAAGGTCCGTGGAGCTGAAAGCACTCAGTACCCTGTAGAATGAGGCCTTCAATCAGGGGAGCCCATATTAAGGACAATAGTTTCATCTTTCGCTCTTACGAGATGCCAATTTAGACATCTTAGTTGACAACTGGCATGTGGAAAGAACTTCATTCGATCTGGGTGGATTTCCATTCTGTATTCATATGCTGCCTGTCTTTCTGTCTGTCTGTCATATTGCAAAGACAAACTTCAGAATCCCCCCCCCCTCCATATATAGCTGTGCAGCTTGCCAATGGCTGGAGTGTGCAGCCTGGCTCTTCTTCTTGGAGGCATAGCACAGAATCTAACTCCCAATCTCTGACTCTACAACCAGATAGCTAAACCACTAAGCCAGTGATGGCAAATCTTTTGGAGATCGAGTGCCCAAACTGCAATCCAAAACCCACTTATTTATCACAAAGTGCCAACACAGCAACAGGGGGAAAAAGGAAACGCTCCCATTGGGCTGCTGGGCAGAGGGGTGGGGTGAACTCTGTGCTGGGAGGGAGGGAGCGCTCCCATTGGGCTGCTGGGCAGAGGGGTGGGGTGAACTCTGTGCTGGGGGAGGGGAAGCACTCCCATTGGGCTGCTGGGCAGAGGAACAGGGTGAACTCTGTGCTGAGGTGACTGTACAGGTGCCCACAGAGAGGGCTCTGAGTGCCACCTCTGGCAGGCATGCTATAGGTTCACCACCACTGCATAGGCTATCCAGACAGAAATCAATATTAAAAGCAATAGATGTAGAACATTGTACAAAACCTGGTTTAAACACGTGTTGAGAAACATTTGTTCATTCAAAAAAGAAATCTTATTTCTTTAATGCTTGATGTTGGAATAAGTTCATTTGCTTGACTCTTCATCTGCTCTTTTGTACCATCTTGTAACCAATATAATCTTATTATTATATAATAATAAGATTACAATTCAAATATATGTTCTTGCTAAATAAGTTGTAGGGGAAATGATCCTGATGGTTTCTTAAGAGAGACTGGGTAGCAGAAGAGGTTTCTGGTTCTATGCAAGCGAGCGTATCCTTATGTCATGTTGCACAATAATAAGTACATTTAGGAGTAACTGGGGTTCATGTTCTTGGTTTGGATTATTGTTTACAGCTTTTACTGTACATTGTTTGGATTGAATACTATATAATTATTGTGTATTGAGTCTTTCCTGTACTTCTAGATGGAACAGATAATGTTGATTTCCTCTGACCCATAGGCAGCAGAGTACAGATTGTCTGCAGAGAATGATATATACAATTAGTTTGCCTTACATTCTTCTGCTGCAACATTTGCTCTTTTGCACACACATGTCATGTGATAGTTGGAAACCATGAAACAGTGAGTGGAAAACCAGATAATATGTTGTTGGGGAGGCATAGGAATGTGGAAGAATGACATGAATTCCCTTCACTTTTAATATACCTGAGGTCATCTTTTGAAATTAATGTTACATTTTGGAGAGTATACATGCATTTCTGAATTTGGGTCAGCAGCAGTGCTGGGCATCAGCCGGTCCGCCCCAGTCTGAGTGGACCGGTAGTAGACCTGGCTGGCCACGCCCCCTCCCCAGCCTGCCCACCTCTTCCCGGGAGAGTGGGTGACGACATCAGCTCCTCCAGAGTGGCTGCTGCTGCCTCCTTAACAGGCTGTGGGTGCCGCTCAGGTAGTGGTGGAGGTGGCGGCATGTGCGCGCTTGGGGGAAGGGGAAAGGGAGCTGATATTGCGCCACCAAGAGCAGTTCGCCTGCCCCCGCCGCCGCTCCCCTTGCCTCCTTCTAGCAGCAGCAGCAGCAACTTTCACGATGCCTGGACCTAGTCCTGCAGGAATGCAGGATGTCTGTCTGGGCATTGCGAGAGTTGCCCTGCTTGCACCATGCTGCCTGGACACCCTGCTACCTCCAGGGGAATGGAAGAGCTAGTCCAGGTGCTGCTGGTCCAGGCGGCGTGGTGCAAGCTCTTCCCTAAGTTAAGTTCCCTTCCCCTGAGAGGGAACTTAACTTAGGGAAGAGCTTGCGCAGCACCGCCTGGACCAGTGGCACCTGGACTAGCTCTTCCCTTCCCCTGGTTCAAGCAGGGCAACTCTCGCAATGCCCAGAGTCAGACAGAATCCTGCAGGAAGTTCTATTCCTGCAGGACTAGGTCTACAGGCATCGCGAAAGTTGTGCTGCTGCTAGAAGGAGGCATCAGCTCCCCCTCCCTTCCCCCCAGGCACGCACACACCACCACCTCCACCACCACCCGAGTGGCACCCGCACCTATTAAGGAGGCATCTGTTGTATCTGACTCTAGGGTGCAGTGCTCATTTCCATTTACAGCCAAAGAGCCAGTGCTGTCTGTGTTTGCAGATGTTTTCATGGGCTATGTGGCAGGCATGACTAGATTGGCCACCCAGTCACATGCCCACCGATTAGGCCACACCCACTGATTAGGCTACACCCACCAGTTAGGCCATGCCCACCAGTTAGACCATGCCCACCAGTTAGGCCACACCCATGGTATGGCAGTAAATTTTGTTGGTGCCCATCACTGGTCAACAGGTATAGTTTAATATAACTATATTAAAAATTCCTATCAAAGTTGCTTTTAAACATTGATAATGGCTTTGTGAGTTCCAGCCAGCACCTTAGGCTGCAATCTTGTACTTACCTGTATTTAGATGAGAGTATGTCCCACTGAATGCAGGGAGGCTTTCTTTTGAGTAGGTATATATTGGATTTTGTGTTCAAAACAAGCACTGAGAGAATGTTCTGCAGTATATTCACTCATGACTGGTTCTTAACTGTTGCATCATCCTCTCCTTCAGTTCCTTAACAGACCTGGTGCTTTACATAAAATATAAAGACATAAATCCCAAATGAAATGTTTGAAAAAGCTAGACATGTTTTGCCTGGAGAAGAAAAGATTCAGGGGACATATGATAGCTGTCTTCAATTATTTGAAGGGTGATCATGCGGAAGATGGAGTAGGCTTGTTTTCTATGTTGTGGAGCTCAAGATTAAAATGAATAGGTGGAAATTGCTAGGAAGTATATTTGGCTAAACATCAGAAGGAGCATCAAAGCAGTAAGATATGTTTGCTAGCAGAACAGACTGCCATGGGAAGTGATGGGCTTTTCGCTGCTGGATATTTTTGGGAGGGTATCTGCCGTGAGTTGTGTGATTGCACAACTGAACTGTCTTGCTAGAAGAGACCCTGTGGATCATGGAGTTCAGTCCTCATCAAGTAGACAGACAGTTGGGAATCCAACTCCCAACTGAGCTATTCAGCTGCCTTCTATGATCTGTTTCAACTCTATAACTGCTGCACAGGTTGTCAGTATGAGATACATGAGAAAAAAGGAGCGGCAAGGAAAGAAAAAGGTATTTGGTAAATTGGAAAATGTTGGTGTCGAAAGAGAAATCATGACAATGAAAGCTACCAGGTGAATCAAGAACACTCGAGCTGTACATTGACTCAGCTGAATCCTAAACCAAATTAGGTCAATTTGGATCATGTCCAGAGTGGGCTATTTTCACCCAAATTAGGTCCAGATTGGACCAAGATTGTTCCACATTGCTTCAGATCAAATGAGTGATTTTATTTATTTATTTGTTTATTTATTTATTTATTCTTAGATTTTTATGCCGCCCACTCGGGAAAACCCGACTCAGGGCGGCACATAATGGTAAAAACAGATAAAATACAGTAAAATATAGCAAAACAGATTAAAACCCTCACTCCACCAACCCACCCTCCCACTCCCACCCCACAAAAGACTAAAAAGGGAATAGGGAATGGAGAAATACTACAGTACACAACACAAAAAGGAGGGACAGTTGAGCTCTAGTTGGAAATAAGCCAACAGACTGGGGCCGTATTCCTATAAGGGCCCCACACCTGCCCTGCCAGCCAAGAAAGTCAAACAATGTGTGTCCAAAATGCTGTAAAACAGCATCACATAATGAAAATTCTGAGATTTGGGGGCTGGGCGAAGGGAGGGGAAATGTGCTTTGTCCATTGACAGCTATTTACATTCTTATATAAGGATCTCATCAGAATCTGTCAATTCTAATGCTTGTGGGGGTTGATTGTGTAATGCTACTCAAGTAATGTATTCTCTTCTATTGTTCAGCTCTTTGGTCTCTTAAACTATTACTAGCAGATCACTAAAAATGATAAAAGGAGTGTTTTGTTAATTATTTTGTCTTACAAAATAAGCTAGGTGCAGAAAAAGAAAAAAAGAGGAAACTATAAGCATATAAATTCAGCAGAACCCACCCCTTGGATCTATATGATTTGAATTCCTCAGATTTCATCAAATAACAAGGCACTATAATGTCCTCAATTTTCATGTAATTACCTGTATATGAAGAAAGAGTTACAACTATTATTAATAAGAACTTTCAAAACATTTAGCACAAAAATACACCTTTGCCACTCCTTTTCTTTGGTTTGGCATGAATAGTTCTCTTTGAAGTATTCTGTGTCGTTAAACTTCCTACAGAAATGACCAGAAATTACAGTCAGTTTAATTTCCCATGCAAACTTTCCCATACAGTCAATTTAATCTCCCATTTCCCCCAAATGACCAGAAATTACATTCAATTTAATTTTCCATGCAAATCAATATGTGTAAAGAATTCAGATCTGGGTCATAGTATATCAAGTTTGCATTAGTCCACAATGAATCAAACCCATATTTCAATTTCAAACTGGGTCTTAAACTGAAACAAGAAGCATAGCCCTAGTTTCAACTAAAGCAGTAGTTCTCAATGTGGGGCCCATACCCCACAGTGGGACTGCAATTCCCAGAAGGCTAAGTCAGTACATTGGCTGATCAGTGGTTTGTGGGATTGAATTAGGTTTCTGGGAATTGAAGTTCAAAAACCAAAGGTTGGGAAACACTTAAAGATTTGTGTGTGTGTATGGAGAAGTCAGTGATGTGAGTGCCCATGTCAGTGAGCCATCACCCTTCCAACCAGAGACCAGGGAGCAGACTGGTCTACCAAAAAAGACAGTGGAAGGCCTGATGGTTAAGCCTCAAACAAAAGACACCAGGGCCTAAAATGAATCCCTCTTCCCTTTAAGAAATCATTGTCTAAAGGCTAAATACATTACAAAAACATGTCAAACAACCCTGATTTTAAGGGACAACCCATACAAGTTTTTAACTTTTGAAAACCTTATGAAGTGCAGGTTTAAAAGTTAACATGTCCCATCATGCAGCACAGGGTTAATCTGCAGCCATTCGGCCGATCATCCATTCTGTACAAGCTACTGTAAACAATTACTGGATGGAAGCAAGGACAAAATGGATGCCAACATGTCCCATCATGCAGCACAGTGTTAATCATCCAAACAGCAGCAAGCACCAAACAATTGCCCACCCCACCAAACAGTGCTCCCCCGAAAAAAAGACCAACATAAGAAAAATTATGGAGCATGCAATCTGTTTTTAAAAACCACAGCAGCAAGCACCGAACAATTGCCCACCCCACCAAAAAATTGCCCTCCTCCATCCACCTCCCCACCCCATGCCAATTGGAAACAGAAATCCTCATTTACCTACCTTTCCACTGTGCCAAAGAATGGTCCAAGAACCTAAAGAATGCTGCAAAAATCCCAGGAATGCTTCCAAAAATTCTGATGAAAAAATCCAAAAAATTCCAAAATCGCACTCAAAACCACTCCTAAACATTCTTCGCCTCGTGCAAAACCCACAAGAGCAATGCACGCATGCATCCTGCCCTTTATACTGCCCAGGCACAATGCAACCTGGGAAAACCCCATTGCCTCATACAAAGTCGCTGCGACTTTGTATGAGGCAACTTTTTTCAAGGAATTAGGCGATGTTGTATGAGTTCGATGTTGTACGAAGCGGACTTTGTATGAGGTATTACTGTATATATATAAACACACACACACACAAAACACTTATGAGTTTAGAATTGGATTAATTAAAAGAATGAGATATATACACTATATTGAATACCGATGAGTTTTAAAATGCATTAAAATGCTTTTACTGTGCTAGAATGTAATTTAGAGATGTATTAGATTATAAAAAATATATTTTGTTTGTATTTTTATGTCTTTATTTTTTTCTTTGTCTTGTTTGTAATTTTACTTTGAACATTTAATAAAAAATTACTTTAAAAAGAGAGAGAGAGAAGAGCTTGAAAGAAGCAACCCACCATTTCATCATCTGGGAATACCACCACTACCCATCAAACATGCTGGCAGTAGAACTAGCAACAAAAACCTCCAGCTTTGGAAGAAGGAATCTAAGAGAGACCCCCGGCTAGGAGCCACCTCAAAGAGACTCCAGCTACCACAGCCAACACCGTGGTCATAGCACCCTTCACTGACAAGGACTAGACGTCAGAAGACACTGGTTGCATTAGGAATTTGGCTCCTGACCTCAGTGAATATAACTGAGGTTGACAGAGACATTTCACATCCCTTAGTGAAGGGAATCAAGGGATCATGGAAAAGAGTGGAAAATATCCCCGATGAGTTGTATGTTTAGATAGATAGATAGATAGATAGATAGATAGATAGATAGACAGACAGACAGACAGACAGACAGACAGACAGACAGACAGATAGATAGATAGATAGATAGATAGATAGATAGATAGATAGATAGATAGATAGATAGATAGATAGATAGATAGATAGATGTTTCTGCCATGAAATCTTCATCAAGTGTTGTTCATAAGCATTTGTTCTTTCAAAAAAAATCTTATTTCTTTAATGCTTGATGTTGAAATAAGTTCATTTGTTTGACTCTTCCTCTGGTCTTTTGTACCATCTTGAAACTGATATGTTTTATATAACAACTAGCTTTTTTGTCTGGCCTTGGCCAGCGGGAGACATAAATGGACCTGAGGAGGCTCATGGGCACAAGGAGTTTCTGGTGCAGTTTCTGTGTCTCTCTCACTCACTCTGACACACAGGCATACTACACACACACACACACACACACACACACACACACACACACACACACACACACACACACACACACACACACACAGAGAGAGACAAATACACAAATACACACACCAGCAACTTTCCCTGCGTCCACCTTCTCACTCAATATCTCACACACACACAGGCACATACTGTGTCTTTCTCACTCAGAGACAGAGGCATACCAGTGATTGACCTTGTATTCATTCATTCATTCTGTCTGTCTGTCACACACAGACAGACAGACACACACACACACACACAATCTCACTCTCACTCTCTCTCTCTCACACACACACACCAGTGGCTTATCCTGCATCCACTCTCACAGACACTTTCTCTCTCACACACAAACACTTTCTATTCCCCCCCTCTCTCTCTCACACACACACTTGATCCCACAGTTACAGACACAAATCCGCGACATACCCTGTATTGTCTCTCTCACCCATTCCCTTTCAGACACACAGACTCAGTCGCTTGTTGTGGTCTCCAGGCTGGGGCTTTGGGGGGGGGGGCTCCTTCTCCAGTGCATTATTTCCTCTCTTTGACGCGTTGTCGGCCTCGTCTTCGGGGGGGGGGTCCTCCCAGGGCAGAAGGCATGGAGAGGCAATGTCCTGGAGGGAAGTGGAGAAGGTAGGAGGGAGGGATGAAAAGAAGGAGGGAGGGAAGGAAGGAAGGAAGGAATTCAGGGGGGAATGAAAGAAAGGAGGGAAAGAAGGAGGGAAGGAATGTAAGAAGGATGGGGAGAAGGATGGAAGGAGTTAGGGAAGGAAGGAGGATAGGAGAAAAGTGGGAAGGGAGGGCAAAGGGAGAGTAAGGAAGGAGGGGAGGGAAGGGGCCCCTATGGCCCCTGGTCCCCTCCCTTTTTAATTAAGGATACCACGGTAGGTGCGTGGCCAAGCTCATGGGGTTTGGTTCCGGGATGTAGGAACGCATTAGAGACATACTAACATACATTTCTGCTTTATAGATATAGATAAAATGGTAATCCAAATACAGTCAAACCTCTACATATGAACTTAATTCATTCCTCAAGATTGGTTATATCTTGAAAAATTCTTATCTTGAATTTCCCATAAGAAATAAAGGAAAGTGACCATGCAAATATAAAAATGCAACTCGCTTTTAAAACAGATTACAAGGAAGCAAAAAGATGGAAAATGGACTTTCCCAGAAAGGCTGGGAAAATAATGGAAAGAAGTATGGGAGTTAAAAGAGAAAGAAGACATTAAACAGGGGATACTATGGGATACTATGAAAGCTGTAATAAGGGGTTTAGGGATAAAAGAAACCTCTATATTGAAAAAGCAAAAAGAGAAGCAAAGGAACTAGAAGAAAGTATAACAGAAATAGAGAAGTTCATTAATAACACAGATAAGGAGGTATTAAATGAATTATTAGCAAAAGGGAAAGAATTACATAATTTAGAAACAGAGAGGATACAACAAAATTTGATATACCTAAGAACAGAATAGTATGAGCATAGCAATAAAAACTCAAAAATGTTGGCTAAAGCATCAAAAGAGAAGACGTTTAAGAGAGAAATAGGGGTTATTAAAGATGATAAAGGAAATAGATGCAATAGGATGAAAGACAAATTAGAAGCAATTTCCAAATTTCATGTTCTTGGTTTGGATTGTTGTTTACAGGTTTTTTTTTATGATTAATGTTCATCAGCCCCTTTCCTGTTTTTCTATATAGAATGGATAATTTTGATTTCCCCTGTCCCACATGCAGCAGAGTGTAGATTGTCTCTGGGGAATGATAAATACAATTAGTTTGCCTTACAAAGTTGCTCTCTTGCACACACATATGTCATGTGATAGTTGGGGGCCATGAAACAGCTACCACAGCCATCACCAAGGTCATAGCACCCTTCACTAACAAGGACTAGACGTCTGAAGACAGTGGATGCATTAGGAAATTTGGCTCTCAACCTGAGTGAGTATAACTGGTGTTGATAGAGACATTTCACTTCCCTCAATCAAGGGAATCATGGGATTGCAGGATAGAACTGATAATCCTAAACCAGTAAAGATACTGTAACTGGGCCTAGATATGTTAACACTGGGTACACTAACACTTCCCAAATTCCAATAAACCCTGTTTGTTTGCAACCACCATATCCAGAATTTATGGAGTCCAGGATAGTAGAAGGCAACTTCTCTGACACCTCTGGGTCTGTGGGGAGTCACGGGTGGTAGAAGAGAAGAGGAAGAACCAAGGAGTAGAAGATATAATGTTAGGGGCATAGAGAGTGAGTGTAGCAAATGGGAATGATATCATTAAGATTGTGATAGAAAGAGGAAGAGGAAGAAAAACTCCTTTGAAATGTGATGTTGGAGCAAAGCTTTAAAGATTACATGGCCTTCCAAAAGGACATACTGTACTATATAAGTGAGTGATAGATTAGACCAAACCTGAACTCTCTCTAGAAGGAAAACTTATGAAACTGAGGTGATCATAATTTGAGTGTGTCATGAGAAGACAACACTCACTAGAAAAGACAATAATGCTGGGGAATGTTGAAGGCAGCAGGAAAAATGGAACACCAAATATGACTCAACTCAATAAAAGAGATAAACTCGATAAAGAAAAACATGGTCTTGAATATGCAAAACTTGAACAAGGCTGTCAATGACAGTACCTTTTGGAGGCCACTAATTCAAAAAATTGCCATAATCTGTAAATAATTGACAGCATGTAGCAACAAGAAGAGATAGATAAGTGGAAGTAGCAGAAAAAGGACATTTGAAACTAGTGTTTGTTTGGCTGAGTGTTAACCTGAAAGAAAAAAACCAGAGAGGCAGATATTTGGAAACAGTCAGTTTGGCCTGTTGGAGGAAATGTGAGACTGTCAGTAGATACTTTCATATATGGTGGGCATGACCTCCAATCTGGCTGTTCTGGTCCAGTGGTTTTTTTTTTTACAGAAATATAATAAATCACAAGGCAGAAAATTATCAGACAGACAAGGAGAGCGTAGAGCGATCTAGCTCTTCCATCCATATTTGCAGGCAATAATGAACAGCTAATTCATAAATAATTGATTTTCCTTTTTCTGTATGGAAGCGCCTTTGGAACTTTACATGCATGGGGAATTAGAATATGGCACAATGTGCTAATGGAAAAATCAAGTCACTAGTTCAAATTATCAGACAATATTACCAAAATGATTTTATTTCAACACATGGTTTCCTTTTATTTATTATGTTAATAAGAATGTCAAGACTTATTTTTCACCAGTTTCCAATGTCAGGCTTTTGTGTGATACTCTAATCTGATACAGATTGCAATGGTGTGAAAAATGACACTATACATTCCTGGTGAAAGATCTGTATTATTATTTTACTTGTGTTGTTTCCATATTCTTTCAATAAAGTTTATGATACATTAAAAAAATAATCAGGATGCAAACATCATTCCTTGGCATTCTCTCAGTGCTGAGTGCCACTGAAAACAATGGCAATTCATTCTTATTTGTTTAAAAAAGAAGAAAGACAAAAGCCCTTGCATTTTATATTTTCAGAAAGATGAAAATTGAAATCTGGGCCAGTTGCCTACAAGATCATTCCAATCTTCAGCAATTGTTTCTTCCTGCCCCTTGCCCAAACTTTGCATAAATAAATGGGCCAGATATTGTTTGACAGGATTTAGGACAAAAGAGAGCACCATTAGGGAAGGCAGAACCATGCAACGCTGTTATAACAACACATTCAACATGTTGGGTGAACCAAAGAACCGTTTAATGAATCATTGAATTAATATTTGGGGATTAAAAACAAGCAAAGAATCAAAGATGAAACCAAAGATATGAACTTGAAGGGTGGGAAGAAACCTAATATAACAATTACCTAATCAAAGAAACAGTGAATACAACATTGGGGTGACATGTACTAGTTTTATTTGAATTTATTATTAAGAAATGAGATGTTATCTAAGATTATTATTTTAAAAATTTCTACCCCACCTTCCTCATCCATGGATGACCCACAGTGGCTTACATGGCAGTTAAAAATACATACGGGATAAAATGGATGGTAAGAAGACTGCTGGGACTCAGTGGATAAGAAGCTCACCTTGTTAGCTGGAAGGTCAGCAAGTTGGCAATTCAAGACATGAGTACTGCATGATGGAATGAGCACCCATCTCTGTCCCAGCTCCTGCCAACTGAGCAGTTTGAAAACAAGAAATTGCAAATAGATAAATAGGGACCACTTTGGTAGGAAAATATCTTGGGGACATGAAAGGAGGTTCATTCAGGCTTCCCTTGAACAAAAATCCTTTCAACCTAGAAAGCACCTTTGTATGTTTCTGACACAATAAAAAAATCTAGGATGGTTTTTAGAGAACAACAAATAAATGGCAAATATTGAAGATATGAAATCAGGTAAAGAGCAGAAGAAATGAAGGTCACTGATGTCAAAATGCTACAGAGATTTCAGAAGCTTTATGTATCACTTTTACACCAAGAGATATGGATCACAAACCACATGCTTCTCCATCCCAGTTTTCCAAATGCAACCTGCTTGCACCTCAAATATCCATTAAAAATAAATAAAATGAGCTCAGAAAGTTGCTTTGTACCTTCTAGGATGTGTGTGAGCATTTCCCTCCCATGCGTTGAATAATTCCAAACACTCCATCTCTTCTCACATTGTTGTTGTTTTTTTAATTAAAAATACTTTTGGTCACTGGGAGGCATCATGCAGCCTTTTCAGTTTTGTAAGAAAATAGGAGGGGATGAGAGTATATGCCAGGGATTGTCAACCTGTGGCTCATGGCACCATTTCTTGTGGCCCACCGTGACCACATCCACCACACCAGGAAGTGCCATGTGGTGGAGGAAGGGCAAAATGGCCATCCGGCCCACAAAACTGTCTGAGGGAGCATGATCCAGCCCTGGCTTTAAAAGGTTGAGAGCTACTGGTATATGCAGTCCTCTATAGGTTCAGGAGTGTCTCCATGCAACACCTAGACCAGTGGTTCTCAACCTATTTTTGGCCATGCCCTACTTAAGCATTTCTAAAATCCTGATGCCTCCCACCCCCCCGGTGACATATAATTCTTATTATTCAAAAAGTGAACTATTCATGCAGAGGAAACCTAAAAAGCCATTAACTTGGTCTAACTCATTTTTGAATTGTCCTCCTGTTGTATATTCAGGCACATTTGCAAGTAGCGCGGGCAGCACCTTTGCAAGAGGAAAATGGTGATTTCCCACCATCCAAATTAGGAACAGAAAGTGGCATAAAAACACCTGCACAGGGCGTGCTCATTATGCTAATCAAAGTCCTGTGATTGGCTACAGTTTGGATCCTGTTCTCCATTGGTTAAATACATATATTCTCTGTTATGATTGATTAGTTACAGTTGTCCGGTGGGTTGCTACTTTGTATCAAGAAGCCACCACTGGGGAGACACTATATAAACCCCACGGGTAAACAAGGGTGGGGTCAGACCGGATCTATACTTCTCTCTCCATACAGGTAGCCAGCAACGTGCTAGCCCGGGTCTCTTCCATTATGCTACAATCCTAAAGTAGCTAGGCATTGCCTCCTTCCTTAGCACACTCCGGAGGGACTGATTCCATGGAACTATATAGCCATCTCCATGTCTGGAATGCCTTGTAAGATCATCTTGAATAGACTGTTAAATAAAGACTTGTTGCTGTTTTGTTCACCATTGTCTGGACTATTGCTTGCAAGGGCTGGACATAACACCCCCTTAACATCAAATTGCCCCCCTATGGGTCATGTGCCCCACATTGGATCTAGACCAATGGTGGTTGCCCACCCAATTCTAGATGCTGAAATTTGTTGCAATTTTATTAATGTTGACCTGATAAGTTTAATCAGGGCCAAGGCTAGTAGCTATCTCATCTTTTAGAGACAGCCAGACAGGGCATATGCACAACAGTAAGGGACCTGCCAACACTGACTATACAGAGCAGCAACAATAGAGCATAAATGGCTGCATGCCTCACATATTGCCAGAAGAAGAGAAGGAAGACCAAGAGCCACCAGTAACACCATCCCTTGCTGCTGTGCCGTGCCCCTCTCAGCTGCTTCTAAAGGCCACTGCCTATTTTAGAAGCTACCATGAACAGCAAAATGAGAAGAGCAATACTCCTTCTGTCACACATGCCAGTGTACAGCTGCAGCATATGTTGTACAAGTTGCCTACTGTCAGGTGGTGAAGAAGAGGAGGAGTGCCTGCCAGGAGGGCCTTCACTACTCCACTCAGCACTGACTGGCTACCTCTAAACTATGGGTTCCCAACCTTTTTATGCTGTGGGCCAGACCCCACCCCCACCCCCGACAGCTGAGCGGCTGGATTGGTGGTTTCCTCTGGTGTAAACAGTGCTGTAAAATGCATCCAAGGCTGGTGTAAATACAGCCACTTCTGCTTCCAGTGCAGCAGCGGCAACACGGGCCACAAGAAGTGGTGCCACAGGCCAGATCCAACCCACGGGCCGTAGGTTGGAAGCCCCTGCTCTAAACCATCTGACAGGCTATTTCCATAATGTCAGCTTGGAAAAGCAGTCAAAAAGCACAGAGTAGACTAGTGATGAGAGTGTCCATCTGGTGGGAGTGATGACAACAGCTAATTTTCTGGCCCACTGATTTGCTGCCTGGGGCAACCATCTCAGCATGGCTAATAGAAGGGCCAGCACTGACTTGAAAGGGGTTTATTTGAAATGACATGTATGTATGTAAAATTGTTTCCTTAAAATAGTATAATTTTCTTGCCTGTGCACCATTTAGCTTAGGGATAGGGATAAAGATATAAAACGATACCTGTTAATTCATGAAGTGTGTTTGCCACCTCACTTGTATAGCTAATTTGCCTGTCTGCATTTTCTCGGCTTTTTGTTTCTGAAACCAATATATTCCACTGGGCCTACCAGCCAAATAGGCCTCAAAATTTTAAAAGACATTTATTTTGTTTGAAGACACTTAAGTGTAATTTCAGTTCCAAGAATCAAATCCCACCACTGCTTATTACCTCTCAGTTGGCATATATCTCAGCAGTGAATTGCCACAAGATAAGAAACCAGGGTCGTTATTTGCAACTGCACACTAAGTTGCATGCTTTTTCATGTAACATCAAATGCCCATACTGACTTCTTGACTCGTGGCAATTTGCCACAGAATTTTACACTGATTGATTATGCTGGTGTAAACTTTAACTGAATTCTAGTTTTCATTTCATCTCTAAGCAAACTATGTCATCTTGAGCTCCATGGAGAAAGGGGTGACAAAGTGCAACAATATTTATGACTATCTGACTTCTGTTATCAAATTAGGTAGGTTAACTGTGATGCCATGTATACATGTTTCCATGTTTTGAATATTACCAGTAAAGCATTTGTTGTGCATAAACTCCAGTTGTGCTTCCTATTTCCCCATGACTATTGCTGATCAGACAGACATGCGGAAATGGTTTCAAGGGTGTTCAGAATCACAGAGTTGATCAAATTTTCATTTTTTCAATCTTGAAGATTTTGTTAACAGTGATGCTGTGCCCAGTGATGAGTGGTGTACCCCCAGCTGTTAACTGCATAAAAGTGTCATTGTACCTAGACATTTTCAAGTAAGGACTTGCAACTTGTATATTTTCAATTCATCCTTAGGTTGCAATCTTAAAAACTGAGGGCACACATGTCAATGTAGGAGCTTCTGAATCAATGGAACTGATGAAGGTGCTGACTCACCAAATCCCCACTCATTCAATGAGCCCAGTCTTGTGTGATTTACTTTCACCCATTGTTGCTTAATATAAATATTCTGCATGGTTTACTTTCTTGACACAGAAAAGCCCTGCTCATCAACACATGAGAAGACAATGCTGACTAACCTCATTGTCTGTTCTGGCAGGAAAGCCCCTGAATGTATAAACTATATGTATGAAGGCAAGTTGAAGCTTGCAGGGTTTCCAGTCCCATGGGGCTATTACACATACGGTTTGTACATGCAAAGGGTTTCATTTTATAGAAGTTTGTGCTTCTTGAGTAGATGCAATGATGATTCAATTATTGAAGTCTATCAGTTTCTTCAAATTTTGAAAACATTCCTCATGAATCTCATCACTCTAATCATAATGCAACAGTTCATTTCCGCTCAGTATTCTTAATAGTTGTCTATTCATAATTGCCATAATTCTTGGAATCTTGCTGAATAATGGAGGGGATGGTTATTGTCAATCTCATGAAGCTCTCTCTTCTCTATGATGTAATCAGCAAATATGAGCTGACTGTGCTAACCAGCAGCTAGACAGTGATGTAATGGAGCCCCAAGCTAAGGAAGGAACCATTCCTCTTTTCACTCATCCAATGAATAATTGTCACTGTCAGCTCTGGGATGTTCTACCCATGCATGGATATGGATGGATTTGTGTGTGTGCTTGTTGACACACCAGATGTATCAGAATTGACTCCAATGGAAAACATTGTGCCTGGGGATTAATTACGTGGCTTTGTGGTGTGCATCACATGGTTTTCATGCGAAAGGTGCCAGGTTAACACTAGCATCTCCCATTTAAGAAACTGAGTAGCAAGTGATGAGAATCTTTTGCACAAACTCTATCTAGAGTTGATGAGACATCAGAGCACTGGGCTCATTTGCTCCTGCCCCTAGGAGATGCATAGTGCATATAACATTGCTAGATTGTGTGGAAACAGGGATCCTATAAGCCCACCCTGCTCCAGTGCAGGTCCTCTTTTGCTTGTTCTCAGCCCACCCATTCACTCTGCATCTTTTGCATTTTTTTTGCTGGTCACTTTGAGGACAAATAGGAATTTTTGTCCTGAGTTTACCTGTTTGGCATATTTGGTAATGTAATGTCAAGTTCCATTAAATCAGAGCTGACATAGCATTCTTCATAATAATAATAATAATAATAATAATAATAATAATAATAATAATAATAATAATAATAATAATAATAATAATAATAATAATAATAATAATAATAATAATAATAATAATAATAATAATAATAATAAATTTTAATTTATATCCCGCCCTACTCGGCACAGGCTGACTCAGGGCAGCTAATAGCATTTCAAATAAAGATACAATATAATTATACAGAAATACAATGGAGTAAAGCAATAAATACAGAATATAACAAGGTAACATAAAAATAAGATACAAAATATACAAATTACAAATGTATAAATTTTAAAGCATCAAATCCATCATACACAGCACCAGGAGGAAAAAAAATCAAACACACACACACAACAGGGCTTGCCATCCATGACAGAGCCCAAGGCTCAACGTCCACCATTGAGTCGGGTCTCAATTGTCCATTACAGACCCCAAGCTCAGCGTCCACAATGGAGCTGGGGTCAATGTCCCTAACGAAGCCACAATGGAACCCGGGACCCAGCAAAGGCGAGACATGTGTCAACGTCGGCGCTGCTTTTGGGGCTGCAGTTCGTACTGCCCCAGCTATGTGTGTGTTTTCTACCTCCCAGACAGGTGGGGCTGGGAGAGAAGCAATGGTTCCCACAACTGAAGCAATTTCCATCCCCACGCTGGTGGTGTGAGTGCTGGGGAGAGCAGGGCAGTCCTCCATAGCTGTGGGCATATTTTCTACCTCCCAGACAGGTGGGGCTGGGAGAGAAGCGACGGCGGCCACAGCTGAAGCAACTTCCATCCCCACGCTGGTGGTGTGAGTGCTGGGGAGAGTGAGGCAGTCCTCCATGGCTGCGGGCATCTTTTCTACCTCCCAGACAGGTGGGGCGGGGAGAGAAGCGATGGTGTCCACAGCTGAAGCAACTTCCATCCCCACGCTGGTGGTGTGAGTGCTGGGGAGAGCGGGGCAGTCCTCCATGGCTGCGGGCATCTTTTCTACCTCCCAAACAGGTGGGGCTGGGAGAGAAGCGATGGTGCCCATAGCTGAAGCAACTTCCGTCCCCACGCTGGTGGTGTGAGTGCTGGGGAGAGCAGGGCAGTCCTCCATGGCTGCGGGCATCTTTTCTACCTCCCAGACAGGTGGGGCTGGGAGAGAAGTGACAGCGCCCACAGCTGAAGCAACATCCATCCCCACACTGGTGGTATGAGCACTGGGGAGAGTGGGGCTCTTTGATGTATGAAACCAAGACACAGGACACAGCCTCGGGCTGGGTTAACTCAGGTTTATTGCATCGTGGACAGAGGGAACATGAGGTAATGGCGGATCGATAGCTCTTTATATACAGTAGTAATACATTTGAACGTGGTGCCATGGTAGCCCATTGGCTACTGTCTGCGTGACGTCATTGCGGGTCACGCCCTTCTTGTCCAGGTGTAGGTGGTGGCGGGAAAACTTCCCGCGCTGTTGCCTTTGATGAGTTCGGACCAAGAGAGCTTGGACGCTCGCTGCTGCCAGCTGGTGGTCATTTGCTCGCGTCCTATTACAGGGTTTATATGATACAGCTGAAGGTTACATTGTTGCTATAGGCAAGGTTACATTGGCTCTGATACATTGTAATCCATGTGGAAGGTAAAACCATTAGAACACAACACCCCTCCCCCCTAGGACGAGACAATGTCTCGAGCCCACACTTAAACACACTCCCCCCCTTAGGAGACAAAGTCTCTCAGCCAAGATGGCTTATTTCGAACACGCTGGGGTCTCGGTGCGGGCTGCCTTTCCCCGGGTTTGCTACCTTCTCTTTGTCCCCTGGTTTCCTGCCCTGTAATTGGAGAGGGAGACTCGTTAGTGACTTGCCGCGGCTCCGCGGCGTTGTTGGGAGGTGTGCTCTTTCTCAGGGAAGAACCGGGGGCACTGGGGGCTAACGAAAAACCCCTCTTCTCACTTGGATGGGTGGGGGAACACTCCTGAAACCCCCCCCGGCTCGCGAAATCAAAATCAAAATCAAAATTACATTCGGGGGACGCGGCGGCGGCCGCACATTCCTTTTCCCTCCCCCCGGGCTCTGATAGAACTGGGGTATCAAAAGGATATGAGTCGGGACCACTGCTTTCCCCCCCGGTTTCGGACTGATGTCCCTCATTGTCTCCCCCTTGGGCTAAACGGGTGGGGGAGAACCCTATCGCTGAATCCTGTTGCTGAGCCCCACTGACCGGCCCTTCACTCACTCGGCGCCTCAGTTGGTCAGCGTGTCTCCTCCAGAGGAGACCGGTGCTCGTTTCCACCCGATATGACACTGGCCCCGTCTGTTCTATTATCGTTCCTGGCACCCAGGCTGGCCCTGCGCTTGTATAGTTCCTGCAGTGAACAGGGTCGCCGGCGGCGAAACCTTTCGAGACTGCCAACCCTATGTTTTTCCCTTTATCCTCGACTCTCGTCGGGTCTAGCCTGGACAGAATCGTGGTCAGTTTTCGCCGCATCAAGAGCTCTGCCGGCGAGTAACCTGACGCTAGGGGGGTCACCCTATACGCTAACAAGAACTGACATACTTGGTGATTTAGGTCCCCCGGGCCCATGCGCCGCAGCGCATCCTTTGTTGTACGCACCAACCGTTCCACTTGGCCATTCGTGGCCGGGTGAAACGGCGCGGACGTGACATGCCGAATGGCGTTTGCCTCCATGAATGCCCCGAACTCCGAGGAGGTGAAGCAACTCGCGTTATCGCTGACTAAAGTGTCGGGTAAACCGAACGTGGAAAAGACCCTCCGTAGCTGGCTAATTGTCGTGGCGGAGGACGTGCTCTTTACTGGGATAACCTCCAGCCACTTGGAGAACGCATCCACCACCAGGAGAAACATGGTTCCTCGGAATGGGCCAGCGAAATCTACATGTACTCTGGACCACGGCCCCCTTGCTGTGTCCCATTCCCTATGCGGGAGGCGGGCCGCCTCTGGTCGGGATCCCTGGCATGCCTCACAAGTGCCGACCATGTGCTCAATGTCCGCGTCCAGCTGTGGCCACCAAAAGTAACTGCGGGCCAGCGCTTTCGAACGAACGATGCCCGGGTGGCTGACGTGCAGCAGTTTGAGCACCCTCGGCCGCATGGATGTGGGAACCACCACCCGTTGGCCCCACAGCAGGCACCCCCTTTCTAGGGACAACTCTAGTTTTTTCCGAAAGAATGGGTCGAATTCCGTGCTTGGGGACGATGCCGGCCACCCCTTCTGTACCCATGAGCTGACTTTCTCCAGCGTTCTGTCCTTGCCTGTCGCCCTAGCAATATCGGCTGGTACTATTGGGGGTGCATCTAAGACCTCAATTAGCAACACCTGGCGGTCTCTTTCTACTCTAGCCTTTTGGTCGTCCGACAAGGGCAAAGGGGATCTCGAAAGTGCATCAGCATGGCTGATCTCTTTTCCGGGCCGGTACTCCAACTCGTGTTGGTATGCGTTGAGGAAAATGGCCCAACGCAGCATTCTCGGGGATAGGATCTGCGGGGTGGGCTTGCTTGCCGTGAAAATCCCTAACAGGGGCTTGTGATCCGTCACGATTTTGAACGAGCGGCCATACAAAAAATCGTGAAACTTTTTGGTCCCCGCTACTATTGCTAATGCCTCCCTGTCGGTTTGTGCGTAATTTCGCTCTGCCTGGGACAGGGACCTTGAATAAAACGCAACCGGGGCCTCCCTTCCGTCATCCAACACGTGGCAAAGCACCGCCCCCACCCCCACCGGTGATGCATCACAGACTAGGACCACCGGTCGTTTGGGGTCGAAATGCGTTAGGATTGCGTCAGAGGTCAAGAGTTGCTTTAGTTCTTTGAACGCCCTCTCGTGCTCGTCACCCCACACCCAAGTCTCCTCCTTTTTAAGCAACCGATGAAGCGGCTCGGCCACGGACGCCTTCCGCGGAAGGAATGTATGGTAAAAATTGAGGAGCCCCAGGAATGACTGTAGCTCAGTTTTGGATGTGGGGCGAGGGGCCTTTTTGATGGCTGCTACTTTGGCTTTGGATGGCTTGATACCCTCGGGTGTGATCCGGAACCCTAAGAACTCGACCTCGGTTTCGAAAAAAACACATTTGTCCTTCCTCAGTCTCAGCCCCGCTTTCTCGAACACAGTTAGTACTTTGTCCAACCTCTTTGCCAGTTCGGCCTCACTCCCCCCTGTTATTAATACGTCATCAAAGTAAGGCAACACCCCCTCCAGCCCCTTCAGGAGGCGTTCCACAAGCGACTGAAAAAGGCCGGGTGCCGAGTTTACGCCGAACTGTAAACGCGACACCTGGAACGCTCCTTTATGTGTGACTATCGTTTGTGCCGCGGCCGTGGCGGGAGTCACGGGGAGCTGCTGATAGGCTTGTGCCAGATCGAGCTTAGCGAAACACTTTCCCCCATTTAGCCTGGCCAAGAGGTGGCTGACCACCGGCACCGGGTATGCATTAGGGCGGATCGCCTTGTTAATTGTACACTTATAATCAGCGCAAATGCGCACCTCCCCGTTAGCCTTCAGAGCTGTTACAATTGGAGTTTCCCACTCCGCGGAATCAACAGGAATAAGAATCCCCTGGCCCACCAGTTTGTCCAGTTCCGCCTCTATTTTGTCCTTTAGTGCGAAGGGCACCCTGCGCGGTTTGAGTCTTATCGGGCGGACCTCCGGGTCTAGGTCGAAGGCTACAGGGGGTCCCTTGAATTTTCCAAGTCCTTTTTTAAAAACGGCGGGATGCGCATCGCACACCGCTTGTATTGGGTCCACCCCCACTGAATGTACTCCCCCTATGAACAGGCCTAAAGGCTGGAACCACTGTGTCCCTAGGAGGCTACAACTTCCCCCCTTGAGGACAACTAGGGGCAGCTCCGCAGAGTGTCTCTTAAACTCAACCCGAAATTTCCCGACCCCCAACACCGGAATGCTGTTTCCCTGTACATCTCGTAGCGTGGACCTCAATGTTTTAAGTTTGGGCCGCACGTGGGGGTCGATTTTCAAGAACTCTTTCTGGGGAATTATGGAATAGGAGGACCCCGAGTCAATTTCCATTCTGATAGGGGCCCCTTGTACTAGTACCTCAACGAAATAATGGGACTGTTCCGCGGACACGCTGAACACTGGGACGTCGTCCTCGCTGCTGTCCGAGACGCGGCCCACGCCGTCCTGCTTCCTCGTGGTCTGGACGCCATCTTTGGGCCTCGCTGAACGGTCCGGCCTGGTCGAGCGGTCTGGTGACTGCCTCCGGCCCTCCTTCCGTTTTCTGCATGCCTTGGCGATGTGCCCCCGACGGCCGCAGGTGTAGCATTCGGCCTTCCTAAATGGGCACCTCGCACGCTCATGGGCCGCTCCGCAACCATCGCAGCGGCGCCCCCCTTTTCGGACCTTCTGGACCTCCTCGCCGTTGCTGCCGTCCGAGGACGACTTCGAGGCCCGTTGAGTTGCGTGCACCGATTTTTCCGCTTTGCCGGCTCTGGGACGCCACTCACGCCACTGGTGCATCTCGTCCACTCCAGCATTCGTGGACTCTGCGGCTTCCGCGGCCTCTACGACCTCTGCCAGCGTGGGTGGCGGCTCCCTATTCATCAAGCTGCGCTGCACCTCCTTGTCTTTCAGGCCACACAGCACGCCGTCCCTGAGGGCCATTTCTAGGATGTTGTCCCATTTGCAGGGGGCGGCGGCTACCCTCATGGCGGCCACGAATGCCTCGACCGACTCGTCCGGCGCTTGGACTCGCCTCCAAAACGCGCTCCGAGCGGGAAACATCGCCCTCGAGGGTCGGAAGCGCTCCCGTAGCAGCTTCATGATGTCGTCCGCCTTAAATTCGCTCACCTTCTTCGGAGCGATGATGCCCACCAGCGTTCGCTTGGTTTCCATCCCAAGCATGCGGGTGAGGATGGCCCTCTTCCTCTCCTCATCGTCTTCCTTGACTTTGAGTTCCACCAGCGCCGCATGGAAGTCCATCTCAAACAACTCCCAGTCTTGCGGTTTGGTGATGTTGAACCCGCTCTGTGCCCTGGCTGCTCCTTGGGGATCCATTATCCCACCTTCGTCGCCAATTTGATGTATGAAACCAAGACACAGGACACAGCCTCGGGCTGGGTTAACTCAGGTTTATTGCATCGTGGACAGAGGGAACATGAGGTAATGGCGGATCGATAGCTCTTTATATACAGTAGTAATACATTTGAACGTGGTGCCATGGTAGCCCATTGGCTACTGTCTGCGTGACGTCATTGCGGGTCACGCCCTTCTTGTCCAGGTGTAGGTGGTGGCGGGAAAACTTCCCGCGCTGTTGCCTTTGATGAGTTCGGACCAAGAGAGCTTGGACGCTCGCTGCTGCCAGCTGGTGGTCATTTGCTCGCGTCCTATTACAGGGTTTATATGATACAGCTGAAGGTTACATTGTTGCTATAGGCAAGGTTACATTGGCTCTGATACATTGTAATCCATGTGGAAGGTAAAACCATTAGAACACAACAGGCTCTCAATGAAGTACTAATAGTACTTTCAAGATGGGTTTAAGGAATGGTTTTACCAATTCCACAATGCCAGTGAATTTCCATGGCTGAGTTGGATCGGGGATGTTTTATGGATATTTTAGAAAGTTTTAGTATTTGGTTTTAATTAGCATGAGGGATGGGTTTTAACTAATGTTGTGAGCCGCCTTGAGCCGCCTAGGTGAAAAAGGTGGTCATATAAATCTGAAAAATAAACAAACAAACAAACAAACAAACAAACCTGAGTCTCCTCAGTCCTAGTCCATCACTCTATCCACTGCACCACACTGGATATCCATTATTCAGCAATACTGAACTAAAAGTGCACATGTCTGATATGGTACACAATATTTCCCTCTATCTCAGGCAGTGTTTTCCAACCTTTGGTTTTTCGACTCCAATTCCCAGAAGCCTAACTCAATTCCCCAAAGCAATGATCAACTAATGTACTGACTTAGGCTTTTGGGAATTGAAGTCCCCCTGTGAGATGTCGGCCCCACATTGGGCAGCACTGATCTAGAGCGTGATCTAGTTGTATTTAGTAGTATGCAATGCCTTGTTCACAAATGCTATCAGCCACATGAAGTTGCAGTCATATGGTGGTGAACTCATGTGTGTGAACTTAGCCACTGTCCCCAGTGACCAACTGTTAGGATGGTGGAGAATGGCAGTATGAAAATGCTGTACACAGGCAGAATGTGGGATTCTACTCATAACCCTAGAGTGCTTAGAACAGGGGTTCTCAACCTATGGCCCATGAGCCAGATCTGGCCCATGGCACCAACTCATCTGGCCTACGACCTCGTTCCAGCCACTGCTTCAGCTGCTACAGCTGCCACCTTAATCCTTGCTTCCTCTGCTTGGCTTGACATGTCCCTAATGCCACTCCATAGAAGGGCAGATGTTGTAAGGCTTACAACATGTGCTCTGCTACAGAGCAGCATTAGGAACATGCCAAGCCAAGTGGAGGAGACAAGGATTGAGGCGGCAGTGGCAGAAGTGGAAGCAGCAGCTGGAGCAAGATCATGGGCCAGATGGGTTGGTGCCATGCATACAACTCCTCCACACCGGTAAGTAGGGAAGCAGTGTGGTGGGGGAGTAGCGGGTGCTCGGGGTGGGTGGTGGATGAGGCAACAGCATGGGTGGAGTGGTGGGTGGCTAGGGAGTGGTCCCACTGCCACCACCACTAGTGGTGGTGGGGCTTGGGGTGGTCCCACCACTGGTGCTGAATGCGGCGGTGGCGGGACCACCTCGAGCCACCATCACTACTGTTGCCTTCAGTGGCAGTGGCAGCACCTATCCAGCCCGCCAACAGTCTGAGGGGGTGTGATCTAGTCCCTGGATTTAAAAGGTTGAGGACCCTTGGTCTAGAAGCAGTTGAGTGCTATCTATCCTCAATTCAGAAACCATCTACTCACTTGCATCTCTATCATGTCAGACTGTTTGTCCAGCAGATCCATGATTTTGTTGTGGCTCCAACATCTTCCCAGGATGGATGAATTGCTCTGTAAATCCAGCCTGATGAAAAGTCTTGGAAAATTCTCAAGCTTACCTTTTAAAATGGAATTTCAATGGTCTGATGCAGATTTTATTAGACCCTGATTTTGGGAAATCATTGATTCCAGGCTCCAGTTCATCCAAAGCTTCATCTGGATCGGAGGACAAGAAGAAATAGACTAATCTGTATATGGGTGGTGATAGGAAGATTCCATTGCAATCTTCAGGAATAAAAACTGCTAGGTGGTTCAGATTCCCAAATCATTGTCCTTGACACTCAGTTCACAGAAGTGATTTAGAAAGACACCATAACTGATGACATCAAATACAGTACTATCAAGAGGTCATGAACTTCCCCATCTTTCTCTTAATAGATCTGTCAGAAAGACCCAAACTGTCTTGGGATACAGGTTGCAATCATCTGCTTAAATTGCTGTGGCCAACAATATGACTCATGATGTTTTCCTCATCCTTTCTATAATGGTAAAATGACTCCTGTTGGATTTCTGCTTGCCCAGCCTAAGAGAAACAGTCAACCCTGTTGCTGAGTCACTTTGGATAATAGCAAAGATCACAGCATATTCAGCCAACCAGGCTCTAAGTCTAAGCTGTACCTAAAAGATATAAAGCATCCCTGAAAGATTGGCATGGATAAAAAACCTTTATTGCAAAATGGTCAATTACCCGAAGCCTTTTGGAGCAGTTACCAAAAAAAAGTACAGTCAAACAAACAAATAAACAAACAAACAAGCAAAATCCTCCCTGTCAATGTCCAACATTGAGCAACTCCATATTCATATTTTAGTAGCATATACCAGTAGTCCAACCTTTAGTGTACTGTATGTACTTTTAATAATCTCCATAAAAGCCTGATTTCCAATCCCCAGGCTCAAGCTGACAGTGTAAATAAAATCACCCAAATCCACAGGGTAAGAGAAATGAAAATGACAAGGATTAAAATTTTGTCAAACCTCTTTCTTTTTAAAATTCTGCTTCTCTTCCAATTGGATCATGACCCTCTGTGTGCACAGCTTAAGACCAGACGGTCTGCTTTCACTTTTATTCCACTCTGCAGCAGGCTTACAGTATTTAGTGAAAGTCTGTAAAGAATGTGTGCTGTGTTAATACCATAATCCCCTATCGTTGGGGTCAAACGCTGAATAGAGCAGAAGAATTAGAAAATATGTTACATACAATGGCAGGAAAAATGCATCAGCATGGCGTTCAACTAACACAAGCATTCATTAACTGCCAACAAATGGCCATTAGGTAATAGAGTGCCTAAAGAGATACATGTACTTCAAGTCTGGTGTCCATGCTGTTATATTGAGGAAAGAAGACTTTGAGGCAGAGTTTAAATCCTGAATGATGCCCTCACCCACACACCAAGACACAGAGACATGTTGTAGCATTTTCCTGTCACAGCTAACAGCAAATTTTTTTTTTTTGAGAAGCAGCTCTAGATTGTTTTGTCATGTTTGGAAATAACCTGTTAACCTTAGGAAATAAACCTTATAAATGCAGCCAGTCCCTCGACACCCAAAGTGGTAAAAGAGGAAGCAACGAAGAGGAAGAATGCCATAGGAATGGTTTGATTCCTTCCCCTCTCCTTTGGTAGGTCATATTATGTCCAGTTTCATGTTCAGAGATCACTGTGGTTTAATGGGTAGAGTGATTAGGGTTTCCATAATTCTCTCCCACAAAACTGGGACAGAAGTAAAGGTTTCCCTTGCTCAAAATCCAGTCGTATCTGACTCTAGGGTTCAGTGCTCATCTCTGTTTAAAAGCTGGAGAGCCAGTGCTGTCTGCGTCTGCAGACATTTGCATGGACATGTGGCAACAGGCATTCCAAGATACCAAATTGTTGTGGCACCTTAAAGGCTAACTCCTGTTTTGACATTAACTTTCTATTTGCATAAAAATTTACCCGATCTCTTTCCTCTTTGGCCACCAAGCTGCTGCAATTGTGTGGCTGCTGCTAATTACGCTGGCTGCTGGTGCTTAAATAGAGGCACCGCTCTAAGGCAGCAAGAAAAAGGCATGTTTTTTTAATTCAAACCAAGCACGCCCCTTGGTTTGAAAACCAGGAATTTTCAATGTTTTTTATGGAACCAGGTGGGACAGTTACAACCTGGGAAATTCCCAGGTTTCCGTGATGTATGGCAACCCTAAGAGTGATAAAAGAGGGCTCAGGAGGCCTGTGTTTGAATCCCTGCCCAGCCATGCAAATGATTTTGAGGTACATGCAGTGGTAAAACTATTTCTTAAATACCTAACATAATATTTTACAGGCTCAGTTTTTTTCCTATTCTTCATGGGAAATGTTTTTTGAGCATCAAGGTTTCTGTTTTGTCCTCTTCAGCATAGTCCATTTAGAGGACTATAATACCTGCTCTTACACAAATTGTACTTTGGTGTAGTTTGTGGGGCCTCTCATCAACTAGACACATCCTAGGAATCTATGATCAACACTGCAATTCCAAGAAGAAGTAAAGCCAAGAGTTACTCTTTGGATGAAGATATGCCCTCTATACTAATAATTTCTTTTTTGTCATTTATATTTCTAGAAAGGATTGTTGGGTTAGTATGTTTACAACTTGCCACAGGAAGGATTAGTGAGTTTATTCAATTTACCAGGGACACCCAAATGTATTCACAATATTTTCTACTTTTTGTGGAGTTTCTTTCTACGTCCCCCCCCCCCGCAAAATAATAATAATAATAATAATAGTGCTGCCAATGTACTGCAAAGAAAAGGAAACAAATATTTGCAGTGTAAAGTGGCATACAAACTGTGCTGTTTGATACATTTTTACATAATTCTAAATTCATGCCATCAGTACTAATCTGGTTATTTGTATTCAAAATAAAGTTGATGGTGTTATGCAAGTAACATCACTGAAGAAAAAAATGAAACTGTAGCAGCAGATTCACTCACCCTAGATAGATCTGGATATTGGCCATGCTATTTGTACCTGTCATCCATGACAGATGCCTAATCTCTTAAAGTCAAACTATCAGTTACACCTACTGCGAAGAACAAGTATATCTCCACAATTATTCAGAATTCAACTACTGTATACACATGGCAAAGAAGAATTCCTATTGTAAGTGTGTAGCTTCTGTGCAATCAGGGACTTACAAAATAAGTTGTTAATTGCTATTAATGGCAATTTTTAAAGTCCACAGCCTGACAGTTTGTGGATTGAGAAGAGAGAGCACATCACCCCAAAATTTCAGGGAAGCTCCCCCTTCCAATTATGAACCATTGTTGACTCCAATTTGGGGCTCCAAAGTGAAAAGCAAGTCTCATCTCACTGTGTGCTACATGTAGAGTAGGAGTAGCTCACTCTAAGTCTAAATTTATTTTTAAAAATGTAGCTCCACACCATCTAATAAATGTAAGGTGCTCAATTGTACCGCAAAATACAACTTTTATATAACTCCTTTAAAGCAGCCATTCATTTCTAGGTCTAGTCACATATCAGGTTGTTTATTCTAGCCTTCTCTTTCCTCCTTTTCTTCAAAGAACCAAACTGATCATTACACATCACAAAAAAACGTGTTCCATAATATTTTTCAAAACCATGAAACACCAAGACTTAGTAGGGTTGTACTCATTCTTTGATGTGCATTATCAAGTAATTAAATTACTTCATAATTAAATATTTATATCAAATTAATTAATTTCAAATTTAATATTCTTATTTTGGAATGGTCCAGGATAATATCAATACATCAAAGATATATCTCTGTAATGGTAACTGCCAACCTAGCAGTTCGAAAGCAAGAAATTGCAAGGAGATAAATAGGGACCACTTCAGTGGGAAGGTAACAGCATTCTGTGTGCTCCAGTGTCTAGTCATGCCTGCCACATGACCACAGAAATGTCTGCAGAAGCAGACAGCACTGGCTCTTCGGCTTTGAAACAGAGATGAGCACTGAAACCTAGAGTCGGATATGACTGGCTTTCGAGCAAGGGAAACCTTTACCTTTTACTAATGGTAATACTACCAGTGACTCAACACTGAGTGTCAGCCGACGGTTAACTAACCTGACCGGTTAACTAACCTGACCACCCTGAGGACTAACGGATTTGAGTGACGAAGTCTACAGAGAAGGGTGATGGTCCCCAAGTGGATTAAATCTCACTTGAATTCATCTTGATGGAGGGCAGCATTTTCATCAATACTGTCCTGGAGCTGATGTGGACTTTGCGTGCCAAAAGGGCTCAGGACCAGAAAGTGACTCATGGAACAGAATCAGTGGTATGGGTGTCATGCTGTGATGCAGAAGGCAGATGAAAGACCACTGCATTATATTCTCAGGACAGTCTTCATGCCTGATCACCATGAAGATCACCAATATCCAGATTCAGACACTAGCTACTCCTAGAGAAAATACAGTAATACCCTGGTTAACATGTGCACCACACAGCGTTAAAACTGGATAATGTTGGGGAATTTGAGGAAATCTTTTGCACCACACAATGTTAAGATACCGTTGTGCGATGCAAAAGTTTCCCTCAAATTCCCAAACGTTGATCTCTGCCCCAAAGCCTGCAGGGCTGTAAAACAGCCCTGCGGGTTTGGGGGCAGAGATCTCTGGAGGCCGCCTTGCTGGGGGGCAAGGGGGCCTCCATAGACCCAAGCGTCAGATTGCCGGTTTCCTCTGGGTGAGAGTGTGTGCACACGTGCTCTCACCCCAAGGAAACCAGCAATCGGACACTCAGAGCACTGGCTTCCTTGGGGGAGACCGCACGCGCACTCACCCCAAGGAAATCAGCACTCAGATGCTCAGAGTGCCAGTTTCCTTGGGGAGAGATGGCGCGCATGCCCTCACCCCAAGGAAACTGACACTCAGAGTGCCAGCTTCTTTGGGGGGAGACCCCTGTGTGCGCCCTCACCATACCTGTAAAGTTGTGGCGATGAAAATAAGAGGTTTCTGGGCGCCAGCGCATGCATGTGCAGTAACTCATTTGCACATGCACAGTAACCCCTTTGCGCATGCACAGAAACCCTTTGTGCATGTGCAGTAACCCCTTTCCTGGCCATTCGAATTACTGGATGGTGGCGGGAAAGAGGGGAAAATATCGGTGAATTACGGGAAATCCCAGCCAAAATGGGATACTTGACAGGTATGGCCCTCACCCCAAGAAAACTGGCACTCGGTCGGAGACCAGTCCTGCCGACTTTGGGGCTTGGCTCAATCCGCCTTCCTCTTTGGAAAGGGCAGCAGGGATTCCATGCATGGAATGGCCCCCTGTTCCCTTTCCTCTTCGGAAAGGGAACCGGGCTTTTTTTAAACATGCAATCAACACACAACAATAAAAACCGGATAATGCTAAGACTTGTGGAACCAAGTTTTAGCGTTATCCAAGGTACATGCATTCAGATGAGAACCAAGTAAGTCAAAAACTGAAGTAAATTCTTTTGATTTGGTAGATCTGTGCTAGTTGGATATAAAAAATGGATTTAAACCCAAATTTGTAGTGGCTAATTGCAGCCAATTGATGAGGTGTTGCAGCACATCTCACTTGCATATTCAAGAGTGTGTTCTGAAATGAATTCTAATGGGGCCCAATAATGGTCTTCATTAAAATGTAGGAAACAGTCTGGCCAAGTTATCCAGTTATGGTAATAAAGTAGACCGTACTGCCAGCGACTCAGCAATGATGTCAGGCAGTGGTTAACTAACCTAACCGCCCTGAGTTGGGCGGTATATAAGCGTGAAAAATTAATAAATAAATAAGACTAATGGCCTGGGTGGTGAAGTGCACAAGGAAGGGTGATGGTCATCAAGTGGATTAAATCCCATTTGAACACATCTTAATATTGGGCAGCATCTTCATCAATACTGACCTGAGGCTGAGGAAGACTTTGCATGCCAAAAGGGCTCAGGAACAGAAAGTAACTCGCAGAACTGAATCAGTGGTATGACTGTCATTCTGCGATGCAGAAGGCAAATGGAAGGCCACTGCATTATATTGCTCCCAGGACAATCTTCGTGGCTGATCGACATGAGAATAGCCAATATTCAGAATTGGGTACAGCACTTAAAGAAGAAGAAAATGTAGGAAGGAATAATAATAATGTGTTGTGAAGTCAGTTCTGATTTATGGTTTTCTAGGCAGAGAGTACTCAGTGGTGGTTTAGCATTCCCTTCTTCTTGGGGCATGCTGCAGTTTGCCCAAGGATCTACTGGGATGCATAGAAGGGAACCGAGTTCTTAACTCACTTGAATTATCTAAGCAATAAGATGGAAACCAGAACAAAAATCACACCATCTACAATGTCTATATACTAATGCCAGGAGTGTGAGAAATATATGATATGACTTGTAACTTGGTGGGATGATTCCCATGACTGAAATATAGCAATCAAGGTACTGTATATGAAGAATTTGCCCCATAAGGGTTAAAAGCAGTATTAAGAAAGGATAGTGGTGGCCAAATAGCCTTGAGACATAATAAATCTGTAGCCAGCTGGGAGCGCTGAAAAGAGCCCTCCTTATCTTTCTTTCATCCCAGAGCCAGCCTTGGGCATGATTGGTGTGGGATACCTGCACAGGGATGAGCACAATTTGGGGCTAGCTGTATCTGGGGATGTTGTGTTCTGTAAAGCTGTGCCTTTAACAATGTACCTTTGCCATGTGTTATCAATGTAACCTTTCTGTGTGCAACATTATAACCATCACCTGTATCAATGTAAACCTAATAAGGGGACGCGAGCTAGTGACCACCAGAGGGGAGTAGCGAGCATCCAGCTCTCATGGATCATAGGCACCTGGTTCAGCTGCGCGGGAAATTCCCCGCCACCTCTTCACCTGGTCAAGAAGGGCGTGACCTCCTACGACGTCACGCAGGCAGCAACCAATAGTCTGTCGACGAGCCACATTCAAATGTATAGCCAGCTGTATATATTGAGCTACTCATCCGCCATTACCACATGTTCCTCCGGATCATCATGCAATAAACCTGTGTTAAGCCAACCCTTCGGCTGTTTCATTGTCTTTGGTCCCTTACACTAAATTGGCGACGAAGGTGGGATATGGCAGCCCACGGGACCAAGACATGCGCCGGTTTCGAAATCAGGAAACCGGGCGACTGGGAGATCTTCGAGATGGACTTCCAGGCCGCACTGATCGAGTCTGAAGTCACGGAAGAGGCAAAGAAAAGGGCCATCTTCACCAGGATGCTCGGGCAAGAAACCAAACGGACTTTGGTGGACCTGATTGCACCGAGGAGGGTGAGCGAATTCAAGGCCAAGGAACTCATGCAAATGCTGCGTGAGCACGTCCGGCCCGCCACGGCGATGTTTCCCGCTCGGAGTGCGTTTTGGAGGCGAGTCCAAGCGCCCGGGGAGACGGTCGCCGCATTCGTGGCGGCCCTGCGGCTGGCGGCCGGCCCGTGCAAATGGGAGAATGCAGAAATCACCCTCCGAGACTGTGTGCTGTGCGGCCTGAACGACGCCGAGACCCAGCGCACATTAATGAACCAAGAGCCGCCTCCCACGTTGCAGGAGGTCATCAGAGCGGCCCAGGCCGCAGAAGCTACGAAGGCCGGGGTCCAAGAACTTCAGGACTGGCGGCCAAAGTCGAGCAAGGCAGAGGCTCCGGTACAGGCGGCCCGGCGAACTTCGAGGTCGTCCACAGAGAGCAGCGACGACGAGGACGTCCAGAAGGTCCGGAAGGAGAGCCGGCGATGCGATGGCTATGGCGCGGCCCACGACCGCGTGAAATGCCCCTTCTGGAAGGCCGAGTGCCACAACTGCGGCCGCCGCAGGCACATCGCCAAGGTGTGCAGGAAGAAGCGCGAGACCCGGAGGAGCTCCCCAGACCGTTCCGCGGGACGAGACCGCCCAACGAGACCCAAGGACGGCGCCCAGGCCACGCGAAAGCAGGACGGCGTGGGCCGCATCTCCGACGGCAGCGAGGACGACGCCCAGTGTTCAGCGTGTCTACAGGACACCCCCGCTACTTTGTTGAGGTACTAGTCCAAGGGGTTCCCATTAGAATGGAAATTGACTCGGGGTCCTCATATTCAATCATTTCCCAGAGGGAGTTTTTGGGAATTGCCCCCCACAAGCGGCCCAAGCTCAAAGCATTGAGGTCCACACTACGGGACGTGCAAGGGAACAGTATTCCAGTGTTGGGGGTTGGAGAATTTCAGGTCAAATTCAAGGAGCACGCCGCGTCCCTTCCCCTAGTCGTGCTCAAGGGAGGAGATTGCAGCCTCCTTGGAACTCAATGGTTCCAGCCCCTGGGGTTGTTTATTGGGGGGGTGCACGCCGTTGGGATGCACGCCGTTGGGACTGATCCAATTCAGGAGGTGTGCGAGGCGCACCCCGAAGTCTTCAAAAAAGGACTGGGGAAATTCAAGGGGCCCCCAGTGACTTTCGACCTGGACCCGGAGGTCCGCCCTATTCGCCTAAAACCACGCCGGGTGCCGTTCGCACTCAAGGACAAGATAGAGGCGGAACTGGACAAATTGGTGGGTCAGGGGATTCTTGTGCCTGTAGATTCTGCGGAGTGGGAAACTCCAATTGTAACTGCTCTAAAAGTCAATGGGGAGGTCCGCATATGCGCCGACTACAAGTGCACCATCAACAAGGCGATCCGCCC
The DNA here is from genome assembly GCA_035047305.1 of Bradypodion pumilum. Classification (NCBI taxonomy): domain Eukaryota; kingdom Metazoa; phylum Chordata; class Lepidosauria; order Squamata; family Chamaeleonidae; genus Bradypodion; species Bradypodion pumilum. The sequence goes on along the minus strand of JAWDJD010000001.1, from coordinate 42,199,372 downwards.
GAATGCATATCCGGTGCCGGTAGTCAGCCATCTGCTGGCCAGGTTACACGGGGGGAAATGTTTCGCTAAGCTCGACTTAGCACAGGCCTACCAGCAGCTCACGGTGTCCCCTGCCGCAGCTGCTGCGCAGACCATAGTCACCCATAAGGGGGCGTTCCAGGTGACGCGCCTCCAATTCGGCGTGAATTCGGCACCAGGAATTTTCCAGTCACTCGTGGAACGCCTCCTGAAGGGACTGGAGGGGGTGTTGCCTTATTTTGATGACGTGTTAATAACAGGGGGGAGTCGGGCTGAATTGGCCAAGAGGTTGGGGAAGGTCCTGACGATATTCGAAAAGGCGGGGCTGAGGTTGCGAAAGGACAAATGCGTCTTCTTCGCAACCGAGGTTGAATTCCTAGGGTTTTGTGTGACTCCTGAGGGGATAAAACCATCCAAGTCTAAGGTGGCAGCCATCAAGAAAGCCCCCCGCCCCACCTCCAAGCCCGAGTTGCAGTCGTTCCTAGGGCTGCTCAACTTTTACCACTCCTTCCTCCCCCAGAAGGCAGCGGTGGCTGAACCGCTACACAAACTGCTAAAGAAAGAGCAGGCATGGAAGTGGGGCGATGACCAAGAAAGGGCATTTAGTGAGCTGAAAAGCCTCCTGGCGTCCGACGCCATACTGACCCACTTCGACCCCAAACGCCCAGTAGTTCTGACCTGTGATGCATCTCCAGTGGGGGTGGGGGTGGTGCTGTGCCACGTGCTGGAGAATGGAAGGGAGGCCCCGATAGCTTTTTACTCCAGGTCCCTGTCCCAAGCAGAGAGAAACTACGCACAGACGGACAGGGAGGCATTAGCGATAGTCGCGGGGACGAAAAAATTTCACGATTTTCTGTATGGCCGCCCCTTCACCATTGTGACAGACCACAAGCCCCTGCTAGGCATTTTTACCGTGGATAAGCCCACCCCTCAAATCCTGTCCCCGAGGATGCTCAGGTGGGCCATTTTTCTCAACGCGTATCAGCACGCGTTGGTCTACCGGCCCGGGAAAGAGATCAGCCATGCGGACGCTCTATCTAGGTCTCCCCTTCCCCTAACGCCCAGCCAGGTGAGCAAGGGGGAGCGGGACCATCAGGTCCTCATGATAGAGGTGCTGGATTCGCCCCCCGTAGTGCCCGCCGACATTGCCAAAGTGACAGAGAAGGACAAGACGTTAGCGGCAGTTAGCTCCTGGGTGCAGAAAGGGTGGCCGGCGTCCTCCCCAGCAGAGGAGTTCGCTCCATTTTTCAGAAAAAAGCTAGAACTGTCCCTAGAGAGGGGGTGTCTCTTGTGGGGGCAGCGGGTGGTGATTCCCACTTCCCTTCGGCCGCGGGTGCTCAAACTGCTTCACGTCAGCCACCCCGGCATCGTGCGATCCAAGGCGCTGGCCCGGAGTTACTTCTGGTGGCCCCAGCTGGACGCCGACATCGAGCACATGGTCGGCACTTGTGAAAGTTGCCAAAGCTCCAGACCAGAGGAGGCCCGCCTTCCCCACAGGGAATGGGACGCGGCTAAGGGGCCGTGGTCCCGGGTGCACGTTGATTTCACGGGCCCGTTCAGAGGCACCCTGTTCCTCCTTGTAGTGGACGCTTTCTCCAAATGGTTGGAGGTTATCCCAGTCACGAGCACCTCCTCGGCCCAGACCATTAGGCATTTGCGGAGGCTCTTTTCCACGTTCGGCATACCCGACACGTTAATTAGCGACAACGCTAGTTGTTTTACGTCCTCCGAGTTTAGGGCATTCATGGAGATTAACGCCGTTCAGCATATCACCTCCGCCCCATTTCACCCGGCCACCAACGGCCAAGTAGAGCGCCTCGTCCGCACCACGAAGGACGCGTTGCGGCGCATGGGCCCAGGGGATTTGAACCTACAAGTGTGTCAGTTTCTGCTAGGGTACAGGGTGACCCCATTGGCGTCAGGATACTCCCCCGCAGAGCTCTTAATGCGCAGGAAGCTGACCACCATCCTTACGAGGCTAGACCCCACGAGGGTAGAGGACAAAGGAAGGAACATTGGGCTAGAGGTTACAAAGAGTTTCAGTGTAGGCGCCCCCGTGCATTGCAGGAATTATGCCAGCACGGGCCCAGCCTGGGTACCGGGCGTAGTTGTGGAGCAAACCGGCCCCGTGTCGTACCGCGTGGAAACCAGCACGGGGCTCCTGTGGAGGCGGCACGCGGACCAGCTCCGACGCAGGGTCTCCGACGAGCAGGGCACGGATCAAGCAGGGAATCAGTCAACGTTAGGGTTCTCCCCCACCCGTTCAGCCCAAGGGGGAGGGAAAGGGGACCGCGGGCCCCCACCAAGGGGGGAGGAGGATGTTCTCGTAGATATCCTAGGGGATCTTTCCGAGGAGGAGGAACCCGACCCCATACATATCTCGCGGAAAGTCCCCACAAATGCGGGTACCCCTACCAAGTTAGATTTTGATTTTCAGAACCGGGGGGGTTTTTCGGAGTGGTCCCCCACCCGTCCAAGCGAGAAGAGGGGTTTTTCGTTAGCCCCGACGGCCCCCGGTCTGCCCACAATGGAGTTTTTCCCTTCCCCTAAGGCCACCAGACAGCGGCAAGCCACTAACAAGTCTCCCTCTCCCATTTCAGGACAAGGGACCAGGGAACAAAGAAGCAATAACGCCCCCGGGGGGGGCAGCCCTCTTCACGGCCCAAACGCACATGCAACAAGCCATCTTGGCTGAGAGACTTCGTCTCATCCTAGGGGGGAGGGATGTTGTGTTCTGTAAAGCTGTGCCTTTAACAATGTACCTTTGCCATGTGTTATCAATGTAACCTTTCTGTGTGCAACATTATAACCATCACCTGTATCAATGTAAACCTAATAAGGGGACGCGAGCTAGTGACCACCAGAGGGCAGTAGCGAGCGTCCAGCTCTCATGGATCATAGGCACCTGGTTCAGCTGCGCGAGAAGATTCCCCGCCACCTCTTCACCTGGTCAAGAAGGGCGTGACCTCCTATGACGTCACGCAGGCAGCAACCAATAGTCTGTCGACGAGCCACATTCAAATGTATAGCCAGCTGTATATATTGAGCTACTCATCCGCCATTACCACATGTTCCTCCGGATCATCATGCAATAAACCTGTGTTAAGCCAACCCTTCGGCTGTTTCATTGTCTTTGGTCCCTTACACTAAAGGGGAGAAAATTCTTCTTCTTTTGTGTCCTGATCAAACCCTGGACTGCCAATATAAAGCCACTTTCTTCGTTTTGTTGTTGTCCAAACCCAAGTCTTTATGGGGTGCACATCTCTGGTTGCAATTGGCAGACCAGTAAATGAGCTGTATCTCTCCACATTTGCAATGTGTGTTGTTGTCTGCCAGCAGCCCCCACATGAGCATGTTGGTCTTACATTTAGGGACTCCAACCCTTTTGCCTATTAAGGGGAGGTTGAATTCCTCAGCTATATCCTCCTTTAATGTTGCTTGTCCAGCGAGCTCCTTCCTCCATCTTCTAATTTGGTTTTGTTCTTGTGCAAGTTGTTATTTTGACTTCTGGGGGGGGGGGGACTACATTAATATTGGTGAGAATTTTTTTGCAAATACTACTTCTGGGACAAGATGTTCCCTCTACCCAATAGCCAGAGCTTAGAAAAGTTACTTTTTAGAAAGTTTTCCTTGTATAGGGAAAGTTGTTTACATCTTGGCAGCAAATTGTCACTCAGTAATTATGTTCTAGAGGACTGTGGTGGCTCAAGTGATTAAGACACTTAGCTCACTGAGTGGGTCAGAGTTCGATTCCTGGGTACTGCATGACGGAGTGAGCTCCCATTTCTATCCCAGCTCCTGCCAACCCAGCAGTTTGAAAACAAGAAATTGCAAGTAGATAAATAGGGACTGTTGGGATGTAAGTACTTGCCTAATGCTCCCAACAGGGTTGCAAGGCATATTAGGTCTCTGGTTCTTTAAGCCTTGTCTCTGGAACATACACAGGTGTTGTGGTGTTTCTGGAAGGGTCCATTGCTACTGTATTTATGACTAAGCAGAGCTACAGACTTCAGCTTGCTTCTTCCAAGCTCACACCGGCTTCAATGCTGTCACTAGCTTCAATGCCTATCCCAGGCTACTAGGCTCGTTGTGCTGGAAGCTTTAGTGCCAAGCCTCTTCACTGCCTCACTCCTATACCCACAGCCTGGAACAGAAGCTCTGCACACCCTAGAGCACAGTGCAAGAACTGATTCTTCGACCTTCCTCAGGGAACACTCTGTCTGAACTGCGTTACTGCTGCAGAAAGGTTCCTCGAGGGTAAGCCATGAGCTGTTTGTCCTTGCCCTTGGCCACAGCTTATCTTTGGACTGTTTCATTAGCTGTGTTGATATTGCATAAAGACTTGTAAATATTCTTTGGACTGTTGCTGCTTCCCAGTGGAGTGAACCGGGAGACACAAAGGACTATACTGTTTGTTTTTGTTGCTGCATTGTATATATCATTCACCACCTACTTATGAGTAAAACTATTTGAGTTCTCTTTCACCAAACCAAAGACTGTTTGTTTGTGTAACCCTCACAAGGAAGGGAGGCACCAACCCAGGTGCAGGCCTTCTGCTGCCACCACTGCACTCCACTCTGCGGCCCGTGGTAAACTAATTAGGCCTCAGATCCTGCTAGACTAGAACTCCCATTATTTTCAACTATCAACTGTGTCTTGGAATTTCCAGATCCTATCATACCATGCCAGCTAGGTATGACACAATCTAGGGATTCCAAGCTAGCAAAGACTGCACTTTAATTAACATGTTGTTGTTGTCTGCTGCTTGTATCCAACCCCAACTGGTGAAGTGTCACATACCAGCAGCAATAGCTTGCTCGGATCATAATGTGTTAAGATAGCATCCGAAGTGAGTAACCCCTTAATATTTTGGAACACATTCTCCTGCTTTGACCCCCATTTCCACACTGCCTGTTTTTTTAAGCAGTTGATGAAGTGGCTCCACTACATTAGCCTTTCCAGGCAGAAAAGCATGGTGAAAGTTCAATAACCCGAGGAACGATTGTAGTTCTGACCTAGACGTAGGTCTGGGGGAATCCTTTACAGTCCTGACTTTGTCCTGTGATGGTTTGATACCATCTGGCATCACTCAAAAACCCAAAAACTTCACCTCAGTAGAGTAGAAATGATACTTTTCTTTCTTGACATGGAGACCCGCATTTTGAAATTTTTCTAAAACCAAACCCAATCTCCTAGCCAACTCATCATTTGACCCGGCAGTTATCAAAACATCATAAAAATATGGCACCACCCCCAGGAGCCTCTTTAACAACCTCTCAACAAGAGCCTGGAAGATACCAGGCATGGCGTTCACACCAAATTGCAAATGGTTTACCTTGAATGTCCCCCTATGTGTAATGCTGGTTTGCGAACTAGCCGCCTCGGCTGTTACAGGCAGCTGCTGATAAGCTTGAGTGAGATCAAGTTTTGCAAAACACTTTCCCCCATGGAGGGACGCTAGCAAGTGGCTGACTACTGGTACTGGGTATGTATTTGCCCTTATAGCCTTGTTAATAGTGCACTTGTAATCTGCACAAATGCGCACATCCCCATTTGGTTTAAGAACAGTCACAATAGGGGTCTCCCAGGGCGCAGAGTCAACAGGTTCCAAAATACCTTGCCCCACCAGTTTGTCCAACTCTGCATCATTTTTTTCCTTGAGGGTGAATGGGACACGCTGCGGTTTCATGTGCACGGGCTGCACATTTGGATCAAAGTCAACAGGCGGGCCCGTGTACAACCCCAACCACAGACAGAAAACCTCCGGCAAACGCACGCACACAGCTTTGATCGGGTCGGCCTCAATGGCATTAATCCCAGTGAAAGCGATCCCCAGGAGCTGGAACCACTGCACCCCCAACAAGTTACTCTTACCCATCTTGATGACAACTAATAGAAGTGATGCAACGTGTGACTTGAACCTGACCAAGAACATCCCAATGGCCACAGCTGGGATGTGGTTGCCCAGCACTTCCTGAAGGGAGACTTGCAATGCCTTGAGACATGGACGATCCTGTGGCAGAATCTGGAAAAAAACTTCTGTGTGATTATGGAATACGCCGACCCTGAATCGATCTCCATCCAGACCGGGGAGCCTTGGAGATTGACATTCACGACGAAACTCTCTGCGATGCTGTGAACCTGGGACAAACCTTTCAAAATAGATGACACCTTGGAGATAGACAGTTCTCGATGAAAACGGTGGTCTTCATACTCCCGACCCTCGCTGCGGCTGCGGCAGAACAGTGTGATGTGTTCCTTCTTCCTGCACTTATGTCAGTCTATAGACCGGAATGGGCACTTAGCTCTCAAATGCTTGCCTCCGCAGCCTTTACATGGGTCGATGGTCCTCTTGGCTTTCTCAGTGTGCTTTCGATGGACCTTCCAGATGTCATCCCCTAATTCTGCATCATCAGAACTGGTGAAGCCCTGCTTCTGGGCAGTCAACTGCTTCTTGACCGTTGAGGTCCCGCTTCTCCTGGAACACTCTCACCCCATAGGCCTGTGTGAAAGTCAAGGATTCTCTCTTCATCATGCGCTGCTGCGCTGCCTTGTCCCTGATGCCCATGAGCAGGCGGTCACGTAGGGCATCATCCAGATCTGGCTATTTGCAAGGCATAGAAATAACCAGGGAGGAGGTCCTTGCATGTCTTGTTAAACTAAACACTAACAAATCACCAGGACCAGATGGCATCCATCCACGAGTTCTCAGGGAACTTAAAGATGAAATTGCTGATCTCCTAGCCAAAATATATAATCTTTCCCTCAAATCAGGCTTTGTGCCTGATGACTGGAAGGTAGCGAATGTAACACCAATTTTCAAAAAAGGATCCAGGGGTGATCCAGGAAATTACCGACCTGTCAGTTTGACATGTGTCCCAGGTAAAGTGATGGAAACCATCCTAAAAGATAGAATTAATAGGCACATAGAAGAGAAGGCGCTGCTAAAGGAGAGCCAACATGGCTTTTGCAAGGGCAAATCATGCCTCACTAATCTGTTGGAATTTTTTGAGAGTGTCAACAAGCATGTGGATAAGGGGGATCCAGTTGACATTGTTTATCTGGACTTTCAGAAGGCTTTTGACAAGGTCCCACACCAAAGGCTCTTGAATAAACTTACCAGTCATGGAATAAAGGGACAGGTCTTGTCCTGGATCAGCAACTGGCTAAGGGACAGGAAACAGAGGGTAGCACTAAATGGACACTTCTCCAAGTGGAGGGAAGTAAAGAGTGGGGTTCCCCAAGGTTCAGTATTGGGACCCCTGCTTTTCAACCTCTTCATAAATGATCTAGAGGTAGGAGTAAAAAGCAAGGTAGCCAAATTTGCTGACGACACTAAATTATACAGGGTAGTGAAAACTGTGAGAGATTGTGAGGAGCTCCAGAGGGATCTCTCGACACTGGGGGAGTGGGCAAAACAGTGGCAAATGAGTTTCAACATTAGTAAGTGCAGAGTGATGCATGTTGGGGCAAAGAACCCCAATTACATTTATAAACTGATGGGGTCTGAACTCTCTGCGACAAACCAGGAAAGGGACCTTGGTGTCCTGGTGGACAACTCAATGAAGGTGTCAACCCAGTGTGCCTCAGCAGTGAAAAAAGCAAACTCAATGCTAGGGATCATTAGGAAGGGTATAGAAAATAAGTCAGCAAGTGTCATTTTGCCTCTTTATAAATCTATGGTGAGGCCCCATCTGGAATACTGTGTACAGTTCTGGTCGCCATACCTCCAGAAGGATATTATGGAGCTGGAAAAAGTGCAGAGGAGGGCAACCAGAATGATTAGGGGACTGGAACACCTTCCTTACCATCTGAGGCTGCAACGGTTGGGCCTCTTCACTCTTGAACGACGACGTCTAAGAGGTGACCTGATTGAAGTTTATAAAATCATGCACGGTGTGGACAAAGTAGATAAGGAAAAACTGTTTTCCCTATCGCATAATACTAGAACTAGGGGACACTCCATGAAACTTTTGGGTACTAGTTCTCAAACAAATAAGAGAAAGTACTTTTTCACCCAGAGGATTACTGGTCTATGGAACTCCCTGCCAGAAGAAGTGGTGACAGCTGTCAGTCTTGACAGCTTTAAGAAAGGATTAGACAAGTTCATGGAGGAGAAGAGTATCAATGGCTATAATTATGGATACTTAAGGACAACCTCCGGGTTGGAGAGATAGGCAGGATATCTCTCAATATCATTTCCAGGGAATCCTAAGCAGGTGAAGGCATCTGCTTGGGAATACCCTGAAGGAAATGGTGAGCCACTGTGTGAGACAGAATGCTGGACTGGATGGGCTGTGGCCTGTTCCAGCAAGGCTGTTCTTATGTTCTTATGTTCTTATCGCTGCATGGTGGATGGCAGTGACAAACTCAGCAACAGATTCACCCGGTCTTTGGTACCTGTGATATAATGCTACCCATGCTGGGAAGATCGAGACCTTTGGCTTAAAATGGTCTCACAATGTTGAGAGAATGTCCTTGAGAGGTGTGTCCTTCAGCTCCCTTAGCATAAGCAAATGCATGAGCAGCTCCAGCGTGTGAATGCCGTGATTCACCAGGAACATGGCCTTCTGTTCTTCTGACTTGACTTTGTTGCTGATGACAAAGTTCTCAAATTGTACTTCGTACATCAGCCAAGTCTCCGTCTTGGAGACATCGAAGGCCCTGAATGAAGTTGCAGTGGCAGCCATCCCACCTTCATCACCAATGTTGTGTTCGGTGCAGGAACAGCAATAGTGGGGTCAAAGTTAAGTGATTCAGCTTTATTGAAGGTAAAATCCAACAGCTCAGCACAGGAGTAAAAAGGACTTATATATATACATAGAAGCTTGGAATACAACCCTACCCTAATTGGTTACAAGTTCCAACTGTGTAATATAGTTAATGACCAGTACTTGACTTTTGCACTACTGGCCAAGATACAGATTAATTTAAAACAATAGCTCACACCTGAAGTGCTTTCTTCTTAAAGACACAACAGTAAGTCTGTGTCTTTTTATTTTGTTTACTTTTCTCTCTGTGTGTGTGTGTAAGTCTGTCTGTCTTTTTGTTTAGTTTACTTTGTGCTCTCTCTCTCTTTCTCTCTCACAGAGAGAGAGAGAGAGAGAGACTCACCTTTGTGGGTGTGAGTGGGTGGGTGTGGGCTCGGATGGTGGATGTGTTTATGTGACTCACCTTTGTTTGGGTGGGTGGGTGTGCATGTGGAGAGGGATGGTGTGTGTGTTCATGTGTGACTTACCTTTGTGTGGGGGAGGGATGGTGTGTGTGTGTACATGTGTGTGTGTGACTCACCTGTATGTGTGTAGAGATAGTTGGTGTGTGTGTGTGTGTGTGTGTAGGAGTGTGTGTGTGTGTGTGTGTGTGGAGGGATGGAGTGTATGTGTGGAGAGATGGAGGGTGAGAGAGAGGGTCTGGAGCAGACTAAGGGGTTTTCTTTTTGTTTTGTTTACTGTAATATCCTTGAAACACAGACTAACATGGCTACCATTTTAAAAGTTTTATTTTGTACAAGCATATCAGGGAGTAAAGAAAACAAAAAGACATAAATGTTGTGGCACCTTAAGGACTAAAGGCTGTATTTTAATCTGAGCTTTTATGGATCAAGTCCACTGCCTGTTTGGCTATAAACAGGGATGAGCACTGAACCTAGAATTGGATATGACTGGCTTTTGAGCAAGGGTGACCTTTACCTTTACCTAATAACAGAAGATCCCTGGTTGGTATTCAAATTACTGTGAAATTTGACCCTGTTTAGTTGGAAGTGGTTAGTCAAGGTATCCCTTGCTCAAAAGCCAGTCGTATCCAACTCTAGAGTGCAGTGCTCATCTCCATTTACAACCAAAGAGCCAGTGCTGTCTGTGTTTGCAAACGTTTTCATGGCCATGTGGCAGGCATTACTTGATCGGCCACCCAGTCACATGGCCACCCCCAGCAACTCACATGGCCAGATTTGGCCATGCCCACAGATTTTGCCATGCCCACAAAGTTAGCCCCACCCACAATATAGTAGTAAAAATAACTGATGCCCACCACTGGATCTACTCCATTACCATAGCTGGATGCCAGGCCAGACAATCAATTAACACATAAAGTGGGGGAAAGTAAACAGAATCTACATACTTCCTAAAGTCTGAAACACCAGTTAGAGAGCATTAATACAAATAACTGTGTGTTGCCAAGTCAATTCCAAGTCATGGTGGCTCTTTTCAGGTTTTTTTGGACATACTGCACTGGGAAGTGGTTTGCCATTACCTTCTTCTGGGGGTGCCTTTGGATCGTGCTGCTTGCCCTAGGCTGCATGGCCTGGCACATTGAGGAATTGAACTCCCAATCTCTGGCTCTGAAGCCAGGTACCTAATTCATCAAGCTGTCCAATTAGACATATTTAAATGTGTGGTGTAAGAGCCCCCAGGTCTTCTGCTATTGAGCTGAGTGGGTGTTGTGTATTGAGGCACTATTGCAAGTAGCCCAGGGAGCGCTCTTGCAATAGGAAAATGGTGGTTTCCCGCCATTCTAATTAAAAGCCTAAAGTGGCACGAAAACCCCTGCAAAAGGGTGCACTAGTTATGCTAATCCAAGCCCTATCATTGGTTACAGTTTTGGATCCTGCTCTCCATTGGTTACCTTCATATATCCCCTGCACTGATTGGTTAGTTATGTTTGTCCGGCGGGTCGCAACCTTGTATCCAATAGCCACCGCCGGGGAGACACTATATAAGCCCCACAGATAAACAAGGGTGGGGCCGGACCAGATCTATACTTCCTACACCACACAGGTAGCCTGGGTAGCGCTAAGCCTGGGTCCCTCCATTATTCTACAATTATCGGTAGCTAGTTTAATGCCCAATGCCGGGTAACATCCGGAGGAACTGACTCTGTTAGGATTGTATAGCCATCTCGAGATCCCGAACTCCTTGTAAGTCTACTGACTGTTATAATAAAGCTTGTTGCTGTTTGTTCATCATTGTCCTGGACTCGTGCTTATAAGGGCTGGATCTAACAGCGGGAAAGTAAATTATTCTCGTTTGGCTCTATGAAGGTAGACCCATACATTATCACTGGTAGCTTCCTCACAGCCTAGGAGGAAGTATTTTACATGAAAAATAGTCTGCTGCAGCTGTTGCATTCACAGTGAGTTTTGGACAACAACAGGAAAAATATGCTGCAGTTGCCAATTCACCACTCTGTTTTGGTTCACTTTGGATAAATTAAGAAAAGTCTGCATTTGGATCTTTCACTAGATTTGGCATGGTGTGTGTGGGGAAGTGCAGAGAGGGCTGAGTTTACAATTCCCATTAGTGTCATCAATCCTGTTTTCACTTATATTTTGAGAAAGAGACATGGTTAGTTACCCTTCTATCTATAATTCACTGGAAATTGCCAGACCTTCTGTTAAATTCTATCAAGTTACAAAAGGAGTTAGTCACCTAAGGAAGAGGTGAGGCTCAGAACTGTATAATTTGCTGAAATGAGCATGCCATGACGCCTGTGCTTGCCATAATTATATTCATTTTCAAGCTTCTCCTTTCCTTTGGCCCAGAAGCTAGATTTAGGGGCAGCGTGAAGCTTACACATGTGCTTGGATAGGAACCAATTAGACAGAGATCACTCTCAAGGCTCTCCCTGAAACCCAACAAATAATATATTCTTTTATTATGTATTTATTTATGTATTTATTTAATCACATTTTTACTGCCGCCCTCTCGCCGAGGCGACACAGGGTGGCTTACACATATAAAAACACCACAGTTAAAAACTCTACAGAACAATAGGATAAAAGACGTTAAATTGTTAAAATTTAAAAATTTAAAATACCCTCCCCAGTGCTACATCTTCAAATTTCTACAACTAACATGAAAACACTGAAAGCTGGGAGTCCAGGTAGAACTCGCATGAGCCAACCTGGAGTGGCTATCTCCCCAGCCAACCCCACCCCCGTTGCGCCAGCCAGTTTTTGAGGTGTTTATAAAAGGATAAAAGCTCTGCCTGGAGATGAAGCTCAGTTGGCAGGAGGTTCCACAGGGCTGGGGCAGACACAGAGAAGGCCCTCCTTCTCGTGCTAGAGAGGCGAGCCTCTCTAACTGATGGCACAATTAGAGAGCACCTCCGGTCTGCTCAAGTGGGATGGGCAGATATCCTTGGGGTGATGCGGCCTCTCAAGTACCCTGGCCCACTACCATGAGCCAGGGTACAGCTCACTACTCTTTTGCAGGGTACAGTCAAGATTGTTATTATTTTCTGTCAAGTTACTTCCAATTTATGGTGACCCTCATTAGATTTCCAAGGTCTTCTTCCTCTTCTCCTTTACTTCCTCTTTTACCCTGTTGGGTGTTGAGGGAGATGCAAGATTCTTATTCTTGCACTTCTTGTGGCCTCCACCAGTGTTATTTGGTATTCCTCTAATATTTATTTGATGTTATCTCCCCACTTTCCTCTGGGTCTGCCTCATGCTCTTTGTCCTTCTCCTCTTTCCACATATGCCTTGTATGGTATGGAATTCCAAAAGATTCTATCCAAATGGGCAAACCACTTTATTTGTTGTCTCTGTAAGTAGTTTAAGGTTGGTTCTATTCCAATTCTTTCCCTTATAATCTCATTTCTGATTATATTTCACCAGTGTGCTTCCCCTTCCCCACACCATGAGTTTCTATGACTGAATGACAATTTGAACCTAGGACTCTTGAGTACTAGTCTATCATTTTATCCACTACATCATACTGACAGTTTGTCTCCTGTATGAATGGTAATTTTGTATGTCGATAATTTTGTACACAGTGAGCCAAGTAGCTGTATAATGGAAGCATAGCTCAACTGAGTTATAAGGCTCATCGCAGCTGTTCTCCTACCTGTAGTCCTGAAATGCTGCTACTTGTCCCAAGTACCTATTAGTTGTGGGAGCTCTTAATATCTTTCTTATACAATTGTTTTTTCCAAAAATGTGCATCTGTCCTTGAAAGCAGTAGAAATTAAAGGCAGCTTGTAACAACAAAATATAAACATGATAAAACGAAATCTGCAGTATGCAATACACAGCAATTTTACAGTTTGTTATGTTGATATCTCTGAAATTATCCAAAATGGCAATCCATAATCCCTTCTTTCCACTAACATCAACTGAAAAGACAATGTCAGGAAAAGATTGTGACAGATTAACAATAAGGGAAGATGTATTTTCCAGTTGAAGATGTCACTAAAGAAATAAGCTGTGGCCGAACATCTAATGTCACAAAATGTCATGGTCTGGTGAATCTCGGTCAAGAGGGCATTTTGTAAGGCATTGCCATTTATCACATCATGCTTTATGAATAAGCTTTGCTCAGGGTTTACAAAATGTATTTTGTCAACCATAAATTTCATAAATCCCCAGCAAGCATGACAATTGGTAACATTGGCTGTGGAGGTTTGGGAGCTGTGTCCTTTTAAAGCAACTACATTTCGACTCTGTAATGAGAAAACAATAACTCCAGGAGTGGAATCATAGCAGCTTCTAGAGATAGGAGTGGAAAATATTGCAAATTATGACAAAATATTTGAAATTATGTTTTATGTGTAAGCCACCCGGAGTTGCCTCGGCAAGGTGGCGATGGTAGAAATAAATAAATAATTTAAGTAGTAAAAGAGAGAGAGGTTTCACACAGTGTGGTAAGACAGGAGTAGGCAGATTTAGAGTTGTGATCTACTCAACATCTTATTTTTTTGTGTATGGCAGGAGGGTGGTTTGAGAGTCTGAGCTCTCATCGCACATCCATTCCCATTGTCTTTCACATTCACTTATGAAGGCATGTGTGTAGTGCTTGCAAAACAGTGCACAAAAAATCCAGGAATGAGGGAAAGTGGCTAGAGAGAAATGGAGGGTATGTTTAGGGCCATCATACCATCTGGGACACTACAGGGAGCACAGCATCACCCTAGCTACTTCTAAGCCTTCCATTACCCAAGCTCTGATAGCACTAATAGAGGACCTGGGAGAGAAAAACAAGCCCCTGTAGTCTTCTGCAAGCCCCTGTAGTAGTGGAGGAATAGCAAATATCATCTCACATTACTTTTGCAGGGGATAAGAGCCCTATTGAAGGAACAACAACTTTCCAAATGTTGGACACATGTTGTGCCTTCTCTGTCTACCAAGAAGTGCTGCTCCTCTTCTGAGTTTCCAGGTTTCACCTCCCTAGATTTTGGACTCATTCACCAGATTCTCCTTGTTCCTGATTCCATAGTTTAAGAAACATTTGTTTGTTTGTTTGCTACCCATCTGGGAAGGAAATTCCCACTCTGCATTAATGCTGCATTAACAGCATTGAGACAAACAAAATAACCTTAAATATATATAAAGATTGATCTTCTGAAATTATGTGGTAAACTGCTGTAGCCAGTGGATATTTCCAATTTAATCTTGACTGCATTTTCCTTTTTGGAATCCAGCTTGAATAATAGGCATTTCTTGATCCTTATAAGGTTGAAGCCTTTGTTGAAATAACTTAAGCATCATTTTTTCCACATGGGTCTACTTTTCATCCCAAATCACTGCCTGCCCTCCCTTTGTGTCATCACTAGAACCTGCCCCTTGTGTCATGTTTTAGCCCTGAAACTGAGAAGATGTGATAATGCTTATACTTGTAATTACTAGAAGCCTAGGGTCCACCATAAGACTAGAGAAGTGGTCCCCAATGTGAGGCCCACACCTCACAGGAGGACTTCAATTTCCAGGAACATAAGTCATTACATTAGCTGATCAGTACTTTGAGGAATTGACTTAGGCTTCCCAAAGGTTGGGAAACACGGGGTTAGAGCCTGATATAAGAGGCATATGCTAAGAGATACAGCATTCTGAATGGAGGAGTTTGTTTATAAGTACTGGAATTGACGACAGGTCATATTTTCAAATGTTTTCAAACATAAATCCACTCCGGGTAAACTTCATTTCCCTCTAAACATTCATCATTTTGTTAGTTTAATTAAGTACACAGGCTGAGCTGTTCTGTTGCTGTTAGCATTAGAGATTGGAAGTCAAAATCCTTTATAACCTTTCAGACAGGAAACAAAACAAAGACAAAAATATAACAAAAATGTTGTGACATTTAAAAGACTAACTGCTATATTTTAATGTGAGCTTTTTAAAGATAATCTGCTGGATGGTGATCACCTACGAATCCACTAGGAGAGCCATCTTGAGTTTCTGCTCACCTCTAGCAAAGAGTATGATTTTAAAAAATAAATAGATGATTGAATGAGCTCACTGGAACTATGCAGATCAGGGTCTCGTGCATGATTGGATAGAGGGCATCACAGAATACTACAGCTGTTCCCTTGCATTCACTGGGAAAAAATATATAAAAGCCATGAAATTGTAGGATTTATGAGATCTTCTCCAATCTAGATAACTGACAGAAGTAGACTAAGAGATAACATAGATTGAAGCAGGCACCAGTATTTTACATTACATATTATACCACAGAATTGTAATATTATTCCCCAAAACATACTTGTGTGTATGTATACACAAAAACTGCTGTCACACATTGGCAACTATCTTGAGTGAAGAATA
The DNA here is from genome assembly GCA_035047305.1 of Bradypodion pumilum. NCBI lineage: Eukaryota > Metazoa > Chordata > Lepidosauria > Squamata > Chamaeleonidae > Bradypodion > Bradypodion pumilum. Next base: position 42,183,813 of record JAWDJD010000001.1, on the reverse strand, counting down.
TGCATGATCTGCTGTCAGACAGTATTGCTTTCCATGTTGTCCTGTTGGGGAGCCAACCATATGCATTATTTATGCTGGCAGGGGTTCTGCACATTTATGGGGACATTAGTGAAAGCCATCTTTTGCATAGGAAATGTAACAGGAGAAGCTGCCCTTTGTACACATGGCTCATTCCATTTTTCCCCTTATGAGATAGTGGGTGGTGGATGTGGAATGAAACAGCCAATGGTTTATTTAGTTAGCACACAGATTTCATTGTATTCCTTGATGAACCACATTCAACAAATGGAACATGAAATGAAACATAAATTATACAAATATTTAGAATGTTAGTTCTTTAAAAAATAGATAGTTACATGGTTATTAGGACAGAGTATGGAGAGAGAGAATGGTTTCCTATAGGCAAAGGTATCAGACAAGGATGCATTTTATCCCTTTATTTGCTAAATCTGCATGCAGAACATGTCATACAGAAAACCAAACTAGACTCAAATGAAGGAGGAGTAAAAATTAGAGGAAGGAATATTAATACTTTAAGACATGCAGATGACACCATCCTAATGGCAGAAAGCAGAAATGACTTGAGATGACTTTTAATGAAAATGAAAGAAGAAAGTGCCAAAACAGAATTGCAGCAGAACTTTAAGAAAACAAAAATTATCATTGCAGTAGACCCTCACATAACAACGTTACTTGGTTCCCAAAGTAGCTTTGCCAAGCAATTTTTGTTGTTATGCAGGTTTCTATGGAGTTTCCCGCATAACGACGTTTCTAGCATCATTGTCCGGATAACGATGGTTATTTTAGTGTCGTTGTCCGGATAACGACCCTAAAAACGTGGCGCATAACGAAGCATTGTTATGCAAAAATGATGCTATTCGAATGCGTTGTTATGTGAGGGTTTACTGTACAGAAGAACTACACAACAGTAAAGTTGACAATGAAGAAATTGAGATAATGAAAATTTTTGTATATTTGTTCAATTATCAATCCAAGCCATCAGAAGACAACTGAAACTTGGAAGGTAGCAATGAAGGAATTAGAAAAGATCATCAAGTGTAAGGATGTTCACTGGAGACTAAGACCAAAACCAAGCTAATTTAAACTATTGTGTTCCTGATCACCATGTAGGGATGTGAAAGCTGGACAGTAAAGAAAGTAACAAGAAAATAATTTATTCATTTGAAATACAGTGGTATAGAGCTCTGCTGATCCCTTGAACTGCCATAAAGTCAAACAAGTGGGTCCTAGAGCAAATTAAGCCTAAAAATGATGAAATTGAGAATGTCATGCTTAAGACACATCCTGAGATGGCAAGACTCTCTGGAAAAGACAATAATGTTAGGAAAGTTGAAAGGCAGAAGGAAAAGAATACATGATGGATTGATTCTCTAAAAGAAGCCATAGATTTGGGTTTACTAGAGTTGAGCAGGGATGTTGAGGACAGAATAGCTGTCTCATTCATAGGGTCACCATAAATCAGAGATGACTTGACAGCACATAACTACAGCAACAACAGTTAAATGATTTAATCTATAATTCACTATCCCCAAGTACCAAGTTACTGTTATATTTGCAATTTTAAAAAGTAATGATTTCCTCATCTGTTTCTCAAAAGCAACTAAGGGTGCTGCATAGCCTTAAGTAATCTGCACAATCCCAGGGCATTCACAGAAGAAGGGTATGGTAAAGCTACTTTTTGAATACTGTATTAGAAAATGTGGAAAGTGTTGCCTAAAGTAAGCATATAATTATTATTATTTAGTATATACTCAGTTTCCATGGCTGAGAGGAATTTGAACCTAGGTCTCCTGAGTCCTAGTCTGCCACTCTCTCCACAACAACACTGGGAATCTCAATACTTACCCTTAGGTTATAATGTTAGTCCATGAATTTACTGACTCTGTGGGACTGCAGTGGCTCACGTGGTTAAGATGCTGACTGGGAGGCAGAAGGTCAGCAGTTTAAAACCCAAGTGCTACATGATGAAATGAGCACCTGTCTCTGTCCCAGCTCCTGCAACCTAGCAGTTTGAAAGGAAGAAATTGCAAGTAGATCAATAGCTTACCACTTCAGTGGGAAGGTAAGCAGCATTCTGTGCACTCCAGTGTCTAGTCATGCCTGCCACATGTCCATGGAAACATCTGCAGACACAGACAGAGCTGGCTCTTTGGCTATAAACAAATATGAGTACCGAACCCTAGAGTCAGATACGGTTTGCTTTCGAGCATGGGTGACCTTTACCTTTACTACCTTGAACAAGAAAAAAAAGCATTACCAAAAATGAAGCAAATTGAACATGAACTTTGAGATCCAGTTGACATTCCTAGATTAATTTGACCCAAAGAGCCAGCTCTGTCTGTGTCTGCAGATGTTTCCATTGACATGTGGCAGGCATGACTAGACACTAGAGTGCACAGATCGCTGTAAAATGTAATTAAAGAGATGGGAATACCAGAACACCTCATATGCCTCATGAGAAATCTGTACACTAACCAAGAAGCAACAGTTAGGACAGAGCATGGAATGACAGAGTGGTTTGGAATAGGAAAAGGAGTAAGACAAGGTTGCATTTTATCACCCTGCTTATTAAATCTATACACAGAACACATAATGTGCAATACAGGGATGGAGGAATCACAATATGGGATCAAAATTGCTGGGAGAAACATCAACAATTTGAGATATGCAGACGATACCACCCTAATCGCAGAAAGTGAGGAAGACCTAAAGAACCTCTTGAATGGATTGAAGGAGGAAAGTGCAAAAGCTGGCTTGAGACTTTATATCAAGAAAACCAAGATAATGGCAACAGGTACTATCAGTCCCTGGAAAATAGATGGGGAAGAAGTAGAAGCAGTGACAGATTTTACTTTCCTGGGATCTCAGATCACTGCAGATGGTGACTGTAGCCATGAAATAAAAAGATGACTGATTATGGGGAGACAAGCTATGAGAAACCTGGGGAATATAGTGAAAAGCAGAGACATCACCTTGAAAACAAAAATTCGCATAGTCAAAACAATAGTATTCCCAGTGGTAATGTATGGGTGTGAGAGCTGGACCATTAGGAAAGCTGAGCACAGAAAAATAGATGACTTTGAGATGTAGTGTTGGGGGAGAGTCCTGAGAGTCCCTTGGACAGCAAAGAGAACAAATAGGTCAATACTGGAAGAAATCAACCCTGACTGTTCATTGGAGGGACAAATAGTGAAGGTGAAGCTAAAGTACTTTGGACATCAAATGAGTAGGGAGGTCTCACTTGAGAAGGCTTTGATGCTGGGAAAGGTGGAGGGCAAGAGAAGAAGGGGCATCCAAAGATGAGATGGCTAGATGGCATTTTAGACACAATGGGCACAGAGCTGGGCGGGCTGAGGAGGATGGTGGAGGACAGAGGTGCCTGGAGGAAAATGGTCCATGGGGTCACAAAGGGTCAGAATCGACTGTGCGACTGAACAACAACAAATTTCCCTGCTTGATTTTCTTTATTTTTTAATTCTTGTTTAATTCCTCTTCCTAAAATAATAATGGCATTCCTCTAATTTTTCTTTCTACCAACATGTTGTTTTTATTTATTTTTATTATATAATGCTACTGGTCTTTAGTGTATGAGAACCAAGACACAGGAACAGCCGAAGTATTGGCTTAACACATCTTTATTGCATGGTGGTCTGGGGGAACATGTGGTAATGGCGGACGAACAGCTCAATATATACAGTGGCTATACATTTGAATGTGGCTCCACGATAGCCCATTGGCTACTGCCGGCGTGACGTCATTTCAGGTCACGCCCTTCTTGTCCAGGTGAGGTAGTGGCGGGAATCTTCCCGCACTGCAGTTCTTTGGGAATTGGAACCGTGTGAGCTGGGCGCTCGCTATTGCCACCAGGTGGTCATTAGCTCGCATCCTAATTACAACAGGTTACATTGATACAGTTGGTGGTTGTTTAAAGGCATAGAATTGAGAACACAACATCCCTCCCCCCTAGGATGAGACGAAGTCTCTCATCCAAGATGGCTTATTGCAAACGCGCTTTGGGCGTGATGCTGGCTGGCTTGTCCCGGGAGTGCTACTGCTTCTCTGTCCCCTAGTTCCTTGTCCTGCAACGGGAGAGGGAGACTCGTTAGTGACTTGCCGCGGTTCTGCGGCTTTTGGGGAAGGGACGGAAAAACCGGGGGCACTGGGGACTAACGAAAAACCCCGCTTCTCGCTTGGATGGGTGGGGGACCACTCCGAAAAAAACCCCCGGTTTTGTAACTGAAAATCAGAATTATCTCCTGGGGCGTCATTAGAGGGATCCCTCAGGATATCTATGAGGACAGATTCCTTCCCCTCCCCCCTAGGTGGGGACCACTGGCCCCCCTCTCCTCCCCCTTGGGCTGAACGGGTGGGGGAGAACCCTAACGCTGAATCCTTTTCCGCGCCGTCCGCGCTCTGGTGTCCCGGAACCCTGCTACGGAGTTGGTCTGCGTGTCGTCTCCAGAGTAGACCCGTGACGGTCTCTACGCAATACAACACGGGGCCCGTCCATCCAACGACGACGCCCGGGACCCAGGCTGGCCCCGCGCTGGCGTAATTCCTGCAATGCACCGGGGCACCGACTTCGAAACTTTTCGTGTCCGCTAACCCGATATTCCTCCCTGTGTCCTCCACCCTTGTGGGGTCTAGCCTGGTCAGAATCGTAGTCAGCTTCCTACGCATTAAGAGCTCTGCGGGCGAGTACCCAGAAGCTAGGGGGGTCACCCTGTAGCCCAGCAGGAACTGGCACACTTGTAGGTTGAGATCCCCGGGACCCATGCGCCTCAGTGCGTCTTTGGTGGTGCGCACGACCTGGCCGTTTGTTGCCGGGTGGAAAGGGGCGGAGGTGATGTGCCGAATGGCGTTGATCTCAGTGAATGCCCTGAACTCTGCGGATGTGAAACAACTAGCGTTATCGCTAATTAGGGTGTCGGGTATACCGAACGTGCTAAAAACCCTACGCAAATGCTTCACTGTCGTTGCCAATGAGGTGCTCGTAACTGGGATGACCTCCAACCACTTGGAGTAAGCATCTACTACGAGGAGAAAAAGTGTCCCTCTAAATGGGCCCGCAAAATCAATGTGCACCCGGGACCACGGCCCCTTCACCGCGTCCCATTCCCTGTGCGGCAGACGCGCCTCTTTGGGTCGGGAGCATTGGCAGCTCTCGCAAGTGCCTACCATGTGCTCGATGTCAGCGTCTAACTGGGGCCACCAGAAATAGCTCCTGGCCAGAGCCTTGGAGTGGACAATTCCAGGGTGGCTGACGTGCAGCAGTTTGAGTACCCTAGGCCTCAGGGATTCGGGAACCACCACCCGCTGGCCCCACAGAAGGCACCCTCTCTCTATGGACAACTCTAGCCTCTTCCTGAAAAACGGGGCGAACTCTGCCGCCGGGGAGGACGCTGGCCACCCTTTTTGCACCCAGGAGCTGACTAGGGCTAGCGTCTTGTCCTTCCCGGTCACCTTGGTGATGTCTGCGGGTACAATAGGGGGCGAATCTAAGACCTCTATCAGGAGCACTTGGTGGTCTTTTTCTTCCTCACCCACGGTGCTGCTAGTATGGGGAAGGGGAGACCTCGACAGGGCGTCCACGTGGCTTATTTCTTTCCCTGGGCGGTACACCAACACGTGCTGATACGCGTTTAAGAAGATGGCCCACCGTAACATCCTAGGGGACAGGATCTGAGGTGTGGGCTTGTCCGCAGTGAAAATGCCTAGCAGGGGCTTGTGGTCGGTAACTATGGTGAAGGGGCGGCCGTAGAGGAAATCGTGGAACTTCTTAGTCCCCGCTATTATTGCTAGCGCCTCCCTGTCTGTTTGGGCGTAGTTTCGCTCAGCCTGGGACAGGGATCTGGAGTAGAATGCTACCGGGGCCTCTCTCCCGTTTTCCAGCACGTGGCACAGCACCGCCCCCACCCCCACTGGGGATCCATCACATATCAGAACCACCGGCTTCTTGGGGTCAAAATGGGTGAGAATGGCATCAGACGCTAGGAGTTGTTTCAGTTCAACGAATGCCCTCTCTTGGCTCTCGCCCCACTTCCACGCCTCGTCCTTCTTGAGCAGCTTATGCAGCGGCTCTGCTACCGATGCCTTCCGAGGCAGGAAAGAGTGGTAGAAATTTAAGAGCCCTAGGAACGACTGCAATTCGGGCTTGGAGGTGGGGCGAGGGGCACCTTGAATTGCGGCTACCTTTGATTTGGAGGGTTTAATTCCCGCAGGGGTTACCCGGAAACCCAAGAACTCAACCTCTTTTGCGAAGAAGACGCATTTGTCTTTCCGCAACCTCAACCCCGCCTTTTCAAACACCGCCAGTACTTTGTCTAGCCTTTCAGCCAACTCCTCCTCACTCCCCCCCGTTATCAATACGTCATCAAAGTATGGCAAGACCCCATCCAGTCCTTTCAAGAGGCGTTCCACAAGCGACTGGAAAATGCCAGGCGCCGAGTTCACGCCGAACTGTAAGCGCGTCACCTGGAACACCCCCTTATGAGTGACTATTGTTTGCGCAGCAGCTGCAGCTGGGGTTACTGAGAGTTGCTGATAGGCCTGCGGCAGGTCAAGTTTTGCGAAACACTTTCCCCCATGTAATCTGGCCAACAGGTGGCTGACTACCGGCACCGGATACGCATTAGGGCGGATCCTTATTGGGTCAGTCCCAACGGCATGCACCCCCCCAATGAACAAACCCAGGGGCTTAAACCATTGAGTCCCGAGGAGGCTGCAACTTCCCCCCTTGAGTACAACCAGGGGCAGTTCTGCGGCATGCTGCTTGTACTGGACCTTGAATTTTCCAACCCCCAACACCGGAATGCTATTACCCTGTACGTCCCGCAGCGTGGACCTCAACGCTTTGAGCTTAGGGCGCACGTGGGGGGAAATTCCCAAGAACTCCCACTGGGACATGATTGAGTAGGAGGAACCCAAGTCTATCTCCATCCTAACAGGGGCCCCTTGCACCAGTACCTCAACAAAGTAACGGGGGTGTCCCAAGGACACGCTGTACACTGGGGCGTCGTCGCTGCTGTCGTCGGAGATGCGGCCCACGCCGTCCTGCTTCCTCGCGGGCCGGGCGCCCTCCTTGGTTCTCGGCGAGCGGTCTGACGAGCTTTTCCGGCCCCTGCGCCGCCGTCTGCAGACCTTGGCGATGTGCCCCCGGCGTCCACAGTTGTGGCACTCGGCCTTCCGGAACGGGCACTTGATGCGGTCGTGGGCCGCTCCACATCCGTCGCAGCGTCGGCCTTCCTTCCGAACCCTCCGGACATCCTTGTCGTCGCTGCTCTCCGTGGAAGATTTCGGCGTCCGTCTGGCTGCATGCACCGCCCCCGCTGCCTTGTCGGGCTGTGGGGCCTTTCTCTGAACCCCTTGACTCCGGCCCTCATGGCTTCCGCGGCCTGCGCCGCCTTCACAACCTCGCGCAGCGTCGGGGGTGGCTCCTGGTTCATCAGCTTTCGCTGAACTTCCTCGTCCCACAGGCCACACAGCATGCGATCCCTGAGGGCAATTTCCAGGTTTTCCCACTTGCATGGGCCGGCGGCCAACTGCAGGGCCGCTGCAAAGGCGGCGATGGACTCACCAGGCGCTTGGACTCTCTTCCAGAACGCGTCTCGAGCCGAGAACATCGAAACCGAGGGCTGGAAATGGTCGCGCATCGCCTTCAGGAGCTGTTTGACCGGCAGCTCACTCACCTTCTTCGGTGATACCAGGTCCACCAATGCTCTTTTGGCAGCGTTCCCGAGCATCCGGGTGAGGATGGCCCTCTTCTTTCCCTCGTCCGTAATGTCGGACACCACCAGCGCATCTTGGAAGTCCATTTCGAAGAGCTCCCAGTCTTCCGGTTTGTTGATGTCGAAACCGGCATGACTAGCGTGTGTCTTGATCTCGTGGGAATCCATAATCCCACCTTCGTCGCCAATTTAGTGTATGAGAACCAAGACACAAGGAATAGCCGAAGTATTGGCTTAACACATCTTTATTGCATGGTGGTCTGGGGGAACATGTGGTAATGGCGGACGAACAGCTCAATATATACAGTGGCTATACATTTGAATGTGGTTCCACGATAGCCCATTGGCTACTGCCGGCGTGACGTCATTTCAGGTCACGCCCTTCTTGTCCAGGTAGTGGCGGGAATCTTCCCGCGCTGCAGTTCTTTGGGAATTGGAACCGTGTGAGCTGGGCGCTCGCTATTGCCACCAGGTGGTCATTAGCTCGCGTCCTAATTACAACAGGTTACATTGATACAGTTGGTGGTTGTTTAAAGGCATAGAATTGAGAACACAACATGGTCCCTGCTCCACAAACTTTGCAGTCTACAATTGGGGACACAAAAGCTAGCAGAGGGAAGGAATTTGAACTTGCCAGAAGTTGTGGAAAACTAAATGATTTTCACGGAAACAGACATCACTCTTTTGGGTATATGCGCTTTCAGAGCAGAATTATCTGAAAGCAGTTGTCACTAATGGTATTTTTCTTAGGAGGAGGCAGATCCTCTTTGACTACTGAGAGTTGTACAGGAATTACCCTGTTGTTTATTTAAGTTCATGTTATTAGAGATTCAGCTCAACTTTCTCTGTGCAGTACCAGAGCACGTTGATTAAGAGAAGAAACATCAACAGCACAGGGCAATTATAATTTAAGCCAAGTTTCATTTTAAAAATTCAGTTGTGCCCCATAAAGGCATGTTGCGCTATCTTCTGTTACTCCTTTTGGGATTTCACAGTTGTCTGGCAAAAAGCACATAAAGTGTCCGATGGCCCTGGAGGCAATGCAAAAAAGTTCAGGAAGGGAATAACTTGCTCTCTCTTAACAGCTAAGAGGATGAATGGGGAAATTTCAGTGCTTTGCATATATTTCCTTTTACAGCACGCCATAAAGATTAAAAATACATTGTACACAATTGCAGTATTTAATGTAGCACTTTAATTACATTCAAGTGTGTTGCTAAATAGTCTTGAGAAAACCTTAATGACCAGCTGTTCGCCCCTCATCCCATATGTTAGAAATGGTTTGAGAAATTGCATTCTGGGATAGGAAGGTTGTATAATTAGACAGTATATAGATAACACTTCTAGCTTTCCCTCTTATATTGCAGCCCCCTTTTCATGAACATATTGCATTTGGGTGCCAGGTTGGCACCAAGTATTCACACCTTGTGCCAAACAGCAACTGAGATCAAACTCGGAGCAATGTTATGATTGCAGCATTATCCTTTAAAAAAAATCTCCTTTAGTTAGGACTGAAACACTTTCCCTTTAACATTATGTAACTATCACTCTTCTTAGGCTGAGAAAGAAGCTGAGAAAAACAAGAAATATAAATTTCAATAGTTTTCTCAGAATGCAGTACACCTAACCAGAGGGAGGAGTTTGCATTGTACTAAAGCTATACATTTCAAGGAGGATTTTATACATTCAGAAAAAAACCCTTACCGTGATTATATGCTGTTAAGATGACAGTAACTCATAGGTTCATTGCATACATGTGTCATGCAGAGAAGTGCAAACTACCCACAATGTAAGCTGGGTTGTCTTGGACATAGATGTAGCCTCCTCAAATTGAGCAAGGTATCTATTGGCTGCCAACTCAAGCCAAAATCAGAGATGTAAATTACTACAATTCTGAAGTCATAAAGGATAATGTTTCCCCTCATTCCCTCTTCTAAGTGTTTGGGAACAAAACAGAACTTCGGGTGGGAGAGGGACAAAGGGAATTTATATTTGCTTAACAGCATATACAATAAAATTAATCTACACAGCATTTCCCCCCAAAGTCAGTCAGTCAGTCAGTCAGGCGCTATATATATGTATAGCGCCTCCTCAGCAGGAGGCTTAAAAGACTGGGAGGTAACCGGACTGTTGCTATTGCCTCCGGTCTTCCCTCCCTGCGGGTGTGGCCGAGTGGCCCCCACAGCACCTGGAAGCCAGGAACTCCATCTCTGCCGGCGTCCTGGGCCCCGCCCACCCACCACTTAGAACTTTGAGGTTTGCTGGGATGTCAGCACCTCTTTCTCTCTATTTGGAATTGCCAGGCTTTGGGGTGAGTTCTGGGGGGCTCTGCTGTATCAATTGCATTGTGCTTTTTGATATTGTATTTGTGGTTTCTGATATTTTGATGTTTATTTTTTTGACTCTTGTTCTATTGACTGTAATGTACTATTGATATGTTGTGTAGCTGCCCTGAGTCAGCGTAAGCTTGAGAAGGGCGGGATATAAATTACAATTACAATTACAATTTCACTCATTCCATGTAGGAAAAGATTTTGTTGGACTTCTTGTAGTCTTCTCCAAAATGTTTGGTAAAGAAAGTCTGACAATAAAAACAACTGATACTCCAAGCTTTTAAAAGACCTTCATATCTTTAAAATCCCACTCCATCGTTTTACAAATGGCAGCTTTGCCCATTTGGGAGAAGAGCTTTTCTGAGCTGTATAAGGAACATCCAAGTAGTAAGAGACCAGGAGGACTTATAGTCTCAATGAATCCTTGCTGTAATATTGTACCTTGATTTGGTCAGGAGGGGAACATCTCCCACTGGACCCTCTCACCTCAAAATCAAAAGCTTTTGTTATTCCAGTACTAAAATAAAGAGGAACATGGTGGGCTTTGTGGGAGGCATCAACAGCCACATGAACAAATTGGTTTGGGGGAATAAAAATTGTCAGCAGCTGCTGCAATTCTTATCCAAGAATGCAGTTTTTTTTCCTGAAGCAGGAAAAATGCCATTGGCTGGTGGATCCCAGCTTGCCATGAAGTGTCCCACACATTATGATCACAAAGCCATCTTCTGAGTTTAACCCGATCCTGCTGGCTAGAGTACATATTGTTCCGGACTCAACATTGGCGATGAAGGTGGGATGGCAGCCGCCGCGGCGTTCTCCATTGGACTGTTTGACATCTTCAACCTGGAGAAATGGCCCATGTACAAGATCCAGTTCAAAAACTTCATAGTCACAGAGAAGATCAAAGGGGATGAATGACAGAAGGCATAGTTCCTGGCCCGTTGCGGATTGCCCATGCTGGAGTTGATCATGCACCTGCTGCTGCCATGGCCCCTGAAGGATATCCCTGCTGATGGATATCCTTGCCGTCCTCCGGAACCATTTCAGTCCGAAGGTTTCCATTTTTTTGGCAAGACTGGCATTTTACCGACGGGACCAGAAGGAGAGAGAATCGGTCACCGATTATGCTGTGGCCCTCTGCCATGCTGCCGTGCCATGCCAGTGGCACAACTTGGACAAAGCTCTCTGGGACCAACTTCTCCTGGGCCTAAGAGACGAGGAAGCCCAGCATAGGCAGGTAAAAAGGGACATGTTGAATTTGTCCAAGTTCTAAAGGAGGGCCTGGCATTAGAAGCTGCGGATGCCGGGGTGAAATTCTTCCAGTCTAGGCCAGCTGCGCCTGCCCTCAAAGAATCAACCATTCAAAAGCAAAGCTGTTCCAGTTCATTGTCATCCTCGGATGACAGCAAGGAGGGGGATGACAGAGGCAAAGTTCATCAGAAGCCTGCCAAAACTTCCAAGAGCGTCGTTGCTTCATGTCAAGACTGTGGGAGCAGACATCTTCATGCCCAATGTCCCTTCAAGACCACTGAGTGCCACAAGTGCAGTAGGAAGGGTCATATTGTGAGAGTGTGCCGTCAACAGTCAGAGGGTCATCTGGGTGACAAGGGTCGTCGCTGGCAGGAGGATACAATTTCCAAGGTCTGCATGAGGCAGAGAGCATCTACCAATGTCCAGGCAGTGTTCAAAAGGTTCTTCGTCAACATCCGCCTACAAGGGTGCCCCATCAAGATGGAAATCAACTCAGGTACATTGTACTCTATTATTTCACAGAAAGAATTCTTCCAAATCCTTCCTGCTGCCCATCTGAAGTTGCGGGCTCTCCAGGTCATGTTGAGTGATGTGCAAGGCCAGCACATTCCTGTCCTAGGGATAGGTACATTTCATGTGCACTTCAAAGGCATCTCAGCGAAGCTTCCTCTGGTCATGGTGAAGGCCAATAGGAACAATCTCTTTGGGGTACAGTGTTTTGGGCCCTTGGGAATTGCATTTTCTGGGATTAATGGGGTTCAGGCTGACCCCATTCAAGCTGCATGTGAACACTACCCTGATGTTTTTTGTGTGGGACTGGGTATGTTCAAAGGGCCCCCTGTTAACTTTGAGCTGGATCTGAATGTCCAGCCCATTTGCATGAAGCCTCTATGCATGCCCTTTGCTCTCAAAGACCACATTGATGCAGAACTTGACAAACTGGTTGCTCAGGGCATCCTGGAGCCAGTGGACTCCGCTCCATGGGAAACCCCCATTGTCACCGCACTCAAGTCCAATGGGGATATCCGCATCTGTGCGGACTATAAATGCACAATTAATAAAGCTATCCGCACCAATTCATATTCTGTTCCAGTGGTCAGCCACCTACTAGCCATCCTCCATGGTGGGAAGTGTTTTGCTAAACTAGACTTACCATATTTTTTGGAACATAAGATGCACTTTTTCTCCCCCCAAAGTGGGGAGAAAATGAGGGTGCATCTTATAGTCCAAATGCTGGTCTTCGGCCAGCTGTGGCTGTTGTAAAAGGATATTTTACAAGAGCCGCAGCTGGCTGAAGACTACTACTGCCGCCTCTCAGCTGTTCAGCTGTTCCGGGGCAGGGGGAAAAAACATATGAAAAACAAGTGGTCACTAGAGAGCAAAAATCGCAATTTCCCATTTAAATGCATTGTAAATAAATTTCTTGTATTCAAATGTTTTCTGTTTGTATGTTCCCAATGCATTTAAGTTGGAAACCAAACCTGTGCTTAAAAAGAAAGGGTTTCACTTACCTTGATGCCTTTGTCTCTACTCCACATGGACAAAATGGAGGGGGAAAACATGTTTCCTGGTGGAAAGGAGAGCAAGAGGCTAGGCTAGAGTATCACTTCCTTCCTCAGTGCATTTGGCCTGCCTGCCCATTTCCCCTGCAGCGCCACCACTGGTTGGTGGTGCAAAATACGGTATTATTATTTTTTGTTTTCCTGCTCTGACAACTGGGTGCGTCTTATGGTCAGGTGCGTCTTATGGTCCAAAAAATATGGTATCTCAGGCATATCAAGAATTGGCTGTCACCCCTGAGTCTGCACTGTGTCAAACCATCACCACCCATAGGGGTGCAGTTTGTGTGAAGCATTTACAATTCGGTGTCAATGCTGTGCCTGGCATTTTCCAGGCCTTAGTTGAGAGGTTGCTAAAAGGTCTTCCTTGGGTGCTACCTTATTTTGATGATGTACTGATGGCTGGGGAGGACAGGGTGGACTTTGCATCCAAACTAAGTAAGGTGTTGGAGCGATTTCAAACTGCAGGGCTATGTGTAAAGAAAGAAAAGTGTTGTTGTTTTTTGCATGGAAGGTTGAGTTCTTGGGTTTCAAAATCAGCCCTGAGACCAAAGTGAAAGCTGTGTGGGATGCTCCCCATCCGACTTCAATAACAGAACTTCAGGCCTTTTTCGGGCTCCTGAACCTCTATCATTCATTTCTACCTCGAAAGGCCACCGTAACCACACCACTGCACCAGTTACTAAAGAAACAAACTGTGTGGCAGTGGGGTCCTTCTCAGGACAAAACATTCTGGGAGATCAAGAAACTCTTAACATTGGATGCTGTCCTTATGCTTTTTGACCCCCAGAAACCCCTTCTCCTTGTGTGTGATGCCTCGCCTGTGGGGGTAGGGGCTGTGCTCTGCCACAACCTGGGGGGAAGGAAAGAAGCACCTATCTCTTATTATTCCAGGTCTGCTGAGAAAAATTATGCTCAGATCGATAGGGAGGCAATGACGATAATCACTAGTACTAAGAAATTTCACGATTTCATCTGTGTGAGGGCTTTCATGATCATCACTGATCACAAGCCATTGCTAGGCATTTTCGTGCCACACAAACCTACCCCACAAATCCTGCCACCGTGTATGCTGTGCTGGGCGATGTTCCTACAGGCATACCAGTTTGACCTACAGCATCACCCAGGTGCCAGTATCTGTAATGTGGACGCACTGTCCAGGTCCCCAATAGTGATTTTGGGCAAGTTTGAAATGGACTACCAGTTTCTCATGTTAGAGGTTTTAGACTCCCCGCCAGTGTCCACTGCGGACATCGCAGTTGAGGCAAGGAAAGATCCCCTCCTGTCAAAGGTTGTAATGTGGGTTCAGAAAGGGTAGCCATCGCCAACGGTCTCTGAAGAGGTCAAGGTGTTTTACAGCAAATGTAACGAGCTGTCCCTAGAGCGAGGTTGCTTGGTATGGGGACACAGAGTGGTCGTTCCGTCAGTGCTATGGAACAAGGTTCTTCACACACTACATGTTAGCCACCCGGGGATTGTCCGGTCGAAGGCGCTAGCACATAGCTACTTCTGGTGGCCCAGATTAGACCTCGACATCAAGGCATGGGTCGGGCATTGTAGGGAATGTTAGGCCTCCCAGCTGGAGGAAACACATCTTCCCAGCAGAGAATGGGACACCGCCAGAGGTCCCTGAGTTTAACCTGATCCTGCTGGCTGGAGTACTTCTTGTTCCAGACTCAACAGTTATGTATGTTTATTTCTGTATAAATCAAACAAGGAAGAGAACAGCCTCTACTGCTTGCTCGACAGTGCCTATCGACGTTAAAAATGGTTTGCAAACTGTCCCTATTTAATCTCTCCAAAGAGCACTCACATGTTTCTAGTAACGAAACGCTAATAGATATATGAAACCAAATTTACTGATAGAGCAAAAACTCAACCTGTCTTCTCTCAATCAGCTACTCATAAGTAGCAACCCAAATCCATTTTACTGTTAACACCCATAGGTGCCAAGGTCTGGAGCCTATGTATATAGAAAACTTCCCGCTGCTGTAATCTCTTCTCTACATTTATCCTGCTGAACCTGTTTTGTGTTCAGGGAATGAAGAAACAGACGAGCGAAGTAGTGAAATTCAGCTCTTTATTAGTGGGGTTTGAACACAGTTTGGATGGGGCAAAACTCGGACTTATATACATTATAAACTGTAACAGTAGGAGGGCTTTTGCACAGCTTCGTGTCATCCGACAGTTGCGTTTGCTCCTGGACCGGGACTCCCTGCTCATGGTCACACATGCTTTGGTGACCTCCAGGCTAGATTATTGCAATGCGCTCTACATGGGGCTGTCCTTGACGACCATTCAGAGGCTACAGCTGGTGCAGAATGCAGCAGCCCAGGTGGTGATGGGGTGCGGGCGTTATGCTCGCGCCTCACCATTGCTTCGGGAGCTGAATTGGTTACCAGTTTGTCTCCAGGTGCAATTCAAGGTGCTGGTTTTGACATTTAAAGCCCTACATGGTAGTGGGTCAGGATACCTAAGAGACCGCATCGTCCCAAGAGTGTCTGTCTGTCCAACCAGAGCAGACCGGAGGGGCTCTCTAATTGTTCCATCTGCCAGAGGGGCTCACCTCTCTGGCACACGAAGGAGGGCCTTTTCTGTGTCCGTACCAGCCTTATGGAACCTCCTGCCAGTAGAGTTGCGGGAGCAGATGGAGCTGCTGCCTTTCAGAAGAGAATTAAAAACCTGGTTGGTGGGGCAGGTGTGGGGCTCAGATGGAAGAGTGGCCCCTGCCTGCTGGCTTATAAAATGAAGCCCCAATCTTTTTAATGCGGGCAGTTTTAATGTGGTTAGTTTTAATAGGTGGGTGGGTATGTTGGGGTTTTAATTGTTTTTAATATGTATGTTTTAATTTTGTTGTCAGCCGCCTTGAGTCGGGTTCGCCTGATTGGGCGGCATACAAATTTGAACCATAAATAAATAAATAAATAAATAAATAAATAAATAAATAAATAAATAAATTAGCAGTAACAATAATACAACAAGCCCATTGGCTAACAGAGTGTGCACATTTTCAATCCACTTATTTGCATAAGAATAGATACATGAGAAAAGATACATTCTGCTCCTATAAACAGTAACAATAACACAACAAGCCCATTGGCTAACAGAGTGTGCACATTTTTGATCCACTTATTTGCATAAGAATAGATACATGAGAAAAGATACATTCTGCTCCTGTCAGAAAAAACAGTTAACATACATAACAACCTGTCAGAACGTACCATCTCTAACACAAGAAATCTCAACTGGTTTACTCTGATTCTTTTCCACATAATGTTCTACGAGAGGACCTGTTAGAACATGGTTCCAGATTCAAGATTTATGTTCAGATATCCACTACTTGATAGCCCGTGCCATCATCCCAACATAGGTAAATTCACACAGGCAGATTAAATACACGCATCCAAATGTGTAATGTGTTGCAGTTATAGAAACCTCGTAATTCATGGATAGAGATAGATCAGAAATTATTAGCTAAGGGGTATCCTCAGGACGTTCTTAAGGGAGCATTTTCAAAGGTTGCATCCAGACTGAGAACATCCTTTTTTGAGAGACAAAAAAGAAGCAATGACAATAGCATTTGTTGCTCTTTGGGTATTCACCTCTCGCGCACCAGATTAAGAGATCAATATATAAGCATTGGTATTTGGTAGCAGATTTGCCTAACTGTGATATCCGTCTGCTCATTGGGTTCAGAGGGACTAAAATATTGGGTAACTATGTATCCAGGAGAATTTTGTTTGATTAGGCAAGGCGAGAGGCAGCTAGCGAAAGGGCAGTTTAAATGTTTGCAATGCAGCTGCTGTAAACATGTTATAGAAACCAAGGTTGTTAGTATTCCCAGAGTAAGATTTAACCATGAATTACAAGGTTTCTATAACTGCGACATATTTGGATGTGTGTGTTTAATATTCTGCCAATGTGAACTTATCTATGTCGGGATGATGTCACGGACTATCAAGCAGCAGATATCTTAACATAAATCCTGAATCCGGAGCCGTGTTCTTACAGCTCCTTTCGTAGAACATTATGTGGAAAAGAATCATAGAGTAGACCAGATGCAGACAATGCTGGCTCTTTTGCTATAAACGGAGATGAGTACTATACCCTAGAGTCAGACACAATTGGCTTTCGAGCAAGGGGAGACCTTTACCTTTACTAGTCATTCTATACTATCTTCTGGAATTATTCCTCCAGAAAAGAGTGGAGATTAGGAATCATGGGATTAGAGGCAACCTAGAGAGCTTTCTGGGAGGGATACCATGGCTGATAGCATCAATACTATTTTGAGAAGGCTACAGGAATGCTGCCCTGGCATACTCCCATCTCCTCCTGGATATGGTTCTTAATCAGTCTGCTTTTAAAAAAGAATCAACCTGTTTTGCATCTCCTGGATTAATGTGCAGACTGGAATGCAGTGCCCCTTTGAATCTCTCACTTCAGATTTCACAATGCAGTTTTTGGCAAATCAGTTTGGCATCTGCCCCTCCCCTGGGATTCCAGCTCTTGGCCTCTCGGGGCCTGGGAGGGCAGAAGAGGTGCCATTGGGGAGAGGGGGTGGCTTTGACATCTGCCCTGCCCCCGGGACTCTAGCCCTCGGCCTCTCGGGGCCTGGGAAGGCAGAAGAGGTGCTGTTGAGGAGAGGGGGTGGCTTTGACATCTACCCCCCCCCCGACTCAAGTAATATCTTATTACTTGTAAACCGCCTTGGGTCGCCCCTTAGGGTGAGGAAGCGAATATATAAATATAACAATAAATGAAGCCATTTATATGGAAAAAAATTAATGTAATGACATGGTGAAGTGAGCAGTGGCAAAGTGACACTTTGGGACTTCCCAAACTGTATGAAATTTATTTATTTGTTTGTTTATTTGATTTGTAGGCTGCCTTCCTTGCCTTGGCGACCCAAGGCGGCATTACAGAAAAACAAAGCATTCCATACAATAAAAACAACCTATTAAAAAACTCTAATGCTAAAATTCTAAAAAATTGATAAGAACTGTACAAACTCATCACCCCTCAGTTAAAACCCCAGGGCTAATGCATGTTGAAGGATTCAATATGTTTAGAAAGGTTATTTTTGAAGAGAAAATAAGCTCAAAATACACATTTAAAGTTTGATTTTCTTGTAAATTAAAACAAAATACAAATGAATGTGGAAACAGGCATACAAGGCAAAACTGATATGGTCTGGAAATAGATTAATCTATTTGTAGCAATCAAAGTCCACTACTAGGGTCAAACCACCCCCAACTGGGAATGATGTATAAATTGGTGCCATTCAAGAGTGACTAGAGATTCATGTTAAACACTCGCTCAAATTCTTTGACCCAAAATGGATGTATTTAACTACAGAGATGGAGAGAATTGGGTGAGAGGTTTTTGTTTTTTTTTTTGTGTGGAGGGGGGGCTATAAAATCCCCAAAGGCTATGTTGTTTTGGGACTCATATGAAGGGTATCTATCATACCATCTTTCCAGTAAGATCTGTGGGTGAAGGACTGCTGATATAAAATGGCCACTTAGATAGAGATTGACGACAGCCTCCACTCACCCAACTACCCCCACCACCGGCAGCCTGAATTTCCAATGACTTATTTAGATGTAAGCAATGACCGCTGTAATCATGTTTTAATTCTTATTCGGCATCCTTAGTTTTAACGTCCCTCAATTAATATTCAGAATAATGGAAGGGATGTGCCCCCTTTGAAAAAGACTTGAATGCTGGCCAAAGCTTTGCAGAAGGGTGGGAGAGACCAGTTCTCAAGAGGATTAATCAGCATTTAAAACTTGCATTAATAAAAATCTGATCTTCTTCTGTATGGAATACATAATACTTCTCATTTTTAAAGCATTTTATTTTAATAACGGGCTATCCTTTGTCCTGCTGTTTAATGGGATTTTAAAATGTAACTCCTTCCAATCAATCCTGCTTTGACCTGTGGACGCTCCTTCACTTCAAATCAAATGCTAAAGAAAAACCTGATTTTCCTTACAAAGGATAAGCAACGAATGTGGCATAGAAGCCTAGGCTCACTGATAAGAAAGGCCTCCACCTCCTATTGGAATTTGGGAATAGGTATTTGGAGGTGAAGAAAATAATTTTAACTAGTTAATAGACTTTTTTGTTATGAAAAGCAAAAGCAAAGCAACTATGCTTTATATATGTCTGACATGCCAAACACACCACCCAACTTCAGTGTAATTCTAACATAAGGCTTGAAATTCGTTTTGCTTGTTAATCCTAGTTCAAGGTTAGGAATCTTTCCAAACTGAGTTTAAATTATGTGATTACTTGCTAAAAAAATCTATCAATTCTGGAATTTTTAAAGCAGAATTTTTAAGCCGCAGTCCTGTATACATTTTATTTGGAGCTAGCCCCATTGAACTCTGCGGGACTTGTTTGCTAACATTGGATCACTCAATGGCTTTTGTTACATTTTTGTATCAAGTAGAATAAAAATAAATTTGCTCTAATGCATGCTTTGCGGTCCAAGACATTTGCTTGTTAACCCCAAGCCCCTTTCAAATAGGAGAACTTGAATTGGTGCTTCTATAAAGCTGAGAACTTCAGTTCTGAAATATTGTCCTCCCCCACCCTCAATCTTCTCCTTTAAAAAAAAAAACAACAACTGTTTTTGCATATACACCAGCTGCTTTTTCTTCATCACAGTCCCAATTTGATGCTTCATTTCATCATAAAAGCATAAGGATTCCTGAACAGTGCCAAAGATTCATGTATAAGATTTTGGTTGGTTCTCTTAACTGGCTCTTTTGTTTGGTTTCTCTGATCAAACTTTGCTGAGCCTCATTAAAATAGAGGCTGAGTATTAAAAAGAAACAACAAAAACAACAATACCCTCACCCCCACCCCACATCAGTAAGGACACTGAAAATAAGCAGAATAATTTGAATGACAAGCCACCGGCAAACTTTCTCATTTCCTCGAGGCAGGCACATAGCCAGAGGATGTTAGAGTCCCAAACTGGGTCTCAAAGTTGACAGGTTCAGATCTTCATCAGCCATGAAAGTTGCTGGATCACTACAGGCTAGTCACTCTCTCTTGGCTTAAATTACCTCACAACGGGGCCTGCGAGGGCTCAGTGGTTAAGAAGCTCACCTTGTTAGCTGGAAGGCCCGCAAGTCAGCAGTTCCAAGACCTGGGTACTGCATGATGGTTTAAGTACCCATCTCTGTCCCAGCCATACCCATCAAGCGCCACTCCAGAAAATACAGGAACTGCTCCAGACCAGGTGCGCATGCACAGCAAAAACTCCTTTGCGCATGCACAGAATCCCTTTGTGCATGTGCAGAACTTATTTGTACATGCGCAAATGGGTTCTGTGTGTGCACTCATGTGCAGTAACCCCTTTCTCTGCTGTTCTAAATACGGGATGGTGCCGGGAAAGGGGAGGAATGCATGCCAAAATATGGGATTTCCCAGCCAATTCGGGATACTTCACAGGTATGGTCCCAGCTCCTGCCAACCTAGCAGTTCAAAAGCAAGAATTTCTATTTCCTCTATAGTGTTGTTCAGCTGTGATAAATTGTTAAGAAACATAAGTTGTTTTCAGTAACTTGTTGGGGTACACAGAAAGAGCCTCCTAGAAGATTGTGGGTTTTTTGAGCCAGTATCGGCCATACTCTGGTAATGGCAACCTTGTGTTGCTGGCAAACCTTTCTCACACTTGAGCATGTTGGTTTTACATTTAGGGACTTCAACCCTCAGCCTATGTACTTGATGACTGGAAGGTCGGCAAGTCGGCAGTTTGAGATCCGAGTGCTGCACGATGGAGTGAGCTCCAGTCTCTGTCCCTGCTGCTGCCAACCTAGTGGTTCAAAAGCAAGAAATTGCAAGTAGATAAATAGGGACTACTTTGGTGGGAAGGTAAATAGCCAACCATGGACTCTGGTGTTTAGTCATGCCCATCACATGTCCATGGAAACATCTGCAAACACAGACAGCACTGTCTCTTTGGCTAGAAACAGAGATGAACACTGAACCCTAGAGTTGTATACGACTGAGCAAGGGCAACCTTTACCTTTACCTAAGTGACATAAGGGAAGTTCCTCAGCCAGATTTTTCTTTAATGTTATTCCTTGTCCTTATGATTCTTAGGCAAGGGTAAACATTGCCCTTGCTCAATAACCAGTCGTATACAATTCTAGGGTTCAGTGCTCATCTCGGCTTCTAGCCAAAGAGACAGTGCTATTCTCCTTCCTCCATCCACTGATAGTTCTGCTCAAGCCTTGTAATTTAAAGGCCCCTTTAGTGAGTCAACCATCCTCTTGTTTGATCTTTTTCTCATTGCCTTCAACTTTTTCTGCTGCTATTGTCTTGTCCAAGGAGCCTTATCTTGTTTGAGACCTCTGCTTGAAATGCAGGAGGGTTTGAAGTCTTTCAGGTATTATTCTTGGCTTCTCTCCCTTCCCTATCCCACCCTTGCACCAGTGTTTAATATATATTGTAGGCTCCTCTGAACAGAGACCATGCTATTTCTATATACAGCAACTGCAGCGTATGGGTTTAAAATATTTGTCAAATTGCAATGTATTAGGAGAATAATAAGAATAGTAGTAGTAATGGTAGTATGAGCAATGGTGCATTTTGCCATGAGATCTATAATACTAATGCACTTTGGCTAAGTATTTCCCCCACCCTCTCTATTTCTTGGCAATCTTCTGAGAGAATTCTACCTTGGCTCCCTCATCTCTCCCATTTTCCTGCTTTCTTTGTTCAGGCACTTTAGAATGAACATATTCACCCTGTAATGGTTAATTAAAGAAAACCAACACAAATAATCACTTTCTGGTACTTGAAAATATTCTAATTTTTTAATGGAGAAAATGCATTCTTAAATTAAAAATGCATAATAAGTCATACCAATAATAAGAATAAAGTGGAATTCAGGGCAGATGAATGTAGGTTTGTAAGTAAAATGTATTTGCTGGATATAAAAGCAGCCTTCAATGTCTAAGATTCAGGGCAGGGGGAAAAAGGCAACCCTCGTAATGCTTATAAATTGTCCATAATTGTATGGATTTTAAATATAGAAGTTGGCAATGACAAAAGCTAAAAGCCATTAGGAGAGTGACAATTGTACAGTCAGGAGGAGCAACTCATATTCTTAAGGGGTGGGGGAAGGGGGGTAGACACCAAATAAGAGTTTTCTAAAATTTTGATAACTAGACTTGAATCATGTCTTAATGATAACAACAAAGCTGGCATTGTTCACAAATGACATGGCCTAATGCATAGATGAATTCTCCCCCCCCCCCACCCAAAAAAAGAGTTCCTCATTAACATGAATAGTCTTCTCCTCTGAAGGTCACTTGTTGCAATGTTCATTTTCTCAACTGAACATTGCTAAAGTTGTCGCCCTCCATAACAGCCATTAAATTAAGAGACTTAGGTCTGTTCTCAGCCTGACATCAGGTCACGGTTTTCAAAGGAAGTCTCTTTTCCATGCCAGAAAGCCCTTAAAAATAATACTGGGACACAATGAGAGCTGATGCAATTACACTGTAAATATTTCTGTATTTGCTGCATTAATGAATTCCATTATCTCTATAAATACAAACCAAAAAAAGGGGAATCAGCCAAGTGTTTATTTTTCTATGTCTTTATCCCTATTGCCCCAACTCCTCAAAGAGCTCTTGCTTCTTCTACCTAAAATGAACATCTATTCAGTTTTTGAAGCATTTATTGTTGTTGTTCAGTCACACAGTCGATTTTGACTCTTTGCAAACCTATGGACCATTGCCCACCAGGCACCTCTGTCCTCCACCATCTTCCTCAGCCCGCCCAGCTCTGTAGCCCTTTGCATCTGCAATACCATCTAGCCATCTCATTTTTGGCCACCCCCTTCTTCTTTGGCTCTCCATCTTTCCCAGCATCAAGGCTTTCTCAAGTGAATCCTCTCTTCTCATTTGATGTCCAAAGTACTTTAGCTTCATCTTTACTATTTGACCTTCTAATGAGCAGTCAGGGTTGATTTCTTTTAGGATCGACTTATTTGTTCTCCTCACTGTCCAGGGTACTCTCAAAACTCTCCTCCAACATCACATTTCAAAGGCATCTATTCTTTTGCACTCAGCTTTCATATTGGTCCAGCTCTCACAACCATACATTACACTGGGAATACCATTGCTTTGACTATGCGAATTTTTGTTTGCTACTGAGTCTGGAAGATGGGAAACCGGCACAGTCTCGTCTCTGGAGACAGTTTGCTCGGGTGGACTGCCCGGAGAAACATGTTCCGGCAATGACCCCAGTGGTATAGGTTGGCTGAAAAGATCCAGACCTATTTGTTATTTTGATCCCAGAAAAACATCAGGCTTAATTTTATCTAGTCCAGTTTATTTCTCTTTCTGGTGGACTATAGTAACTATATAACTCTCCTCAGCACCATCTTTCAAATGAATCAGTTTGTTTTCCTGTTAGCTTTCTTCACCTGTGCATAGTAATTGAGAATATGATAGTGCAGTTGACCTTGACCTTGGTCTCCAGTAACCCATCCTTATTCTTGATGGTCTTTTCTAATGCCTTCTAGATCTCAGTCTTCAGATTTCTTCAAATCATCTTACCTGATGTGTAAGGAAGCTTCCTTTGCCTGAGCAAAACTAGGAGGGGGCAGGTTACCTCATCACATCTGACCAAGGAAAAGAAGAATACTCAACCTCTCATCTTCATTCTCCTTGTCAAGACATTCCATTTGATAAGGAAGTATGAGTGCCCTCATTGGAAAGACTCCATGGTTATATTTGAGAGTCTGCTTGAAGCTGTCTGAGATGAGCACAAATACCTTGGAGATTTCCTATTTTTATGCCTCGCTCAGCTGTCACAGCATTTTACATATCTGTTTGTTGCAATGTGCCTGATGATTACCTTTAAGGAGGGAGGGAGGGAGGGAGGAGGAGATGCACCAGGTCCCTAGATGCCCTGGCAAGGAGCAGATGTCTGAGCCAGTGTACATATAAAAACTGCATAGATTAATGTCTTTCTCTTTTTTATGTCCCTAAATGGTGACTGTTCTGCACATGTGGGACCTTTCTCATGTTGACGCTTATGAAGATGGTTTAGGAGGAAGCAAGGTTGAAGCCAAGGAATCTTGCAGATTTGTAGTTCACAGAGACAGATTCGTAATCTGTATTGATGCCGTCATCCCTAAGCATGTGACAACTAAAGCAGATAAGCTTATGACTGAATTGAAAAGATGTCTTAACTCTGGTAATCAATATTAAACAACTAAGTTTGTTGAGCTATCAAAATTTGAGAAAGGGGGCAGTGATGGATGACAAGATTTGTAACGGTGGGGACACAGAACTTTGTACACTCTTCATATTAGAAGATGGAAGTGAGGCTTCAGTGGAATCAATTACATTAATGCCATCATGGTGCAGTGGTTAAACTGTAGTACTGTAGTCAAAACATTGTGAGTTTGATCCTGATGGGGTTCAAGGTTGACTCAGCCTTCCATCTTTCCGTGGCCGGTAAAATGAACATCCAGCATGTTGGGGGGGAAATTTTAATTACCTTGTGAACTGCCCAGAGAGTGCACTAAGCATTATGGGGTGGCATACAAGTGTAATTGCTCTCTTATTCTAGCCTACACACCATACCTATTTTCAAAAGCGTCATCCTGGCATATGTAAAACAACCATAATGGCAAAAGTGGATCTGAGAATGTACAGATTATATTTTAAAAGCATAAGAAAAGGATCTTTGTTACGATAAGATGGAAAGTCCATGAAACTTTCAGACAGGGAGAAAGAAAGAGAAAAATTAGTGCTACGCATTATAAGAACAAAAGCCCTCCTAGTTCAGCTAAACATCCACCTGTACACAGGTATTTTTCTTTTGTGTTTATTGTATGTTTAATTAAGATAATATACATTTTAATTAAGATTATATACATTTTAATTATTCTTTCATCAGGTTTATGAAGAAATTTGAAGATTTTTTTTTAAAAAAATGTATATTATTTTAATCTGAACTGACAGATTTATCTATTCCTATTTATAAGCATATTGTCCATATATTGGAGGTAATATTAAACCCTTGTGACTGCTAGCCATTGATAGCTTTATCATCTGGGAAAAGTGCAAACTTTCAGCCAGGGTAGGAAGAATTACACATTTTTGACAATTTTTACTTTTGAATAGCTCTCCCTTCATGTCCGTCTGTCTTTCTGTCTGTCATTATGTGTAGTTTAGTTGTAGTGGAACCTCATTCGGGCGTCACCTGAGCAGAGTTTCTCCAGCAAAAATCCTTTCAACCCAGAATAATTTCTGACATGAAATTATTATTATAGTTGTAACTAATTTATTTTGCCCTTAAGAGGGCTTTCAAAGTTGGTGACATATTTAAGGAGTGTTTTTATCAGTTCCTTATTCCCAGTGAGTTTTCATGGTTGAGTAGGGACTGGAACCCAGCTCTCTGAAGTTCTAGTCAATCTCTGTATCCATTACACCACACTGGATATTAATTTATAGCTCATCATATATCAACAGATATAAAGGCAGGTTACACAGCTGTACAAACGACTGGGAAAAATATAAGATATTCAAAGCAATTTAACATCCAGTAATAGAAAACACAAAATTAAAGCATTAAAATATTGATCTAAAACCTATGCAGGCTATGACCCTCAACTCTTTAAGGCTCTAATATAGAGATTCTCAGCCTGTGGACCATGGCACCATTTCATGTGGAATTTCTTGGGAGACAAGCAATGAGAAACCTGGGGAACATAGTGAAAAATAGAGACATCACATTGCAAACAAAAATTCATGTAGTCAAAGCAATGGTATTCCCGGTGGTAATGTATGACTGTGAGAGCTGGACCATTAGGAAAGCTGAGCGCAGAAGAATAGATGCTTTTGAAATGTGGTGTTGGAGGAGAGTTTTGAGAGTCCCATGGACAGCGAAGAGAACAAATAGGTCAATCATAGAAGAAATCAACCCTGATTGCTCCTTAGAAGGTCAAATAGTAAAGATGAAGCTAAAGTACTTTGGACATCAAATGAGAAGAGAGGATTCACTTGTGAAGGCCTTGATGCTGAGAAAGGTGAAGGGCAAAAGAAGAAGGGGGCGGCCAAAGATGAGATGGCTAGATGGTATTGTAGACTCAATGGGCACAGAGCTGGGCAGGTTGAGGAGGATGGTTGAGGACAGAGGTGCCTGGAGGACAATGGTCCATAGGGTTGCAAAGGGTTGGAATTGACTGTGCGACTGAACAACAATAACCACCTCCACCACACCAGGAAGTGTCATGTGGTGGAGGAAGGGCAAAACGGCCTTCTGCCCTGAAACTGTCTAAAGGAGTGTGAGCCAGCTCCCGGCTTTAAAAGGTTGAGAACTCCTGCTCTAATAAATAAGTATATCTTGATGAAAATAATATCAATGATGGCATTCACCGGAGTTCTGCCACTGGTCACACCTGATTGTCTCAAATTCTTCTTCCATGTCTAGGCCAGACGTGAAACTGTCAAAATAAAGGCACCTGAGAGGTGGAAAAATGAAGTTCATATGCAAGCCATTTTTCAAAACTAAGCTCATCTAAAGTTGCTCAAATGTCTTAAAATCAGTACATGTTTTGCCTTACTGTAAATGCTTAAAAAAAAACAGAAATTGTTATTATTATTATTTGGAGAGAGAGGGAGGGAGAGACAGAGTGAGTGCACAAACAAAATTAATAATCATACTGTATTTCTCTTTTTATATCAACTCCATCTCTTCTGATGGGAATATTAGTCCTCTATGAGATTCATAATTAGGGGACTGCCAGATGGGTTATCAATGAGGTTTTAAATTTTTATACATAGAGTATGTCTTGGCTTTCTCTCTCTCTCTCTTTTTGAAGAGATGCTCTGCTGAGATACAAAGCAATTAAATACAAATTTCTGACATAGGAGAAGAGAACTACTAACTGCTCTATGATTTCAAATTTGATGTTTATTTAGTTGCCCCCCCCCCTCTTTTCTAGATGTTCTGGTGGGATAGATTAACTGAATGGTCTGACCAGATGGAAGACTAAAGCTTGAAAGCAGAGAAGAGATCCAAAGCTCTCAGCCAGAGTTTATTCTCATGAAAAAAAGAAGACACACAGTGCCTCAGGGAGCTTCCTCCAAAACGGCATAGAGATGTTCTTGAGGACATATTAATGTTTAACCATGAAATGTGATTATATTGATTTAGAAGGAAAGCTCATTGGTTTCATTGGTGGGAGGTACTAACTAGAGATATCTAGATTAGTGGATTTTTGGACTACAACCTCAGAATTTCCTAGGCAGCATAGATGGAGGCTTCTGGGAGTTGTAGTCCAACCACCCCACCCCAATCTAGACATCTCTTCTTTTAAGAAAGGAAGATTTATTGGAACAAACAGGAATGTGTGATCTACAAATTCGGAAGCATCCTGCAACATGGGGGATACCATGAGCCCAATACATGGTATGTCCAACATCCATTCACATGTATAGAGTTGGAAACGTGCACAAAGTTGCCTCCATAATTTTGCCACCCTGGATAGTAGCTGTCAAAGGTATAGCATTGCATGGGGGCAAGGGATTCGCTCATCCCATCTGGAGAGGGGACAAGGTGTCACCTGCTCTATTATCAGGTTTAGCACTACTAGCCCCTTCACAGGCCAGGGGATTTTTTTGTTGTTCAGTCATACAGTTGAGTCCAACCCTTTGTGACCCCATGGACCAGCGCACACCAGGTACTCCTATCCTCCACTATCCTCCTCAATCCACCCAGCTCTGTGCCCATTGCGTCAACAATACCATCTAGACATCTCATTCTCTGCCATCACCTTCTTCTTTTGCCCTCAAACATTTCTCAGCATTAAGGCTTTCTCAAGTGAATCTTCACTTCTCATTTGATGTCCAAAGTACTTTAGCTTAATCTATTTCTATAAAACAGAAATTTATGATTGTATGTACTCGAAAGGCTCCCACACCCCTGGACCGATCCTGCTGAAATTTGGCACATACGTACCTTGGGCCGGCAAGATCAGCACTGCAGGGGTTACAAGCTGCATGGGGGCATATGCCCCCCAAGTTGCATCCCAATTGATCTATACAATGTGTGTGTTTCCCAGTGATGTAATTGGCTGATGTCATAGTCCCAGGTAGGTTGAGATTGTGACATCAGCTGACTAGCTCAGCTGTAGCCCTCTGAGCTCAGCTGTAGATTTCACAGTAGATGGAAGGCAAATGGGCATGTGAGATCAGCACTGTGGGGCGTCACAAGCCCCATGTGAGGGTGTATGCCATTGGGCACCACTATTGGAGACTTCTGGTCTGCCAGATACATGTATGGGAAGGATAAGGGCAGTAAGTGACCATCGACGGGGAAGCGGGATGGGTGAGGGAAGAGAGAGATGGAGGAATGGAGGCAGGACACCTACACCCCACAAGGTTTCCAAGAGGGAAAGACTGCCCTATGTTAAAGAAAAGAAAACCTGAGTGAAGCCAGGTAATCAGCTAGTCTTCAATAGTTGACCTTCCAAGGAGCTGTAGGAGTTGATTTCTTTTAAGATCAACCTATTTGTTCTTCTTGCGGTCCAGGGTACTCTCAAAATTCTCCTCCAACACCACATTTCAAAGGTGTCTATTCTTCTGCACTCAGTTTTCCTTATGGTCCAGCTCTCACAACCATACATTACTACTGGGAACACCACTGCTTTGATTATGTGGATTTTTGTTTGCAAGGTGATGTCTCTACTTTTAACTATGTTCCCCAGGTTTCTAATAGCTTGTCTCCCAATAATCAGTCACTTTTTTATTTCATGGCTGCAATCACCATTGCAGTGATCTTGGATCCTAAAAATGTAAAGTCTGTTACTGCTTCTACTTCTTCCCCATCTATTTTCCAGAGAGTGACAGGGCCTGTTGCCATTATCTTGGTTTTCTTGAAGTTAAGTCTCAATCCAGCTTTTGCACTCTCTTATTTCAACCTAAGCAGGAGCTTCTTTAGGTCTTTTTCACTATCTGCCATTAGGGTAGTATCATCCGCATATCTCTAATTGTTGATGTTATTCGCAGCAATTTTGATACCAATTTGTGATTCATCCAGCCAGGGGATTAATTAATTAATAAATGTGGCCCAAATTGTCTTTCACCACAAATATGTGTCCTGCCTCTTTATTTGATGGGTAGGGGGTAAAGGCAGCTGGGGTATGCTTAACTTGTTTACAAGGCTCCCAACTGTTCTGTGAGGAATCTGAAAGCACTAATAACCTGAGAAACAAGGTGTGCACATTGGATGTGTCTTGTTAGGGGGCAACATTTTATTTATTTTTTATTTATTTATTGTCAGTAGTGAATTTACTATTGACCACCTAGTTTGATTTGTGGCACAGTCAGAAGAGAAGAGTTTGGTTCTTGCATGTTGGAAAATTGCCGATCCCTATCTTACAGGGTTATTGCGAAGAATATAATTGGAAAACTCTCATGAATTGCTTTAAACACTTAAAAGTGCTGCATGAATGATAAAAAGAACTATTGTCGCTGTATTACGTAGTCCTCATATAAGTAACAGTGCGTGAATATGGCCATAAGGATTGATACGGGAGAGAAGGCAGCTGGAAACAAAAAAGATGACAGTCCAAACTATGAGTAATTTATTAATGAGGCAGCCTTAGAATGAAGAACTATTAAACCAGGCTTGGCAGACAGCAGACATGGAATTATAAACCCATATGCTAGAAACAATACACAGACAATGACTGGTAGATACTCCACAAAGATGCTGCTGATCATGGAAATCTTCAGCTTCCAGAATGACAATAAAAACAACATGAGCACAAAAACAGGCCTACTTTTGAGGGTTTCAAGTTTAATTTATGATTTAGTAGAATAAAATAACAAAAATTATGATTTAATTATTCATATTACAAGAATATTTATCTGTATGGTACTTGTCACTTTTTAAAATGTTCTTCAAGAGTGGGGGTGCCCAAACTATGGCCCATGGGCCAGATCTGGCCCCTGATGCCAATTCATCCAGCCTCTGATGCCCTCGCTGCTCCTGGAAGTGGAACTAAGATGTGCCCATACATGTGCCTGTAAATGTGTTCTGCACATGCATGGGCATGCACTTTACTTCTGCTTTCAGTGGGAGGAACCATGTGACCAGCCCAATCAGCTGTCCGGGGGTGTGGTCAGGCCAAAAAGTTTGGTCATCACTGTTCAAGAGCTTAAGCATGCTTAATGTCAGGTCATAGTTAGAACTTATAAAAACAGCATTGAAATAAGTAGCAATGATAAGAATAACTAGAACCAAGACAGATTATAAAGTCAGAGGGAAGGGGAAATTCCCCCACCCACCCTGGACTGAAATGATTCCAGGATAGACACCTAGTCAGCCTCTTTGGGGATGACTTTCTGCAACTGCCAGGTGTCACTAGTGAGAAAGTCTTTCCCCAATAACCAAATCAACAACAACAACAACAACAACAAAACATAAAATGTTTGTTGTGCAACAATGTGAAGTGAAAACTGAAACTAGTTCAACACAAGAGGTGCAGTGAAGTTTAAAACTAGTTCTTTATGCATGTTACATTCCATGCAAGTTTCATTCTCCCAAACAGCCTAATTTCACAGACTGGTTATTTGCAATGCCATGACAGGGTTGCAAGAATTATTCATTGGAAACTTTGCCAAAACTTTGGATTTGAATGCAGTGTTAAAAAAGAAACACTGGGAACATCAGGTAGAGAAAGTTTTAGAACATGAGAGAGTCAAGATCCTGTGGGACTATAAAATTCAAACAGACTGACATCTGATTCGCAACACACTTGATATAACTGTTGTGGAAAAGAAGAAGGCCTGGTTTATTAACCTTGCTATACCAGGAGATGCACGAATTGAGGGAAAACAACTGGAGAAAATCACAAAATATCAGGATTTGCAAATTGAAGTTGAGATTCTATGGAGGAAGAAATTTAAACAGTTAAGAGTCTGGCCAGGTCATTCTGTTATGGTAATAGAGTAGACCATACTGTTAGCGACTCAACACTGAGTGTCAGGTGGTGGTTAACTAACCTGACAACCATGAAGATTAATGGCCTAGGGTGCCGAAGTCCACTGGGAAGGGTGGTGGTCCCCAAGTGGATTAAAACCCACTTGAATCCATCTTGATGGAGGGCAGCAGCTTCATCAATTCTGACCTGTGGCTCAGAACCAGAAAGTGACTCACAGAACTGGATCAGTGGTACAGGTGTCATGCTGCAATGCGGAAGGCAGATGAAAGGCCACTGCATTATATTCTCAGGACAGTCTTCATGGCTGATTGCCATGAGGATCACCTATATTCAGATTCGGATATGGCAGAAGAAGATTAAGTCCTTGACTGTGAATCAAATGATAGATTTGTATAACAAAAACAACAACAACAATTACAACGGCAGAGGTGCTGGCAGCAATAGGAAACTAAAGAGTTGTGTGGTAGCTTAAAGACAAACAATTATTTCCATGTGAACTTTTGTGAATCACATTGGAAAATATATCATATATATTATATATTTATACTTAGGGAAGAGGACTGGCAATTAAAATGCAGAGGACATGGGAAGGATACCAGAAGAGCAAGGGCTTATCTGCAGTTTGTGCAGATCATTTGGATTTGTCTGAAATGAAACATTTAAAAGAACCACTAGGTAATCTGTAAGAAATCAGTGCTTAATGATCAAGACAATTAAGCGGAGTATGGGGAAATAATGCTTACAATGCTGAGTGAGGTAGTTGAGTCCATCGTCATTAGAGACATTTAAAAATAGTTGCATAAAATGCATGTGGGAGTAGTGTAAAAAAATCAGTTTATGCATGAGACAAGGGTTGATCCAAGAGGTCACCTGTGACATTATGAGCACAAAGATAGACTTGAATGCACGGTATTAATTAGGGTTTAATTAACTAAAATTTAACATCTACAGCTGCTGACCACATAATACTCTTGGATTTACCATCAGCAGACCATCAGCTTATATTTTCAGATTCCACAACACTATCGGAGAATTGGTGACCAATCCTTCACCCACTTTCACATGGTCTCCTACCAAAAAAATGAATCTAGGCACAGTTTTAAAAACGCCATTCTTTCCCCTCCTTTTGCATTTTTTTTAATTTCACATTTTCCAGGTCGAGGAATTTCAGCTTGCACTTAAGGTTAAATGTAAACTTAGTAAAAATGCATTCATCAGCCAGTTGTTCTCAATGAAATCAAGCTCCCAATCTGCAGGTATATGAATGTGGGTGGTGTCTGAAATTTAAGAAACATCATTGTGAATGCTCAAGGAATGCAGTTAAGAAAACCTTCCTACCCTTCTTCTGCTTCTTTGGAGGAATTTTAAAAGGTTGCTTCTGTTTTTATGTTTGAATGTTAGTTTGTCTTTGTTTTTAAATTTTAAAAACATTTATAATTGTAAAGTTTGTTATTTCTATTCAGAACTGCCATGACAAATGTATGCCCCAGAGGAAAGAAGGCCTAAAACAGGAATTCTCAACCTTTTCAAGCTGGGGCCTGGGTCAC
Organism: Bradypodion pumilum; assembly: GCA_035047305.1. Classification (NCBI taxonomy): domain Eukaryota; kingdom Metazoa; phylum Chordata; class Lepidosauria; order Squamata; family Chamaeleonidae; genus Bradypodion; species Bradypodion pumilum. Next base: position 42,151,383 of record JAWDJD010000001.1, on the reverse strand, counting down.
GTTTCCTCAGACAGCTTTGGGGGCCGGATGGCAATTTTGCCGTTCCTCCACCACACAGCACTTCCTGGTGTGGTGGAGGTGTGTGTGGGGGGGACATCATACCCATCAAGCGCTGCTCTGGAAAATATGGGATCTGCTCCGGCCCGGGTGCGCATGCGCAGGAAAAACTCCATTGCGCATGTGCAGAATCCCTCCGCACATGTGCAGAACATGTTTGTGCATGCACAGATGGGTTCTCTGCATGCACATATGCACAGTAACCACATTCCCCACCATTCTAAATATGGGACGGCACCGGGAAAGGGGAGGAATGTTTGCCAAAATACGGGATTTCCCAGCAAATCCAGGATACTTGACAGGTATGGGCCACATGAAATGGTGCTGCTGGCTGCATCTGGCCTGTAGGCCACAGGTTGAGAATCCCTGCCCTAAAAAAACTTAAAGGACACTTCCCCCACTTTTATTCTCTTTAGTATCTCTTCTTTGTAAGAAGTATTACTGTATTTCAATTCAATTTGATTCGATTTATTATTTATATACCACCTTCCTTGCCCTAAGGAAACTCAAGGTGGTTTACAAATCACAAAATAAGTATACAATAATACAGAAGATATAAATAATACAATAAAGTCAATACAATCCCAAGCACAAAAATACAATACAGTAGGGTCCACAATAATACAATATACAAAATTCAGAGCAGCAAAAACATATCAAAGGCAATATATACGATTTTACAAAAAAAACTGCTCATAACCCTGGGCCCCTGCAACTGAGTCCACATCCCTCCAGGCCTAACAAATCGAGGGAAAAAGCAAGAACATCAGCGCCGACGGCATCATCGGCTCCATGGCGGTGGTGGGGGGGGGGGAGAGAGAAGTCCGGAATAATGAAGGCGAGACTCCAGGGGCCGGGTGGGCGGTGAAGTCTTGGTGCCAGCCATGACCCTTCAGCTTTTCTTCCCTCCTAGGAAGGGAGGGGCTGGGCCCAGGAGCAGCTGTGGCAGTAGTAAAGTCTTTGGGACAGCCATGACCCTTTGACTTTTCTTCCCTCCTGGGAAGGGAGGGGCTGGGCCCAGGAGCAGCTGTGGTAGTAGTAAAGTCCTTGGGACAGCCAGGACCCTTCGGCTTTTCTTCCCTCCCAGGAAGGGAGGGGCTGGGCCCAGGAGCAGCTGTAGTATTAGTAAAGTCCTTGGGACAGCCAGGACCCTTCGGCTTTTCTTCCCTCCCAGGAAGGGGGGGCTGGGCCCAGGAGCAGCTGAGGCAGTGGTAAAGTCCTGATTTTTAAGTAGTATAATGGCATAGGTTATGTGTGTTGGAATCACCAGTTCAGTTAGAGAAATTGTTGTTTCATTTTGTATTCCTAACTGACCGGTGCTATGATCTGAAAGGATGTTACTTTTCAATGAAGTTTGCTGGCGAGGCAGGTGTGAGGCACCGATGGGGAGGTGAACCGTGCCCGCTGGCTGGTATAAATTGTTCCCTTTTCTGTGGTTTGGGGTGGGTGGGTTTTTTAAATGGATTGATTTTAGATGATTTTATTGAGGATGTTTTTATATTTTTTATGTCATGTTATGAGCTGCCCGGAGTCGGTTCAGCGAGGGGGGCAGCGATACAAATTTAAAAAATAAATAAAATGAAGTTGTCACAAGCAATGGGGTAGACTGCCATCATTTTCAATGTGGGCATAGAAAATGGACCCAAATGAATCCATTTGCCACAGACGCTTCTAGCAATAACATTATCCAGTGGTTTTTGTAGGCGCACCCCCCAAAGAAAGACTCAGACACCGGTATATGAATAAAGGCATTGGGCCACTTTTATTGAATCATGCCCTAGTCCGAATTATAACTTTCAATTGGTGTATTCATCCAATTGTAATTCTTAAGGCAAGCAGGCCGCAGTAACACTGGTAAGGTTCCTCCCAAAATGCCAATGATAATTGGCTACATTGTAACTATTTGTATCAATTTGTTTGTTGAAGCAAACAAATTGTTGACCGGAGTCAATAAACTATCTACTGACCTCACCCTATGATGTGTATCCGTTAAATCACAAGGTGATGCATGCTGTTAAGCTCCTGCCATCACCCCTTGCCTGGTTCGTCGTTCACCGGCCAAAGCTATTACCCCTGTACCTGTCTAAGTGTTGGCCAGTCAATCGCGAACCTGCCGGATACCTATGGGTCATAAATCTTTACCTTACCAGTGCTACCCGCCACACGGGGAGGTGTCTATGATGACTCACCGCCCCCCCCCCCAGACTGTCAGCTCGGTCACCAGGCCTGCTTGCAAATCTTCCAGAAAGAGGTTCATACCTCTAGCCGACAGGTGGACTCCATCCCCTGCATAGAGATCATAATTTTGCAAACTAATCGTGGGGTGCCGGATGGCCATCCCCAAACCCTTGTCTGTCAAGAACCGGGCAACTGCCCTGTTCACCGAGCGGCGAGCGCGGTCAAGGGCATGGAGGTCAATACCCCCCCTGTAATTATGTTGCGGCACGATGTCCGACCATAGCAGTCGTGTGGACGGCCACACATAATGCAAATAGGCTAGGTCACTGCAGATCGTGAACTTTAAGGAAAGGCCAGTGACCTGGGCAAGGTCATTGCCCTCGAGGTGCAGTACAAGGACATCAGGCGGTTCAGCATCCCTGATGGAAAACAGGAATGGCAACGTTCCCGCCATCTCATTCCGCACTTACCGTACCAATGCATACGTGCGATTGCACGTAGTCCAAGCTGGGGTCCCCACTCTGTCACCGCAGCATACTGCGCTGCCCAGTGCACGTAACAGTGGCCCACCAGCCATACTGCCACCGGTGTGCGGGGACACACAGGGTCTGTAAAAGAAGAAAAGAGAATAATGACTTAACTGGTACTCATACCTGAAGTGGGCGAACGTACAATGCAAAACGCATAGATCCCCATCTTCCCATCTGGCGTATATCAGCCTCAGAGTACCCAAATGCAGCCGCAGTTGATGCAGCGACTATCCTAAATGAATGGGTGCCGTAACGAGCCCCGGGGAGGCCAACACTGGTCAGTGCCATACTGGTCACCCTCCAAAATTGGAATTTAGTCAAGGGAGACCCATCCTGGTGGCAGAAAAATGGGCCAGGGTGCGCGCCACGCACTGCCACGCACTGCCAAAAACTCATGTAGGGCACCAACTGGACAGATGTCTTCAATGGAACATCGTAGTAGTCTAACTCCACTGCCTACGCCGTGCTGATCAACCTTTGAGGACCATATCCTCAACTGAGCCCACTCCTTAGTGACATAGACATCATCGAGTTCCAGTGCCCTACGAGTCACATCCGCCTTAGACAGTAGTACCAACTCACTGATGCGGAGCGCTCCGTGGTAGCCGCATGAAAAAGAGCCACCTCATACTTATCATAACACAAGTTATGCCAGCCTCATGCAAGGTGGGTCAGGACCTCAGGTGAAATCGGGTGACGAGTGTCTGGGCGGCAGCCACGTTCCCGCGTCCACCCCTCCAAAACATGACGTATGCGGAAATCATTCACGCAGTCAGCGAAGCCCTTCACTTTGGCCATAATTGCCAGTGCCGACAGCCTGGATGCTATAGTACGAGGAGCCAAACCCTGACTGTGAAGATAAACCATAAATTGTAAAACTTGTTCAACTGGTATGGGCCATACTTCGGGCAACTGTAGTTGCGCACAAAAAGTTCTAAACTGGACAAAAGCATGTTGATATGCCTTACGTGTGCGAGGTGCCAATGACATGCCGATCGCCCGGTTCACCTCTCCTCACCAAACGTCCAAATCTCGGCCGGGAGTGGCGAGGGGAATTCCTCTGCTTCCGGAGCCAAGGCACGGAACCGGGGGATCTGCAGGCGGGATAAAGCATCAGCAATATCATTATTAATGCCTGGTACATGTCTGGCCTTAAACAGCACATTTAGGCGTAGGCTCCTTAACACAAATTGGCGAACCAAAGCCATAACCCTGGGAGATTTAGACGTCTGAGCGTTGACAATGTGCACCACTGCCGCATTGTCACACCAAAAATGGACTACTGAGCTGGCCCACTCCTTGCCCCATAGCATCAAAGCCCCCAGGATGGGAAGGAACTCAAGGAAGGTAAGATCGCGGAGGCGATCCATGCCAAGCCATGCGGGAGGCAATCGGCCGTAAGCCCACCTCCCCTCGAAATAAATCCCATATCCCAGGGAGCCGGAGGCATCCGACTGTACTTGAAATCTAGGGCAGACCATAAGGTCCGATCTCCAGAAGGAGACCCCGTTAAAATCCCGTAGGAATGTGAGCCAAACCGAAAGATCAGCCCGTATGCCCCGGTCAGTCGGACCCTGTGGTGGCATTTTAACAGGCCAGCCATGGCATCACATAGGCGCTGGGCAAATGCTCTGCCGGGTGTCACCACCCTGCAGGCAAAGTTAAGATGACCATGAAGTACCTGCAGCTCACGAAGGGACACTTTACGTTTGGCCATTAATGCCAAAATCATCGCGGAGATCCGGGTGACCTTATCCATGGGTAACCTGGATGCCTGTGCGACCGTGTCAATTTCAATTCCCAGAAAAGTGAGCTTAGTAGCTGGGCCCTCGGTCTTTTCGGGCGCTAAGGGGACACCCAGTTCCCGCATTAGCATCTGAAATGTAGTGAGGAGACGCGTGCACGAGTCCGAGCCCCGTTTACCCCCGAACAAAAAGTCATCGAGGTAGTGGGCTACAGACCGAGACCCGGACCTGCAAACAAAGGCCCACTGAAGAAAAGTGCTAAAATGTTCGAATGCCGAACATGAAATAGAGCAGCCAAAAGGCATGGCCTTATCTACATAGAACTTCCCTTGGAATCTAAAACCTAATAGCTCAAAGTCCCCTGGGTGCACTGGCAGCAATCGGAATGCCGATTTAATGTCACATTTTGCCAAGAGTGCACCAGGACCACATGAGCGCACCATCCGTAGGGCCTGGTCAAAAGATGTGTACCTGACCGAACAAAGGTCATCAGGAATAGCATCATTGACCGAAGAACCCGCCGGGTACGATAGGTGGTGAATTAAACGAAATTCACCCGGGGTCTTTTTAGGTACTAACCCCAGAGGGGTTAGGGAAAGGCGGTACAGAAAAGGGGCCAGCTACCCTCCCAGCCTCCCAGCCTCCACTTCTTTAGCAATACTCAGGGCAGCTACCTCCTCCTTGCCTTTCAAGGAAATTAAATTGGGGGCACCTTGGGGTCCCCAAACCCCCTTGAACGGGATATGAAAGCCCCACTGGAAACCCTCCAGAAGGTACCTTGCATCCTCCCTTCTTGGATAAGTTGAGAGCCATCACTCCAACATATACACATTAACTGGGGAGGGGGCCTTTGGAATGGCTAGCTCCATCAGAGGAAGCCCTGACCGCCCCCTGTCCACCTCTACCTCTGCCCCGTGACCCACCAGCCCGCGGGCACGTGGAGGCGGCATGTGGGCCAGCGCAAGAGGGACACTCATGTTTGAAACGACACTGTCGCTTATTGCACACGCCATTAGCTGAGAAGCTCCAACACAGCAAGCGGGCTGGAAGCCCCTGCCCTGCTGGCTGGCAGAAAGCCTGTGTTGGAGCAGCTCACTGCACAGCATGGCCACAATGGCACCTATCTCCAGGCGCCAGACACGTGGGGGTCATGTACAAGAGCCACAATTTCTGGCAGGGCTCATCCCACCTCATCTCGGAGTGTAGGGCCACCCTCATTCTAAATTCCTCGTCGTAAGCCAACCACGATGGGCCAGGGAAATCAACCATCGCCCTGTAAATATTGTCCAAGTATTGGATCATTGGAATGGCCAGATCAGGCTGGGCCCTCAGGTATACTGCCATATATATCAGATATGCTGGCAACCAGTTGGCCCATGTGCGTGGTGGCTTAAGACGATGGGACAGCTCTTTGTCTCTGTCGTCCTGTCCCTCTCTCTCTTCCTTAGTGGACTCACGGTTCAATAGGGTTCAATAGGGAGAATATATCCACATACTCCCCTCACCAAATCTTATCCCTCGTGACCTGTGACAAATGATCACCCAGGGGCAAGGAATAACCAACCGTCGGCAAAGCCGTCAGCGGCACATTCTGTATGGAGGGTAAACGCAGCAGGACCTGAACAGCCCCAAGGGCAGATGCTCGGCACAGCCCCAAGGGCAGACCCCCCCCCCCCGCCCTCAACGAGGGACCATTTTGGAACCATGGGTTACTGGGATAACATGGTAACTGCTGCCCACTTGCATCACCTTGACGCGGCCAGGGCCACTGAACCCCCCCCAGTGTAAGTGGGCTGTGGTGGTGGTGCACTAAATTGAACCTGATACTCACTAGTCGCACCCCCGTGAGCCGCTCCCACCGGGGGTTCCGGCCCACGGTGGGCGTCGGAACTCGCGACCGGATTCGAGCTCTGGGACCACCCTTGACTGCTCCCAGCCTGTACATCAGGTCGGACGGGGAGCTGCGAGGCACCAGCTGGGGCCGGCCGGACCGTCTCAAGCAGCTCAACCCGGTTGGCCGCCCGCTGAAGCATTGTGGCCGGCAAGTTAGCCGGGGCCGACGAAGGGGCCCCCATCAAAGAAGGATTAGGGCCCCCCTCAGAAGAAGACTGGGCAATGCCCAAGGACGCTTCCAGTGCAGCTATCCGTGCTAACAGAGCATCCACTGCCTCAGAGCCCCCAGTATAAAGCGGGCCGGGTGGGCCGAACGGCCCACTAGGCGGTTGAGAAAAAGGCAACCCAAATGGGAGCCAGGGCCAGAATAGGGCCATGCCCAGAACTCAGGCCCATGAGGGGCCGGAGGAGCAGTGGGGCGGACACCCGCACCAGGCCCCCCAGGCAACCCTGTCCCTGGCCCTGCAAAGGCGGGCCGAGGGCCGAAGCCCCAGAGGGGCCGGCCTGTACCTGACCAGCTACCAAGCTGGGACCCGGCTGCCAAGTGGTAGCCTGACCAGCCCCACTGGTACCAGTGGGCAAGGATGTAACATTGCCCTGCCGTGGGGGCGCAGCCCTTGTCCTCCTACCCAAAGGCTGGCCCCGGTCCGATGCAGGGCCGGGAAAAGTCCTTCCCCTCGGCCGTGGCTTCAGTGCCGAGGCCTTTCGCTTGGGAGCCATGTCTCCCTAGGAGAAGAAAAGTCGAGCTCCTAGCGTGTAAGTACCGCAGTAGCCAAGAAGCAATCCAAAGGCTCCGGGTACTTAAATCTCCGTTCCCAGCCGGGAACAAATGCGGAAACCTGTGCAAGGCTCTAAAGCCGAAGGTTTAAAGAAAGAACGCGATGGAGAAAACTTCTCCTCTCCGTCGCTATTCCAAAATGGCAGCTCGGCTGCCTCGTGGCCACGCCTTTTATAGAGGGGTGGCCACGCCCCCTAACTCACCCGGATGTTTGAGTCCAGGTGGGGGGCCCGCAAAGAGCGCGGTGGCCATTTTGGCGCCGCGCTTTCATTCTAACAGGAAGTCTATCAGACTAGCTCTACCTGTGCTTCATTTTTAGATGATTTATCTTTTCAGAAGGAACACATTGAAAGTAAACTCAGATGAATCATTCTTCCTTTAACAACCCTTCTAATGTGGCATTCAAAAAGGAATTTGAACAAAGGGGGGATAATGTTTCTCTCTCTCTCTCTCTCTCTCTAGCTAGCTAGCTAGCTAGCTATGCAACCTTAGAGAGCTATTTTTGGGGTTTGATCACATAATTCATCTCATGGTGTTGGAAGAGGGGAACCCTACTTCAAAATGTCATAATGGAACCCCACCTTACTCTGATCAGATGCCATCTACATATAGTTACTACAACAGCTTAGAGAAGTTGTTTGTTTGTTTGTTTTTTGCTGTAAATCTCAAAGTCCCTCAGCCTACATAGTGGTGTTATGATTCTAGAAGTTGTTCTCCAAAGGTATGACTTCTCTCGTTCTGGTTTCTTATGTACACCACTCACTACATTCTGAATTAGCCACTGGAAGATAGAGGAGAGGTGGGATGTGAGAATTCAAAATCTATATGTTCACATCCCCTTGAGGATATCAGTACTGGAGCCAGGCTGCTTATCGTGAACACCAGAGAAGGCTGTCTCTCACTTTGCTTGCTCTTCGATTGTCCCTAATACAGTTTCCCTCAGGCTTACAATCTGTCCTGTTGCTTTTAGGATGGGTGTGAAGACACATGTCTTCAAATTAGCTTTTATATAGTTTTTATATTTGTTCCAGTGTTTTTGTCATTTTGATTATGGTGATGCTTTGAACAATTTCATGGCTTGACTTGTTTTTAATTTTTAGAAAGCTTTGACTTAAACTGTGCTTCTTAACTAGTTTGTGCACTAATTTTAGTGAAAAGGTGGGATAAAAATGTAACCACTCATAATAAATAAATATGTAGTTGGTGAGGACATATATAAACAAATATACCATGTGATGTTTAAGCAGATGTCACAAGATACCCAGTAATCTGAATTTGTTTCTTCTCCCACCTCAATTGCTCTGGTCTGCATCTTGGCTAGACAATGACTTGTTTAGGCAGTTATTTCTAATATAAAACAAAACGTGGTGTGTGTGTGTGTGTGTGTGTGTGTGTGTGTGTATGTGTGTGTGTGTGTGCGTGTGTGTGTGTGTGTGTGTGTGTGTGTGTGTGTGTGTGTGTGTGTGCGTGTGTGTGTGTGTGTGTGTGCAGGTTCGCACCAGTTTGCCAGAACCAGTAGCATAAATTCTGGCTGGCCCTGCCCATCCAAGTTTTGAAATAAAGTAGTCCTAATTCAGGTGCAACACAGGTCTTATTTCCCCCTGGCCACACCCACTATACCATGCCCACAGTGTGGCAGTAATTTTTTTGGAGCCCACCACTGGTTGGCATACTATAGGTCACTTTCTTCTTTCCTTTCCCTTTCCTTTCCCTTTCATTTCATCTTATTTAGACATTGTAGCAGAATGGGTTTTTCACATACTGTATAGTCAGGAGGAAGAAGAAGATACAGACGCAGATGCAGAAGTTATTTTTAAAATATTTATTTAGTAATTCATTTCTAATATTTATATACAATATATATGGCATGAATAGGCAATTCCAGGCCATTGGAGCCACTACCAAGAATGCAAGCGCGGCGCCAAAATGGCCGCCGCGCTCTTTGCGGCCCCCCCCCACCGGACTTGGACATCTGGGTAGTTAGGGGGCGTGGCCAGCACCCTTTAAAAGGGGTGGCCAAGAAGCAGCTGCGCTGCCATTTTGCGAAGCGACGGAGAGGAGAAGTTTTTCTCCGTCGCTATTCATTTCTCAGGGAAGCCTTTTCCGGGCTGCAGCCCCTTAGCGGGATCTGGGCTGCTTAATTTTCGGCTTCCCAGTCAGCGACAGGAGGCAGCGTTGGCTGATCCCTGGAAAGGGATCGCTCTTCGTTGTGCCTCCAAAAGAGAAGGCTCAGGGGGCGGCAGTCGGGTCGGAGGACCGCGACTGCACCCCCTCAACAGGACCTCTTACCAGAGGCTTCCCCCGCGGACCTACAGCGTCAGGCTGGCCTTACGGGGGCTTCGGCCCCCGGCCCGCACCTGCCGGCCATGGGTTTTGAGCAGCGGGGAGGGCCTGGTGCGGATGCACAGCAGGGCTTAACCCGGCCACTCAGGGGCCGGAGTTTTTGGGCATGGCCCTTTTTGGGGGCCTGGCTCTCAAGTAGGGGCCCCTGGACCATTGCTCGGTGGGCCGTACGGCCCACCTGGCACCTCTCATGTAGGGGGCTTGGCGGCGGTGGTGCTTTACTGGCCCGCATAGCGGCCCTAGAGGCATCCCTAGGGATCGGCCCTTCAGAGGATCTGGCCCTCGGCCCACGGCTGCCAGCCACGGGCCGGAACGATTGGGGGGAGGGCCTGGTGCTGGATCACAGCACGTTTTACCAATTAGGGGCCGGAGTTTTGGGCATGGCCCTATTCTGGCCCAGGCTCTCAAGTTAGGGCCTCTGGCCCAATACCTTGTGGGCCGTCCAGCCCACCTGGCCCACCTTTGTGTCTGTCGGCTACTTCGACTGCTGCCACTATGCAACAGGCGGCCAGCTGGGTCGAGCTTTTCGTGACAGTCCGGCCTGTGCCCGCCGCTGTCTCGCAGCTCCCCGTTTGTCTGGAACTGCGGCAGGAGTGCGTTGGAGGTTGCCCCAGAGCTCGATTTCAGTCGCGAGCTCCGACGCCCACTGTGGGCCGGAACCCCCAGTGGGGGCGGCTCACGGGGGTGCAACTTGTAAGTATGAGGTTCAAGTTGAATGCACACACATCACAGTCCGTTCCCACCAGTGGGGGTTCAGTGCTCTTTGCCTCGCCAATTTGAGACTGGGGGGCTTCACTCGCCATCCTATCCCGGTGCCCCTTGCTTGCACTCTGGCACGACATTGGGGGTGGGGGTTTACGCCCCTGGGGTGGTACGTGGCGTCACAGGGGCTGTTCGGGTCCCGCTGTGTACGTCCGGGGTACATCATGTACCGGCAATGGCATTGCCGATGACTGGTTATTCATGCCCCCCCCCCAGTGATTATCTGCCCCAGCTCATGAGGGAAAAGATTTGGTGGGGGGGGAGTACGTGGATATATTCTCCCTATGAACTGAGACCCCAACAAGGATAGGAGGTACGGACATGAGGACAGAGACATGGTGTGGTCTCGCCATAGTAAGCCACCACGCACTTGGGTGTCCGCCTCTGGAACAGTGTTGAGCATCGCAGGGGCTGTTTGGATCCTGCTGCGTGGGCACCTTTATAAAGAACGTGCCATCAAGGGCTTTGCCAATGGACGGCTATTACTGGCCCCGGTTGATTATTGGCCGCAGGCCATGAAGGGCAAGGGCTGGAGGGGGACATGTGGATATTCTCCCTATTGCACTGTGAGCCCACTGGGTGGAGAGAGGAGGACAGGACGGCTGAGACAAAGATATGTCCCATAGTCGTTAGCCACCGTGCACCTTGGGGCCAACTGGTTGTCGGCATACCTTGTACGCATTGTGGTACGCCGCAGAGCTTGACCTGTTTGGGCCATCCTGATGTCGAGCGGATGGGCCCATGACAGTTGGCTCATGGTGAGGAATGTGGACGAGGGTGGCTCGCTATCCCGAGGGGAGTTGGGATGAGTCCTGTCAGCAAGGGTGCTCGTGTACATCATTCCCACGGAACCGGTGCCGGGTGATGGGGTACCATGGTGGGCATGCTGAGCAGCGGCCTGTTTAGACACTGGCTCCATGCAAACTGGTCGGGCGGGGGGTTCCAGCCCGCCTACTGTTGTTCGGCCGGCTCAGCTGACGATGTTTGTACTAAGCACCACGGTCGTTACCGACTCAGTGCCCCCTTTTTGCGCCGGCCCTCTTGCCGCCTCCGCCGGCCTGCGGGTTGGTGGGCTACGGGGCAGAGGTGGGGGTGCACAGGGGTGATCAGAGCTCCGTCTGGAGCAGCTAACTTAGTCATAAGCCCCTCCCCGCCCCAAGTACAGTCGGCCTGGAGGGATGTCACTCAGTTCATCCGAGAAGGGATGGGGCGGGAGACCTGCCGTAGGGTTTTCCAATGTGGCTTTTGTATCCGTTCGGGGGTGCTGGGGCCCCCAGGATGCTACTAATCTGGTTCCCTTCCTGGGTAACGGAGAAGGGGGCCCCACTGTCCACGGTTAGGAAGTTGGGGGCTATGTGAGTAACGGGGGGCCCTTCTTCAAACCACCTTTCCTTAGTCAAATGTATCCCCTGGAAGCTCATACCAACCTAGAAAAGGGGTGGATGTAATATACTCCTACATTTGGCTTACCCTGTGGGTGCTCCGTTCAGGGATGCCCTTCCTGATGACCTTGTCCAGTCAGGTACTCGTAGTTACCTTGGCTACTTTGGGTGGTGCGCTCACGCAATTCTGGTGCTGTTTTGGCACAGTGGGCTATGCACTCGGCTTCCAGCCTTTTGCCAGTGCACTTCAGGATTTAGGCCTATCGGGTTTTTTAGGTTTTGAGGGGAATTTTAATTAGATAAGGCCAACCCCCTTTATGATCGCCTTAATTCAGGTTCAGCACCCGACCGATGTGGGACTTTCATTCAGTGGGCATTCGCTCACAGGTTGGGGCCTCGGTCTCCAGCCCATTACCTCAATGACTTTTGGTCTGGGGTTAAACGGGGCTCGGACACGTGTGCGCGTCTCCTCATCATGATTCAGACACTCAGGTGGGAACTGGGTGTCCCCTTGGCGCCTGAATAGACCGGGGTCCCATTTTCTGGCATCGCATCTACGCCTCGATGCTGTCACGTGGGCATCCGGGTTAACCATTGATACGGTGGCTTGGATGCCCATAGCGATTTTGGCATTGATTGCCAAACATAGAGTATGCCCTTGGGACTTGTAGTTAATTCATTGCCCCCTTGATTTGTTTGCTCTGGCTCAAATTACTCCTGGGTTTAGAGGGGTCTCTTATGGGAGATCAGCCCTAGATTCCAGTACGGCCAGCCACCTCCGGCTCCCGGACTTATGGGGTGTACTCCGGGGGTGGGCGCACGGATCGCCCTGCGATCTTACCTTCCTTGCGTTTTCCCGTTTGGAGAGCACTGATGCTATGGTGAAAAGGGTGGGGATACTCAGTGGCCCAAGTTCGGTGTGACAATGCGGCAGTGGTGCTCTTTGTCCACACCCAGACATGCAAATCCCCCAGTCCGTCTATTATATTGAGAAGCCTACGCCTAAAGGTGCCATTCTATGCCAGACATGTGATGGGTGTTTGTAATGACATTACTGCTGCTCTCCACCACTGCAGATCACCTGGTTCCGTGCTGTACTCTGGATGCAGAGGGACTCCACTCGCCTTTTTGGCTGATGGTTGGACGTTTGGTGAGGAGAGGGGAACCGGACATGTCATTGGCACCTCGCACGCGTAAGGCGTATCACTCTGCATTCGGGCGTCGTGTTTGGGAGGGGTGGACACGGGAACGTGTCCGCCGCCATTACGCGCGTCACCCCTGTTCAGAATTTCTACCCACCTTGCACAAGGCTGGCATTGCTTATGTTCAGATAGGTGTGAGGTGGCTCTTGGCCACGCAGCTACCACAGTAGCCTTGTTGGAGCGCTCCGCATCAGTGAGTGGGTGCCAGAGTTGGTGCCACCTGTGTAAGGCGGATGTGTATCGTAGGGCACTGGAACTCGAAGATGTCTCTGTCATACATGAGTGGGCTCGAGTGGGGATGCGGTCCTCACGGATTATTCAGCACGGTGTAGGCAGTGGTGTATACTGCTACGAAGTTTTTCAGACATCTGTCCAGTTGGTGCCCTACCTAAATTTCAATGGTGCCTGCTGCGCGCCCCAGCCTGTTTTCTGCCACCGGGATGGGTCTACCCTTGCCATAGTGCAGTCCCTGAGGGTGACCGGTGCCGCGTTTCGCGGTGTGGGGCCCGTTTTGGCACCATTTACTTAAGATAGGCGTCGCGTTGATCACGACTACGTTTGGGGTACTCGAAGGAGGATATGCGTCTACGCACAATTTCAGATATGTACGTCCCCTCACTGTACGAGTACCTAGTTATGTCCTTCACCTTTTTTCTCATCTTTTACAGATCCTAGGGGTCTCAGCATACCGGTGGCAGGGGGCTGGTGGGCCGCAGCTATGTACACTGGGCAGCAGGTTATGCTGCAGCGACAGAGAGTGGACCCCGGCTGGGCTGTGTGCATCCGCACGTATGCTATGGTATGGTATGCGCGGCACATGGGGCGGGAACTGTGGCCATTCCTGCTGTCTGATAGGGATGCTGGACCGCCCAATGTTTTACAGGCGCCTCGGCGGCAGCGATCTCATACGGCTCGCTGCTGTTGTTAAACGGTCGAGGGGCTGTGACCTAGCATCTTGTATCACGTATGGCTTACATATGGTCGCTATGGTCTAACATCGTGCCGAGACACCAATTTAGGGGAGATGCGGATCTCCCTAGTTAGGACTGTTCCGGCAGTCAGTGGACGGAGCTGTGGCTCCGTCCCGTTCAGAGCATGGCCGTGAAACGGCCATTGGAGACTGGATGATAGGTTTACACAAAAACTTTGCTGATAGGCAGGAGAAGGGGTCCACCTGTCGGCTGGAGGTATGTACCTCATTCTGGGTGTGATGCAAGCAGGCCTGGCGACCGAGCTGACGGTCTGGGGGGGGGCGGTGAGCCTTTATTGAAGCCTGCCCGTATGGCGGGTAGCACTGGTAAGGTAAACATTTATGACCCACAGGTATCCGGCAGGTTCGCAATTGACTGGACAACACTAGACAGGCACAAGTTGGTTAACGTTGTCCGGTCAACGATGAACCAGGCAATGGGGTGATGGCACGAGCTAGGCAGCAGGCATCACCCCATTATTTTACGGATACGCGTCAGAGGGTGGGGTCAGTAGTTAGATTATTGACTACGGTCAACAATTTGTTTGTTGTCAACAAACAAATTGATACAAATGGATACATTGTAACCAATTGCCGTTGGCAATTTTGGGTGGAACCTTACCAGTGTTACTTCGGCCTGCTTGCCTTAAGAATTATAATTGGTTGAATACCAATAGAAATTTATAATTCGGACTAGGGCATGAATCAATAAATGTGGCCCAATGCCGTTATCCACTTTTACCAGTGTCTGAGTCCTTTATTGGGGGGTGCGCCTGCAATGCAAGCACGGCGCCAAAATGGCCGCCGCGCTCTTTGCGGGGCCCCCCCACCGGACTTGGACATCCGGGTAGTTAGGGGGCGTGGCCAGCACCCTTTAAAAGGGGTGGCCACCAGGCAGCCGCGCTGCCATTTTGCGAAGCGACGGAGAGGAGAAGTTTTTCCCCTCCACCCCCTCCCTAGTTAACAGTGTGATATTTTGGTCGCTTCGGGGCCGGGTGGGAATTTTTGGCTGGGACCTACAATTGGCTTCTGGGTCCTGGTTTTTTTGCCCATCCCACACTGTTGCTATGGTTTGACATAGGGGTTTTCTTGCTGCTGCTATTGACTTTGGTCACATGGGCGGGTAGCACTGGTAAGGTAAACATTTATGACCCACAGGTATCCGGCAGGTTCGCAATTGACTGGACAACACTAGACAGGCACAAGTTGGTTAATGTTGTCCGGTCAACGATGAACCAGGCAATGGGGTGATGGCACGAGCTAGGCAGCAGGCATCACCCCGTTATTTTACGGATACGCGTCAGAGGGTGGGGTCAGTACGGTCAACAAACAAATTGATACAAATGGATACATTGTAACCAATTGCCGTTGGCAATTTTGGGTGGAACCTTACCAGTGTTACTTCGGCCTGCTTGCCTTAAGAATTATAATTGGTTGAATACCAATAGAAATTTATAATTCGGACTAGGGCATGAATCAATAAATGTGGCCCGATGCCGTTATCCACTTTTACCAGTGTCTGAGTCCTTTATTGGGGGGTGCGCCTGCAATGCCTGGCTCCTTGTGATAACCTTTTGGGCTTTTATTCAGGGTGGGAACCCAAAGGCTGAAGGCCTGGGAATATCAGGTGAACGGGGCAGAGTTCAATAGAGAGAGACACTCTGTCATAATGAATATGTATTAGTTATGATCATATCACTAAGTTATAGCTACCATCTCTGCTGCTACCATCTCTGCTGCAGACAAGAAGAGGCTAAGCAAAAGCTTGAAAACTTCATCAAATCAAACTACACCCCCCACCATCTATTCAGTGTAGTGTGTGTGGTCACATGTTTCATGCCAGGAACGGTTTATTGAGTCACCAGGGACACATCCATCAACTGTGAAAATGACTTCTAGGAAAAATTTATACTGTACTTGGATACAGTAGCAGCCGCAAATGCTAGCAGGACAGCACCACATTTCTCGAGTCTGGGAGAGGGCCTTGTATGGCAGGAGGGAGGTCTTTGTCATGTCATAAAGATAAGGGTTGGGAAGCGGCATGGAATTGTTTTTGGACAGAAACTGGCATGAGGGGATTTAAGGCAAATCTCCCAGAATTTTGGCAAACCCTGGCTAGCCAGGTAATATAATAGAGCCCTAGTGGTGCAGTGGTTAAACTGCTGTACTGCATCCTGAGCCAATGAGACCTGATGCCAGCTGGAAATGAGTGCCTGGGCTTAAACCCATCTCACATAGAAAAATTATTTTTCCCCTCCTTTGGTGCTGGTTTCAGATTAGTCTCTCTACCTACAGAAACAGAGAAGCACAGCGGTCCCCTGTAACGCCAGTCTGTGCCCTGATATTTTAGTTAATCCTAAGCAAAATGTATACTTCAAACAATAAAATGGTTTGTTGCTAGTCTTAGATTCAGGCCAACAAATTGACTGGTATTATGTATAAATAACAAATTTATATCCATATAACTCTATCCTGTGTTAGGGCTACCTTGTGAGGTGTCCTCACAAGGCCTTAAACTTGCCCTATAATAGTCAGTAAATATTTCTTCAATTAATTTAGTGTGGTCTTATACACAAGAAGTTGCTTTATAAGCAAGTCAACTTATCTGTCTATCTGGCTCAGTTTTGTCTACGTTGGCAATGGTTCTACACTCCAAGGTTTCTGGCAGATGTCTCTCACTCCCATTACCTAATCCTCTTACCTGGAGATGCAAAGGATTGAACCTGTGGCCTTCTGCATGACAAGTAGGTGAGCAAGAGCTCTGCCTTGGTCCAGCATTTTAAGGTTGCCAAATCTTGCTAAGGCAAGCTGTCCAAAAGCTGTCCAAGAGTTTACTTTGCTGTCTCAAAGCCAATCCACTTTGCAACACAGCAGTGTTGCACAAACAAGGCACAGCACACAAGCAGAGCAAGGCTTGGCAATAGTTGAGCACAGCTTTCCCAAACCTGGAGTGTCTCCACAGGATTTGGTAACTACAATACCCATTAACTCCGATTAACATGGCTAATGGTGAGGGATCATGGTAAGGTAAAGGTAAAGGTTGCCCTTGCTCCAAAGCCAGTCGTATCCAACTCTAGGGTTCAGTGCTCATCTATATTTATTGCCAAAGAGCCAGTGCTGTCTGCATCTGCAGATGTTTCCATGGACACGTGGCAGGCATGACTAAACATCGGAGTGCACAGAATGCTGTTTACTTTCCCACCGAAGTGGTACCTATTTACAGTAGAACCCCACATAACAAAAAAACCTCTGTTCTGCGAGTTGCTTTGCTATGCATTTCCCCCCCGTTATGCGAAGCTAGTATCCTACCAAGCTACAGTGTAGTGTAGATTATATCAGGTGGTGTTTCTTTTTTTTCTACACCACATCCCATCTGCACACATCCAGGGAAATAATTCCAGAAATCACCCTATTACTTTGGAACCGACCCTTAAAAATGGGTGGTCTCTCTCCCTCTTTCTCTAAACCAGTTTGATCAGCAGGGGAGCAGTTTGGCTTAATGGTGCCCAAGGGTGGGAAAGAAATGGCTACCTAGTAAGGCAGGCCCAGGTTCAACATAAAATAGCTCCTTTTGAATCTCCACTGTTGTCTGTGATAAGACGCAGAGACTCGATGACAAAATGGTTTGCTAATATAGATGAGTGAAAAAGTTTTCTGTCGCTATCTCCCAAAGTGTAACATTTCTCCTTTGTTTGTTTTCTGTGTTAATGGCAGCATTTACAGTGCTAATAAAAATATTCAGACAGCGAGATTATGTCTGCTTCTTACACTGAGATAATTATGCACCTAATCACAATAATAATAGATCAGGGTGATTTGTGGGTGTCTTTTTTTTCCTTAAAAAAAATGAAAAGAAAGGAAAGAAGTGGGGGAGAAGGTTAGATGATATTCCCAAGAGAGAAATGAATTTCTTTTATCCTCTACAGTACTTACTTCACATATTCATAAACTTCCTGCTATTTCTCCCCCACCCCACCCAAAAAAAATCTCCTTATGATAAGCCATAAAAATGACAAAATACATTAACAAACTTCTCGGTTTATGCTAAAATGACCATATTAAAAAAATAATAATAAGAGAGACTTGTATCAGCAATGCAAAAGATGCATGAAGTAATTGGAGCTTAATTTGTACACAAACTGTCAAGGCAGTTTTCCTCACGGCCTGCATCTTCTGAATTCATTAGTCTCTAATTAAGGCCAGTTGGGACCAGCAGTTAGAAGGTTAAAGAGGTTCTGACAGCCCTAATCATTGCTCAGGAAGCTGAAAATGTATGCAAAGTCTCGGCAGATGGGGTGAGATCTGCTTCTGCCAAGTGATAACTGTTATTCCTTTGCACCTCCAAAGCTGTCATCCTAATAGGCACATTTTAAATTTATTAATGCTCTAGTTACAATGCATACACAGTCTCTAATGGTATGTCATTCAGAGTATATAAACTGAGCAATTAACGCATATTACCTGGTAATGGTAAAATTATTTGTTGCCTATTTGATTCTTCCACCCCCCTTATTTTTCTCCTTTCCCTTCCCTTTCCTTTCAGTGGTGGTGGGGGGATTGTTTCACTTTTGTTTTTCCACAAAGAAGAAGAGATAAAGACATTGCTTTGTTCATGGGTGGGGGAAAAGCAGATGACATGAAAAGAAAATCTGATTTGTTTGTCTGTAGGCTGACATTCATTCTTTGTTTCTACACAAATAATCAGGGAAGTAGCTTTGCTTTCAGTCCTTTGCTCCTGTGAGATTTAGAAGATGGTGGCACTTTTTTTGTTGTTTTTACTGTTGTGAAATTTCAGCATTGCAAAGTCCACAGCTAAAAAATGTTCAAAATAAAGATTTTCTCCCATTCTTCAGTAGTTTATTGATGGTGGACATGTACCATTGCAACCAATCAAGGGAGTTCAATATGTAACATGGCTGGCTTTGAAGTCAAGCTCTTGTCTGTTGACCGCACTGCCAGATTGCTGATGTTTTGGCCTACTCTGAGAAACTTTCCCCCATAGAGCATACAGGCTAAAAATATAGCTGAAGGTGTAAAAAAAAAGCTTGAGAAACTCATAGGATCAACCAGCTAGCAGTGGTCATTTTAGCTGTAAGATTTTTGGGTGTTATTGAAAGAAAGAAACCAACCAACCAACCAACCCTTGGGCAACATAATTCCCCCAAAATATGAATACACAAGCATATCATAAGCTTACCAAGTGCGTGTTATGACACTTTTTCTCCAAAATAGGCAGGAGTGAGAGTCAAACTAAAGATACTGGACACTTGGATAGAAGAAACCTCAGTCTCAATCTGAACATACAGAAGAACAATCAAGGAAAGAGATGGAAATCCTATAGTGCTAAAATGGACAGTTTCACTTTGGATTGGGAAGGGAGGTTAAAGGTGCTTCCATTAAAAACAAAATGAAACACACAGGTAATTGCTTAGCTCCCTGAGCTACAAAACTAAAACATCATTGGTAAAGTTTCTTGTCCAGTCTTCTACTTCTTTCATGTCCTGATCAAACCCTGGGCTGCAAAAATGAAGCCACTTTCTTCGTTCTCTCATTGCCAAGGGGTGTAAAGCTAGTTCACCTCCTCATGGTGCACCGTGGGTAATGCTAAATGAACTAGCACTCGCTGGCAGCCGGATGATCACTATGATCTCATGGCTGAGTACATTTGGTTGGTCCTTAAAAACTAAACTTAAAAATTTACCCGGGGCACCCTCATATTTGGTTCTATGATATAACAAAAGACTTTCATAAAAATTTCAGATTTTTGAAAAATGTTTTAGGGGTTGCTACTTAGCTTTGAACTTTTAAAATAATTGAGGATTTGGTGATACTTCTATAAAATTAAATTATATTGGTAAACACCAAAATTGTATTAAATTATTGATTAAATTGCTAAATTAGGTCAGTACAGTACATTATCCTCCACTTTCATCTCATTCATTTATTACTCACTGATCAGGGACAGCCATACCCAGCGTTCATATTCAGACAGGAGTGTTTCATGTCCAGACACACGCTTGGCACTATCATGCAGATCTGTGTTTTTGAAATGTGTTCATTTAAAAATAATTCAAACTATACATACATTTAGAGGTTTTCAATAAGTTAACATTGTAGTTTTTAATAATTTTTAAAAGTAGCTTAATTTTACTATTTTAAACTTTAAGTTTGGTTATTAGGACAAGAGAATTGGTATATTTTAGGACTAATGTGAATTGACTGTTAGTTAGGTAGGTAAGCTTAAAATAATTTTATATTCTTAGGACATCAAGAGATTTAGCGTTCCAGGGGGATTGCATCGAGCCTGATGGATGGCAAAGGCAATTTACTCGCTCAATATTTTTTTCAAAGATCAGTTCAGCACTCTCAGCATTCAAAGATCAGTTCAGGCTCTCTAAACAAGAAGAAGCAGGAATTCATAACATTTGCTCATTTGTTGTGAAAGTTTACATTAACAGCTGGTTTCAAGCACCATCTGCATGGTCTTCCCCCAAAAATGACTTGCAACTTTTGAAAAATTTAAAAGAGTAATAAATTTTCAAAGAGGAAATTTCAAAGTGTGCAATGAAAAAGTTCCTCTGATATTTGTGGTATCTATCAGAGGAGCCTTTGGCACTTGCATTTTTTGATGACGATGTTCCTGAAGAAACCAAGAGAAAAATGATGGATGCTTTAAAAAATGAAGACAACGAAGAGCCGCCCTGAGTCAGATTTACCTGATTGGGTGGCATAAAAATCTGAATTTAAAATAAATAAAAAACAAAAAAAAAACCCACTGAAACATGCCCTAATTGATCCAGATGTCATTTTTGAAAAGGACCTGCAAGATTTTGTTTCCAGTAATACCTGGAGGTTTTTCAAAATCCTAGATCTACCAACAGAGTTCTTGCAAATAGATGTAACAAACTGGAAAGAAAATGAATCTTACAAGAAGAGCAAGGCAATAACTAGTTCACTTAAAATTGTAAATGATGCTGCTGAACGTGGAGTTGCAATGATGGAAGAGTACAACAAACTTCATACAAAAGATGAACAGAAGCAGTACTTATTAATGTTGGTTAAGCAATCTAATAAATGGACTTTAATGTCTTAAGATGATGTCATATCTGACATACCATTTCATTATTTTTTCATGTTATATATAACATTACGATTGCTGTAAATAAAATTTTCTTTGCAATAGGCTTTAATTATTCATTCCTACCTGTTTTCCTTAAAAAAATATTAAGTGGTGGTAGCAACCCCTAAAATTAAGTTTAAAAATCCCATTAAATTACAGTTATTCATTTCCACAAAGTAGATCAAAATTACATAGTGTCCCAAGAAAAATTATGAATTATTTACCCTGATTTAAGGACCACCCTAAAGTACATATGAATCACAAGTTTTAACTTTTCTTAATAGTAATGACCAACAAAATTATCAACAGTTCTTGTCAGGACCAGAGGACTATAAAATTAGGACACTGTCCGAATTTGCCAATTAAAAATAGAGACTATCAGTAGGAGTAAATGACAGCTTTTATACAAGATTTTAATAGATTTTTAATGTTGACTTGTGGCTCAAGTGGCTAATACGCTGACTGGGAGGTGGAAGGTCAGCAGTTCAATTCCTGAGTACTGCAGGATGGAATGAGCTCTGTCCTTGTCCCAGCTCCTGCCAACCTAGCAGTTCGAAAGCAAGAAATTGCAAGTAGATAAATAGGGACCACTTCAGTGGGAAGGTAACAGTGTTCTGTGCACTCTGATGTCTAGTCATGCCTGCCACATGACCATGGAAACGTCTGCAGAAGCATACAGCCCTGGCTCTTCAGCTTTGAAACAGAGATGAGCACTGAACCTTAGAGTTGGATATGACTGGCTTTTGAGCAAGTGAAACCTTTACCTTTAACCTAGCAGGAAAGCTTGGTCTATGTTGCGTAAATTGGGAGGTAGAAGTCATATAATATGAGGAAATGCAATAATTGACCCAACTCGCATAGCATCCCATATTATAGCAACATCAAAAGGAAAAAGCCATAAAGAAACAACAAAACAAGTCAAATGGGAACTTAATTCTCTTAGAAATGCTGAATGTGAGGATACAGTATACTCACAAGACATCTCAGTTGATGATGTCAAAAGGGCTATAATGAACATGAAAAGGCACCAGGCTTACATCCACCCGGAGTTCTTTATTCATTCAGGGAAATATACAAAGTTTTGGATAGCACAATTCTTCAATTCTCTTCAAAGATTATGAGATATTCCCCATAAACCTAAACATACTAAAATTATAGCATTGTTAAAAGCAGGTAAACCCGCAGATCAACCTCAAAGTAATTGGCCTGTAGCCCTTCTCAGTTCAATTTACAAGCTGTTGGAACATGTACTATATAATATAATTAGTGCTATAATATTTACTGAGATTCCAATTGAGCAGGTGGGTTTTCATCCTGGGAGAAGTTATGTGAATCAGGTTTTGTTGCTAACAATGTTCATAGAAGCGGGTTATCAGAAGAAGCTAAAAACATCCGCCGTTTTTAACGCTGTCCACAGCATATGACACCGTGTGGTGCCGGGCCCTGATATGTAAACTTTTGAAAACTATAAAATGTCAACAAACTACTAAACTCATTGATAGTATGATCAGGGACCGTGGTTTCCAGGTTATTTTTGGCAACAAGATGAGTTCCAGAAAAATCCTCAACAATGGCTTACTGCAAGGGGGAATTGGCCCCATTGCTCTTTGCACAGTATATAGCTGACATACCAGCTGCTACATCCACTTCTGCCTCTGCCTCAACCCTTGTCCCCTCTGCTTGGCATGGCATGTCCCTACGGCACTCTGTAGCAGGGCAGATGTTGTAAACCTGCTACGGAACACAGTTAGGGACACTCCAAGCCAAGCAGAGGGGTCAAGGATTGAGGCAGTGGCAGTGGCTGGAGTGAGGGCACAGGCCAGATGGAATGGTGCCATGGGCTGAATCCGGCCCACGGGCCATAGGTTGAGGATCCCTGTCCTAGATCATACTTTGGCATTTAAATCACACCTCCTAAAAACTGCAGCAAAAATTAGAATGAGGAACATTATCATACAGAAATTATGCGGCACAACTTGAGGATCCTCAACCACTACTTTACAAACCTCTGCATTAGTCTAGCTTACTCTTACTCCGCAGCAGAATACTGCGCCCCTGTTTGGTTAAACAGCACCCATGTAAGTAAGGTTGATGTGCAGCTAAATAGCACCATGTGCATTATATCTGGAACAATTAGGTCCACACCTACTTACTGGCTTCCAGCATTAAGTAACATTCCTCCACTAGAACTTCACAGGAAAAATGCTCTTTTGAGAGAGTACCGCAAAACAGCTCAGAATCCAGAACCAACAGTAAATTCTGACATATTAGACCTGAATATTAACAGTCTCCACTCAAGACATCCACCTTTATTCAGCACCACTATTGGAGGCAATGAAGAGTTCAAACTGCAGGATTCATGGAGAAGAAAATGGTTGGGGAAAGCACCATACTAGTACCAGAATTTTTAATTTTTAACTGAAACACCACCCGGTTTGGATCAACCTCGTAAGATATGGACTAGCTTTAATAGAATATGTACAGGTCACGGTAGATTACGGACTTTTTGCATAAATGGGGGAAACTATCATCACCAGCATGTGAGTGCAGGGCACTATGATAGACTGTGCAACATATTATACAACAATGTAGCCTTAGATCATAGGTGAGCAATAGAGAAAATTTTTCAAGGGCGACTCCTGATGCAATCAAATATATAAATTGTTTAGATGTTTGTTTATAAATTAATGTTGAGTTTTATGTAGTTTATATATGTTTTCTTTCTTGTTATATGTTGATTCAATGTGTACAAGTGCCACACACTAAAATAAATAAATAAATAAATGTCATTGCCCATACTTAAGTCCTCATTGGTACATATTTCTGTCAGTATTTGGCAGACTAGTAAATGAGCCGGATTCTGTATCTCTCCACATCCAAACAATGTTTTGTTGTCTGTCAGCAGCCTCCATTTGAGCATGTTTGTCATGCATTTAGGGATTCTAACCCTCAGCCTATTCAGGGTCCTCCAAGTGATGTAAGGCAGGTTGAGTTCCTCAACTACATCCTCCTTTAATATTGTTACTTGTCCGCCCTGCCTGCTGCTGCCTTGGCCATGAGCACCTCAGCCAGGGCTGCCGTGTTGGCCATGCCTCCAGCGCCGGCGAGGCTACTGTGCACACATGGACTATTGCGCATGCGCACTACCATCTTTTCTGTTGATTTGTCGCACAGGGGGTGTCCCCTTTGTGACTCCTTGTCCTCCATCTTCTAATTTGATTTTTGCTCTTGTGTACCCTCAAGCATGTTTGTTCTTGTCATAAAGCTCTTCCTGGATCTGAGCTGGCGGACTTGAGGCTCATATCCGCTCATATATGTTCAGAGGGTGTTGAGGGGTCATTCTCTTGTTTAGTTTTCTCAGTGTCAATTGCTACTTCTCTCCTGATCTTAGGTGGAGCGATACCAACAAGAGGGTATATTTTCTCAACTGGTGTAGGTTTGAGACATCTTGTCACTATACACAGGGCTTCATTAACAGCAATATCAGCTGGTCTAGTCATTTACTTGTTATTCTCACTTTCTGCTGATAAGGATAAATAATTACTTCTGAACCACGGGAGCATTTCAAAACATCCCATCAGGACCATCTTGGACTGACTGGTGGCAGCGGCAGTGGCTTATAACTAAGGAGCCACAACCTCTGCTGAAATCAGAAGCTATCTATGGATCTTGTGTGTGGCTTGAAGAAATGCATAATATTCTGTCCACACCACTTTTATACTCATGCCACAAAGAGCCAGAGGAAAAATTTGCTCAGCTATGAAACTTACAGGGTGACTTTTGACAGGTCATGTATCTTCCTTTTTTTTCAGCCAGACCTGCTAACTTTCAGAAGTGTCATGAAGGTAAAATGGGACAGGGAGAAACTTGTACACCCTCCTGAGCTTATTAGAAGTAAAGCAAGATATGAATTTAGTTAACTAGCTGATTACCCGGCTTTGCCCAGGTGGTTACGTTTTGTTTCCTCCTTGCCCCGGGACTAGGTCAGGTGCGGCGGCCTTGTCTGAGGTTTCCTGGCCTTTCCCATATCTGGTACCCCCAGGGAAGCCCCCGGCCCCTGCACACTTTTCCTTCACAGGGATGGTGTGTCTCCTCCACCACCCGCACTCCTGCTGAGGCCTCTTGGCCCCAGCCCAGGGCCCTGTCCACAGCTCATGCCGGCCGGGGTTGTGCCATGTCCTCTGGTGCCCGCTGCCTGGGCTGCCCTGGGCTGAGGCGGCAATGGATGCAGCATGGCGGGTAAGGCTTCATCCTTGCCAGGCTGCTGAGGCGACTGCTTGAGGGCCATGGCCGCTGCCTCAGGACAGAAAGGAAGGGAAGGATGGCTGGCCTGGGCATGCTGCAGCCCGGCTCTTCTGAGGGGATCGGCTGCCACCGCCGTCGACTCCTCATGCGCTTCATCCTCTGCCACCTCCGCCCTGCCTGCTGCTGCCTTGGCCATGAGCACCTCAGCCTGGGCTGCCGTATTGGCCATGCCTCCAGCGCCGGCGAGGCTACTGTGCACACATGGACTACCATCTTTTCTGTTGGTTTGTCACACAGGGGGTGTCCCCTTTGCGACCCCTTTTGGGGGCATAAACCACCAAATGGGGTTTGCTACCCCCCCTCCCAGTGGTGCTCTTGCCAGGCCAAGGTAGGTGTGTGGCAAGGTTCAGCAGGAGTCATCCAGGGGAGTGGGAGCCCATCGTAGACATACAAGACAACACCTTTGTTCTATAGATATAGATAAAAATAAGTCTCTGGGGTGAAGCTGCTTGCTTTTGAGCAAGCCTGCTCCAATTTGGCTAGGCTGTTTTGCTTTCCTACTATTCTGTTCCTCTGGTCCATAATCTTTTGTTTAAGGCTGTGTGGTCAAGTAGAAAGCTAATTTTTAAAAAGTCATTGAGAATCTAGTATCTAGATACTAGATGCATGTTGAAATATTTCTTTGTGATTCAAGAGGCAGCAGAAAAGGTGGTGTTTGGGTGGAAAGGTCCTAAATTGTAGGCTTTCATCAAAATAGCAAGATTCATAAACAGCAATGACTGGGTGTTATATCCAAGCAACAGAACAATTAGGCACTCATTGACTTTTAAACAGGGTTTGAACCTATTCCCCTGTTATAATACTAATTGCTTTCCACTCTATAAAACACTAACAGTGCAAAAACAGCAAAGAAATTTTCAAATAAAGATACACCAGCTTTGATTCTGATCTGCTTTGGAAGGCCATGCTTGTGTCACACCTTTGCTGGGCAGGAAAAAAGCCATTATCGTTTCTGGTTCTCATTAGATGGATTCATTTGCTTGTGACCTAAAAATTACTGGTTAAAGGTGTTGAATCTAAAGATCATGCACAATTTATTACTGGGAATGGTCAGAAGAACAATTTTTTCTGCATCTGAAAAAATATTATAAGGTGTAAGAATCAAATGTGCTAAAACCTAAATTTATTTATTCATTCATTCATTTAAAAAATAATATTTGTGTAGGTTTTGTACAATCCCTCGCTTCTTGTTTGGAAATTATACTGGCCAAAATCTTACTGGAATAAATTTATGCCATCTGAAGCCAATAATGTCATCAGCTAGCAAGTGCTGAAATTTAAATTAATTAAAATCTTCCTATTTTTGAACGTCAGTTTCTGGGGTGTTCTAGGGCTCTTTTTTTGCCTGGGGAAGCCTTTAGGAGCCTTAGGACAGCAGGGGGAACCTTTAATAGTCTAAAATCACTGCCAGTTTGGAAGATTAGAATCATAAATTTATGCAACAGGATTTTATCAACTGTGGTACCCAAGCTTGCTAGTCAACTTTCCTTTCTTTGGTTTTACTTATATGCATGAATGTTTATATGGAATATTTTATGGAAACATTGAAATAAAGTTTGCTTTCTAAAGCAATATAAAATACATCTGCAAATCTCATTTCATTTAGCAGAAAAGGAGAGGTGCTAATCTTAACTTTTCCTTCCCAAGACTTCTCAAGCATTCAATTTTCACAGCAGATTTTGGGGTTACATGTTGGGGGAAAACATCTTAACAATCTTAACAATTGGAATCTTTGACAACATTGCGGGAGGGGAGGATGAGCCTTCTATTGAAGACCTGACTGCTTGAGCAGCCCCACCCCCCAAAAGGCTCCTAAGAATCCCCTATTTATTTATTATTTTATTTATTTATTACATTTCTATACCACCCATTTGGGAAATTTCCCTCTCTGGGTGGTGTATGTACAAATATCAAATAAACCAACAAAACACACAGCAAATCAAAAGCAGAACAATCAAACATGATAACTGAGGGAGTGCCTTTCCCTTAGGACAGGGATTCCCAACCTAAGGCCCATGGGCCGGATCCAGCCCACAGTGCCATTTCATGTGCCCCCCCATCTAAGGGCGTTCAAGAGACAAAATGGCCACCCTGATCATGCAGGCAGGGCAAAATGGTCATCCGGCCCTCAAAGCTGACTGATAGAGCTTGACCCGGTCCCCGGCTTGAAAGGTTGGGAATCCTGGCCTTAGGAAAAATATCCACTCCACTCAAATGCTTAAACTGTGGGTGGTGATCCTTAAAGATGCTAGAAAGATGGTGGCAGCATCCAGGGCATTCTCTGCCTTAGTCCCCAGGTTGTGGAACAAACTTCCAGCAGAAATTAGGTCTGCTCCAATTCTGCTGGCATTTTGAAAATGGTTGAAAATATCCATGTTCCTTCTTTAATTATCATTATGGAAAGTTGTGATCAATTGCACCCAGATGGACTGTCATGTGCGATAATAACAGGAGAATGAGTGTTTGTTCTATTGGTCTTAGTAATGTTGAGGATGTTGCTCACACCTGTGAGATAGAGTGGTACTTCTACCAGATGACCAGGAGATAGATAGATAGATAGATAGATAGATAGATAGATAGATAGATAGATAGATTAATTAATTAATTAATTAATTAATTAATTAAAATGGCAAACTATTTTTCTTTTCCTCTTGTTTTTTCCTGCCTCAGGTGTTGGAATGCTTCTTCTTCTAAGCCATTCTAGGAGACATTCTCATAAAATTCAGAAGATAATTTGTGTGTGTGTGTGTGTGTGTGTGTGCGTGTGTGTGTGCGCGCGCGTGTGTGTGTGTGTGTGTGAGAGAGAGAGAGAGAGAGAGAGAGAGAGATTAGTGTGCAGCAAACCCTTGTATCATATTTCTCCCTGCTGCAATGCTTTTATTATATTAAAAAACTCACTTTTAAAATGTCAAGCATGTTTTTCACATGATGTGATACCAAAGTTTCCCCCTTTTTGATCAAGTTGCACCAGAACAGATCTATTAAAATGAATAAGATTACTCTGGAATGAACAGTGAGAAGACCATAATTGTCCTATATGTCATATCCATCATTGACCAGAAACCAACTGGTGAGTTATGTTTGTGTGAAATGGCACAAATCACAGTGGCAAATTGCCATGGATCAACATGATGCTAAATTTTGCCATGAATGCAACTAGTACCTTGTTAATCAGACTGCAAAATAATGCCATTCCATTTATGCAAGTGCAAATCTCCAGTTACTTTCTAGATACTCAATGTGTGTGTGTGTGTGTGTGTGTGTGTGTGTGTGTGTGTGAGAGAGAGAGAGAGAGAGAGAGTAGAAGAATTTTAAATATGCTTTTCAAAACTAGTTTCCGATCACATTCTCATGGCTAAATAAAGACAAGCAGCTCAGGAATATCCGCTTGGGAAGGCACACGAGTAGAAGTGATGCAACAGATTTATTGAGTTGAAATCAAATGAATAAATCCAAAAATAATTCAAGTAGATTCAAATTCCATTCGATAATAGGAATTTTCAAGGGAATATTTTCCTCAGGAATCTACAATTATAATAACAACTCATTACTATCATGATACATACAGAGCAATCTTTACATATATACAAAGACCTATACATTATATACAAATCAATCATATTCTTGGTTTCATAAGAAAGACTGTAACCATCAGAAACATAATTACCTTTTTATTATAAGTAGTTTCACTGCAGTAAATTTAAATTTTCATAATTTTTTCATAATTTTTTCATAATTTTAGGTGCGTCCCAGACCTCAAATGGGGTATCTTACTGTGTCGACGGACGTCAAAGAATAAAGGATAACCAGGTTCCATAAATAATGCATACAAGTGAGAACAGCTGAGTCGTAATTAGTTAATTACAAAAAACATGAGTAGTCCATATCTACATTGAGACCATGCGGGTATAAAGTATTAAAGCGATATATGTAGAAACATTCTCTTTGTCTCAAGATCTGTTCTACATTATAACGTACAAAGGGGTCTGGTTTGTGGCGCTCCAGGATGACAAATTTGAAGTCATGATCACTATGGTTTAATTCTTTGAAATGCCCAACCAACGGGGCTGTTAAATTACCCATTCGAATTTTTGATTGATGTTCCACTGCCCTAGTTTTTCATTTGCCTAGTGGTGATACCGACATAACCCAAACCACATTTGCATACAAGAAGGTACACGCAATTGGATGTTTTGCATTTGGAAAAATGTTGTAACTTTAAAATAATGTTACTGCTGGCTATAGAGACCTCTTTCGTTTGCCAAGATAAGGGGCTGTTAATACAATCACCACAACGATAATGTCCTATGAGCGCAGGGCGTGTCTAGCGGGATCGTGCCTCATGGTCAGAAGAAGTGATAAATTGTCTAATACATTTAGTTTTTCTGAATCCAATCATGGGTAAAACAGAACATTCTGGGATCCTACTAACAAGATTATGTCACTCATTAGAACAGTGTTACACAAAGCTTTGGCCATGGGATACATCCAGGATAGGACTTGTGATTTTTCATTCAATCAATATCCAAAGGTACCCTTATTCCATCTGTTACCTAAAATTCATAAAGAAAGATCCCCTGATGGTTTGGTCCCAGGAAGACCTATTGTAGCTTCTACCAATGCTTTACTGCAACTGATCTCCCAATATTTAGACCATTTCATTAATCCCTTTTCGAGAAATACAACTTCGTATATCCAGAATACCACTGACTTTATTGCACAGGTGGAGGGTTTTCATGTTCCTGAAGTTGGCGGTTTTTTAACCCTGGACGTCCAAGCTCTTTACACGAACATCCCTTTGGATGAGATTAGAATGGTGGTTAATGGACTACTTGACACCACACAAGACCCACATCCTCCCACTCATTTTTTTATTAGACTTGTTGGATGTGGTATTAGATAACAACTTTTCCAGGTTTGGTAGCACCTTTTATTTACATATTTCTGGAGTGGCTATGGGTAGTTTGGTGGCTCCAAGTCTGGCCAATGTTTATATGATTTCATTTGAGGAAGAGTTTATTTTTTCATCTTCGAATCCATACCTTTCCCATATTATTTTCTATAGAAGATTTATAGATGATTTATTTTTCATTTTGATCTTACTTTGGTGGAGGGGTTTGTTAAATGGATTAATGACCTTAATCCTCACTTGCGATTCACCCATGATTATAGTGATTGTACCATTCCATTCTTAGACGTCTCTACTTACATAACTGCTTTACACAAAGTTAAGGTTAAACTCTTTAGAAAACCTACGGATAGGAATGCATATTTAAACTTTGCATCACATCA
The DNA here is from genome assembly GCA_035047305.1 of Bradypodion pumilum. Lineage (NCBI taxonomy): Eukaryota > Metazoa > Chordata > Lepidosauria > Squamata > Chamaeleonidae > Bradypodion > Bradypodion pumilum. The sequence goes on along the minus strand of JAWDJD010000001.1, from coordinate 42,120,826 downwards.
TCCATGCCATCTCAAGCAGAATCTCCCCTTTGGGCTATTTCTTAGAGCCAAATGAAGCTCTTCCACAAACACTGATTTTCTGGCTTCGGCCAACATGATCAGCCATTTTTTGACAGAAAAGGTATATCCAGAGCAGGTTATATCATTCAACTTTAAGATGGCGCAAATTGTATCTAGAAGTCAATTATTCTCTAAGAAAGTTAGAACTACTGTGGATAAGATTCATTGCTCTTTCCAATATTCGCCCATAGCCGATCATCAATAAGCATTGGCATATTGTGCAACATCTCCCAGAATGTTATGTTTTACCCATGATTGCGTTCAGAAAAATAAAATGTATTAGACAATTTATCACTTCTTCTGACCATGAGGCACGATCCCGCTAGACCCGCCCTGCGCTCATAGGACATTATCGTTGTGGTGATTGCATTAACTGCCCCTTATCTTGGAAAACGAAAGAGGTCTCTATAGCCAGCAGTAACTTTATTTTAAAGTTACAACATTTTTCCAATTGCAAAACATCCAATTGCATGTACCTTCTTGTATGCAAATGTGGTTTGGGTTATTTCGGTACCACCACTAGGCAAATGAAAACTAGGGCAGTGGAACATCGATCAAAAATTCAAACGGGTAATTTAACAGCTCCGTTGGTTGGGCATTTTAAAGAATTAAATCATAGTGATCATGACTTCAAATTTGTCATCCTGGAGCGCCACAAACCAGACCCCTTTGTACGTTATAATGTAGAACAGATCTTGAGACAAAGAGAATGTTTCTACATACCGTATTTATTCGTGTATAACGCGCACTCGTGTATAACGCGCACCCCTAATTTTCCATGAAACCTCGGTATAAAATTTTGTTTCACACCACGCATTGTAATTGTACCAGTTACCGGTATATCGGTGAAAAAGCTTGTTCATAAGAGCACGCCTTAAAACATTGAGGGAGGGGGGGATAATCAGACCCACCTGTTGCAGGGTAAAGAAAATGCAATCCGAAACGAGCACTTCCGACCCCCAGGAGCCTTGCTCGAACTGCGAGCTACCTCCGGGCCACGCCTCGTCTCCCGCGCCACCCAATCAGATCCCGTCAATTTCTTCAAAGCCACACCCCCGCCTCCCCTTCAATAGACAGCCGACCCAATTCTAAAAAGGAAGTAAAAGAGGCTCGCGACGGGGGTGGGACACCAGTCCTCGTTTATAACGCGCACCCCAACTTTGATTTCTTTTTTTGGTATAACATTTTGCGTGTTATACACGAATAAATACGGTATATCGCTTTAATACTTTATACCCGCATGGTCTCAATGTAGATATGGACTACTCATGTTTTTTGTAATTAACTAATTACGACTTAGCTGTTCTCACTTGTATGCATTATTTATGGAACCTGGTTATCCTCTATTCTTTGATGTCCGTCGACACAGTAAGATACCCCATTTGAGGTCTGGGACGCACCTAAAATTATGAAAAAATTATGAAAAAATTATGAAAATTTAAATTTACTTCAGTGAAACTACTTATGATTCAAAAGGTAATTATGTTTCTGATGGTTACAGTCTTTCTTATGAAACCAAGAATATGATTGATTTGTATATAATGTATAGGTCTTTGTATATATGTAAAGATTGCTCTGTATGTATCATGATAGTAATGAGTTGTTATTATAATTGTAGATTCCTGAGGAAAGTATTCCCTTGAAAATTCCTATTATCGAATGGAATTTGAATCTACTTGAATTATTTTTTGATTTATTCATTTGATTTCAACTCAATAAATCTGTTGCATAGCTTCTACTCGTGTGCCTTCCCAAGCGGATATTCCTGAGCTGCTTATAGGCACCGTTTAGCCCCCTCTTCTCTCTTAAATAAAGACAAGGCCAGTTTATATTTTCTTCTGCAGTCATGCCACAGCATTATTGCAACTTCATTCAATACTGTTCCACTTGGAATTTGCAACTCCCAAGAATTTGCTTATATCTCTTGCTAATCTGTCCAAAGTAGAAAACTGGTACACATAGTTTATTTCTCGTGCACCTGAATATGACATTACTCAAACATTATGGTGCTTTCCTCACTTTTAAAAAAGTGTAACATATTACAGTTTGTAAACAATGGAAAAGTTATAGGGGAAATGTGTATAGAAGTGTGTACAAATGTTCATCCACATGAAAATCTGCACAATTTTAAACAGGTTTTGAAAATGATGAGGAAACAAATAAATTGTGTTTGAAACGTTTTGTGGCTATTTGGAAAGCAACACAGATTTGTCTGTCCCTGATGCCCACTATATTACGTGGACCCTTTACAACAGAAAAGAGGATAATGTCTAATGTTCAGAATAGGCATGATGGATAGGAGCTAAAAGCTGGAGAGCTGCAGAACTAGTGCACGTCTTCTTGTTAATATCCATAGACACTGCTGATATTTTCCCCCTGCAGAAAACATTCTGAGAGCATTTTCATACAATAGCCTTTGACATACACTTATTACATCTGGTGTTGCGTGCAATCAAAGCAAGATGTAGCTTGTCTACTACACCATGCAAAGGTGAACAGCTACACAAAAGAAGATTCCAGCAGTATAATCCATTAGAGTCCATTTACAAACTAACAGATACTTTACAGACATTCAACAGACGTTCATCAAATCATAATCTCAGAAAACTGCCAGCAATAAAACCCATAAATTAAAATCAACTTGCATAAGCATGACTTGATGAACCTGATGTAATCTGATGGCATGAGATGTGAGTCCTACATTAAGTCACAAATTCTCCCTCCTTCTCTTTTATCAGTTAATAATGGGGCAGAGACTGCCCAGCAAGTGGTTTGCAGACGATATGTTTATCTTCTTACAGCTGAATTAACTCTAAAACCTTGATACATTGAAATTGTTTTATAGTATATTGCTATAAATGTCTTTTCTTTTAACTGTACCACATTTTAAAATTATCTAACTGGTAGGCTTTATAGCCATACTGGGCAATTCCTCAATTGCTGTGGTACAGATAAATGTATAAGTGGAGAACCTTTACTTCTATATGTTTCACAAAGCTTTGAGACATGCAGAATACCCTTTTCTCTCTGTCCCAGGAACAATATTATGGCCAAAATCCTCTTACTTAGCCTATAATAGATTAGGCCCATTGAATCAATGGGGATTTAGCTATTATGTGAATTCTGTTGGCTCAAAACAGCCTACTCTAACTGTTGCAGTTATAGTAAGCCCATATAAATCAATGAAGCTCACAGATCAGTAAACGTATTAAATCCCCATTGACTCAATAGACTTACTTGCATATATTTTACCACCCACACTAAATGAAAGAATTTTGGCACTGTGTAGATAGGTTTTTTGATGCCTCATTTTGCATGGCCTTATCTTTAAGACCTTTTTGTCACTGGCCACTAGTAGTCTATATTCTGAGGAGGGAATTGTCATATCCTGTCACTGTAATCTCAAACTCCACCCTACCCCTCATATCAGAGGTTTACAGTTGCACTGACATTGGCATTTCAATATAAAATTAAAACTTGTCTGTGTCAAGTTATACTATGTCTTAGTTTTACCTGTTGGTTTGTGGTGTTTGTCTTCCATATTGCTTATAACAGGTGTTCTCAACCTTTTAAAGCTGTGGGCAGGACCATGCCCCATCAGACTAGTGGTTTCCCCTGCTGTAAATGGTGATGTAAAACGCATCCACTGCTGTCATAAATGCGTTTACAACAGCTGCGGGTGCATTTGCAGCTGTTGTAAATTCATTTAGAACAGCTGCAGGTGCTTTTACAGCTGTCATAAATGCTTCCACTTCCACTTCTGGTGGTGGTGGCGGCGGCGGCGGCGGCGGCGGCGGCGGCGGCGGCGGCGGCGGCGGCGGCGGCGGCGGCGGCGGCGGCGGCGGCGGCGGCGGCGGCGGCGGCGGCGGCGGCGGCGGCGGCGGCGGCGGCAATGTGGGCCACATGAAATGGTGCCTCAGGCTGGGTCTGGTGCACAGGCCATAGATTGAGAACCCCTGGTTCATAATAATCTTAGAACTGCAGAGCTAGAAGGGACTCTGTGGACAATTGAGTCTCGCCCCCGACCTAGCGGGGACTCAAACTCCCAAACTGTCCAGTTACTTTAAGATCATCTGAGAGCATCATCTAAAGCCTGGAAAAGTAAAAGGTGATATGCAAATACAGTGATACCTCATACAACGTCCAAACTTGGTTCCACAAGTTTGGACTTTATACGGATTTGTACTTCGTATGAGGCATGCAGAATGCCTCATAGAACATCATTTCCATAGAGTTACATTGTACTGTAACAGCACAGACTTCAGGGCAAAGTCAAGGAAACAGATAGGAAACTGACAGAACTTTAGGAAATCATTGTCTAAAGACTAAATACATTACAAAAACATGTCAAACAACCTTGATTTTAGGGGACAAACCATACAAGTTTTTAACTTTTGAAAATTTTATGAAGTGCAGGTTTAAAAATTAACATGTCCCATCATGCAACACAGTGTTAATCTGCAGCCATGTGGCCGATCATCCATTTTGTACAAGCTACTGTAAACAATTACTGGATGGAAGCAAGGACAAAATGGATGCCAACATGTCCCATCATGCAGCACAGTGTTAATCATCCAAACAGCAGCAAACACCAAACAATAGCCCACCCCACCAAATAATTGCCCTTCCCCGTCCACCTCCCCACCCCATGCCAATTGGAAACAGAAATCCTCATTTACCTACCTTTCCATTGTGCGAAAGGATGATCCAAGAACCTAAAGAATGCTGCTAAAATCCCAGGAATGCTTCCAAAAATTCTGATGAAAAAATTCAAGAAAATCCCAAATCACACTCAAACCCACTCCTAAACACTCTTCGCCTTGTGCAAAACCCACAAGAGCAATACATGCATGTGTCCTGCATTTTATACTGCCCAGGCACAATGCAACCTGGGAAAAACCCCGCTGCCTCTTACAAAGTTGCTGCGACTTTGTATGAGGCAACTTTTTTCAAGGAATTAGGCGATGTTGTATGAATTCGATGTTGTATGAAGCGGACTTTGTATGAGGTATTACTGTACCTGGTTTCCTGTTTTGGAATTGTAAAAGGATGCAGTCTGCTGTTTTTTCCCACATGGCCATCTAAGATACAGAACCTGGCTGAAACATGCCATGAATTTCTGGAACTTTTCTTTTTAATTTTCCTACTGTGCCTGAAGAAGTGATCTTGAATCAGGAAACTTGCAACAGCTGATTTTTTAAAGTGATCCTAGGAAAGGTATTGCCTTCCTCCTGCAATTATTTGATTTATTGTATGGCTCACATGGCTTGTCTTTGCTTATTTTCCAAGCTGTGTTGCTAAACCTAATTGTTCTGTCATGGTTGAGATAATTACAAAAATGCTACTCAGTGCTTTTTCTTCTGCTGTATCCAAATCCGAATATTGGCAATCATCATGGCGATCAGCCATGAAGACTGTCCTCAGAATATAATGCAGTGGCCTTTCATCTGCCTTCCACACTGCAGCGTGACACTTGTACCACTGATCCAGGTCCACGAGTCACTTTCTGGTCCTGAGCCTTTTGTCATTCATTGCCGGACCCACCCCCAAATAAAGAGATGGACACCTGTATTGGTTTTAAAATTGAGCCACTTTATTAACTAATAACTTTGTTTAACTGGGTTAAGGCAAACGGGCCGGAATAGCACTGGTAAGGACTAGTTCTTATTTCCTGAACTTAATTTGCTACATTGTATCTATTAGTTTACTTCCTTAAACAAATTATTGACCCCAGTCAGAAGTGATACTTGTTGACTCTAGCTTCTGACAGCTTCTGATGGAAATCCGGTGAACTGTCAAAGGTTTTGCAAGTCTCCGAACTTAGCATTACCTTGTTCACAGTCCGCATTTGATTGGCCAGCCTGGCTCTCCCTCTACCTTGTGCTTCTGATAGTCAACCAAATGCGTACCTGCCGGGTACCTAGGGGTCGACTGATTGTCCTTACCAATGCTAACCGCCAAAGTGACCTGAAAAACAAAACAACAACAAAAACCCCATCAGCAACAGTGTGGGATGGGCAAAAATTACAAGAACCAAGGGGCCAATGCAGGTTCAAGCAAAATTTCCCATCCGGCCCCGGAGCTAACAAAAATTGTCACATTGCCACCTAGGAAGGGGGTGGAGGGCAAACGCGCCCTGGCCCAGCCGAACTTGGAAAGGCTGGCATGGGTGCGCAGAGCTCCCTTTAAGGGTGCTCGGCTCCGCCCCTTGTGCTCGGTCCTGGTACCCATCTCTCAGGGTGGGGGGCCGGCAAAGCGCATGCCAGCGAGATTCCCTGCTGTCACGCGCCCAAAGTCCTCAATCAGCCACAGGCCAGTATTGATGAAGCTGGATTCAAGTGGGATTTTATCTATTTGGGGACCATCACCCTTCCCTGTGGACTTCGGCATCCAAGGCCGTTAGTCCTCAGGTTGGTCAGGTTAGTTAACCACCACCTGACACTTGGTGTTGAGTCGCTGGCAGTATGGTCTACTCTATTAGCATAGCAGGATAACCTGGCCAGTCAGTGCTTGCTCAGTGTGTGATTTTTAAAAGACATCACAGAAAGAAGGTGGGGGAACATTGGGAAATAAAATCTGATAACTTTTGCTCCTCTTGCTTTAAAAAAATGGGAGTAATTTAATACAAAAACTTAGAAATCAGGAAAGAGAGCATCTTTCAACTAGTCTTGTCACTTCAGAAGGATAATTTGGCTCGTAAATCACTTGCTGAGCAGCCTTTCAAGTGTAAATGCAGGTTGAAGCCATTGTGATTTAAGAGGAAGGTGAGTACAAAATGACTCATTGGGAGAGAACTTCCATCTCCATCTGGCCAGGGGATGATCCTTCAGGCAACTGACAGTGACAGTGTGACAGCCTTTGGTCACAGTATGTTTGTTCACTTGCAATGCATTTTACCTTTACCTGACCCAGCTGGTCTTTCTGGAAGCTTCAAGAAGTAGCATCTGTTCAGTAAAATGAAATATAAAAACAAAAACAGATATAATCTACACCACCATAGGTTCCATTTCTGCAAACTCTCTCCCACACCTCAACTTAGGCAACATGTTTAATCAGACATAAAGGCCCACAGTACTGAATTCAATGTAACTTACTCCTGAATAAGCATACAAAGGGTTGCAAAGTCACAATGAAATGAGGAACTCATCAACCCATCAGCCACATTGGTTAAGTGGGACTTATTTCCAAATAGGGTTACAGAGAATGGCAGACTTATAGCGTCAACATAGAGATAAGCCTCATTGAGGTTACTGGGCAAAGTCCAAGGAAACTGTATAAAAGATTGCAGAAAGCCAGAAAACTTCAGTCACTGAATAAGAAACAAAATGTACAGCAACAGCAGCAGAAGAAGAAGAAGAAAAAGAAGAAGCTTTCCCCTCATTAGATGCATAAAAGAAAGGGTAATACTTTTATCTCCCAATCTTTGCCAGCATCTTACAGGACAGAGTCCTAAGACAGTTCAGCATGAAGATCATTTTGATTAATAGCCACTGAATGTGCTCCATTGCAATAAAGTGCTGAAAGGAGATGTCTTCTAAGAAGTTCACATTACTGGCCATTGTAAAATAAAATGGCTATATTGTTTCAGCCACCAGTTTCTTCCCATTGTCTTCATTTTAAAAAACCAGCAGCCTCAAAGGCCACAGAGGATGTGTTTCAGGACAATTTGAGAACAGCTTTGTAACCAAATATTATATTCAATTTACTTCTTGTTTCAGGTTACTTTTGGGTTCTTGAGTCCTTCAAAGTTCATCTTTTGCTCATGACATCATGGTGACTTGCTAACTGTCCCATTATTTCCACAATCAATGGAGGAACAATATATTATGGAATTCTGCATTTCAGTTCCCTGTCACTCAGTGTTGTAGGTTGTTGTTTGTGTTCTTTTTAATCTCCGTTGATACTCCAGGTACTGCTCAAAGAAACTAAAGTAGGCTCCCTTGTCTTCCGCTAATCTTGAATGCCTTTTGTTTGGAAGGTGTTTTGTATTCATCAGTCAACTAATGACTCATCCTAAAGAAGCCCTCCATCAGCACTGAGATCTCAGTGAAACAGGGAAAGGCAGCTAGTAAAATATTCATAGCAAATGGTACCTCAATCATTTTCACCTTTTGACCCTTTGAGTCGGAAGAGGAATTATCAGCGATAAGTGGCAAATCTTAGCAATGTGAAAAATTCAGAGCTGAAATAGTTTGCGCTCTCTCTCTCTTAGCCACTTTTGATTCCAACGCTTTTCAGAAGACACATTTATCTCCCCACTATATACACCACTACATTTGTGTTAGGCTGAAAAGACTTGTAACAAAAGTGAGATGTTGAAATGATAATGATCAAAGTCTCGAGTTAACCACGTCTTTTTGCCACTAAAGAAAAAGAAAAGTGGATATTAATGTTTCTCTCCTAATGGCAAAGCATAAATGGTTTCAGGACTGTAAGAGGTATACTTTAAAACATTCCTGTGTAGTTTTTCACAAAAATACAGGAAGCTGTTTTATATTGTCAAATCAAGGGTTCAGTATTGTTACGCAGGGGTCAGCTCTATGTAGTGTCTAGCCAATTTTGCTCTTCCACCCTATGTCATGCCAGCACAAATTCAGTACATTTTCCTTCGCCCCTTCTGCAGTGAAAATAAATGCTCTGCTTCTAGTCTAAATGACTCTGTGGTATAGCAAGGCACTCTACACTAATTGGAACTACTGCATACCAAATTTCGGTGGCAGCTCATGTCTTGGAGGAAATTCTGAACCTTGGTGACCAAAATACGTCTGCCATTTCCTGGCATTTCGAAGTAGATTTACTACAGTTCTTCCATGCTAACAAATAGCAGCTCTCCAGAATTGTGCTTGGTTTCCACAATCTAATTCACTCTTCCGGACCGGGACACAGATCTCTTTAGATCCTGCATTGCTTCAAATTTTGCAGTGGAAGTCTAGGCTCAGAAATTATGCACAATTATGGGTGTGTTAGAGGGGACATATTTGTATATTAAAGAAAGCCACTTACAAATATATTTGTAGTTATGAAAGATAGATAAAATATTATGTATTTAAGAGTTTCTTATTATGGAACATGCATGTTAAAGCATGGTTTTAAGGCTGTGCATCAGATTCAGACAAATCCCATAGTCATATCTGAATCAAGCCTAAACCAGGTATGTATTGGTTACAAGAGAACCTGTGGACAGCCGTAAGAATTTCCAGAGTTTCTTGTCACATGGAGAACCCCTCCTCAGACATCAGATACTCTTTCCCTTAAAACCCATTGCTTTCCATGTGCAGAGAGTACCCAAAATTAAGTTCCAGATCTGAGCTTTGTTGCACAGTGGCTAAACTGTAGTATTGTATGTTCAGTCCTGACTCAGCCTTTCATCCTTCTGAGGTCAATAAAATGAGCACCCAGCATGTTGGGGGCAAAAAGGCTAATTGGATTGCAAACCACTGAGGGAGTAAGTACAATGGGGCAGTAAAGCTAAAGGTCACCATTGCTCGAAAGCCAGTCATATCCAACTCTAGGGTTCAGTGTTCATCTTTGTTTCATAGCCAAAGAGCCAGCACTGTCTGCTTCTGCAGACATTTCTGTGGTCATGTGGCAGGCATGACTAGACACCTGAGCATATGGAATGCTGTTTACCCTTCCACCAAAGTGGTCCCTATTTATCTACTTGCAATTTCTTGCTTTCTAATTGTTAGGTTGGTAGGAGCTGGGACAAAGATGGGAGCTCATTGCAGGCGCACCCCCCAATAAAGGACTCAGACACCAATGAAAGTGGATAACGGCATTGGGCCACATTTATTGATTCATGCCCTAGTCCGAATTATAAATTTCTATTGGTAATTGACCAATCATAATTCTTAAGGCAAGCAGGCCGAAGTAACACTGGTAAGGTACCACCCAAAATTGCCAACGGCAATTGCTACAATGTATCCATTTGTATCAATTTGTTTGTTGACCACAAACAAATTGTTGACCGTAGTCAATATCTAACTAATGACCCCACCCTCTGACGCGTATCCGTAAAATCACGGGGTGATGCATGCTGTCTAGCTATAGCCATCACCCCGTCGCCTAGTTCGTCGTTGACCGGACAACGTTTAACCAACTTATGCCTGTCTAGTGTTGTCCAGTCAATTGCGAACTTGCCGGATACCTGTGGGTCATAATGTTTACCTTACCAGTGCTACCCGCCACATGGAGGGGCTTCAAAGAAGGCTCGACGCCCCCCCAGACCGTCAGCTCGGTCGACAGGCCTGCTCGCCAATCACCCAACAGGAGGTCCACACCTCCTCGCCACAGATGGGCCCCATCCCCTGCATACAAGTCATAACTTTGGAGGCTAATAGCGGGGTGACGACTGACCCTCCCCCAAGCCCTGTAGACAAGGGAACGCGCCACTGCCCTATTCACCATGCGTCTAGCACGGTCAAGGGCCAGGAGGTCAACACCCCCTCTGTAGGAATGGCGCGGGACCATGTCCGACCAAACAAGGGTTGTGGCGGGCCAGACGTAATGCAGGTAGGCGAGGTCCTCGCAAATCGCATGTTTCAGCGACAAGCCGGTGACCTGGCCCAAATCATTGCCCCCCAGGTGTATGATCAGAATGTCAGGCGGGTCAGCATTCTGGCCTGAAAAAAGGAAAGGCAGCAGCTCCCGCCATAACATCCCGGGCTTACCATGCCATGTGAGACTTGCGTATGCACCAAGTCCCAGTCGGGGTCCCCACTCTGTCGCCGCAGCATAACGTGCTGCCCTGTGCACGTAGTTATGGCCCACCAGCCATACTGTCACCGGTGTAATACGACACCCCGGGTCTGTAAGGAAAAATGAGGGAAAGTAGGTAAGGTGACTGGGTTGGTACTCACGGCAGGAGTGGGCGCACATAAAACTGAAAACATTGCGAACCCCACCGTCCCATGCTGCGTATGTCAGCCCCTGAGTACCCAAAAGCAGCTGCGGTTGAGGCCGCCCCTATACGGAATGAATGAGTGCCATAGCGGGCGCCTGGGAGGCCCACACTGGCCAGCGCTTTGCCCATCACCTTCCAAAATTGAAATTTAGTAAGGGGAGACCCATCTTGGTGACAGAAAAACGGGCCATGGTGCGTGCCATACAGTGCAAGGAAATCCTGTAGGGCACCAACCGGACAGATGTCTGCCGAGGAACATCGTAGCAGTCTACTCCACTGCCTACGCCGTGCTGATACGTTTTAGAGGAGCGTATCCCCAACTGAGCCGAATATTGTTCACTCAGACATCTTCGAGTTCCAGTGCCCTACGACTTGCATCCGCCTTATACAGCATCTCAAGCTCGCCGATGCGGAGCACTCCAAAAAAGGCCACCGTTGTAGCCGCATGAAATGGGCTGCCTCATCTTATCAAAACAGAGGCAAGGCCAGCCCCGGGCCAATTGGGTAAAAACCCCTGGGGAAATCGGGTGGCGGTCGTCCGGGCAACGCCCACGCGCGCGCACCCACCCCTCCAAAACATGTCTCACACGGAAGTGAGTGGTGCTGTCCACGACTTGCATCCGCCTTATACAGCATCTCAAGCTCGCCGATGCGGAGCGCTCCAAAAAAGGCGACCATTGTAGCCGCATAAAATGCGCTGCCTCATCTTATCAAAACAGAGGCCAGGCCAGCCCCGGGCCAATTGGGTAAAAAACCCTGGGGAAATCAGGTGGCGGTCGTCCGGGCAACGCCCACGCGCGCGCACCCACCCCTCCAAAACATGTCTCACACGGAAGTCAGTGGTGCTGTCCACATGACCTCCCACTTTGGCCATAAAAGCCAACGCTGACAGCTTAGATGCTATGGTGCGAGGTGCAATGCCCTGGGCATGCAGGTAAACCATGAACCGCAGAACATGGGTTACCGGGATCGGCCAGGTTCCTGGCATTTGGAATTGGGTACAGAATGCTCTGAAATAATTAAATGCATGGTGATACATCTTACGCGTGCGTGGCGCTAGTGACAGGCCAATCGCCCGGTTCACCTCTCCTTGCCGATGTTCCATATCCCGTCCGGGAGTGGCGAGGGAAATTCCTCCGCATCCGGGGCCAAGGCACGGAACCGGGAGATCTGTAGGCGGGACAAAGCATCAGCAATATCATTAGTAACCCCTGGGACATGCCTGGCCCTGAAAAGAACGTTGAGGCGCAGGCTGCGCAACGCAAACTGGCGCACTGGGTCCATAACCCTGGGCGATTTAGAGCTCTGTGCATTGACAAAGTGGACAACAGCCGCATTGTCACACCAAAGTGGACAACCGAGTTGGCCTCCTCCTCGCCCCATAGCATCAAAGCACCCAGTATAGGGAAAATTCCAGATACGTGAGACCACGCAGGCGACCCGTGCCTGCCCAGGATGGTGGCCACCCACCATAGGCCCACTTCCAATTGAAGTACATCCCATAACTCAGGGATCCCGGGCATCGGGCTGTATCTTAAAGCAAGGGGAAGCCAGGAGCTCAGACCTCCAAAATGACACCCCATTGAAATCCCTCAGGATCTGTAGCCAGACAAGCACGTCTGCCCTGATACCCCGGGTAAGTCTAACCCTATGGTGGGGCCTGGATAGTCCTGCCATGGCGTCGCACAAGCACCGCGCAAATGCCCTGCCCGGTGCGACGACCCTGCCAGCGAAATTGAGGTGACCATGTAGCACCAGCAGGTCCCTCGGTAATGCCATGCGCTTGGCCAGCAAGTCTGAGATAAGGGCCACTAGCTTTGACACCTTATCCCGCGGTAACCTAGACGCCTGCGCTATCGTGTCAATCTCCACCCCCAGGAATACTAGCTGTGTAGTATCAATCTCCACCCCCAGGAATACTAGCCCTCGGTCTTTTCAGGCGCTAAAGGGACACCAAGTTCCTCCATTAGCGTCTGAAATGTGTTGAGGAGACGTGTGGACGTGTCCCAGCCCCGTTCAGCCCCGAATAAAATCATCCAGGGAATGGGCTACAGACCGGGACCCTGATCTGCGAACAAAAGCCCACTCTAGGAAGATGGAGGAACGCTCGAATGCTGAGCCCGAATTGGAACAGCCAAAAGGCATGGCATCAGTGCAATAATATGCTCTCCGGAACGGGGGCGCAGGGACAGGGCCAACGACCCTGCCCGCATAGACCTCCTTATCATTGCTGGCAGGAGCCACCTCCTCCCTCCCCCTAAGGGATAAAGATTGGGGGCATCCTGAGGGGACCTATCACCCATGAAAGGGATACGGAACCCCTGCCTAAAACCCTGAAGGAGATCTCCGCATCCTCTCCCTTCGGTAATAATGTGAGCCAGCGCTCCAACATGTCCACATTAATTGGGGAGGGAGCCCTTTGGTGAACTAGATCCATCTGCGGCAGTCTTGCCAGCCCCCTGTCCACCCCTCCCTCTGCCCAGCATCCCTCCAGGCCTGGGACAGCCAGAGGCCGCATGGGGGCCAGCACAGGGGGGACACTAATGTCTGTATTTGCCATTCTTCCTATCGCAGGAACCAATGGACGAGAAAGTCCAGCACAGCAGGCGGGCTGAAACCCCCCGCCCCGCCCCCTGGCAGTGGACCTGTGCTGGGGCCGCCCGCTGGACCGCATGTCCACAATGGTATCTCTCCCCGGGCGCGGGGCGCGGGGGTGTCATGTACAAAAGCCACAGCCTCTGGCATGGCTCAACCCACCTAATGTCGGGGTGCCGGGGAATCCGCATATGGAATTACACGTCATAAGCCAACCACGATGGGCCCGGAAAGTCAACCATCGCCCGGTAGATGTTGTCCAAATACTGGACCATCGAAATTGCCAAATCCGGCCGTGCCCTAAGGTACACCGCCATGTATATGAGGTAGGCCGGCAACCAGTCGGCCCACGTACGTGGTGGCTTGCTACGACGTGCCTGCTCCTTATCCTTCTCATCCTGCCCCCCCTACTCCTTGGTGGGCCCTCTGTTGAGGAATGAGAAGGTATCCACGTAATCCCCCCGCCAGATCTTCTCTTTGGTGGTCTGTGCCAAATGGACACCCAGCGGTAAGGAATACCCCGCCGTCAGCAAGGCCGACACGGGCACAACAGGAACTGCTGGCATCTGAAAGGGGGCCTGTACTAACCCAGCCACCCCCAAAACATTCCCCACAGGGTAGAAAACACCCCCCACCACGGGGCCCTGAGTGGTAGTTGTCGTCGCCAGGTGGGGCGTCAGCGGCTGGACCGCCGCCCCACCCGCGCGAGGCCAGGCCATTGGAAACCCCCCAACGTGGCCACGTGTGTAGGTGCACTAGCTTGGACCGCATACTCACGTGCTGCACCCCCGTAGGCCACCCCCACCGGGGGTTCCGGCCCACTGGGGGCGTCGGAGCTCACAACCGCCGTCGAGCTCATCGATGGGGCCTGACCCGCACCGGTCTGTTGAATGGGGAGCTGTGAGGCAGTGGCCCAGGTCGTGCCACGCGCCTCAAGCAGCTCGACCCATCCCGTCGCCTGCCGCTGCCCAGCAGACGACGAATTCCCACATCATGCAGTATACTCGGGTCGAACTCCAACCCCAAATGGAGACCAAGAGTGGCTAGCCCGGGCCAGGGATGTCTCGAGGGCCGCAACGCGGGCCAATAAGGCTTCCACGCTGACATGGGGCAAAGGACCAGCCGGCCCGCCTACTACAGGCATGGGTACAAGTCCCTGCACCCCGGGGCCCGAATAGGGCAACAACCCCACACCCGGGCCCGTTAGGGCCGATGTAGCAACCTGCCAGGGAAGGGGACCGGACCACCCCCCAAGGCTGGAAGGCCTCGGAGCGAGCTACGCTCCTATAAAGGGAGGCCCAGCGGAATGGGCAACACCATGAGAGGTGTCCACCGCTTGCGGGCCGAGGGCCGCAGCCCCTACTGGCCCTGTGCGTGGGCCACCATCCTCCAGCCAGGGGGAATAGACCCCATTCCACCGGTCCCGGTGGGTGCAAGCAAATGCGGCTGCTGGGGAGGCGCAGCCACGGTCTTCCGACCCAGATTGCGCCTCCGAACCACACGAGCCGCGCTCGCAGCCGCCTTCTTCTTCGTGGGCCTCTCAGCCAATCGATGGGAAGCCGAAACGAGAGAATTCAGCAGCCAAAAGGCTTCCCGGTAAAAGCCAAAAGCGACGGAGGTAAGAGGGAAAAACTTCTCCGCTCCATCGCTTCGCAAAATGGCAGCTCGGCTGCCTCGTGGCCACCCCTTTTATAAGGGAGCTGACCACGCCCCTAACTACCCGGATGCCTTCGTCCTGTGGGGGGGCCCCCGCAAAGAGCGCGGCGGCCATTTTGGCGCCGCGCTTGCATTCTGTCTTGCAGTATTCAGGTATTGAACTGCTGACCTTCTGCCTCCCAGTAAGCGTCTGAGCCACTTGAGCCACTGCAGTCCCTACAATTGCTATTGTTATCTGCAGAGGCTATCAAGCTGCTGCAAGATCCAGAAGTTTACATATTCTCTTTTATCCTATCCCTACCATACACAAGCGCTGGAAACAGGAGCCCTGGTGCTGCAGTGGTTAAACTGCTGTACTGCAACCAAAAGGTTGTGAATTTGATCCTGGCCAGAACGCGAGGTTGTCTCAGGCTTCCATTCTTAAGAGTTCAGTAAAATGAGTACCCAGCATATTGGGGGGGAAATGCTAATCGAATTGAATCGAAGTTTAATTAATATACCGCTTTTTTCAACCACCATGGGTGACTCAAAGCGGTTTACATAAGCAAAGTAATACATATAAATAACATAATTCATACAAAAATCATCAAAAAATACAAGATATAAAAACAACATAATTCATACAATTAAAAAACAACAATAAAGCAGTAATCATCATGAATACAGTGTAGACTCAATAGCAATTTATCAGAAAAACAACAACACTCAATAGGACCCACCATCCACCCAACCGCTGTCCCAGCCCTTCAAGTCCTGGATGAGCGGTGGGGCTCGGGGCACTGGAGATGAACACAGTCCAGGCCATGGAAACCAGCCACCAAAAATGCCTTTACCTCCCACACCGGCCAGGCCAGAGGAGGAGCCGAGTTGGCGACAGCCAGAGGAGCGCTGGCTGTGGCTCTCGAGGTCAAAGTTCTCTCCAGCCACACCATCTCTCCTCCCCTGGATCAGCCAAGGGGGAAGGGAGCAGCCCACAACCCTCGGCAATGGCAGGAAAGGAAGCGCCTGGTCGAAGCGGTGGTGGTGACCCTCAGCGGTGGAGGAAAGCGTCTTTTGTGAACCACCCAAAGAGTGCACTAAGTGCTATGTGGTGGTATATAAGTGTGATTGCTTTGCCTTAGGTGATCTCTGTTAGGATCAAAACAGTGATCATCTACTGAACTTTTTTTTAAAAAAAGGAAAGCTGCTGTAGCTTCATCTGTGGCATGTGCCTTCCAAGGACAGTCAATGATGTGGCAATCCTGAAAGCCACTGATGGTGCTGCAGCTGTGTGTTTTTTAAAATGGTAGATGATCAGTATTTTAATGCATCACTTTGATCTCATGGAATCTAAGCTATACCTCAGCACAGCAATCAATCAGTCAACATAAAAATAAAAAAAATCATCTCATGTTTGGATTGCCCTATTGTGAAGCAGCTCCTCAGCTGCTTCATAATAGAGGTAACTGATGTTTTGATGGGGAAAGCTGGTAAATGTCATTTAGTTGCTCCCTCCATTCTCAACCAAATCACACAAAAAAAACCACAACACACTGGGAGGGCCAATGAAGTCCAGCCTGGAGTCTGAAAACCAGTAGTTGTCTAACAGGCTTTGTGATGGAGCAGAGATGAAATCTTCAGTTTTCACTCTCAAATTAATGTGAGAAAGTGTGCAATCAAAATGATGGGTTTTGGCAGGTATTTGTTTGAGGAGTTGGGAGAGAAGACCCAGCCAATGACCTCCTGTAGGCTTGAAACCTACAATCCAGATGTGTATCTGCAGCCATCATTGCTCAGCCTCAGCTGAGGAAGGCGGGATATAAATTAAACTGATTGATTGATTGATTTTTTTCTACAATATTTTATCTCCGCAAAATATTAATGCACAGCACGATGAAGATGAATTTACAGTATACCTGTTCTTGCTTTTGTATTGTGTAAGGATCACACCGTTTTGTAGGTTCCCCCCCCCCCCAACTGATGTGATCTTCTTTTGACAGATGAGGAACTTTATCTCGAAAGATAATACCTTGACCAAGAGCATCACAGTAAAATATTCCTTGGGTGAAACTCTATCTCATATGTATCCATGGTGCAATTCCATGGGTGAAGCAATGCCCAGATGCAAGCTTTATGTTCCTGCAAGCATTATGTTCTCCTTTTAAACTCAGATACCTACTCAAGCTGTTGAAGCATGGATCGGATATTGACTGTCCAGATGCCTAATTCATGTTTTTCCTTTCAGCACTGTTAGTTAAACTGCTAATTCTCAGTGTGGAGTCTTTTTAGGAGCATAAACACAGAGATCTTATACCAGTGAATGGGCCATTTTCCAACGTGGATTCATGGAATACCCATGAGACCTCTTTTATTACTGAAACACTCAGGTATTTTGGAGTAGTAAATTGAGACTCATTTCCCACCTGCCTGCCTTGAAACTTAATCAAGTAATTGGAAACCTATTAAAATATTTTAGGTGGAGCTATATCGTGCTGTTTATGTTAGCATAAATTGAATAAGCAGGTAATCGGAGGGAAAATGACTGGCCCAAGAAGATTGAGAATAGGATATAAAACTTTGCAATTTCTAGGCTACTGGCTGGTTTTGTGCCAGGTGGGTGAAGAGGAGAAGTAATTCACAGTCTGAAAATTACTTTTTTTTCTTCTACATTATATGACTTCACAAGTAGTACCTGTAGAGAAATCTTGCAGTGTAGACTGGTCCTATTCAGAATTTCAGCTAGCCTGCCAACCAAACATGCCCTTCCCAAAAACCTTTATTCAAGACTTTTTATTTCTAGGAGATACTATCTTTAGCAGTCAGGATTGTGAAGGTCTTCCCAGTTGTGAAGAACAATTACTTGTTCTTGATAAACCAGGCTGTCAACATGTTATGGCAGGTTCTTAAGAAATTGCACACCTTCTGCAGGAGAACATGACTAGGAGAGCTCTCCTAGTCATATATTCTTTGCAAAGAAAGGCTCTCTCACATGCACACAAAACCAGGAGTTTGGGTTGATTGATCAAAAAGATGCAAACAAGCCATTCAAGGTTTTTAAAGCCAATGCAAGAAGAGGCAGCCAAAAGTTATCTTGAGAGAGAGAGAACTATGTAGCCTTTTTATTCATTCATTCATTCATTCAATTTATAGGCTGCCTTTCTCGCCTATGCATGCCCCAACTTTATTGGCAGTGAGCTTGATGGTAGTGGTGGTGGTGAAGAAGAAGAAGAAATAAAATATGATAATTAAAGTAAAAAGGAAAGGAAAACCCACCCGAGGGGGGGGGGAGAAAAAAGAAATTACACCTTCAAACAAAAAATGCATCTCTTGAGTGTCTGAAATAATGGCGACATTCAGTTAGACTTGTCAGTGTTCCAATATAGTTTAAAGGTAAAGGTCATCCCTGCTCAAAAGCCAGTCATATCCAACTCTAGGGCATGGTGCTCATCTCTGTTTATAGCCAAAGAGTGAGCACTGTCTGCATCTGCAAACATTTCTGTGGTCTGTCATGACTCAGTGGTTAAGACACTGAACTTAATGACTAAAAAGTCAGCTGGTTAGCAGTTCAAGACCCAAATGCTGCACAACAGAGTTAGCTCCCATCTACAAGTATGTCCCAGCTCCTGCCAACCTAACAGTTTGAAAGTAAGAAATAGCAAATTGATAAATAGGTACCACTTCAGGGAAGGTAACAGTGTTCTGTGCACTCCGGTTCCAATATAGGGGCAGATATTCAGCCAAATCCAGACAGTGTGTCGTGTAGTGAGCAAAATGACAGACTAGAATTTAGGAGCCCTTAGTTCAAATACCTTCCCAGCCATGGATGCTCATTGGGTATGTGGAAGTGCAACTGTTAAAACCACTCCTTAAATATCTCACTTACCTTAGCCCTATTAGGGTTGCTGTAAGTTGGTTCCGACTTGACAACACATAACAGAACACATTTTTGCTAGACAGGTTTTTAATTATAGAGATATAGATATTAACATTGTTCTGAACCCCTTGTCCCAGATTCCAGCAGTCTTTATGCATAACCAGCTTTGCTCGTGGTAAAGGAAGGTTCCCTGAACTCATTTATTCTAATCTATTTTAACTGAAGAGGTCAGCATTAAATATTATAAAAACATTCCCCCACTCCCTATGCCCACATGTTTTTGCTTAATAGCAACACGAAGTTTAAATTAATCACTGATATTTGAAATGTCACTCCAGCAAATGGTCTAGACAATGTGGATTCATTTGTTTCTCACCGTTTTGCCAAGGAGAGTGCAAACATTTTTTTAAATTCCAGATAGCACTTTCTATCATTGGATTCGTTTATCAAGAATAACATTTACTTAATGTAATTTTGATCTAAATATTTAAAGCCTCACTTTGTGTAATGTGTTTTCATAGTCAAGATGTTAAGTAATTATGGGAGATGTGGGGGTCTTTCATTAGGCAGTTAATGACCATCTGGGAATTCAGGCCTCCTGTCTGAGCTGAACTGAGGGCTCCCAAAGTTCAAGCCAATCATCAACACAGCAATAATGGACCAGTAAGCTGTCCTTGATTATCTTTATAACCCAGGCATAAAAGTTGAAATGGATCAAAATCTCATTTAACCAATGTTTAAAGGCAAAGGAGCCAGAAAAGGAAAAGAAGCTGTGTTACTTTTTTTGCTTACCCCGTTGAAGTAGCATTTTTTGTACTTGAGAAGTGTACACTTTTTTACACACCTGGTAATAGGTGTCCATCAGTGAGAGGACTTGGGAGAGCAAATTATACCTATCACTGGTGTCCAAGAGGTGAGAGCAGGTTCAAGCGCATTGTGTCCCAAACTGAAATTAGAGTCCTCTTTATATCTAAGCTCGTAGTGAAGCCATAGAGATTTTTGGAAATTTATTGCCTACCTTTTTTGATGTTGTTGTTCAGTCTCACAGTTGATTCTGACCCTTTGCGACCCCATGGCACCTCTATCCTCCACCATTCTCCTCAGCCCACCAAGCTCTGCGCCCATTGAGTCCACAATACCATCTATCCATCTCATCTTTGGACGCCCCCTTCTTCTCTTGCCCTCCACCTTTCCCAGCATCAAGGCCTTCTCAAGGGAGTCCTCCCTTCTCATTTGATGTCCAAAGTACTTTAGCTTCATCTTCACTATTTGTCCCTCCAATGAACAGTCAGTGTTGATTTCTTCCAGTATTGACCTATTTGTTCTCTTTGCTGTCCAAGGGACTCTCAGGACTCTCCTCCAACACCACATCTCAAAGGCATCTATTCTTCTGTGCTCAGCCTTCCTAATGGTCCAGTTCTCACACCCATACATTACCACTGGGAATGCCATTGTTTTAACTATGCGAATTTTTGTTTTCAAGGTAATGTCTCACCTTGTTTAGCCCACCTACTAAACAGGAATCTGAAAAACTGTAAGCAAGGTTATGGCATAGAGCCATGTGGGGGACTATGTTGTTGTTGTTGGTGGTGTTGTTGCCGCCGCCACTGCTGCCTACAGTCTTCAGAATCCTTTAGCCAGTGTGGGCATTGGAAGCTAATGGGGGGGGGGATCCCCATAAACTCTACTCTGTTCCTTACTCCTTGGGCTAGACTAGAGATCAATAATAGAAATTTCTCAGAGGGTCATGATTGAAGATACTCTGTTCTACTTACAGTGAGATTTGTGTGTGTGTGGGGGGGGGGGGGTGTCCCCCTAAAAAAAACTTCTCTGAAATTTTGTGGACTTTTTTGGAGGGGAATACCAAGCTGAACAAGAGATTTATAGAAATTTTTGAAGTTTTATAGCTTTATTGTTCTTACACAGACTGGCACCTTTCTTTTGGTAGGATTTATCTGGAAAGGGCAGAAAAAAGAGCATTCTGTGAGAGATTGTGATCTTTTCTGCCCTTAATGACATCTGCACCAAACAGTGCAGAATTTGACTGTTCCCTGCACAGAACAAAGGCTGAAGTACTGAGAAGGGGAGGAATCACAGGTCAGGATTTTGATGACTCGGTGTATTTTTCAGGAAAAGAGCCAACCTGTGTATCCTTGGGCAAAACGCTACTGTTTCAGACCATCTCCTGAAAAAGGGAATGTTATATCACTCACTCACTCACCCACCACCTGACTTAGTATGGACACTATTCTGGGTGGTTTTACAATATACAAATATCAAATAAAAACAATTGTTGTTGTTCAGTCGCACAGTCGACTCCGACCCTTTGCGACCCCATGGACCATTGTCCTCCAGGCGCCTCTGTCCTCCACCATCCCCCTCAGCCCTCCCAGCTCTGTGCCCATTGTGTCTACAATACCATCTAGCCATCTCATCCTTGGCCTCCCCCTTCTTCTTTTGCCCTCCACCTTTCCCAACATCAATGCCTTCTCAAGTGAATCCTCCCTTCTCATTTGATGTCCAAAGTATTTTAGCTTCATCTTTACTATTTGACCTTCCAATGAGCAGTCAGGGTTAATTTCTTCTAAGATTGACCTATTTGTTCTCCTCGCTGTCCAGGGGACTCTCAAAACCCTCCTCCAACACCACATTTCAAAGGCATCTATTCTTCTGCGTTCAGCCTTCCTAATTGTCCAGCTCTCACATCCATACATTACTACTGGGAAAACCATTGCCTTGACTATTCTAATTTTTGTTTGCAATGTGATGTCTCTGCTTTTCACTATGTTCCCCAGGTTTCTTATTGCTTGTCTCCCAAGAATCAGTCGCCTTTTTATTTCATGGCTACAATCCCCATCTGCAGTGATCTTTGATCCTAAGAAAGTAAAATCTGTCACTGCTTCTACTTCTTCCCCGTCTATTTTCCAGGAACTGATGGGGCCTGTTGCCATTATCTTGGTTTTCTTGATATTGAGTCTCAAGCCAGCTTTTGCACTTTCCTCCTTTAGCCCAATCAAGAGATTCTTTAGGTCTTCCTCACTTTCTGTCATTAGGGTGGTATCGTCTGCATATCTCAGATTATTGATGTTTCTCCCAGCAATTTTAATCCCATATTGTGATTACTCCATCCCTGCACTGCGCATTATGTGCTCTGTGTATAGGTTGAATAAGCATGGTGACAAAATGCAGCCTTGTCTTACTCCTTTTCCTATTCCAAACCACTCTGTTATTCCATGTTCTGTCCTAACTGTTGCTTCTTGGTTCATGTACAGATTTCTCAGGAGGCATATGAGGTGCTCTGGTATTCCCATCTCTTTAATTACTTGCCACATCTTGTTGTGGTCCACACAGTCAAATGCCTTAGTGTAGTCAATAAAACAAAAGTAAACTTGTTTCTGGTATTCCTTTGTTTTCTCCATGATCCAGCGTATGTTGGCGATGTGGTCTCTAGTCCCCCTGCCTCTTCTGAAACCAGCCTGCACCTCTGGTAATTCTCTCTCCACATGCTGCTGAAGTCTATCCTGTATTATCTTGAGCATCACCTTGCTGGCATGTGGGATGAGCGCGATTGTTCGATAATTTGAACATTCTTTGGCATTGCCCTTTTTTGGGATTGGGACGTATACTGATCTTTTCCAATCCTGTGGCCACTGTTTTGTTTTCCAAATCTGCTGGCATATTGAATGCAGTAATTTGACGCCATCATCTTTTAGCGCTTTGAAAAATTCAACTGGGATACCATCATCTCCACTAGCTTTGTTGTTTGCAGTGCTCTTTAGGGCCTTTATGACTTCGCTCTCCAGGATGTCTGGCTCAAGGTCAATTTCTTCATCATTGTGAATGAAGGATATCTCTCAATGCCGTTTCCAAGGAATCCTAAACAGGTGAAGGCATCTGCTTGGGAATAATACCCTGAAGCAAATGGAGAGGGGCTGCCCAGCATCACCCTGAACATGTGTGGCTGATGGAGTTATCTGCCAGGCTACCTGTGCGGCTTTGGACTAGCTGCACAGCCCAACAGTACTTCCAGAATGATGAACAGACTACAGAGAAGCCATGCAGAGAAGCCCACAGGGGAGGTGAGTAAAGGAGCCTGCCCCTCCCTCCCAATCCAAAGACCTGGGCCTAGAGAGGAAGAAAAAGAATCAAAAAGGCCCAGCTCTACTGCTCATTCCATCCAGAGAGGCCCACAGGGGAGGTGAGTAAAGGATCCTGCCCCTCCCTCCCCATCCAATGACCTGGGCCTGGAGAGGAAGAAAAGGAGTCAGGAAGGCCCAGCTCTACTGCCCATTTGCCATCCAGAGAGGCCCAAGGGGGAGGTGAGTAAAGGATCTTGCCCCTCCCCCCCCCCCATCCAAAGACCTGGGGCCAGAGAGAAGGACACCTCCAGAGACCCCCGACCACCCCCAGGAGATACCATCCACAACCACCATCACAGCGAGGCCCGAGCCGGCGCCTTTGACCGACTCCATGCGGCCGAAGGGAGGCAAGAGCTGCTGCATGCATGCAAAGGATAAGTAATTGAACTGAAATAATATAGTTGACTAAACATAGAGGGCTTATGGCAACTGACATAGTGACTGTACAAGAAACTGACTTACATAGAGACCTGATATAGTGGACTTTTTCTTTCTTTCTTTCCCTTTCACTAATTAGTTCAACTTTTACTTTGATACTATGTGATAAACTGTGATATTGTGCATGATAATACTTTGTTTTAAAACTGTTTAAACTGTGATAACATGTGTGATGGGAAAAGACTGGCACGTCACAAAGTTTGCCAAGAGAACCCTATGGACCAAAACAAAAGGCAAAACAAGGGGATGCTCAGCACAGCAGATCTGAAAAGGGGGAGGGATACGAAAGGGAGAGGAGAAATACAGTGTTGCAGGGAACAATACTGCATAGGGACATGGAATGTGAGGTCTATGAATCAAGGAAAACTGGAAGTGGTAAAAAAATGAGATGGAAAGAATAAGCATTGACATCTTGGGCATCAGTGAGCTAAAATGGACAGGGATGGGTGAATTCAGCTCTGGAAACCATCATATCTACTACTGTGGGCAAGAAAACCTTAGAAGAAATGGAGTAGCCATAATTGTCAATAAAAGAGTGAGAAAAGCAGTAATGGGATACAATCTCAAAAATGACAGAATGATGTCAGTCAGATTTCAAGGCAAACCTTTCAATGTCACTGTGATCCAAATATACGCACCAACCACTGGTGCAGATGAAGCCACAATGGACCAGTTCTATGAGGACTTACAACACCTCATAGAACAGACACCAAGAAATGATGTCCAAATTATATTAGGAGACTGGAATGCCAAAGTAGGAAATCAAAAAGTGGAGGGAATAACAGGCAAATTTGGTCTTGGAACACAGAATGAAGCAGGGCAAAGATTGATAGAGTTCTGCCAAGAGAACGCACTGGTCATAGCAAACACTCTCTTCCAGCAACACAAGAGGCGACTTTACACATGGACATCACCAGATGGAAAAACACCGAGACCAGATTGACTACATACTCTGCAGCCAAAGATGGAGAACCTCCATACAGTCAGCAAAAACAAGACCTGGAGCAGACTGTGGCTCAGATCACAACCTATTGATCGCAAAATTCAGGCTTAAACTAAAGAAAATAAGGAAAACACGGAGACCAGAAAGATATCACCTAGACAGCATCCCTAAAGAATACACGGTGGAGGTGATGAACAGATTCAATGGCTTAGATTCGGTAGACAGAGTACCAGAAGAATTATGGACGGAGATGAGGGACATCATGCAGGAAGCAGCAAAGAAAACCATACCAAAAGAAAAGAAGAGTAAGAAAGCAAAGTGGTTGTCTGATGAGGCTCTTAAAATAGCAGAGGAAAGAAGGAACGCAAAAGCCAAAGGAGAAAGGAAAAACTACAATCATTTGAACACAGAATTTCAAAGAAAAGCAAGGAGAGATAAGGAAAACTACCTTAAAGAACAGTGCAGAGAAATGGAGGAAAACAACAAAAGAGGCAGAACCAGAGATCTTTTCAAAAAAATCGGGGAAATCAAGGGAACATTTAAAGCAAAAATGACCATGATAAGGGACAAAGACGGAAAGGAGCTAGCTGATGCAGAAGAAATTAAGAAAAGATGGAAAGAGTACACAGAGGAACTTTACAAAAAGGACCTCAACACTCCTGATAATCACAATGATGAAGAAATTGAACTTGAGCCAGACATCCTGGAGAGCGAAGTCATAAAGGCCATAAAGAGCATAAAAACAATACAGTAAAATAAATCATAAACATAACCCCCAAAAAACCAAATGGCAGCCCATAGAATATAATACAAACTCAAACCAATGCAAACTCAATATTAATAAATGTCATACAAAAGATAACAAATCAAAATAATTAATGCTACTCCTGTGTTCTATGCATAGAAAGGGTTCTTATAAGTCAGAATCACCTTATTCAGGGAGAAAAGAGACTGTGGTCTTGTTTTTGCTAGATCCTGGGAAACGTCACGAATGTAAGGAAAGTTTCTTCAGCAAGGAAGCTTGGGATAACAAGAATGAGAAAACTGCCAAGATAAAGACATTTTTAATTTCATCATATTCTTACTAGAAATCATCCTTAAGAACCCCTCCCTGACAATGTGCACTGTTTTCTTCAATGCCATTCTAATGCTCTTGGCATGTAGCACATGTAAAAAAAAAACAATCTTGAACACTTATCTCTGAACATTCATCTCATTTTTCACTCTAAGCCCCTGTGGGTAATACCTATATCTTCTGCTGAAACCATATGACCAACAGGTCAGTCCTTGTTTGTTAAAAATGGAGCAGCAGATGCACGTTATTCTAGTCACTTCAGGTGACTTCCGGAAATATGATTCTCCATCTGGGAGTCACTGTGTCATGTTTGTTTAGGTTGAGAGGATTGTGGAGTGGCCAAGGGCATTTGGGGATTACCTGTAACACCCCCCCCTCCCCACACACACACACAAAGAGCACAGAGTTCCCATTCCAGGATGAAGAAAGAAATCACTGACCTCTCTCTTATCTCAGTGACCTGCTGGGGTTTGAAAGGGCACTGTTGGTATCAGAGGAGTAAGCAAAGAGAAGGCAATCAGTTGTGTGCAAACATTTCCCTCATATGTCTTCCCTCTGTAATGTGGCTTCCCATTTATAAATGGCTGTGGAAACCATACTCTCCTGAAGAATCACAAAAGGTGAGAGGACACAGGGTTGTCCTTTTCATTTCCCAGGCTTGAGGTGCTCTCTTCCCTCAGCAATTTGTCAGGCAGGCTTGAACTTTCAGCCAGATAAATGCTGCCGAGGGAGAGATACAGTGTCCAGTGTCTGCAGGGCAAAAGGAAGGAGTTGGTTGGGGAAGAATGAGTCTTTCTTCTCACACAACAAAAGAACTCTTGTAAGCACATACAGTAATACCTCGCATAATGAACGCATCACATAGAAAAAAATTAGCATAACAAAGCATTTGTTATGCAAGGGAGAAACCCCACATAACGAAAAAAAGGTCAATATCTGGGGGGGGGTATGGGGACCCCGGATAATGAACATTTGTTTGTTTGTTATCCGGGGCATCTCCCATTAGCTTCACATAATGGGAAAAACTGCATAGCGAAGCAACTCACAGAATGCAGTTTTTTTCATTATGCGAGGTATTACTGTATATGTAGAATCATTGGGAGAAATTCCTAAGATCAAATGCTCTTCTGCAAGGGATAAAACCCACTTTATCCCCCAGATTGGTGCTAAGTTCATATTTATTGACATTATTTTGCTGTGACTTTGGTGTGCTGCTGTTGATGTTTTTGCCCCCAAGGAGCTATTAACATTGTTCTTCATGAAGTAAGGAAAGGCCTATTAGGTCCCATTCTCTTGACATGATAATGTGCTCTGATAGATTTGCATCGAGTTTGTTTTGCCATCCTTGTCATGTAGTCTCCACAGGCTAGAATTGCCATCATTTTGCCATCATAATGACATCTTAATATGGCCCCGTCTCTTTGGAGTTTTCGCCACATCGACATAAGATCATTACTTTATGTTAAGAGCGAAAGGTAAGGCTGTAATAGAGGGCAATTGAGATTTGCTAATTCTGTTATGGTTTTGGCTTGTGCAGCAACTTCCCTTCAGCGGAGCGACTGTCAAGGATCAGCAAGCAAAATGTCTCTCAAAGCTATCATTTTCTTTCTAATATGCTCACTGTGTTGCTTGTCAACATGTTGGTCCCATGGACACACAAGCTCTTCACAACATTGTGGTCTGTGCCTCAAAAAGGTACTTTTTGATCCCAGACATCTTGGTAACCATTTCAAGCTCTAACATATATGTGCAAGAGATATCACAGATCAAATATTATAGATACAGGTTTCACAAAAAACCGATGGCCAGTATCCTATTATTAGTTGCTACTAAAGAGAAGAGTCATTGAATTAATTGCTGACTGACAATTAAACACATTGAGTCAATCGGCGTCCTTTGGTTGAAACTGGCAACTAGTAATGGTTGATATATTTAAATGAAAACATTTTTAAATAGTCATGTAATAAGATGCAGAGTGATCCCAGCTGAATCCTTCTCAGAACTTTCCACACCAATGAAAATTAGGAGAGTCCATCAGGAGAGAAATGTGCTGTCATATTTTATCCAATCCTGCTAAAAAGAACAAAATAGTTTTCTTTTCGTTCCCCTCTATAGTCAAAGAGGAAGTTGTGGCCAGGAGGCCTTTCGCCCAACTTTGGGTGATTCGCCAGTTGTGCCCGCTCCTGGACTGGGACTCCTTGCTCATGGTCACTCATGCTCTGGTGACCTCCAGACTAGACTACTGTAGTGCACTCTACATGGGGCTGCCCTTGATGACCATTCAGAGGCTGCAACTGGTACAGAATGCTGCGGCCCGGGTGGTGATGGGGTGTGAACGTTATGCCCATGCCTCACTACTGCTTCAGGAGTTGCACTGATTACCAGTTTGCCTCCGGGTGCAATTTAAGGTGCTGGTTTTGACCTTTAAAGCCCTATATGGTAGTGGGCCAGGTTACCTAAGAGACCACATCGCCCTAAGGATGTCTGTCCATCCAACCAGAGCAGACCGGAGGGGCTCTCTAATGGTGCCATCAGCCAGAGGGGCTCACCTCTCTGGCACAAGGAGGAGGGCCTTCTCCATGTCCGCACCAGCCCTTTGGAACCTCCTGCCAGTAGAATTGCACCTCCAGATGGAGGTGCTGCCCTTTAGAAAAGAACTAAAAACCTGGCTGTTGGGCCAAGTGTGGGGTGCAGGTGGAGGGGTGGCTTCCGTTTGGTGGTTGGTATAGAGGATTATTCCTTCCCCCACAGTTCCTTTGGTACCTGCACCCTTTTTAGGGGGTGGGTTCTTAATTCTGTATTATCTGTTTTATCTATGATTATGAACCACCCTGAGTCGGCCTTGGTCGAGTGGGCGGTATAGAAATCCAACAATTAAATTAAATTAAATATACATATACAGTGGAACCTAGGTTAACCTAATTAATGCATTCTCCGGGACATTTCTTACAGTGAAAATCACTTTAACCAAATTTCCCATAGGAATGCATTGAAAACCCAAATACATTAACCGAAACGCGGTTTCCCATAGGAATGCACTGAAAACCAATTAATCCATTACAAAAAAAGTATGTAAACCAAGTCACTATTTTAGGGATCATTAGGAAGGGTATAGAAAATAAGTCAGCAAGTGTCATTTTGCCTCTTTATAAATCTATGGTGAGGCCCTATCTGGAATATTGTGTACAGTTCTGGTCGCCATACCTCCAGAAGGATATTATGGAGTTGGAGAAAGTACAGAGGAGGGCAACCAGAATGATTAGGGGACTGGAACACCTTCCTTACCATCTGAGGCTGCAACGGTTGGGCCTCTTCACTCTTGAACGACGACGTCTAAGAGGTGACCTGATTGAAGTTTATAAAATCATGCATGGTGTGGACAAAGTAGATAAGGAAAAACTGTTTTCCCTATCGCACAACACTAGAACTAGGGGACACTCCATGAAACTTTTGGGTACTAGTTCTCAAACAAATAAGAGAAAGTACTTTTTCACCCAGAGGATTACTGGTCTATGGAACTCCCTGCCAGAAGAAGTGGTGACAGCTGTCAGTCTTGACAGCTTTAAGAAAGGATTAGACAAGTTCATGGAGGACAAGGCTATCAATGGCTATAATTATGGCTACCTAAGGACAACCTCCGGGTTGGAGAGATAGGCAGGATATCTCTCAATGCCATTTCCAGGGAATCCTAAGCAGGTGAGGGCATCTCCTTGGGAATACCCTGAAGGAAATGGTGAGCCACTGTGTGAGACAGAATGCTGGACTGGATGGGCTGTGGCCTGTTCCAGCAAGGCTGTTCTTATGTTCTTATGTTCTTATGGATTTCCTTTTGTTATGTTTGTTCATCAAGGTTCCACTGTATTGTTATGTGATGTTCTGTTTCAGATGTGAATCAAAACAGGTGGCTCCAAATCTATCCAAAGTGAATGTCTAAAAACCCAAAGGGAGGACCAAACTGAACATCAATCACATATTTTTGTCTTTCTGTTTCACTAATTACATTTAATCTCACTCTGGGGAATGCCCACTAACTGAACATATGCCTACATTTTTTTTCTATGAAAAATACATAGAATAGAATTTTCTATTTATACTGTTCTTCTCTTTATAATCCAACTTCGTATCTATCTTCAGGACTAGATAAATACTGTACATCAATGTGGGCATTTTACATTGTATTGTCTTCTTGTCTGTTGACTATAATGTGGCCAAAATCCAAGTTACGTTTTTCATATAGTGTCAGAGTCCAGGACATAGGTGGCCAACTAGCAGCACAGGTACCAGGACCCAAGGTAACCACACTAAAGGTCAAATGTCAAACTTTATTCACATCCAAGTCCAAGGTCAAAACTACGAGCAAGCAGAGAAGCAAGGCTAGGCCAGTAGATGAGATGTAATCCAAGCAGGCCAGGAGTCAAAATAAAAAGGAAGCAATCAAAGCTGGGTATTTTTAGGCCTGGAGCAAGAGCAGGAGGTCCAAGCAGGCCAGGGGTCAGACAACCAAGGAAGCAACCAAAGCAAGATACCTTTAGAACTGGAGCACGAGCTGGAAGGAATCCACATAAAGCACCACAGCAAGCCCAAGAGATTTTGTTCATGAGACATCTTCTAGGAGGAAGAGCCAAGCTCATGAGGACCCTGGAGTTCATGAGGACCCTGGCAACTTCAACAGGCTATGGGTCTTATCCTGCAACTATCAGAGCTGCTTTCCTAGCATATGGAGAGCTGAAGCTGCCTCAGATCTTGACACAGTGGTGGGCATCAGCAGGTTTGCATCAGTTCACCAGAACCAGTAGCAGAAATTCTGGCTGGCCCCACCCACCCAAGTTTTGAAATAAAGTGGCCCTAATTCGGGTGCAAGGCAGGGCTTTCCTCCTGGCCACGCCCACCATACCACTCCCACAGTGTGGTAGTAAAACTTTTTGGAGCCCACCACTGTCTTGACACATAGAAGGACATTCTAGAGAGCATTTTTCTTTTTTTCAAATCCAAAGTGGTAATTCCCCCATCTTTTTTCGTGGCTTAACTAATTGAGCCAGAAGGCATTGGATACTGTCATTTCCATGCGCCCCATTGGAAATGAGACTTGGAAGACAAAATAACTCTCCAAAGATTCATCCATTTGATTTGAGATTGCCATATATACAGACTGGTACTAAACAATGATGACAATTTCATTTTTGAAGAAAGTACATTTTGAAGTAATGATGTAAGGCATACTCACCACCACTCTGGGACTTTCTGCGTTAGACTTCTTTTTTCACCACTGACAGTTCAAAATTTCCTCTAAAAACAAGACAACATATTGATTTCCTTTCTCCTGTTTTCTGCCTTTGTTCTGTGCACAAAACTCACCTTGTTAGCTGGAAGGCCAGCAAGTCGGCAGTTGGACCCAGGTACTGCATAACGGATTGAACGCCTGTCACTGTCCCAGCTATTGGGGACATAAAAGGAGCCTCATTCAGGCATCCCCTGAGCAGAGTTTCTTCAGCAAAAATCCTTTCAACTCAGAATAATTTATGACATGAAATTATTATTATGTGCAGCTTAATGCCATTTCTGGCAAATTCTGAATGGGAAAAATATTCTAGGAACTGTAGTAACCCTGTGTAGTTTGGTATTTATTCCAGAAAATATTTTTACAGCAAAACTTCAGAGAAATCCCACAAAATGTCCGTAAGATTGCTTGTGAGGAAGTAGACTTCATCCACAAAAGCTCACGTTAAAATATAGCAGTTAGTTGTTAAGGTTCCACAGTGTTTTTGTCTGAATTTTTAAATTTTATTTTATTTTATTTCTTGCTGGAGAGAAAAAAATTAATGCAGAAAAATCATGCTGGGGATAGAAAGAGGTAGTCCCCCCTCAACAAATGTCTCAGCAAAATGTAAGGCTTTAAGGTTCGCACTTCTACCTTGAAATACACTTCAAACAGTGTTATTGGTAATCATCTAAAAAACTTCTTAAATTCCCCCAAAGAGTTCTTAAAAATGTTTCCTCTCTAAAAGGTGGTAACTTATAATCTTGTACTATTGTATAATGTACATTCTGCTCCACTGGGCTCAATGAAAGAGTAAGGCAATAATTTAATGTGAAATTGGAAGCAAAAGTGACTCTACTGTATAACAGTGTGGGGTGTGTTCATCTGGAGTAATTATTATTGTTCATTACTGCTCTGTGTATGAATCATTACATTTTATTAGCTCACAGTATGCATGTTTTTATAAGTAAGCTTTAAGCGAATTAGAATACTTAATATATTTCTTGAACTTTTGCCAGCCTTGAGCTTTAAAGCTGGTTCTCTTCCTATTTACATTGCCACATTTTATCCATCTCCAAATATTAGAAGATTTATCTATCAGATTCTGTGTAAATTCAGTACACAGATAATTTGTAAAAGGATTTCCTTTTTGTTGAATAAAATAAAATAAAATAAAAACAGAAAAGAGGCAGGAGGACTCTGTTCTGTGGTTTTTCTAATCTCATCTCTTTTCTAATTTCCTAATCATATAACCTTGAAGTCTAAAGACACAGCCTGTGATAATCTGTGTAAACTCTCTTTATTGTTATCACAGACCTTTGGAACAAAAATATAGGGAGCAGGGAGGAAGCCACGAGCATATCTGCATTCAAAGCTGTCTTTTAAGTAATACTATAGACATAGTTCAATCAAGTCCACATTACTCCTACTCATCATCAGATAGAAAGTGTTCACAAGCAGAAGTGGGATATTGACTTTAAAAATTCACTGGCGAGGCATACAGAGCCTGCAGGAATGTCAAAACTCCAACCTGCATTTTGATGTTTTCGCCTCAGGTTAGTCTTGACTGACATGCTTGGAGCACTCTTGTTTGTGCTCCGGCATCCATTAACTGTCCTTGACTCAATGTTATACAGACCTTTACGGTCAGCTCAACGCCTCACAGTTGCTGCAGACTATGTGCCACCAGGTGCAAGAAAAGCATACACTTCTCTTTGAGGGATCACATTGGCCGTTCTTGGCTTCATTAGGGGTGATGGTTTGATCTCAAATTAAAGAGAGCCTGTTAATTATTATTCTGATAATTACACCTCATGTGGGAGCATGCTGGGGGGTGAGGGGGAAAGTAGTGTTTTAGAGGAGCAAAAGGTTTGCCAAAGAAAAGTGGAATGTCAAGGTTGAGTTGTCTTTGAGTAGAGCTTGGACTGTACACAAGGCCTCTCCGTTCAAGTGCTGAAACAATCAGATACACAGAGGAATAAGTCACCAAGGCTGTAGTGAGTAGAGTAATCATGGTTATGAAGAGTTAGTATGTTGTAAGAATTAGAGGATCAGACTGGAGTCTTGCTGGGTGACCTTGAACCATCTCCTCTCCCAGCTTAACCTACTTCACGGGGTTGTTGTCATGATGAAGCAGGGAGAAGGAGAACACTTTATCCCACCAGGAACATGTTGGAGCAAGGGCTACCCATGGCATAATGCTACCTGAGATGGGACAGGAAATGACATGTTCTTTTCCCAAAGACAAGGTGCATTGTACTCAAAACTCAGTTTGATTATTCTGGCACCTGAGATGCACTTGCATACACACATTTCTACCTCTGGTTGTAAAACTATTGCAACAAATTAAGGAACAATTTGCTTCGCTTTCATAAAACCCCAAACCTGCTGTCTGAGGGAAGTGCCTCATGCTGTCTAATGGTGAGGCTGGCTCTGTTTTGGAGGCAAGATGGTATAGCAAAATATACAACCTGGCTGCATAGTCAGGTGTTGGAAGTTCTGTTCCCCGCCATGCCACGGAGAAGAAAAGCCAGC
Source organism: Bradypodion pumilum (assembly GCA_035047305.1). Lineage (NCBI taxonomy): Eukaryota > Metazoa > Chordata > Lepidosauria > Squamata > Chamaeleonidae > Bradypodion > Bradypodion pumilum. Next base: position 42,087,372 of record JAWDJD010000001.1, on the reverse strand, counting down.
CTTGGGCAAACTTCACAGACCCAGACTGTCACCACTAGAAAGGGGATGGTAAATTACCTTAGAGAACTGGCTGGGCTATTTTATAAATTATCTTCCTCTTAGGTATTTGCTCACACAAACATGGCTACCACTTTGAAACATTCCTTTTAGGAATGCTTTCCAAAGCATTCTTAAAGAAAAACTTCTGCCATACTTTGAATTCCATCAAGTCCTTTGATCTCTCCTTTTTGTGCATGGATGGTATTTTTCTGGCTACATAAGGACCCACACTCAGGGAATGTGCTGCCTTTACTATGCTTGTTGCAGTGTTTCTGAATCACTGCTCCAACCAGTAACCCAAAAGGTATTGGAGGATAACATCTGTCACCTCTGACCACAGATGGCAGTCAATGGGATTGATAGGCTTGTATTCAAGCCACATCTGAAGACCTACTGTTGGGACTGCAGAATGAAATTGTTGTGTTCAGAAATAGTAGGTTTTTGACAGAGCTGACCTGAGATATTTTGCTGCCTGAGGCAACAAAAAAAGATGCTGTGTCCTTCCATCCCTTTGCCAGAAGCTGGTGGGACTGGTGGCATGATTCATGATTTGGCACTGGAGATAGGACAATGTCCTTTATGGCACCGGAAGGTCACATACTATCATGGGGATGCAGCAAGGTCTATGTGACACACCTTGATGCAATTTCCCAGCATCTGGAATGCCTAGTAGTAGGGCTGGCCCTCCCTCTGAATAGCAGAGGCAAGATACAAGGAATGAAATACTGTGGTACCTCGCTTTAAAGAGCATAATGCATTCCACGGGATTGCTCTTTAAACGAGTTTGATCTTTAAGTGAAACAGGCATTACTTTATGTGAAGTTTCCAGATGCTTTAAACTGGCCACTGCTAGAAAAAGAACCTGAACCAGAAGGTCTTTCAATGTTTTCATATGTGCCCCTATTCACACATCTCCACGGGATGCTTGCAAAACTTTCCGAACATTTGGTTTGTTTTACATTTACACTGAGATTCAAGGACAGAACACCTATTTGAAACAGGGATCAGGGATGCTGAAGCCGAGTTAACATTCATCTGAAACCTTTCGATGTCAGTCACATTAATATAGGAGCAGAACAAACTCCAGGGTAAATGCTGACAGGTGTGAATATGCCTATTGAAATGTTTTTCTCCAACATTGGGCCCAGATAAGCTTCAGTGGTGCCTATATTCATTTAAATGAGAGAAGGAAGATTAGACAGATGTCTCAATTTAAAAAGAAGAGAGTGTATGTGTTGAAAGGAGGGAGGATTTATATAGTTAAACTTGTATTTGACATAATTTCACCTGTGCAGTGCCTCCCCACCTTCCTGGCAAGTATATATAATTCTATCAGAACATGAGTTTTGATTCATGCCAATGCTTTTTGACATTGATTTTCATTTTTTTCATTTTCATTTTTAATTTCTATACCGCTTTACTCGACCCAGCAGCGGAATATGGATACAAACAGGTAAAGATTTCATCACATTGAAAGTTTGTGGTTTTAAAAAAAACTATTCACTTGCTTAGTTTTAAAGTTATTGCTGGAATTCACAGGCACATAGAATTAGTGTGTCTATTTTTTTTCCAGAGCTATTTCCCACTGTAAAAGACCCAAGCATGTTGAGAGCATTACCTTCTCAAAATAATTTGTGTTATTTATTAAGAAGAAATCTCCAAGTAACTAATTACTGTCAGTGGCATTACGGTTCTAAAACGTACCAGAGCTTTTCTATCTAGATTACTCATTGTTTAACTGAAGTATAAAGAGTGGCATGAGGTGAGGAAAGTTGTTTATTGTGGTATACTTCACTTGGATTGGAAGGAGATAGAATGCTGATATTTTAAGTGTTTTGGTTGGTAGTGATTGTGTCAATACCAAGTTAACACGTTTGCAAGTTGGGAAATGCAAAATCAAAATTAAATATCAAAAATCTCGGCATTATAAGATAGCCATTCCTGTTTGACATGAAGGAAGCTAACAAAAATTACCAAAGTGTTTTGGGTTTTCAGTTCATTAATTTAAGTTTGGCCTAATGATTTATTCCCACTCACTATTTATCTTAATTGGAAGATACAGCTAGGTGTAGCGTATCCCCTATGCCTGTGATGGTGAACCTTAGCACACCAGGTGTTATTGGATTTCAATTACCAGAAGCCCAAGTCAACACGATTGAAGTTCAAGAACACCTGGAGGGCCAAGATTCGCCATCATTGCTATGCAACTGCATTTCTGTATCAACAAAGGTCCCACAGCTGGCTCTTTGGTCCCATGATTGGCTCATTCCCTTGCCAGTATAGTTTATCTTCTCACCTGGGATAATGGTGGCCCCACCTTGTGGGCTTATTTTAGTTGTTTGTTTGTTTTGTTTTTCTGTGTGTTCTGCTGCTATTTGTTATTTGTTTGTTCACCGCCCAGAGTGGGATACCACCCAAATGGGTGGTATTGTATTTCTATTGTATAGAAATATAATAAATAAATAAATCTCTGGGATATCTACATCCTATGGATTCTTCAGTATAAACATAAGCACTTTTTAATTAGAATATTTGTTATTATTAGAATATTACACCATTAACAATAAACTAACTGGTCTGTTGACCCTGTGTGCCCACAGACACCAGGTATTTTATTTTATTTTATTTTCTGATGTACTTATTCAGTTATTTTATTTTATTTTGTTATTTGTTTTATTATGTTATTTTGTTACTTGTATGTGCACCGCCCAGAGTGTGAAATATCTCAGCTAGGCAGTGTACAAATGCAATAAATAAATAAATAAATACTTAAATAAATTAGAAAAATTTACTATTGCATTTTTTACCAGAATAGTCAAGCAAATGTAAGATATTTTAATTTATTTCTAATTTGGAGATAATGCATTGTTGGTGTTAATTGTGATTTAATTGTGTTTTATCTATCATATTTATTTTTTAGTTGTATTCTTTCTACCTAAGTCCACTATTAGTTGCCTTGATTCCCATTTTCTGGGGAGACTTCATCGTCATCACAATCTCCCTGTAAACCTCCATAACACCCAGGGAGATGATACAAACATCACAGTGTTAAAAAGCCAAAAGTACTTATGAGATTCAGTAGCTTCAGTAGCCTGAGCAATCAGACTTCCAAATAAAACCCATGCTTATCTTTCAGTGACCAATCACATGACAAAACAGCCTAATTGGCAAGCTGTAGGATCTGAGAAACACTCATGCTATGACAAACAGCCTTCTTTTAGAATTTAAGCAACACTCCATGTTTAAGAACTCACTACTCATATTACCTAGTTTGAACCATTAGAAGAACATTGGATTGTCACGCCTTCTGTTGTGGCTGAGATATTCTCCTGCATGTCAAAATCACTGCCTATAAAGGATTTCATTTTTGAGTCATTTTTATTTTAACTTCTCTTTTTTTAAAAAAAAAAGGGGGGGGAGGAAGAAGACAACATCAGGACAGATGACTCTTCCACTTTGAATCCAGAACGGCAGTTAAAATATTCTGTGAAATACTTGGATTGTAGTGAAAGGAATTTTAGACAGGGCTTGTTTTAGAGTCCAAGATGTTTGAAATTTGCTATCAGTCAATCTGGTGATACAAACCTCCTTCTTCAGAGCTTTGTGACTGGTTTCATTGTAGCTTGTTTCTGTTGTGAAAGTTCCCTCCATATTTTGTCTCTGACTGTAGCCCTACAATTGTCTGCTAATCATACCTTCTTCTTCTTCTGTGTCTAGGCCAGACATGAAACAGCCAAAATGAAGGCACCTTTTGGTGAGTTCATTCTGTGGTTTCTTTTGCCTGTCCTAGTGTGAGATATAATAGCCGACGACAACACAAGGTTGCTGTTACCAGAGTATGCCCAATTGTGGTTCAAGAATACCACAATCTTTGAGGAGGCTGCTTCTGTGTACCCCGCTATTCATACATAATAGGATGGGATTGTGTTGCGTTTTGAGGCTTTTCTATGGCGGAACAAGTTCCATTTTTTTTAATCTGTAGCCTGGAGTGTCACAACAACTTGTGGTATATATTAGTGAGACATGTATTATTTTAGAAGACTGAACATCTTACCTAGTTAAAGGATTGATGCTGTCTTGCAGTGAAAGCACATTATTATGTTTGATTCATCAGCGGATGTTTCATCTAAGACAGATGCAACACCCACGATTATCGACATGAGCTTTTCTATTGACTTGAATGGACATTAGGAGACAGAACAATCATAACATGACTGGAGACGAGCTTAAAATGTAATAAGTAAATGCAGATGTTAAATATGCCGTTGGCACATGAAGGCAGCTTATTTTTTTTTAAAAAAGAAATCATATCTATTAGTCTGTTGATTAACTTGTCAATTATTTTTGTTAAATCCACCAAAAGGAACACAATAAAGAAGAGTAGCAAGAGTGACGTTCTGAACAGCCTGCCCTCTGAGCCATTGATTTTGTCAGTTGAGTTGCTGCATTTAGCAAAGAGGGAAGGAGGGGGTGGGTCCGTAGAAGGCAGAATAAATAGCATCAAACACTGATGCAAAGTGACTGTCAAGCTGAATAAGAAATGTTTTCAATCCTCTCCCCCCCCCCCCCCATTTTGCGTCTATGACTCCATACTGAACTTTGCTCTAGCTGGGTGTGATTCATGTCCTTTAAGACTGTTGGCTAAAGTGCTCTGCTTGTGTGATGACCAAATGCTATACTGGGGGGGAAGCTGAGATATGTTGGGGAGATTTTCAGTGTGGAATTCAGGAATGCCCTTATACAAGTCCTTCAGATGTGCATGTCCTTTGGCAAATGTGGCTTATTAAGAGAGTTGCCTGTAGCCAACGGATGGCATTGAAGCACTCTAGCTGATAGCTGGAGGCATGGAGCTGTCAGTGGCTTTTTCAAGAGAAAGTGGCATTTGGATGTCCATCAAATGCAAAAGAGGTTCCAGAAAGGCAGGACGCATTCTGAACTAATAGAAATCTTAGGTAAATGAGTGTTGCAGTTGCTGCTGATATATTAGGCAAATTTCTCTCCTGCCTTCTTTCTAGACCAGTGGTTCCCAAACATTTTTTGGCCATTCCCCACCTAAGCATCTCTAAAATCCTTCCCCCACCCCGCCCTTGTGACATATAATTCTTATAATTCAAAAAGTGAACTATTCACATGGAGTAAGCCTAAAAAGCTGTTCACTGTTAATAATTCATTTGTGAATTGCCTCCCTGTGGGACATGTGCCCGATGTTGGGAACCACGGTTCTAGAGCCTCCTTCATGGCCACCTGCTGAATGTCTCTTTTGGAGGCAGTTAATTCCCCTTCCCCAATAGTTTAAAGGCTTAGAAAAGGAATCAGAATTTTTTATCTGCATTCAGGGATCTGTACTGCTACGTTTGCTACACATCTCTGATTTTCTATAGGGGCTACTTTATTATTATTATTATTATTATTATTATTATTATTATTATTATTATTATTATTATTATTATTATTATTATTATTATTATTATTATTATTATTATTATTATTATTATTTTGAACTTGTATGCCGCCCACTCGCAGATGCGACTCAGGGCGGCTAACAACAATATTACATCCAATACAATATAAAACAAGATACAATTAGCATACACTGGAGAACAAGATACAATTAGCAGAATACAATTAGCATGCAATAATAAAAGTCACCTGTTGTGTATGTATGCAGTTCAGCTGCTCACCATTAGCGCAGCTGATGGAACTCACATGGCTCCAAGATACCCAATGAGTAATAAGCATGGGAAACCTTCCCGCCACAGGTGAACTATGTAAGGTATGCAGTACGTCAGAAAGATGTCACCGATACTGCAACCAATGGGTGCCTTCGGGCAAGATTCAAATGAATTATATACCATATATAAGGAGGCAAGGCTCCACCATTGCCTCATGTACAGATTGACCATGTTACAATAAAGTAGTGTTTAGCCCATCTGCCGGCTCATGTGTAATCAATCTGCCTACATCAAATTGGTGAAACACTCCCAAAAATGCAAACAATAGAAGTATATTTAATCAAGGAATAATTCACATGCTAGTCCTATACTGAGTCGTTCTAGGCGATGGTGTATCAGCTCAGCGCGTCAATGACATGATAATAACAACTGATGTCTTATCCCACGATTCATATCAATATACTAATATCCCAAGGTGACTACGCCCAGAACCTCAAATACACCATACACGAATATACAAATATACAAAACATACTGGGATCCCGAAATGAAAACTAACACCCCGTTGTGCCAGACCCTAAAGTTCCCATATGGAATACAGACATGAACGTTAGTTGTAGAACACCGAGGTATCAATCACGTATGGTCTGTGACAGTCCATGTACAAGGATGTGCTCGCTTGACTGATCGGGCTGGTGTGGGGGGGTGGAAAGTGGCAGTTCAATTTCACAGAAGGGATCCCAGATGACGAGCATCAATAGGCGATGGTAGACACGAAAAAACGATGCCCTTCCGGTATTAGGACATTTCGAATATCTTCCTCAAGTATCTACAATAATATACATATAAAAGGTGTAAAATCCACATACTAACTGTCATAAAAACGCCAAAAATGCACGTAAAATCTCACAGCCTAACAACCTGACAATTGTGTCTGTGTGACTTGGTACTCATAATACAGAAACATTACATACCTATTAATCATTAACTTGCGCGTATCGCACCTCTCCTGGCGTTCCTCTCCATGTGTGCACGCGTTAACTACTTGCTCGAAACAACTCTCTATATATGCTAACAAGTAGAGAATGTGGGACATGTGATTCGAGTGATCCGACGAATTAAACAATATCTACTTTAGAGCTCTCCAAAGGATCTTAAAGCAATATGAGTTCTTCTGGATGCCGAGCGTGAACTGTTGCCTTATAAGAAAGCCGAAAGATCCCATTCGGTATTAAGTCCTTTCGGGGCTAAGGTGTTAAAACGATGGATATAATATGCTTCCCTTTGTAGAAGGTAACGATCTATATCAGTAGCTTGGTACCTACTTGGTTTGAAAGTTTCCAACACTACCGCCTTAATGTCTTTAATCGTGTGTTTCTCTTGAAGGAAATGGTTCACAAGAGGGGCATGGACGACCTTATTCCTAATCCGAGAAAGGTGCTCTCCTAGGCGTACCTTGAGAGTCCGCCTGGATTGCCCCACGTAAGCCAACTGACATTTGCAGATTAACATATATACGGATTCTTTAGAATTACAATTTGTAAACCCTTCCAGGTCGAGGGTGAAGTTGCTACTAGGCACCCTGACCCGATTGGTGGTCCACATGTGGGCGCAATATTTACAACGGCCACAGGGATGATGTCCAGCTACAATGGATTGGTGTGTCTTATTTGCAGTAATAATATCCGTTCGTGAGAGGAATTCCTCTTTGCCCTTATTAATAAACTATAGGGGATATTGGCCTTAAGGTGGTGCGGATGAAAAGAAGTATACTGTAAATAGGCAAAACGATCCGTTGGTTTATGGTAAAGTTTGGTCTTTAAATGATTATTTTCAATGAAGATAGTTAAATCTAAAAACGGAATAGTGAGTGCATCTACAGTGTGTGTAAACTTTAACTGGTGGTGTTGTGTGTTCATCCAGGTACAAAAATTATCGATGACTGTATGGTCTCTGAAAATAAAAAACAGGTCATCTATGTACCTCTTGTAACATAAAATATTTGAAAAAAATGGGTTAACCCGCGGATCCAAAATGAAAGTCCTGTCAAAGTGGCACATGAAAATGTTGGCCACCGAGGGCGCGAAATTCGAACCCATGGACACTCCCTGTGTTTGTAGAAAAAAAGAATGTTCGAATCTGAAGAAGTTATTCTCAAAACATATATCCAGGAGGTCCAACAGGAACGCTGATGATGGATGATTATCAGCACGACTGTCCAAAAGATGAGAGATAAGCGTGCGAGCCTCCTCGAGAGGAATATTTGTATAAAGTGAGGAAAGTGAGGAAACATCTAATGTTAGAAGTACTGCGTCTGTTGGAACGGGAAAATTTTCCAACATCTGGATAAAATGTGTGGAATCTTTAATATATGCCGGGGAGCGTGTTGCAAATATGCGTATATGATGGTCGATAAACTTCGCCACCGGTTCCAACAAGGAATTGTTGGCGGATATTATAGGTCTACATGGGATGACATGGTCATCACCAGCCCATCCAGTCCAGCATTCTGTCTCACACAGTGGCTCACCATTTCCTTCAGGGTATTCCCAAGCAGATGCCTTCACCTGCTTAGGATTCCCTGGAAATGGCATTGAAAGATATCCTGCCTATCTCTCCAACCCGGAGATTGTCCTTAAAGTATCCATAATTATAGCCATTGATACCCTTGTCCTCCATGAACTTGTCTAATCCTTTCTTAAAGCTGTCAAGACTGACAGCTGTCGCCACTTCTTCTGGCAGGGAGTTCCATAGACCAGTAATCCTCTGGGTGAAAAAGTACTTTCTCTTATTTGTTTGAGAACTAGTACCCAAAAGTTTCATGGAGTGTCCCCTAGTTCTAGTGTTATGCGATAGGGAAAACAGTTTTTCCTTATCTACTTTCTCCACACCATGCATGATTTTATAAACTTCAATCAGGTCACCTCTTAGACGTCGTCGTTCAAGAGTGAAGAGGCCCAACCATTGCAGTCTCAGATGATGAGGAAGGTGTTCCAGTTCCCTAATCATTCTGGTTGCCCTCCTCTGCACTTTTTCCAGCTCCATAATATCCTTCTGGAGGTATGGCGACCAGAACTGTACACAGTATTCCAGATGGGGCCTCACCATAGATTTATAAAGAGGCAAAATGACACTTGCTGACTTATTTTCTATACCCTTCCTAATGATCCCTAGCATTGAGTTTGCTTTTTTCACTGCTGAGGCACACCGGGTTGACACCTTCATTGAGTTGTCCACCAGGACACCAAGGTCCCTTTCCTAGTTTGTCGCAGAGAGTTCAGACCCCATCAGTTTATAAATGTAATTGGGGTTCTTTGCCTCAACATGCATCACTCTGCACTTACTAATGTTGAAGCTCATTTGCCACTTCTTTGCCCACTCCCCCAGTGTCAAGAGATCCCTCTGGAGCTCCTCACAATCTCTCACAGATTTCACTACCCTGTATAATTTAGTGTCATCAGCAAATTTGGCTACCTTGCTTTTTACTCCTACCTCTAGATCATTTATGAAGAGGTTGAAAAGCAGGGGTCACTGTACTGAACTTTGGGGGACCCCACTCTTTACTTCCCTCCACTTGGAGAAGTGTCCATTTAATGCTACCCTCTGTTTCCTGTCCCTTAGCCAGTTGCTGATCCAGGACAAGACCTGTCCCTTTATTCCATGACTGGTAAGTTTATTCAAGAGCCTTTGGTATGGGACCTTGTCAAAAGCCTTCTGAAAGTCCAGATAAACAATGTCAACTGGGTCCCCCTTATCCACATGCTTGTTGACACTCTCACAAAATTCCAACAGATTAGTGAGGCATGATTTGCCCTTGTAAAAGCCATGTTGGCTCTCCTTTAGCAGCGCTTTCTCTTCTATGTGCCTATTAATTCTATCTTTTAGGATGGTTTCCATCACTTTACCTGGGGCACATGTCAAATTGACAGGTCGGTAATTTCCTGGATCACCCCTGGATCCTTTTTTGAAAATTGGTGTTACATTCGCTACCTTCCAGTCATCAGGCACAAAGCCTGATTTGAGGGAAATATTATATATTTTGGCTAGGAGATCAGCAATTTCATCTTTAAGTTCCCTGAGAACTTGTGGATGGATGCCATCTGGTCCTGGTGATTTGTTAGTGTTTAGTTTAACAAGACATGCAAGAACCTCCTCCCTGGTTATTTCTATCTGGCTTAATTCTTCGGTTTCCCTCCCTACGAAGATAGGCTCTGTTTTGGGCATGTGGTCTCTGTCTTCTTCAGTGAATACTGAAGCAAATAATTCATTGAGTCTCTCTGCAATCTCTGTTTCCTCTTTAATAACCCCTTGCCTTCCATTGTCATCTAATGGTCCAATGGCCTTCCTAGTTGGGTTCTTACTTCTAATGTACTTAAAGAAGTCTTTGTTATTTCCCTGAGTATTTTTAGCTATACGCTCCTCAAAGTCTTGCTTTGCTTTCCTGATTGTTGCCTTGCATTTGTTCTGCCAGAATTTATGTTTCTGCCTGCTGTCCTCATTTGGACAAGCCTTCCATCTTCTAAATGAGCTTTTCTTGCTCTTGATCACTTCCCGAACAGCTCCTGTAAGCCACATTGGAGTCCTCTTGGACCTGGCAGTGCCCTTTTTCCTTTTGGGTATGCATTCCAATTGGGCAAGATTAGCATTTAGCCGGCAAGACCAATGACATGGAGAAACTGTGGCAGAGTATGTAGCCGCACTGAGGCTGGCAGCCGTTCCATGCCAGTGGGGAGCCTTCCTGGCTGATGTGTTGCAAGGCTGTCTCCTACTCGGCCTGTGGGATGAAGAGGCTCAGTGGAAACTGTTAGCCCGAGATGAGGACATCACATTCGAGCAGGTCTTGCAGGCCGCACAAGCTGCTGAGGCGGTAAAGGACAGAGTACGGGCATGCAGGACAAGGTCTGCAGCCCTGGGAAGCTTGGCGTCCATGGAGCAAGCCCACAGCTGTTCGTCATGCCATGCACAAGAGTCGAGAGCCACGGAGGCTGCCGCCATGTCTGCTTTGGAATACAGCAAGAGCAAGAGTGAACCAGAGGTCCAGAAAGTAAGAAAAAGGCCATCCGAAAAGAGAGACACCACCGAAGCAAGCCAACGTGCGATGGGTGCGGGGGTTCACACGACCGGAAGAAATGCCCCTTCAAGAAGGCAGAGTGCCACAACTGCAGACGTTTGGGACACATGGTGAAGGTGTGCAGACAACACAGAAGTCGAGACCCTGACCGGACCAGCCACTACGGCCGAAAGGACGAAGACGTCCAGAAAGTGCATGTGGGGGACACCGTGGTGAGATGTGTGTCAGACCAACGCACCCATTTTTTGTGAAGGTACTGTTGCAGGGGGTCCAAGCAAAGATGGAGTTGGATTCAGGGACCATCTATTCCATAGTCTCGCAGACGGAGTTCCTGCGAATACCCCCTAGGGACCGCCCCAAACTGAGAGCCCTCAGGACGAACTTGCGGGATGTTCAGGGTAACTACATTCCGATCCTGGAGGTGGGAGATTTCACTGTCCGTTTCAAAAACTTCACGAGGAAGTTGCCCTTGGTGGTTCTTAAGTGGGGGTCCAGTTGTCTTCTAGGGACCCAGTGGTTTTAACCACTGGCCATTGCACTGACTGGCATCAATGCCGTCCGAGGTGACCCCATTCAGGATGTGTGCAATACACATCCCGCGGTCTTCGAGAAAGGACTTGGGGAGTACAGGGGGCCTCCAGTGGACTTTGATATTGGCCCTTCCATTCGCCCTGTATGGCTCAAGCTGCAAAGAGTGCCTTTTGCACTAAAGGACAAAATCGAAGTGGAACTGGAGAAACTGGTGGGTCAGAGGATTTTGATTCCGGTGGACTCCGCAGATTGGGAGTCACCAATTGTAACTGCCATGAAATCTAACGGGGAGGATAGAATTTGTGCTGATTACAAGTGTACTATCAATGAGGCAATTCGCCACAATGCCTACCCGGTGCCGGTAGTTAGCCACTTGCTGGCCAAGTTACACGGGGGTAAATGCTTTGCGAAGTTGGACCTAGCACAGGCTTACCAACAGTTAACAGTTACACCTGCAGCCACAAATGCACAAGGGAGCATTTAAGGTGACGCACCTCCAGTTTGGCGTGAACTCAGCCCCCGGGATATTTCAGGCGCTTGTGGAACGCCTCCTTAAAGGTCTCCCTGGGGTCTTGCCATATTTTGATTATGTATTGCTAACAGCTGGGGATGAGTCAGAGCTAGCCCAGAGGTTAGACCAGGTACTATCTGTGTTCGAGAGGGCTGGGTTACATCTGAAAAGGGACAAATGTGTGTTCTACGCAAACGAGGTTGAGTTTCTGGGGTTTCAAATCACCCTGACAGGGTACAACCATCAAAATTGAAGGTTGCGGCAGTACAGGACGCCCCCAGGCCAGCCGCCAAACCAGAGCTACAGTCGTTCTTAGGGCTCCTGAACTTCTATCACTCCTTCCTCCCATGGAAGGCATCCGTGGCAGAGCTGCTACAACACCTACTGAAGAAGGATGCAGTCTGGCGGTGGGGGGAGGGTCATGAGCGAGTGTTCAATTAGTTAAAGTGGCTCCTCTCTTCCGAGGCGATATTAACTCATTTCGACCCCAGGAAACCCATAGTACTTGTGTGTGATGCCTCACCGGTGGGGGTCAGAGCTGTCCTCTGCCACGTGCTCGAGAACGGGAGGGAGGCACCGATTGTGTTCTACTCGAGATCCCTTTCAAAACAGAGTGAAACTATGCACAGACAGATAGGGAAGCCCTCACAATCATCGCAGGGATGAAGAAATTCCATGATTTCTTGTATGGGAGGGAGTTCACCATTGTCACAGACCACAAGCCCCTTCTAGGAATCTTTGTCACGGCCAAGCCCACTCCCCAGATTCTATCCCCACAAATGTTACGATGGGCGATATTCTTAAACGCGTACCAGTTCACACTGGTACATCGCCCAGGGAAAAACATCACTCACACGGATGCGCTTTCCAGGTCTCCCCTACCGGAGCTGGGGGAACCCGAGTGCGAGGTTGAGCAAAATCACCAGGTGCTGCTCATAGAGTCTCTCGACTTGCCCCTCATCGTGCCCTCAGATATCTCCAAGGCAACCACCAAAGACAAGGTTCTGTCCCAGGCGTTAGCATGGGTAAAGAAGGGCTGGCCCACAATGTCCCCATCCAAGGAACTGGCATCGTTTTTCAGGAAATGTTTTGAGCTCTCACTCGAGAGAGGATGCCTCCTCTGGGGCCAGAGGTTTTCCATCGAATGCTGGCAAGGGCAGGGATGGGGTATCTCTGTGTAGGGGAGGATGGGGGGACCTCTGGGACAACTCAAAGCTCTGCTGCTCACTGGGTTTTTCGAGCCAAGGTGATCCGTTTGCTACACACGAGTTACCCGGGGATTGTGAAGTCGAAAGCTCTAGCTAGGAGCTATTTCTGGTGGCCCAACATAGATAAGGACATAGAGCAGTTGGTGGGTGCATGTGAAAGTTGCCAACACTCACGGCCCGAGGAGCACAGATTACCCCCCAGGGAGTGGGACACAGCCCACGGACCATGGTCAAGCATCCATGTGGACTTTGCACAGCCCTTCTGGGGTACTATGTTCTTGTTAGTGGTTGATGCATTCTCGAAATGGCTGGAGGTCATTCCAGTGTGAAACGCATCCTCCACAGCCACAGTCAATCACCTGAGGAAGGTTTTCACGTGTTTTGGCCTGCCCGATGTGTTAATTTTGGATAACACGACTACATTCACGTCAGCCAAATTCCAGGCATTCCTCAAACAGAATGTGATCAGGCATGTTACCTCCGCTCCATTTCACCCTTCCGCAAACGGTCAAGTAGAGCGCCTGGTCCACACTACAAAGGAGGCACTAAAGAGGATGGGTCCGGGGGACCTGGAGCTACAGCTCTGTAAATTCCTCCTGTGCTATAGGGTTACTCTGCTTGCATCGGGGCAATCCCCGCGGAGATCCTGATGCGAAGAAGACTCACAACATTGTTTGACCACTTGGATCCTTCCAAGGTGGAGGATAGAGGCACGAATGTGGCGGTAGATCAGAGAAAAGTGTTTGGGGCAGGTGATCCAGTGTACTGCAGAAATTATGTGACTCAGGGCCAGCGTGGGTACCTGGGGAAGTGGTGGAACAAACTGGGCCCGTATCATACCAAGTAAAGACAGGGTCGGGGTTACTGTGGCAGAGACACGCTGATCATTTTAGGAGAAGAGTCATGGAAGCCACAGGGGAAAGTGGGTATTTTGACGAATCAGTGTTAGGGTTGCCCCCCACCCACGTAACCCAAGGGGGGAATACAGGACTCAGTTTGGCAGGCTGCATAGACCCACAGGAGACCGTCTGCCAACCCGGAGATGAACAACCCTAGTTTGCTTTTTTGTTACAGGATGGGGGGAGTTTTTGTGAGTGTTCCCCCACTCGTCCCAGTGAGCAGCAGAGCTTTGAGTTGTCCCAGAGGTCCCCCCATCCTCCCCTACACAGAGATACCCCATCCCTGCCCTTGCCAGCATTCGATGGAACACTACAGTTTTCCTGGGGGAAAGGTTCAGGCGCAACAGCTGATTCTGGCAGCACCACTGAATCAACCGTGGTGCATCCACCAGCCCCCACAATGGTTGAGGAACTTCATCCCATCCTAGGGGGAAGAGATGTTGTGTATGCACGGAGTTCAGCTGCTCACCATTAGCGCAGCTGATGGAGCTCACGTGGCTCCAAGGTACCCAATGAGTAACTAGCGCTGGAAACCTTCCCACCACAGGTGAACTATGTAAGGTATGCAGTACGTCAGAAAGACGTCGCCGATACTGCAACCAATGGGCGCCTTCGGGGGAGATTCAAATGTATTATGTACCATATATAAGGAGGCAAGGCCACACTTTGCCATTCATTGGCTTCAGGAAGACCCGATCTTTTGGCCAGATACTTACCAAAACCAATGTTACTGATGATTCTTGCCTTCCACGCAGTATGGCCTTGGGTCATTATCATTGTCTAAGTTGTTCTATATGTAGGTTTACCATTGAGACTCAATCTATTTCTTCTAAGGACCATTCCTTCACTCACACTCTTAGAGACTTCACTAACTGTAATTCAAAGAATATAGTATACCTACTTATGTGTCCATGTGATTTATTTTACATTGGTATTTCTACACGCCCTTTAAGGATTCATGTGGATGAGCATCGTTCTTGGATTAGAACACAGAGTTTCTCTGCTCCGTTGGTTTCCCATTTTTTTTCACTACAATCACACCGAAGATGATTCGCCTTCTAGCCCTTGAGACTGTTAAACCCCTTCATTACGAAAAAGTGAACATTGAAAGGTGCCTCCAACAATGGGAGGCTTTCTTTATTCACATGTTTAAAAGTTTGGAACCTTCAGGGTTAAACTCAGAACTTGAACTCTCCTTTTATCTGTAGCATTGTTGCCTGGTCTTGTGTAGGTCTCCTTTAAAAGTTTCGTGCTCTGACTTTGTCCCACTTTCTACGTATGTTGTGCACTAATAGAACACACATTTAGAGGCTCTTCAATGCATATTACAGGTATTGTAGTTTTATTATGTCTTTTCCCCACTATTTTCATTATTGACTGTATATATATAATGATTCTACATACAGATTGTTATTATAATTATATTTGTTTTCTATTACATGTAGAATTTTATCCCTGGCCCTTGGCCCTCGGCCCCCGGCCCTCGGCCCCCTGGCCCCTGGCCCCTTCTTCAACTCATAACTTGTACTCTCCTATCATCTGTAGTATAGGATTTTTCATCTCTTTATATATTATGTTGCTCTTACTCTTTAACATGTTGAGCACTAATAGAACACACATTTAGAGGCTCTTCAATGCATATTACAGGTATTGTAGATTTATTATGCCTTTGTCCCACTGTTTTCCTTATTGACTGTATGAAATTGTATATAATGCTTCTATATATAGGATTGTTATTATAATTATATTTGTTTTCTATTACATTTAGAATCTTTATCCTGAGGAAGCTATATGTGAAAGGCTGGTTATACCGGAACAGTCTTGATGTACTTTGGATTTGTCTTTACATTGCCCCTATATTATTCATATCACCACTGATACTGTCTTGGATTTTTACATTAGAAGAAGAATTCCACTTAATTTATCTATGAATTTTGAAGACATTTTGAAGACATGATTTTTGGATCTTGATATTTTGGAAGTACTGTATGAAGCTAATACTTTTTCAAATATATATATTCTTTAAAGACACGGAACTTTGATTTGCTCTTTGAGTGGTTTTTGTCTTTTTTCATGTACAGATTGACATGAAAGTGTTTAGCCCATCTGCTGACTCATGTGTAATCAATCTGCCTACATCAAATCACCTAACTCAAAACATCCCAAAACAAGAATTCGACCGCAAGAGTCCAGGCCTAAGAGTCCAAAGTCTAGGCTGGGCAGGGGGTGATGTCCAGTCCCATGTCCCAGCGGCCAAGTCCATGGCCAAGTCCACAGCACCAGGGAGCAAAGGGGGTACGAGACTCTGCTACATCAAAGGCCCTTGCCACCAGCCCCTGTGCGGCCAAGCTCCCATTCCGCAGCTCCAAAGCTCCCACTCCACCGCTGCTCAACCAACTGCGGGCCCGCCACACCTGATGCCGACCTGGCTGCAGCTGGGATGAGGATGGAGGTACCGCTGCTGCCACAGCTGCCAGAGGTCTTGCGAGGCCAGGTGGAAAAGGGCTAGAGGTCTCGCCCTTTCTCCTTTGTTTTTCACTCTTCCTCTTAACTTGCTCCTCCATGGACTCCCACACTGCACTTTTAAACTTCTGTGCCAAAACTGAGGTGAATGAAGCAGGGGTTTCAAAAAATTCAGAAGGCAAAAATTAACATCAACAATTCCTGTATGACACAGCTGCTTGTGTAGCAGCAGTGGTGTAGTGAAGCATTTCTTTTTACAGCCTCCAGCGCTGTCTGCATCTGCACACCTTTCCATAGCCTTGTGGCTGGTAAGACTAGATACTGGCGTGCACAGAATGCTGTTACCTTTCCTGCTGAACCAGTACCTGTTTATCTATTTGCTTTCGAACTGCTAGGTTGGCAGGAGCAGAGACAGACGATGGATGCTCACTCTGTCACACAGCACTTGGCTCCCAAACTGCTGACATGCCAATCTTCTGGTCATCAAACTCAGCATCTTAACTACTAAGCCACATTTTGGCAACTGGTTTAAGGCACTGATGGACAGTCTGGAGCCCTCCCAGTGCTACTGAAGTTCAAGACTCTTCAAGCCTAGCCATCATTCTCAATTGTGAGGAATGACTGCAGCCCAACAACCTCTGGAATACCACAGTTTGCCCTTCCACAGCTTAAAGGGGACAATGGCGGAGCTGTCGACAGACGGCGGTGGTGGTGTGGTGGTATTGGCTCTGCTGGCTCTGCTGGGCTCAGGAAATGGCATATCCACACAGAAGTTTAAAAAGTCTCTAAGGTTTAGTCTTAAATGCAGAGGCTCCTACTGCTGTTCTTGTTGTCCTGATGGACTATTAAGGGGAGGGAGGTAGAATGATGGTGGTGGGTGATCTGAGGCGGGGGCATCTTCTGCATGTATTTCCTGTGGAGCCGAAAAATCACTTTCTCTTTGTGCGTTCTGGGTATGAGGGTTCCGTATGGGCGGTAATGTTCCACTCCCACCTGGGTTTCGCACGTCGCCTTTGCTGTTTCTGTGCATGGCTTGGCCAGACATTGTTCACTATGTGGGAAGAACCGTGTTCCATCAGAACAACTCTTCTGTACAGAACGTGAGGACGAGTCTTTCTTAAGGCAATTCCCAACCTTTGCTTGCATCACAAATCCATATTTTGTGGGGGGGGAAATCCTGCCAGAGGCTTGTCTTCAAGGAACAGCAATAGGCATTTCAGGCTCATTGGCAGAGCCCAGGGACATTGGGGCACAGCATTGCTTGCCAAAAGATGAGCGACTAAAAGCATTTACATCCCAACACTCTGGAATAGTACCACTGCTTTTTTGCACTGTATCTTTGGCAAATGCTTCAAAAACATGTGCCAGAGAGCCAGTCAAATGCCGAGAAGTGCTTCAAAGGGGGGGGAGGGCATGAGGTGATTCTCCTGTTTTCTCAGTCTCAACAAGAGCATTAAATGGCATCCCTTTCAAATCACTGCTGTTTTTCCTGTTATTTCGGTCTTTCGTTTCTGATGTTACTGGGGCTAGCTGTGGGCCATTGTTCTGCACACATCTAGTCTCTTGCACGGTAAACCAATGGATTTTCAGTTTTCACAGTTTCTCCCAGGAAAGGCGATTGTTTCTTTCATCTGTGATCAGATTTCATGCGGATTTCTTCTTGGTAGGAGCACAGTTCTTTAAGAGCAATATTGAGATCTTGAGTATAATTCTTCGTGTTACTCTCATGCCTTAATTTTCCCTCCTGGTAAAGCTCTTCTATTTTCTTCTGCATGACCTTTGTTGTGTCTGCAATAATATACCTTTAAGTAATGTAACACTCGAATGAGTGGATATAATAACCACCAGCTGTAACACTGTAACCTTCTGTATCAGGACGCGAGTTAGTGACCTCTAGGGGGCAATAGCGAGCGCCCAGCTCACATGGTTCCAATGCCCCAAACAACTACAGCACGGGAAGATTCCCGCCTCCACCTCACATGGACAAGAAGGGCGTGACGGGGAATGACGTCACGCAGACAGTAGCCAATGGGCTATCGAGGAGCCACTTTCAAATGTATAGCATAATCCTTCATGTCCCTTCCAACTAATGGTGGCCCTAGTCCCTACAGGTCTTCAAGGAGGCTTGAGATATCCCACAGTTCATTGTCATCATCATCAGGGATGTCGAGAGAGGATGATGGTGAATCTGCATCACCTTGGCTGCAGAGAGACGCTTGCCTGCTTCTCACTGTCTTCATTGCAATAAGGATAGTTAACGACAAGGACCAGATTGACTCAAGCTATCAAAGTCATCGTTGTCTTCTTCCTTCTTATCTGGCGGAGGTGTCGATGGATGGCGGCGGAGGTGGTGGTGGTGGTGGTATTGGCTCTGCTGGCTCTGCTGGGTCTCAGGCTCCATAGTGGGTTTTCAAGACTCTCCATCTGGACTGGCCGACCGTGGGAGGTGGTGGCATATTTTGCGACTACTCCCACGACAGGGGATATGAGAGCTATGGAGAACTCACTTGCTTTCAACACTGTAACTTTTGTTCCGAGGCAGCTTTAGCAGGAGGGATTGCTCCAACCCCAGTGGACCGACTTTTGCGCTCTGCTGGGCTGTTAGCTGGTGGTAACAGAACTATTTTCTAGACCCAGCCTTGTCCTCGCCCCCCCCCCCTTGATGGTACTCTAAGACTGTGTTGTGGGGGGTTACTGTATTATGATTTTGTTTTTGCTTATTGATATGCTGATTTTGTTTTTTGAACTTTCAAATGTATTTATGCATTGTTTCGCTTTGTTATTTTTATATTGTAATTTTGATGCTATACTGTATTTTTGTTTTGTTGATTTTTGAACATGTTGTGAACTGCTTTGAGTTTGTCATTGACAAAGGAAAGCGGTATATAAGTTCAAATATTATAATAATAATAATCGTAATAGTACCTTTAAAATCAAATTCTATCATCATATGCACCTTCCCTGAACCCATCTCATTTACTGGCCTGTCGATTGTTGCCAGAGGCATGCACCGGTGAGGCTTTGGGTTTGGGCAATGACAAAGCAAAGAAAGTGGCTTCATTTTGGTAGTCCAGGGTTTGATCGTGACATGAAAGAAGAAGATATGTGCCTTGAGGATAGCAACAAAACAACCATGTCTTCTAGAAATGCACAAAGTCTGTAAAGCCTCAATGGCCAACAATGACAGCTTCATTTTCTGCTCTTTCCTCCACATGTGCATAAATATCAAGCGCAGCTCCGGAGATTACTGGACCTGTGCAGAACGTTTCTGTGCAGATCCATTCTACGCATGCATAAAAGAAGGGTTCTACGCATGCATAAAAAGGACCTGCACAGAAGGGATGTGTAGTAACTACTTTCCCTTGCCAAGTTATGGGGTAGCGGCAGCTCCGGGCGGGAAATGGAGAAAATCGGGCCGGAATTACGGGGTAATCCCGGCCAATACATGGTACTTGACAAGTATGCATGTGTGAGAAAATGGCTGCCTAAATCTTTTTGCTTGTTGATTCCAAAAAGGAAACAAAACAAAAAAAGATGGAGTAGGCAATGTGGAGAGCCATCTCCCAAACCTACAGCTAGTTTACAGCTGGTTTGTCTGATCATGTTCCGTCTTTTATTATTTTTCCCATAGCTAGCCTTGAAGAAGTTGGATCTGGCCAGAATCAGCCTCCCGCTGGTAAGCTTGCCTCAGAGCACTTGGATCCTGGCTATATCCTCGATTAACCTCCTTTTGAGAAATATAACCCAGCTCTTTAGCTTCAACCAGCTTTACAGACTCCCTTTTGGTCTTGTTTCAAGGGTGATATGCCTGTCTTAGCTGCTAAGGAACTTCATAAAGTCATCTTTCTTCCATTTGCTTTATTCATGCAAGAAAAGAGGCATGAGATCAAAGGTCTATTTAGTCCGTCATTCTATTCCACAGCTTGGAAAATTTATGGGAAGGGGAAGGATTACAGTTCCCAGAATCCACCAGACAGCATAGCTAGTAGCTTGAGATTTCAAGAGAGCTGCATGAAAGACTCACTCTTATAAAAGTAATGCCCAAGTTTTGGCTTTATTTTCTTGTTAGTTGTTGTTGTTCAGTCACACAGTCAATTCTGACCTTTTGCAACCCCATGGTGCTTTTTAACAATGGGGGGGGGGGAGAAAAAATGTTTTTTGAATGGATCTGCCTAGGTCCTACATAGGAGCTGGATATAGTGTCTTGTTCTGGGCATTTGCTACATTTTTATTGACATCTTACATCAAAACCCATCCATGGTTTTATGATCCAATAAGACTGCAGCAACCTATTGTCTATCAGTAGGTTTTTAATTGTCATAATGTGGTTAAGGCACTGAGCTGGAGATTGGAAGGACAGGTTTCAATACCCAAGAGCTGCTCTTGGGGACATGAAAGAAGTCTCATTTGGACGTCCCCTAAAAATCCTTTCAACCCAGAGTAATCTCTGACATGAAATTTATTATGTAAACTGGGGGAGGGGGCAGTCAGCTGTCAGTTTACAGTGTTCATTTCATCCAGATCAGGAACATAACAACACTGAATCCTCCTGCCCCCCCCATTTTATTTTTCATTTAAAAAGACTCATTGCATCCCCTAGAGATCACGGGTTCTCAACCTTTTCCAGCCGCAGGCTGGACCATGCTCCCTCAGACAGCAGAGCGGGCTGGATACATGGTTCCCCCACTGTAAATGCTGCCATAAATTGCACCTGCGGCTGTTATAAATGTGTTTATGACAGTCATGGCTGTATTTACAGTGCATTTTTGGCTGTTTTTGCCACTTTCGCTGCTTTTGGCCGTGGCAGAAGCAAGGGTGGTGGGCCACATGAAATGGCGCCGCAGGCCATAGGTTATGAAACCCTGCCCTAGACAGTGGTGGTGAACCTATGGGCAACTCAGAGCCCTCTCTGTGAACATGCACACTGTCACTCCAACACAGAGTTTGTTACTAGAAAGCCTGAAGGACACAGGGCCATGCTGCTCTCTGCCCCCTCTCCACACATGCCTGAGGACATTTCTCACATCACCCACCCCTCTGCCCAGCAGCCCAATGGGAGTACTTCCTCCCTACTCTGTCTGGGGTAAGGGTGGCAACTCACATGTGTCATGAGGGTGTGACATGGATGGCAGCCTGTTGAGTCTGTTGTGAAGGTGAGTTGTTTTTTTCTAAACAAAAACCTCAGTATTCAAGGGTAAATTGTTGTGTTGCCACTTTGCGATAAATAAGTGGGTTTGGGGTTGCAGTTTGGGCACTTGGTTTCTAAAAGATTTGCCATAATTGCCCTAGGTGATGGTGGAGCAATTCAACACCATGCAAACAGTCAGGGAAAAGCCCATTCTAACTGTGCTTTTCCCTTGCCCCTGATCCCTGCAGTTACTTAATTTGCTAGAGCCTCAAGATGAAGAAGATCATGAGTAGGAGACCCTGTGCATGACATTCCAATGAGACTCTGAAGAATGTAAACTAATTTCAATTGGCTAGAAGTCCCCACATGGGAAGCCTGATCTCAGGAGAATAAAAATACTGTGCAAGGAATTTTTCTTTCTCTTTCACCATGGACTGCTGTGGAAGAGCCTCACACTATGTACTCTGAGTCAGATAAGGCCAGGGGGCCTAGGTAACCAGTTAAGCTTTCTTTATTTTTATATATTAACTTTGAATGACTGCTCTGCAGGTTTGCTTCTTTATGCTATACTCATTTACTTAACTTACTTTGATGTTCGGGAATTGAAGAGAAGCAGCCAGCATAACAGGGCAAAACACAACTGTATTGTAAGCAAACCGAACATGAACAGCAATGGCGCAGCAGCACTTTATATACACTATACAATGGATACATTTGGGCAGGAAGCAACAGGATTGGTTGGGAGAGAAGTGGGGTGATCGTGGAGTGACCGGAGACTGGGGAGACTTCGTGTGTCTCATTAGAAATGGCGGGAAAGCTAGTCCCACGATAACTTAGTACCATTAAGAAGACAAAATGGAGGATCACCCTGATCCCGCAATAATAATTTCAAACTGTTTAAAGCACTATTAAAGTTATATACACAACACTTACTTAATTAACTTTATTAATCTGAAACCCTTTTCAAATGTATTACTGCAGTATAAAATGAGCTGTACCTCCGCCATTACCACATGTTCATCCTGACCATCATGAAATAAACCTGTGTTTTAGCCCTCACTGCGGCTCCTTCTTTGTCTTCCGTGCAAGACACTAAAGGCTTGTGGTCAGTTACGATGGTAAAAGGTCTTCCGTAAAGGTAATTGTGGAATTTCTTAGTGCCAGCCACAAATGCCAACGCCTCCCTGTCTATCTGAGCATAATTTTTCTCAGGCTTTGAGAGTGAACGGGAATAGAATGCTATGGGGGCTTCCCTCCTGTCATTTAGTACATGGCATAACACAGCTCCCACCCCCACAGGGGATGCATCACACACAAATACAACTTCCTTGTTAGGATCAAAATGAGTTAATACAGCATCCGAAGATAGCAGCCTGTTAAGTTCTAGGAACGCTTTCTCCTAGCAATGGCCCCAGTGCCAAACAGTATCTTTCTTAAGAAGCCGATGTAATGGTTCAGCAACTGAGGCTTTGCGATGGAGAAAAGCATGATAGAAGTTTAATAATCCTAGAAATGATTGCAATTCGGCTTTACATTTTGGCCTGGGTGCATTTTGCATGGCCGCCACCTTCATCGCCAGTTTCGTGCTCAGGGAATGAAGAAGCAGACGAGTGAAGTAGTGAAATTCAGCTCTTTATTAGTTGGGTTTGAACACAGTTTGGATGGGGCAAAACTCCGACTTATATACACTATAAACAGTAACAGTAACAATAACAATAATAATAATAATAATAATAATAATAATAATAATAATAATAATAATAATAATAATAATAATAATAATTATTATTATTATTATTATTATTATTATTATTATTATATTCACATTTCTATACCACTTTACTTCCCCTAAGGGAACTCAAAGCGGTTTACATGTAAAATACAATATCCACAAAACAGAAATAGTATGCAAATCTAAATTCAAACAAAATCCAAAAACACAATTATAAGATAATATATAAACATCAATTAATCACATCAAAAAAGTACACAATATAAAAAAATACAAAAAGTCAAATACAAATCATCACAAAGTAACAATATAAAAATATACCCCAGTGCAGTCCTTTCAAGTCCTTCCAGACGGGTGGGTGGGACAAAAGCATGCACAAGTCCTGGAGCTCCTAGCCAACCGGTTGCCTACTATTCCAGGTCACTTTCAAAGGCGGAGCGCAACTACGCGCAGACAGATAGGGAGGCCCTGGCCATAATCGTGGGAACAAAGAAGTTCCACGATTTCCTATACAGCCGCGAGTTCATGATTGTGACTGACCATAAGCCCCTTTTGGGAATCTTTACTACAGGCAAACCCACTCCACAAATTCTGTCCCTCAGAATGCTACGTTGGGCGATTTTCCTTAACGCCTACCAGTATGAGCTGGTCTATCGCCCAGGGAAGGAGATCTCCCATGCGGACGCGCTGTCCCGGTCTCCCCTCCCTAGTTTAGGAGACCCCGAATGCGAGGTAGAGCAGGACCACCAAGTCCTGCTGATCGAGTCTCTTGACTTGCCCCCCCATAGTTCCGGCAGACCTCGCCAAAGCCACGGCGGCTGACAAAATCCTGTCCCAAGTCAGTTCCTCGGTAAGGAAAGGGTGGCCCACAACTCCCCCCGAGGAGCATTTCAAATCATTTTTCAGGCGCAGAGTAGAGCTTTCCCTTGAAAGGGGATGCCTGCTCTGGGCCCAGCGGGTAGTCATCCCAGAGAAGTTACGAGCTAAGGTGCTGAGGCTCCTGCATACCGTGAAGTTCCCCACCCCCAACACTGGGATCCCATAACCCTGCACATCCCGTAAGTACGACTTCATGGCCCGCAACTTGGGCCGCGCATTTGGGGGAATGCGCATGAACTCCTTCTGGGACAGGATGGAGTAGGACGACCCCGAGTCTATTTCCATCCTCACTGGAACCCCCTGTAACAGTACCTCTACGTAGAAGCGCCGGTGCTCCAGGCCCACGCGGTTCATGCCTGCCGCGTCGTCGTTGGCTGAGACCTTTCCGATGCCGGCTGCCTTGCGTTGGTGTGCTTAAGGGTGTCTCGACGCGCCCTTGTCCTCGGTTCACCCGCACCTGCAGACTCTGGCGATGTGGCCCTTCCGGCCGCAGTTGTGGCACTCGGCCTTCTGGAATGGGCATCTAGTCCGGTCGTGAGATGCCCCACAGCCATCGCAGCGGTGGCTTCCTCACTCGCTGGTCTGGCGCCTCTCTCCAAGCTTCTTTACCCTCTGTACGTTGTCGTCCTCGCTGGAACAGGAGTCCACCATCGTGGAAGACTCCTCGGAGGTTGCTGGGGTGCCTGCGGGTGACCGGGGTGCCCGCCAGGCCATTTTCGCCGAAGACTGCCGGGCCGCTTGCATGGGTGACTTGGCCCTCTCAGGCATGGCCCCTCGGTACTTGAAAACTCTGACCCCACTCCTCACCGCCTCGGCCACTTGGGCCTCCCGCAGTACCTCATTGAATGTGAGGCGATGGTCGCAGATCATCAACTTCCTCTGGACCTCCTCGTCCCTCAGGCCACACAGCATGTGGTCTCGGAGGGCCGTGTCCAGGTCCTCCCATTGGCAATTTACAGCCGCCAGCCTGAGGGCCGCCGCGTAGGTGGATACAGATTCTCCTGGGCGCTGGTCCCGCCTGTGGAACGCGAACCGGGCCAGAAAAATGGAAACGGGCAGCTGGAAATGCTCCCTCAGTAGCACAAGGATGCGGTCGATGGGCACCACATCGACCTTCTGGAGAGCCACCAAGTTCATCAGGATGCGCAGCATGGCCGGCCCACCTGGGCTAGGAAGTGCGAGCACATCTTCCCCTCGTCGTCGATGCCTGCAGCATCCATTGTGTGCCAAAACTGGCACTTGTACAGCTTCCATTGTTCTGGATCGCTGATATCAAACTGGTGAGGTTTGATCTTGGGACACGCCATGGATCCCACCTTCGTCGCCAATTTAGTG
The DNA here is from genome assembly GCA_035047305.1 of Bradypodion pumilum. Lineage (NCBI taxonomy): Eukaryota > Metazoa > Chordata > Lepidosauria > Squamata > Chamaeleonidae > Bradypodion > Bradypodion pumilum. The sequence goes on along the minus strand of JAWDJD010000001.1, from coordinate 42,061,904 downwards.
TCTTGCATGGAAGACAAAGAAGGAGCCGCAGTGAGGGCTAAAACACAGGTTTATTTCATGATGGTCAGGATGAACATGTGGTAATGGCGGAGGTACAGCTCATTTTATACTGCAGTAATACATTTGAAAAGGGTTGCACGGTAGCTCATTGGCTGCTACCGGCGTGACATCATTCTGAGTCATGCCCATCTTCTCCAGGTGATCCTTGCACGGGAAGGTTCCCGTGGCTGCCAGTGATTGGGGGAATTTGAACCATGTGAGCTGAATGCTCGCAGCTGCCCTCTATGGATAGCTAGCTTGCGTTCCTTTAACAGCTGGGTTACATTGTAATCATTGTCAGGTTACATTCATACATTCTGAAAATAATACTGTTACATACACAACAAAGCCCCTCCTTGGAATCCTTGTGAATGGGAAGCCCACGCCTCAAATTCTGTCCCCAAGGATGTTGTGTTGGGCAATTTTCCTAAATGCATATGATTTTACTTTGGTGCACAGGCCAGACAAGAACATCAGCCACGCTGATGTCCTGTCACATTCTCCACTGCCAGGGGTCGGGAAAACTGATTGCGAGATCAAAAGCGACCACCTGGTCCTTATGATTGAGGCTTTTGACTAGCCCCCAGTCGTCCCCTCAGATATAGCCAAGGCTACGGCCAAGGATGTAACATTGACTAAAGTAATGTCTTGGGTACAAAAAGGCTGGCCTGTCTCTCCTCTAGCTGAGGAATTCAGAACATTCCACTGCAAGCGTTTGAAACTGTCAGTGCAACGAGGTTGCCTTCTATGGGGCCAGTGGGTGGTCATTCCTGTCACTCTCAGGAAAAAAGATTTACATCTATACATAAGAACATAAGAACATAAGAACAGCCTTGCTGGAACAGGCCACAGCCCATCCAGTCCAGCATTCTGTCTCACACAGTGGCTCACCATTTCCTTCAGGGTATTCCCAAGGAGATGCCCTCACCTGCTTAGGATCCCCTGGAAATGGCATTGAGAGATATCCTGCCTATCTCTCCAACCCGGAGGTTGTCCTTAGGTAGCCATAATTATAGCCATTGATAGCCTTGTCCTCCATGAACTTGTCTAATCCTTCCTTAAAGCTGTCAAGACTGACAGCTGTCACCACTTCTTCTGGCAGGGAGTTCCATAGACCAGTAATCCTCTGGGTGAAAAAGTACTTTCTCTTATTTGTTTGAGAACTAGTACCCAAAAGTTTCATGGAGTGTCCCCTAGTTCTAGTGTTGTGCGATAGGGAAAACAGTTTTTCCTTATCTACTTTGTCCACACCGTGCATGATTTTATAAACTTCAATCAGGTCACCTCTTAGACGCCGTCGTTCAAGAGTGAAAAGGACCAACCGTTGCAGCCTCAGATGGTAAGGAAGGTGTTCCAGTCCCCTAATCATTCTGGTTGCCCTCCTCTGTACTTTCTCCAACTCCATAATATCCTTCTGGAGGTATGGCGACCAGAACTGTACACAATATTCCAGATGGGGCCTCACCATAGATTTATAAAGAGGCAAAATGACACTTGCTGACTTATTTTCTATACCCTTCCTAATGATCCCTAACATTGAGTTTGCTTTTTTCACTGCTGAGGCACACTGGGTTGACACCTTCATTGAGCTGTCCACCAGGACACCAAGGTCCCTTTCCTGGTTTGTCGCAGAGAGTTCATACCCCATCAGTTTATAAATGTAATTGGGGTTTTTTGCCCCAACATGCATCACTCTGCACTTACTGATGTTGAAGCTCATTTGCCACTGTTTTGCCCACTCCCCCAGTGTCAAGAGATCCCTCTGGAGCTCTTCACAATCTCTCACAGTTTTCACTACCCTGTATAATTTAGTGTCGTCAGCAAATTTGGCTACCTTGCTTTTTACTCCTACCTCTAGATCATTTATGAAGAGGTTGAAAAGCAGGGGTCCCAGTACTGAACCTTGGGGGACCCCACTCTTTACTTCCCTCCACTTGGAGAAGTGTCCATTTAATGCTACCCTCTGTTTCCTGTCCCTTAGCCAGTTGCTGATCCAGGACAAGACCTGTCCCTTTATTCCATGACTGGTAAGTTTATTCAAGAGCCTTTGGTGTGGGACCTTGTCAAAAGCCTTCTGAAAGTCCAGATAAACAATGTCAACTGGATCCCCCTTATCCACATGCTTGTTGACACTCTCAAAAAATTCCAACAGATTAGTGAGGCATGATTTGCCCTTGCAAAAGCCATGTTGGCTCTCCTTTAGCAGCACCTTCTCTTCTATGTGCCTATTAATTCTATCTTTTAGGATGGTTTCCATCACTTTACCTGGGACACATGTCAAACTGACAGGCCGGTAATTTCCTGGATCACCCCTGGATCCTTTTTTGAAAATTGGTGTTACATTCGCTACCTTCCAGTCATCAGGCACAAAGCCTGATTTGAGGGAAAGATTATATATTTTGGCTAGGATATCAGCAATTTCATCTTTAAGTTCCCTGAGAACTCGTGGATGGATGCCATCTGGTCCTGGGGATTTGTTAGTGTTTAGCTTAACAAGACATGCAAGGACCTCCTCCCTGGTTATTTCTATCTTGCTTAATTCTTCGGTTTCTCTCCCTACGAAGATAGGCTCTGTTTTGGGCATGTGGTCTCTGTCTTCTTCAGTGAATACTGAAGCAAAGAATTCATTGAGTCTCTCTGCAATCTCTGTTTCCTCTTTAATAACCCCTTGCCTTCCATTGTCATCTAATGGTCCAATGGCCTTCCTAGTTGGGTTCTTACTTCTAATGTACTTAAAGAAGTCTTTGTTATTTCTCTGAGTATTTTTAGCTATACGCTCCTCAAAGTCTTGCTTTGCTTTCCTGATTGTTGCCTTGCATTTGTTCTGCCAGAATTTATGTTTCTGCCTGCTGTCCTCATTTGGACAAGCCTTCCATCTTCTAAATGAGCTTTTCTTGCTCTTGATCACTTCCCGAACAGCTCCTGTAAGCCACATCGGAGTTCTCTTGGACCTGGCAGTGCCCTTTTTCCTTTTGGGTATGCATTCCAATTGAGCCTCTGTTATTGTTTTTGTAAACAGCCTCCATGCCTCTTGGAGTGTTTGGACTCTCTCAATTTTCCCTTTCAGTTTCTTTTTTACTAGTTTCCTCATCTTTGGGAAATTTCCTTTTTGAAAATTTAAGGTCTCTGTGTTAGATTTTATCAGTGACTTGCGGTCTATGATCAAGTTAAACATAATTGAGTTGTGGTCACTGTTCCCTATTGGATCAGTCACATTAACATCTTGCACCAGATCCTGAGTATTACTCAGGATCAAGTCAAGGATTCTTGTACCTCTAGTTGGGTCTTCAACCATCTGTCCCAGGGAACAATCATTGAGCATATCTAGGAACTTTATCTCTTTATCGTGTGCTGAACAACAGTTCACCCAGTCTATGTGAGGGTAATTGAAGTCCCCCCATTATAACCAGGCTTCCCTTCCTGGATGCCTCCTTTACAACATTCTCCAACTGCCAGTCTCCCTCAAGAGTTTGGGTCGGAGGCCGATAGTATATGCCTACTGTTAGACCATCCTTGTGGCCTTGTACTCTTACCCACAGAGCTTCTAATGGTGACTCCAAATCACCTAGATATTCCAATTCATACGATTTTATCACTTCTTTGACATACAAGGCTACACCACCTCCTGTTTGCCCCTTCCTATCCTTCCTGTACAGTTTGTAGCCTGGGATAACTGTATCCCATTGGTTATCATCCGTCCACCAGGTTTCAGTGATACCAATAATATCAATATTTTTATCTATTGCTAAGTATTCCAGCTCCCCTATTTTGTTACGAGGCTTCTGGCATTTGTATACAAGCATTTATATATGCTTTCCTGATACAGTCTTTTGAGTCCAGTTGCATTGTTAGACTGCCTCTTGCATCCTTCTGCTAGAGTGCTGGTGACTAGCTCCTTGCTCTGCTCAGTAATTTTTGCATCCTCCTCACTACTCAAGTACACACTTTCCCAAACCGGATGCTGCCCAGCTCCTGTCGGCTTTCCCCCAGTTATCAGTTTAAAAGCTGCTCTGCAGCCTTTTTGATGTTGAGTGCCAGCAATCTGGTCCCATCATGGTTTAAATGCAACCCATCCCTCCTGAACAGATTTGGCTTGTCCCAAAATGTTCTCCAGTTCCTGACAAATCTGAAGCCCTCCTCTCGACACCACCGCCTCATCCATGCATTGAGGCTTCTGAGCTCTGCCTGCCTGGTAGGTCCTGCGCGAGGGACAGGCAGCACTTCTGAAAATGCTACCTTGGAAGTCCGGGACTTCAATCTTCTTCCTAACAACCTAAATTTGGCTTCCAGGACAGACCGCTTGGCCTTCCCAATATCATTAGTACCAACGTGTACCATGACAACTGGCTCGTTCCCAGTTCTCTCTAACAATCTATCTAGATTTCTTGTGATGTCTGCAACTTTTGCACCTGGCAGGCAAGTCACCATACGGTTATCATGTGCATCACAAATCCATTTCTCTGTATTTCTAATTATTGAATCGCCTAGTACAAGGAGCCTCTCTCCTGCAATCTGTTCACACAAGTCACCCAGGAATTGTCCATTCCAAAGCCCTTACCCGTAGCTACTTTTGGTGGCCTTAACTGGACCAAGACATAGAACAAATGGTCAGCACTTGTGCCAGTTGTCAATCCTCTTGCCCATAGCAATCCCACCTTCCCTCTTGGGAATGGGATTCTGCTTGGGGCCCGTGGTCCAGGTTGCACATAGATTTTGCAGGTCCATTTAGGGGTGCCCTATTTTTGTTGGTTGTGGATTCATTCTCTAAGTGGCTGGAAGTGATTAGGGTGCCTAATACCACTTCACCCACCATGATAATGCAGCTGAAAAGGCTGTTTGCAGCATTTGGACTTCCAGATGTGCTGGTATCCAACAACGCATCCACGTTCAAATCTGCAGAATTCCAATCCTTCATGGAAAGGAATGCAATTAGGCACATCACTGCCGACCCATTCCAACCAGCCAACAATGGCCAGGTAGAGCGTCAGGTGTGCACAACTAAAGATGTGCCTCGGTGTATGGGTGAAGGGGATTTGGAGTTCCAGTTATGCCAGTTTCTTTTCACATATAGGCTCAAACCCCCCCCCCCTTGCTTCAGGGCTGTCCCCTGCTGAATTGCTCCAGCAAAGGAAACTGTCATCCTTGCTGGACAGATTGGATCCCTCTAGGGTAGAGGACAAAGGCACAAATATAGCAATCCAACACCAGAAGGGTTTCTTGTCCGGAGACCCTGTACATTGCCGCAATTATGCAGCTGGTGGCCCTATGTGGGTGCCTGGGTTTGTGATCGATCAAACTGGTCCTGTTTCTTACAGAATCGAAACAGCCACTGGTCTGATCTGGAGGAGGCATGCGGATCAATTGAGCCCCAGAGTACTGGACCCACAAGACGAATACAGACACTCAACAATAGGGTTGGCTCCCACCCGTTTAAACCCAGGGGGCAGAGGTAATAGTCAACAGCCAGCCAACATTGACCCAGAAGTGTCTTCTAGGAACCGATTTCGAGGGGAATTTGTGGAATGCTCCCCTATTCCGGCCAGGTGTACCCCTACACTGTCCCAGCCTAGCACTCAGGATTCCTTTATTGATGATGATCAATTTTGTTTGGAGTCGCCCTCCACTCTTAGTACACACAGGAGGGACCCTGAGTTGTCTTATTCATCCACAGAATTTGATTTTGGTTTTGAGCAATCCCCTGCTCCTCCATCTGACAAACGGGGCTTTAATTTGGGTTTACAATCCTCCCCCTCTAGTCAATCCCTCACTCCAGTCAGGTCACCTATCCTATGAGCCCCTGAGCCGGCTCAGCCAAGTGTCCTACCCAGAAGGGAAACAAAACCGCCATCCTGGTTAAAGGATTTTGTTTTTACCAAGGGGGAAATACTGTTATGTATGTTAACTGTGTTTTCTGACAGGAGTGGAATGTATCTTTTCTCATGTATCTATTCTTATGCAAATAAGTGGATCGAAAATGTGCACACTCTGTTAGCCAATGGGCTTGTTGTATTATTGTTACTGTTACTGTTTATAGTGTATATAAGTTCGAGTTTTGCCCCATCCAAACTGTGTTTAAACCCCACTAATAAAGAGCTGAATTTCACTACTTCACTCGTCTGCTTCTTCATTCCCTGAACACGAAGAGCGTGCAAACAGAAAATTGAGCAAGTGGTATTGGTGATCTTGCCAGTTGTCTGTTGTGTGCTCAGATATGTAATCAGCTGCATGCCTAAGTACAAGACAGACAACTAGTAAAATGTGAATACTTGTGCAACTGGCTCTTATCCATGTTATATTGCTCAATAGGGTCTGGGGAGTTGAGACCACAGGAGGTGATTATATCCTTATTACATACTATGCATATTTAGTTAAATACTCCATCACTACACAGAGCTTACATCACACAAACTCAAATGTCAGAAAGGACACTCTTTGATGCCACCCCCACCCCTGCAACTGATTACTAGATCATTTCCATAAGTAATGGCTTGCCTGAGGGTTTTCTGTTCATGTGAACTCATGCAATTTTGGCAAATTTAAAGTAGTTTGTCTTACTCATTAAATAAACCTTACTCAAGAAAAACTGAGAGAGTACTGTTATAATACATCTGCCTACCATGGTGTGTGTGTGTTTTGTTATCTAGAATTGTGCTGCATCAGTTATGGAAAAATTTGTTAAGAAAAGATAGAGGAAGGGGTTTCTTTGTCATCTAATGTCACAACTCACTTTATATGTCACAGGCCTGTCACCTCAGATAGCATCACCCACAGATCTATTTAGGTGTAAACTAACAGTTTTAGTGTGCTGGGAACATAGTAAACTAGAGCAGGGGTGCCCAAACTTTGCAGGCTGTGGGCCGGTCACATAATTGAGCAGGCCGGTCATATGGTTCCTCCCACCAGAAGTAGAAGTAAAATGCACCCGTGCATGTGCAAAATGCTGCCTTAAATGCACCCATGGGTGTTATAAATGCATAAACGGCAGCCACGGGTGCATTTATGGCAGTGATTTGTGCATGAATGGGTGCGTTTTACTTCCGCTTCCGGAAGTGGTGTGGGCAGTATGGGCCAGATTATTAGGCACCATGGGCCTGATCTGGCCCATGGGCCGTAGTTTGGGCACCCCTGAACTTGAGCACAACAAAATAGTAGAACAGTAGAATCCCCTGCCAGGGGCTGAAGAACTTGCAGGTTGAAGCCTTTCAGGAATTGGTTCATTCCAGCAAATGCCTACTGTGCATGGCCATAAACCAAATAGCACTAAAAGTGATTCATATAGCAAACTATTCTGCCCAAATGGATGCACCCTTAGTCTTTTTGGAAGATTATAGAACATTGCAATTCCCCACTCCTTATCAGCTAGAAAATATATGACGGGGGTAGGCATAGAATAAAATAAATTAGTTTACAAATTATTTCAGTTTTTCACAATTGTGCCCTGTTCCAATCCATTTGTCTGTCCTGCCTCTACACTAGTTTTACTTTTTCCTGATAGTGCATGTGAACATTCATATATATTGGCATTTTAATTTTCCTATTATATATATATTTGTATATAGTTTTTCTAAAGGCAGATGTTTCTGATAAGAAAAATAGAAGTCTTGCATGTACTAACACTGAGTATAAGTGTGAGAGGGCTTTTCAGCCTAATATGATTGTATCTTGCAACTATCTTAATTGATAATGTTATTTTCCTACCACTGGCATTTGAGGCAAGTCCCTGCCCTCTTTTCCTGTTTATTTTTGCTTTATTTATTTTTTCTTGATAGTCCTCTCTTCTTCAACTGTGTAGCAAACATGGAAATTCTCACTATGTACTGGAGATGCCATTTTCCTTTTTTCTACTGTCTGTAACTAAACATGGTAAGGATAAGTTGTTGTGTATTGAGGCACAATTGCAAGTAGCATGGGAAGCGCTCTTGCAAGAAGGAAATGGCGGTTTCCCGCCATTCTAATTAGAAGCCTAAAGTGGTGCAAAACCCCTGCAAATGGGTGCGCTTGTTAGGCTTGTTAGGTTTTCTCAGTGGTGAACTGTTTGGAAATATTTTCTCACATAAATTCAGTCAAAAGAACTGTCTGTTTTTGGACTTATTTCTACGTGTATTACTGCTATTGAGACATTTTTGTCACTTTTTAACCTTCTGGCCACGAACGGATTTTCCTCCCTTCCAGTGCTTTACCCGTTCAACCCTTCTTCTATTCCATTGGTTAACTAAATATATCCCTTGTTATGATTGGTTAGTTATGTTTGTCCAGCAGGTTGCTACCTTGTATCCAGGAGCTACCGCCTGGGAGACACTATATAAGCCCCACGGGTAAACAAGGGTGGGGCCGGACCGGATCTATACTTCCTGTATCTCACTGGTAGCCGAGTAGCGCTAAGCCTGGGACCCTCCATTGGGCTATGCTCTGATGGTAGCTTGTATATTACCCAGAGACAGGTAAGAGTCCAGAAGGACTGAATCTGCTAGGATTGTATAGCCATCTTGGGATCCAGAACACCTTGTAAGCTCATCTCTAATTGACTGTTAAATAAAGCCTGTTGCTGTTTGTTCATCGTTGTCTTGGACTCGTGCTTATAAGGGCTGGATTCAACATAAGTAAAGATACCTCTTTTCTACTTTAAGTGCCTCTAGAGTGATTTTATAATACAAAAGTGTTAGTTTGTGTGGGGGAGAGCACAATGATGAGACTGGGCTAATCTCTCCAAATTTTATGTACTTTTTTCTTTATATCTCATCCTCTGCTGACGTCTTCTTCATACCTCATCCTCTGCTGACTTCTTCAAGTGCCTTATTGAATTCCGAATATTGGTTATCATCAGGGAGATCATCCATGAAGATTGTCCTAGGAGCAATATAATGCAGGAGTCTTCTATTTGCCTTCCATATTGCAGCATGAAACTGGACCATTCTTGTCTGGGCTATAATATTGGAAGGTAACAGGGAATTTCCCAGTTTAAAGTGTTTGGAAAAAGTCTGCCATTCCACAGAAGAAGAAGGGGGGTTTTTACCCAGAAGTTAAGGCAGCCGCTGGAAAATGGCGTTTTGACTTGTCCGCTTCAAGAGAAGGATTAATTGGGCTTTTTTTTGCTCCTTCACCGTGTGGATTATAAATATTTAATTTTTTTGGAAAATATTGCTTCTTACTTCTCCTGCTTTCCTGTTTGGTTTTTGGGCTTTTTCTCCCTCCAGTCTCCCCTCCCCTTTTTTTCTTTTTTCTTTTCGGCGGCTTGGATTTAAAGGAGAAGTTTTGGTTGACTGTTTCCTTGGAGCACTTACATTGCAGTGTGGAAGACGACTGGCTGGACTGATTGCTTTGGGGAAACGGACCCACTGTGGATTATCATTTTCTTTTTCGCCCTTCTTTTTTTTTCTCCTCTCAGCTGCCTGTTGGGAGTATTGGTTCCTTCTGCCCTTTTTTGTGGATTACAATAACTCTTTGGACTTCTGCTTAATATAAGTTTCCCTGTTGGACTTGTGGAACCAGGGGTTGCAGTGTTATAGGCTTATTTGTTTGGCTAATTTTTACAACGATCTGCAACTTTGGGATTTTATACTATTATGGATAAAGGTACAAGAGGAAAAGCAAAGGAAGAAGATCCAGCTGTTAAGCCTAAAAAGAAGGAAAAAGTACCAATGGAGGAAGCCCCTCAGTCTTCATCCCCGCCCACAGTGTCCTACGATCAAACCCAAATTATGGTGGAAATTGGCAAGCTGTTTCAGAAATTGGAGAAGAATGAGGATTCTAGGGTAAAAGACAGAAATGAAATGATGAAAAAGCAAGATAAGGTGGTATCATCTGTTGCAGATTTTTCAAAAAAGGTGGACTTAAGTTTGAAAAAAATTGAGGGAAATGTGCAATTGGTTCAAACCGAGGTAATTGCCATAAAAAAGGAAATAAAAGGGACTCAGGAGGTGGTACGGGAGAATAAGCTGAAATTGGAGGAAAAAGAGAGAAGGATTGATGCTGTGGAAGAAATGATGAGAAAGCAGAATATTGTGATCCGTCAGGTCGTGGAACGAACTCCGGACTTGTTAAGGGAAAGAGTGGTTCAGTGGTTAAATGGTTTGAATATGGGAAAAGAATTTGTCCAGGAAGATCTTGTAAGTGTATTCCGGGTGGGCCCAAGAAGAGGGAGGGTGGTTCAAAGAAATGTGTTGGTAAAATTCGCAAATTGGGCAGACAAGCTAAAAGTAATGGCCCATTTGAAACGAGTTGGTCCTGATGCCTTGAAATTTGATGGCTCTGACGTAGAAGTTTATAATGATATTTCGTTGAAGGAAAGAACATGGAGGTATAAGATGAGGCCTGTAACCAAATTATTGATGAGTAAAAATATAAGGTACAACTGGAGATTTCCACAGCAACTGCGCTTCTTTTATGATAAAAGAATGCAAGTAATTGATGAAGGGACCAATCCATTGGAGTATTTGAGCTTGTTGGAACTGGTAAAAGTAGATTCGGAAGAATGGATAAATCTTAAGAAGGAACTGATGGAATCGGGAGCATTGGGGAGGGAATACGGGAGGGAGGAGACTGGTGGGGCAACAGGTGGAACACCGCAGCAAAGGGGGGAGGAGGAGGAGCTGTCGTTGATCATGGTGGAGGAGGAGACAAGTAAGGAGTAATGAGAATCAGGTTATAACAATTTAAAGCATTTAATCGATATAGAAAGGTGAATAGCGCATAGCACCGGTAGGAAGGCACATCTTGCATGTCCCCCCTCTCCCCTCTTTGGTTGTCAAAGGCGGCTTTTTTTGTAAGAAAGTGGGGAGAGAGATAATGTGTGTCCTATGTAGTTTTGTATGTTATAGGGGTAAAGGGTGGTTGGTGGCACGCCCGATGGAGAGCTTAGAGCTTGGAAAAGAAGTAGGTTATGGGAAGTATTAAAATAATATCATGGAATGTGAAGGGTACAGGTTCTGTTCTTAAGAGACAGAGACTGGAATTGGCGCTGAAGAAAGATAGACCAGATATATTGTTTTTACAGGAAACCCATCAGAAGTCAAAAGACACGAATAGACTTTTTTTTAGGATGGATGCAACATTATGAGATGGTGTTTGGAACATCAAAAGCAAGAGGGGTGGCAATCATTATTTCTAAAAAATTAGGATTTGAGATTACAAAAAGGGTTGTTGACCAAGAGGGTAGATATTTGATAGTAAGAGGAAAATTGGAGGATGAGGAAATCATGTTGGTAAATATTTATGCTCCAAACGATCATCAAGCGGAGTTTCTTGAAAAAATTCGGAAAATTGTGGAACTAGAGAACGTTGCAAAAACTATTGTGGCTGGAGATTTTAATTTGATAAGGTCAGGGTTAGATTGTACAAATATATCAAGAAGTGGAATTGGCTTGAAAGGGAAGGTCTTGGATAAATGGATGGATGTTATGGGTTTGAAGGATTCTTGGAGAGAGTTTAAGGGCTCTGAAAGGGCATACTCTTTTTTTTCACATGTTCATGGGACATACTCAAGAATAGATTATGTTTTTCTTACTGAAAATTTGATCAAAGACATAGAAGGAACGGAAATTGGGATTATCAAGGAATCGGATCATGCTAAAGTATATCTGGAATTGAAAGTACAAAAAGATACTCGAAGAGTAAGAAATTGGAGGTACGATCCCAATTTGTTTAAAGATCAGAAATGTAAAGAGCAGATTATGGGAAGATGGAAAGAAAGCTGGCAGTGGAACGATAATAATGAGGTTAATTTTAACGTGGTATGGGATACCATGAAGTCGGTTTTTAGAGGGGAAAGTATAAAATTGGCGAGTTTTAAATATAAAAAATATAAAGCAGAACAGATAGAAAAAGAAAGAGAAATAAAACAATTACAGGAGGATCATGCGAAAAGTAAAGATAAAAAAATCTTTACGAAATTACAAAGTCTTAAAGCAGAACTAATGGGTAAGGATATTGATAAAGTTAAACGAGATTTGATTTATTTAAATAGAGAATATTTTGAATTTAGTAATAGAAGTTCAAAATTATTAGCAAGAGCAGCTAAGTCTAAAAGGGAAAAAAGAGAAATAGGGGTATTAGTTGATAAGCAAGGTACAAGGTGTAATAAGAATGGAGATAAATGTAAAATTGTCAGGGAATTTTATCAGCTATTATATGCAAAAAAAGGAAGTAGACCTGGAGAAGCTTAAAGAGATATTGGAGAGACAGTTAGGGAATGGAATAAAACAAGAACATAGGGAGAAAATGGAGGAAAGGATTAATGATAAAGAGGTTAAGGAGGTGATTAGTGGGTTGAAGACGGGGAAAGCTCCGGGGGATGATGGATTATCGACAGAGTTTTACAAAGAATTTAAGGAGGTAGTGGTTTCAAAATTGGTGAAGTTATATAATTATATTTTAGATGGAGGATCAATTCCGACTTCATGGTATAATACCACACTCGTTCTACTGCCAAAGCCTGGCAAGAATCTGGAAGAGTGGAATCGTACAGACCAATTTCACTTATAAATCAGGATGCTAAGATCTTCACAGCAATATTGGCTAACCGGTTAAACAGTTTTATGGGGGCATACATAAATGTAGATCAAGTTGGGTTTCTAAAAGGTCGGCATATGGCGGATTTGACTAGAAGGGTATTAGATTTAATTGATAACGTTAACCAAACTAAGGAAAAGGTGGGCTTATTATCATTAGACATTTTTAAGGCATTCGACTCATTGCAGTGGTCTTCAATTAAAGAAATAGTTTAAAAATATGGGTTTGGGGATAGATTCAATAGGGTAATAGACTTATTATATCAAAAAGGGAATGCTAGGGTTAGAGTAAATGAGGAGCTTACTGATGTGGTAAATTTAGAGGCTGGTACTAGGCAGGGCTGTCCATTATCTCCTATTTTGTTTATTATGGCAATGGAGATTCTAGCCAAAATATAAGGGATGATTTAAATATAGAAGGGATTATGGGTAACAAAGTGAGCATGTATGCGGATGATACATTGCTTATGGTGAAACACCCGGAGCTGGTAATGGACAGGATCAAAGATCATATACAGGTATTTGAAGCTACAACTGGATTAATGATAAATTGGGATAAATCAGAATTGATGTTGTGTAATGTGGGAGTAAGTGAGATGGGTAGGATAGTGGAGACACTTAATATACAAATTAAAGATAAGCTGAAGTATTTGGGGATAATTATTTCAAATAAATTAGAAGAACTTAAACGATTGAACTATGACAGCTTGAGAGCGGAATTTAAGAATAAAATACAAGAATTTCAGAAGTTGAAGCTGTCATGGTTCGGAAGGATCGCTATTTGTAAAATGATATTGTTGCCAAAGATTAATTTTTTATTTGATGCACTAGCGATCCATCTGAAGGAGAAGGAAATTACTGAGTTTCAAAAGATGTTTAATGGTTTCTGTAATGGGGGTAAAAAATCTAGACTTCCAAAAAAACTATGGTACTTGTCTCAGAAAAAAGGGGGTTTGGGTATGCCAAATTTGTTAGTATACTATCGAGCATTTCAAATTAAGAATGTTGTGAAGATCTTGGCAAGAGAAAACACAATTTGGGAGCAACTGGAGATGAAAGAATATAGAGACATTGGTAGTATGATTTTTTTGGGAATAAAGGACAAGGTGAAAAGGTCAAATAATATTATGATGAGAGGTCTCATGGAAGTGTGGAAGAAAGTAAAGAAAGATATAGTCCCAAATCTCTCTCCAATTTTGGAATTGACAGATATGGGGTGTTTCCCAATAAAAATAGATAAGGAAAAATGGAAATACTGGATAAAAATGGGGTGCTTTTATTGAAGGATTGGTTAAAAGTGTGTGATGATGATACTAAGAGGAAAAAAATATTTGAGAAGTTAAATTTGGATTGGTTTCAGAAATTGAAGGTGGATAATTGGAATAAAAAATATAAAAGAGAAGTAGGGTTAGATAGAAATAAGACGGAATTTGAGGATTTGGTAATAAAGATCAGAAAAGGGGAAAGAGGCATTAAGAGTCTTGTAAGCAAACTTTATATTATATTGAACAAGGGTAATGATCCACAGGAAGACTTGAAATGGAAGTGGGAACAAAATTTGAATATAAAAATTGGGGAGGTTGAATGGAGAAATAAATGGAAAAAGAGGATTATGAGAACAATGTCTGTAAGAATCAAAGAACATAATTTTAAAATGTTGTGGCAATGGTACTTGACACCACTAAGGCTTTATCAGATGGATAATAAAAGAGATAAGTTATGTTGGAGATGTAAAGAAACAGATTGAACATATGAACACATGTGGTGGAGTTGTAAAAAATAAGGGATTTTTGGGGAAGAATAGAAGGGGAGTTTGGTGAAATATTGGGTAAAAAGGTCAAGTTGGTGTCAGGTACCATTCTTTTAACAAATGTGGAAGGTTTGGGTTTGAATAAGGAGGAAAAAGAATTATTGGAAATTGTATTGACCACAGGTAGACAATGTATAGCTAGAAATTGGAAAAATGATGTAGATATACAGATCGGAGAATGGTACAAGGAAATGTGGAGCCTAGTATTGAATGACAAATTGACATGGGAGATTAAAGTGAAACGAGATTTTGGAATATATGGAAACCGTTTGTGGAGCATTCTCTTATGGTAAATGACAGTTCAGGACCTGCACCATCTCAAAGAGGTTTCTGGAGTTGAAATAGCAACTAAGCTCTCCGGGCATTGTATATATTCACAGGGTGATTTGTAATTATTAAAAAAGTATAATAGAGGTAGCTTAGAAAGCTTTTATTGTTTGATTGAGTAATATTTTACATTGTGGTATCTAATATTGTGGTTAAATGGTAAACAATTAGTTTAAGTATTGTTATGTGCTAGCCTCTATGAATGTGAGTTAATATTGCATTGAGGTTATCTTTGAGGTATTATTGCATTGTAATATTATTGTTTTCTTTTTTTTCTGTATGTCTGTTAAAAAAACTTAATAAAAATCAATTAAAAAAGTTAAAAAAAAGAAAGAAAGAAACTGGACCACTGATCCAGTTCTGTGAGTGACTTTTTGGTCCTGAGCCCTTTTGGCACACAAAGTCCTCATTGGGCCCAGGCCAGTATTGATGAAGCTGCTGCCCTCCATCAAGATGGATTCAAATGGGATTGAATCCACTTGGAGACAATCACCCTTCCTTGTGAACTTTGCCACCCAATATATTTTTTGGCAAATAATTTCCCCTGATATATATATTTTGGCATGTTGTTTTCACCAATACATGCAATCATATACATTCTTTCCCATTATATACATATTTGCAATGTATGTTTTGATCAGAAACGTGCATTGCAAAGTACAGAAAAATGTCAAGGAATAATGAAGTGCAGTGAAAATGAGGTAGATGTATTCTCATATCCTTATTTATACTGTGTTTGGAATTCTTTCATTTTAAATGCTCTTCTTTTTGTGCACTGCAGGGTGCTATGACAGGCAGGATACAAATACTGGAAATAAATACACGTACATGAAATTTCAGAAGCTTAGTCACTTTCAATTTTGATCAGGAACATGGGACACTGTCTTATACTGAGACAGACTATCAGTCCATCCGATGCAGTGGATCTCTGTGCTTTTTCTACTTTCTCAGTGGATCTCTGGCTCTTTCTCTGAAATCCTCCATGCCCCAGCTGAAAATGCTAGCGAATTATCTCTGTCCTCTATAGATAGATTTTCTCCTTGATACACTCCAAACCAGCTTCCGTGCTGTATATGTTTTCAGCAGAATTGCAGTCCAAATCTGCATAATAATAACACAACAGCTATGTTTGAGCAGAGAAAAGGTGATCATACATGTTTGTGCATTTCAGAAACAGAAAACCACTCCACATAGATTTTTATGTGTGAAGATTTCTCAAAGTACAGTGGAACCTCATACAACAATTGTCCCATATAGCAATGAAATTTAATTTAATTTAATTTAATAGTCATATTTATATATGCCGCCCACTCAGGCAGAACCCGACTCAGGGCGGCATTACAACAAGTTCTAAAAACACATAAAAACACTTTAAAAGACCCACATCCCACCCACTTTAAAAGACCCATATCCCACCCACCCATCCCATCCACTATAAAAAGAAGAAGAAGAGAGAGTTCTTAATTGTTTACATAAGCCAGCAGGCGGGGACCGTGTTCACATTCGGGCCCCACACCTGCCCTGCCAGCCAGGTCTTCAATCCTTTCCTGAAGCGCAGCAATTCTCTTTGAAGTCTTAGATCTGTTGGCAGGAGGTTCCAGAGAGTTGGTGCGGACACAGAGAAGGCCCTCCTTCGGGTGCTGGATAGATGTGCACCCCTAGCTGATGGCACTATTAGAGAGCCCCTCCGGTCCGCTCTGGTTGGACGGGCAGACACTCTTGGGACGATGCGGTCTCTAAGGTATTGCATTACAATTAGGTTTTTCGGGGGGAAATTGTGTCCCGCATAACAATTTTCCCTTTGGAAAAATCGTACAACAACTTTTCAATGGGAAAAACCACTTAACAAAAAAAATCGTTGTATGATGCATCCCATAGGAAAAATCGCTATACGATGCATGTATCGTATAGCAATTGTTTCATACAACAATGAGCCCAGTGGAATGAATTAAAAATGTTGTATGAGGTACCACTGTAACCAAAAAGACATTGTCCATGGTACACACTCGCACCTTGCTCATGTCCCTAGTTAATGGGTTTTTAATTTTTTAGAAAACAGCAAACTCGGTTTGACATGCAAGTGTAGGATTTTTTTTAAAAAAAAGATCCAAAAAAGTGAACAGTAAAAATATAGCACTTAATCTTTAAAGTGTTGCAGTGTTTTTGTTTTTGTTTATTTATTTTTATTCTCTGATATGCCTGAACCACAGACTAACACGGTTACTATTCCAAAACATTCTATATTTAAAAAGGAAATTATATATAACTAGCAAAGGTTGCCCGGCATTGCCGGGCTGTTTTAAATGGTGTTGGAAAGTTTTTGTTGTTGTTGTTGTTAATGTTTGTAAAGAAGAGGTTAACTATAATTGAAATTTTTTTAAAAAATTATTTATACAAATTTTTTTTGATGGCCTGTTTTAAACTGTGATGAGTTTTGTTTGGTGTTTTGGTTTTGTGGATGAAAAAAAGAATAAAGGATGATATACTTTTTCGAAAAACTCTTGGGGCCTTTTGTGTGGGGCTATTGTGTCTTTTTGAATTTTTTTTATTATTGTGGGCAGCAAGTGCTGCTGGTAGGGGTTATCTTGTATTTTGACTGTTTTTTCTCTCGTGGCCTCTGGGTGGAGCTTCTTCCAGTAAGTAGTCTCTTTCTTTCTTTATTCATTTCTTTTCCAGTCGTTGTGGTATGAGGTCGTGTGGTGGTGAGTTAGCTGTTTTTCTTTATTTGGGGTGGTGGTGGTGGTTGGATTTTGTGGTGTTTGGCTGGGTGCTGGGTGTGTTTGGAAATGTTTGTTGTTGTTTACTTTTTTGGTGTTATTTTTGTTTGTTTTTGTGTATTTTTGAATGTTTTTGATTGTTTGATTTTGTGTTTTTTGGGGTCCTGGGGGGGATCCCCTCTCAGACAGACCCCTTTGGTTCCCCCAACCCTCTCAACCCCAGGGGAGCCAGTAGAGAGGGGTATTCCCTCCCCCAACTCCGTTTTTAAAGAGAAGTAACCGCTTGGTTTCTTCTCTTTAATATGGGGCATGTGTGGGGGGGAGGGAATCCCCTCTCTGCCGGGTCCCCTGGGGTCAGGAGGGTTGGGGAGACAGGCTCCTTTGGTCCCCCCAACACTCTCAACCCCAGGGGAGCCAGTAGAGAGGGGGAGCACAACACCCCCGCCCCCACCCAGTGATATTAAAGGGGAAACTCCGATTAGGAGCTTCAGGCGCCATTGGGGAGGGGGGCTTTGGTTCCCGCGGCTTGGTGGACTTGCTCTCCCGGTGTTTTTTGGTTTTTTTGGGGTGCCGGCTTCCTCAGCGTTCTGTGCGCTCATGGCGCGCAGGACGCTGGGGCTTGTAGTTATGGGTTGGTGCTTTGTGTTTGTGCGGCGTTTTTTTTAAAATGGTTTTCTTTTGATTGGCTGTGGCGCATTTCCAAACGCTGCACCCTGCAAGAGCCTCTCAGCCTGATTGGCTCTGGCGCGGCGCAAGGAATGTTGGGAAGTGAAGTTGTTTCCCTTTCTTCGCGTTTGTGGGGCTGTTGCCCCACTGCCGGTTTTCTCAATCCTTCGTTGACCTGCAGACCCAGATCTGCCATGTGCAGGAAGGGTGAGTGCAGGCAAGTAGAGCGAGGCATAGCAAGCTATAGCCAGTTCCAATGGTTAACCCTTGGATTTATAGGTTAAGATTGGGAACAGGATCTATATTCGCTTTAAAAAAAATGTTGCCATTGTTTCCTTTCAAAACAGACCTTAAATGCTTACAATCTGCAACAAAACAATTTCTGGTACCCAAATGAAAAATTATGCTAGCATTAAATCAGCATTTCCTGATGCTTGCTGAGTCATGTGATTGTTGTGTGACAGCAAATGCCTACACCGCATTTTACTTCCACTTCCAGGAGCAACGAGAGTGGCATGGGCCAGATGAATCACAGTAAACCCATTTGTGTGGATTCACAGGGGCTTCTGGGAATTGAAGTCCAAGAGCATCTGGAGTGCCAAGGTTTGCCACCATGGGCCTACACTGACTTCTAAAAGAGGGGCAATTCACCACCAAGATTTATGTTGATGGTGTGACACCACTGGCCATAAATAACAGGGTTCCTGCCAAGGGCTTGAATTTAGTTGGCAGCCCCAACAAGACTAGACTCACTGGGGTTATAGGCTTTTCATAAGGATTGACTTAGTATTCAACAGTTGAATTTTATTTATTTATTTATTTATTATTTCTATTTCTATACTGCCCACTTGGCCGAGGCCAACTCAGTAGATATAAACTGCTTTTCACTACCAATTGGATTTGGGTTGTGTCAACTACTTCAAGACAATCTATGGCCGTTTAGAGAGAGGATGCATAATTTGCACACATAATGCTCCAAGGACTTTATATCTGGAGAACCCCAACTCAGACCTGCTCCCTGCAGTCTCTTGTGTAACTAGATGCTTGGGTGGTGTTGGGGTGTGGACGTTATGCCCACGCCTCCCCACTACTCCAGGAGCTGCACTGGTTACCAGTGTGCCTCCGGGTGCAATTCAAGGTGCTGGTTTTGACCTTTAAAGCCCTATATGGTAGTGGGCCAGGATACCTAAGAGACTGCATTGCCCTAAGGATGTCTGTCCATCCAACGAGAGCGGACCGGAGAGGCTCTGATTGTACCGTCCGCTAGAGGGGCTCGCCTCTCTAGCACAAGGAGGAAGGCCTTCTCTGTGTCCACACCTGCCCTCTGGAGCCTCCTGCCAACAGAGCTATGTCTCCAAATGGAACCACTGCCCTTCAGGAAAGAACTCAAAACCTGGCTGGCAGGCCAAGTATGGGGATGCAGGGGGTAGCGTTTCCTCCGTTGGTTTAGTGGAAAACCTCCCCCCTTCGGTACCTTCGGTCCCTGCACCCTTTTTTTAGTAGGTGGGTGGTTTTAATTTGTTTTAACTATGTTATTTTTATATATGATTGTAAACCGCCCTGAGTAGGCCTCGGTTGAGTGAGTGGTGAACAAATCTAACTAATAAATAAAATAAATAGATAGACTAATGGTATGATTTGGCATAACACACCATACTATATTTTGACTTTCAATGAAGCCTGCTGAATGATTGAAGTACTTGTACTGCACCTACACTGACAGTTCAGATCTTTTCTACTTGATAATTTATACCAAATTATTATTTCTGAAAGTGTTTTGTTTTGTTTTTTGGCATGCCTGTGATTTTTTGCCTTGGAATTCTTTAGTCCTTAGAACAAAAAAGGAAAAGGTCTGAAGGAAAATGCAAAATAGAATTCACACACAGAGAAAGAACAATAGCATTGCGTTTGATTTGCTTAATGCAGAAATCAAGGTCACTACAAAAAGTACTACAAGCTCTCTCTCCTTTTTTATTTGTGCTGAAGGTTTTTGCTTGTGTTCTTTTCTCTCTCTCTCTCTCTCTCCCTCTTCTCCACTTTTTTTGGCAGCATCTTTCTGATCACTTGATGGTCCCCCAGAACCATCCACGTTACAGATCCTGCCTGCATTCAAAGCTGTTATTAAGTGGAGTCTTTTAGATTTTAGAGAAATGATAATGGTTCCAAAGATGACAGAAAGTGGCAGCTGGTGACGAAAAAAAAAACCCTTGATAAGACGACAACAGTAAATCAAACTACCGCCACTTTTTTCGTTTCATGTTTGTTAATACCACCTCATCTTTTGAAGTTTAAAGCAAGGTTCAAAAGAGCCAGGTGCTGAATCATAATATTAAAGCAAGGAAGGAGCTCCATGAAAGAGCGGAGATCTGAGAGGGGAAGGCAACAAACAGGGCTTTCAACTGCCTTTTGTCGGCCTTTCTCCAGATGTCACCAGTTGTTATCCCCAGCAGAGGCGTCAAGCTTGTAGCAGTGCCTCTGGCTGATTCCGACTCAACGTTTCAAGTGTCAATCAAAAAAGGAAGGACGCAGCTTAGGTCCTGGTCATTGTCCTGTAAAAAGAGCCAAGCATTTAACATTGATTTAGTTCCCTCAATATACAAAGATAGAGCCAGCTTTGTGCAGAGAAAAAGGGCCTTTGGCAAGGTTGCTTGTAGAGCAATTCCATCGCATCCGATGCTCCTTGGTTTAGCTGTCACACTGCAGTGTCTGGAGTCCTATGAAAAGTTATTCAGGAATGAGTGAGCAAATTAAAAAGAAATAACATGCTCTCCTAAATAGCAATGTGGGCTATAGAAAAGGCTTTCAACGTCATTTAGCCTTGAAAAGCATTTTCATAAAAAGTATTTTATGCTCTTAAATACCATTTAGCAAGGAGAATAAGATATTCTAGGACAACAGGAAAGCCCAGCAAAACCCATCAAGATAAGTCCATCAGCATGAACAGTGTTATATAGGGACAATGCGTTTTTGTTTCATTTGTTCTATACCAATCAATACTAGCAGTAAAATCTATATACATTCTGTGTGTATGAGTATGTCCATGAAGAAAGAAAAGTAAATGAAATATTCTTATATGTTGTAATTTTCCCTTTATTTTCTTGTATTCTACTTTTCTAACTCTGGTTGTGATTGTATGAAACTCTTTTTCAGGCTTTCAATTTGCCCCAGTTTTTCCCTAGCTGTATTGTTTTCAGACATTTTGTGATCAGAAAGTTTAATTTTATATGAAATACATAACTTAATCTGAACCACAGAAGAAAGTTCAGATAGACCAATAGAATGGCTTATCAATAAAAATAAGTTTGTCTGCCCCTCCTTGATTCTGTCGATGTTCTGTGGGTTCATTTGTATCCAAAACATATATAGAACTAGCATAGGTGCCTGTCTTTGATGGGTGTTATTTTGGGAGGGCTCAACCAGTGGGGTGGGGGTGGCTTGGGGAGGCTCTCTCTCTCTCTCTCTCTCTTATTCAGACACACCCACAAGTGACTGGCTGCCAACTGCCTCTCTGCCTCACTGTTTCGATGCTGGGCTCGACACAGTGAGGCAGAGGGGGAAGCTTACAGGCTGCTTTCCATCTGGTGTGGCGTGTTTCTGGGTGGGAAGCAGCCTGTCTGTCAACTTGCCTCTCCATCTCACTGTTTCGAAGCCAGGCTCGAAACAGCGAGGCAGAGGGGGAAACTTACAGGCCGCTTTCTGTCCAGTGTGGCACGTTCCCAGGTGGGAAGCAGCCTGAAAAGTTGGTGGTAGGGAAGGGAGGAATGAAGGGGGGTAGAAGGGAGGGAAAGAAAGAGGGAGGGAGGGAGGGAAGCAATGGGGGAAGGAGGGAGGGTCTCACCTCGGTCACTCGTGCCACCACCTCCGTCAATCGTGTGGGGCGCAGCTTGGCAGTGGCAGCGGTTTGCGTGGCAGGTGAACGGCGAGTGTGGGGTGCAGCTCGGCAGTGGCGGCGGTTTGCATGGTGGGCAAAAGGTGAGGGGTGCATGTGCATTGAGGCTTGCACGCTGTGCGTACGGCCCCTTGTCATTAATTGCGTATGCACAGGATGGTTGGCTTTCTTTTTTGCCTGCATGCGCTGGCTGTCCCGCCTCCTCCGTGCTCAGGTCCTCCTGCCTGAATGGCTGAGGCATGCCATGGAGGACGCTGGGACTCATAGTCCATGTTTTGTTTCATGTTTGTGGGGTGAACGCCCCACCCTCGGCCCCCAGACCCTCACGGCGCTGATCTTGGGGACAAAAGGTAAGTGTGAATGGCGCATTACGGGATAGGCTGGATGGGTGTGGAAACGCATTCCACACACTCACGTCCACACCCCAGAATAGAATGGGCTTCTAGGCAAGGAAAAGGGACCTGAAAGATATAAACTAGGATCAATAGAAAGAATCTGCACAACAAACCTCAAAATTCCTGATTTAAAATTGCCAGATTGCAATCTAGAGACTGACTATGAATAAATGGATGAGATTAAACATCTACTGTTTTTCTCATTTAATTCTCCTTTGGTCCCTTCATGGGCTCCCTTTTCTTATCTGCCACAGTGAGTAGAGGGGATGTGGTGGCTTGATGATTAAGACACTGAGCTTCACAACTGAAAGGTCATCAGTTCAAGACCTGAGTGCCACATGACAAAGCGAACTCCTGTCATCTGTCCCAGCTCTTGCTAACCTTGCAGTTCAAAAGGAAGAAATTGTAAGTAAATAAATAGGTATTGCTTTGGTTGGAAAGGTAACAGTGTTCCATGGATGCTGGTATGTAATCATGCCTGCCACCCCCTAGAGTTCGACATGACTGCCTTTCGAGCAAGGGGGACCTTTGCCTATAGTGAATAGAATCCAGGAAAGGCCACAAATCAAGGAGGGTGGGGTAGTCCTGCCATTTGACAAAATGGGGCAACATCCTGGAGTAGTGGGAGGGAACTGTGGCAAGCCTTCCTGCTTTTCTTCTTAAGTCCTCAGTCATTTTTTAAACTGTAAGATTGTTATGTATTTAATTAAAATTGTATTCTCCATTTTAGCTTCTTCTTCAGTTAAGAGTATCGCGAGATTGGGGTTCGCGACATTATGCTTTGAGAAGCACGAATTTATCTAGTCCCGGATCACCTCATTCTCTCCTAAGTACTATTAACCAATCCAGTTAATTCCCGCCTAAATGTAACTACCCTTACCTGTATATAAGGCGCTGTGGCGCAGTTGAAATTGTGTTCAGATTACCAAATGAAGTATGTGTTTGGCCCGTTGTGCTGGCTGCTACTTGTTATTTCAAGAACACTGAATTGGTGGTGAGGATGGGATGGCATCAAAAAAATTCCACCGGTCCATTTGACATTTCAGCACCAGAAAAATGGGTCCTCTACAAGAAACAATTCATGCCATGGTGGCTGAGAACGTTGTAGAAGAGGACCTGAAGCATTCATGTTTTCTAGCGAGATGTGGCCTGGCTACTCTCGAGTTGGCCATCCAATTGTTGTTGCTGAAAGAGACCGACAATGTTCCCCTCACTGATTTCCTGACTGCGCTGCGGAATCATTTCCAGCTGAAGGTTTCCATATTTCCCACCCGGGTTGCGTTTTACCACTGTGACCAATGCCCCTGGGAGTCTGTGGCTGACTATGCTGCCACCCTTTGACTTGCAGCTGCACCATGTCAGTGGCCGAGCATCAAGGACATGCTCTGTGACCGCCTGCTAGCCAGACTTCAGGATGAAGAGGCCCAATGAAGACTAATGACCCGTGATATGCTCACCTTCAAGTCCGTATTAAAAGAGGCGTTAGCGTCTGAGGCGGCCAGGTCGGGGGTAAAGTTCTTCAAGCAATGGACTGTCGCCTCTGGGGCTCCAGAGTCTGCTGTACAGGCCCACCGCTGTTCTTCATCATCGTCTTCGTCTTTGTCACTGTTGCCGGCGTCATTGTCCACGTCTGGGTCCAGCGATGAAGATGAAGGGGTCAGAAAGGTCCAGAGGAAGAAGGAGAAACATGCTCTGAAAGTCCTGCAAAAGTGTGACAGCTGTAGGAGCAACCATGACTATCAAAAGTGCCCTTTTCGGAAAGCAAATTACCACCATTGCGGCAAGCATGGGCACATTGCAAAGGTATGCCACCAGAAGAGAATGTATTCCCCAGCGTCAGACGAGCACCCAAGGAAACTGGGAGCATTCATCTCCAAAATCTCCATGTTGGAGAATCCACACAGCAACGTGTCTAATGTGACTGGACGGTTCTTTGCTGAGTTGCAGTTGCAAGGTGTACCAATTTGCGTGGAGGTGGACTCAGGTATGTCTTATTCCATTTTGCCCCACAAAGAGTTTTTAAAAATTCCTCCGGCCTCTCACCCTAAGCTGCGGGCATTGAAGACATCTCTTCGAGATGTTCAAGGGTGCCACATACCAATTCTGGGGGTGGGGGATTTTTCTGTACATTTTAAGAACATTTGAACCAAGTTGCCCCTTGTTGTGGTCAAGCAAGGAACAAACTATTTGTTGGGAGTCCAGTGGCTTGAACTACTGGGAATAAAATTGCCTGGTATTAATGCTGTGAATTCTGACCCAGTACTGGACATTTGCAATGCACACCCAGAAGTCCTCAAGAAAGGACTTGGTACTTATGTGGGGGCCCCGGTCTCATTTGAACTTGACCCAGCCGTCCTGCATGTCCGCCTTAAGCCTCGCTGTGTTCCCTTCGCCCTTAAAGACAAGGTAGAGGCGGAGTTAGACAAACTTGTGGGTCAAGGTATTTTGGTTCTTGTTAATTCTGCAGAGTGGGAAACACCTATTGTTACAGCCATAAAGGCAAATGGGGAGGTTAGGATCTGTGCAGACTACAAGTGCACAATCAACAAAGCCATTCAGCCCAATGCATACCTGGTCCCTGTTGTAAGCCACCTGCTGGCTACATTGCATGGGGGAAAGTGATTCGCTAAATTAGATTTTGCCTAGGCCTACCAGCAGTTGACAGTCACACCTGCTGCTGCCGTAATGCAAATGATAGTGACCCATAAAGGGACTTTCAAAGTCACACGTTTACAGTTCGGGGTTAATGCAGCTCCTGGTATATTTCAATCGCTCGTGGAGCATTTCCTTAAGGGTATCCCTGGGGTTCTTCCCTATTTTGACAATGTTTTAATTACTGTGGGGATGAATTCAAACTTGCAGACACGTTGGACTGGTTTTTGCAGAGGTTTGAAATGGCAGGGCTCCATCTGCATAAAGATAAGTGTGTATTCTTTGCTAAGGAGGTTGGATTTCTTGGTTTTAAAATAACTCCTGAGGGGGTCAAGCCCTATGACTCAAAGGTCTCTGCTGTTTGTAATGCCCCCCCCCGACCATCCTCTAAATCCAAGTAACAGTATTTCCTGGGCCTGCTAAATATTTAACACTCCTTTCTGCCCAGGAAAGCATCTGTAGCCCAAAGATTTCATTGCCTTCTTAAGAAAGACATGATTTGGAGGTGTGGGAAGAGCCAAGAAAAGGCATTCAAAGAGTTAAAGGAGTTGTTGTCCTCTGAGGCAGTTCTCACTCAATTTGACCCATGAAAGACCATAGTGTTAGTATGCAACGCGTCACCAGTGAGGGTGGGGGCTGTTCTCTGCCATACACTCTGCCTTTTATTCTAGATCCCTGTCTAATGCTGAGAGGAACTATGCCAAAACAGACCGTGAGGCTCTGGCCATAGTTGCAGGGATGAAAAAATTTCACGATTTTCTGTATGGGAGGGAATTTACAATTGTTATGGTCCATAAGCCTCTGTTAGGGATTTTTGTCACATCAAAGCCCACTCCACAAATACTCTTCCCCCGTATATTTCTAAATGCTTATCAGTTTACATTAATTCATCATCCAGGGAAAGACATCGGCCATGCTGATGCTCTCTCAAGGTCCCCATTGCCCGGTTTTGGGGAGCCAGACTGTGAAATAGAGTGTGATCATCAGGTACTGATGATAGAACCTCTCAATTCACATCCCCCCCATTGTTCCCTCAGAAATTGCTAAGACTACTGCTAAAGATAAGCTGTTGTCCCAAGTTGTTACTTGGGTCTAGAAGCATTGGCCCATGACTCCTCCTTCAGAGAAATTCAGAGCATTTTACAGGAAATGGTTCGAGCTATCACTCGAGAGGAGTTGTTTATTATGGGGCCAGCGGGTTGTATTTCCTGCTGTGTTGAGTCCGAAAGTCCTCAAACGTCTTCACATCAGCCACCCGGGAATTGTGCGCGCCAAGGCCTTGGCAAGGAGCTATTTTTGTGGCTGCAAGTGGATCTCAAGATAGAGCAGTTTGTAGGCCCTTGTAGCAGTTGTCAGAGTGCCCAGCCTGAGGAGTCCCAACTTCCCTCCCAGGGATGGGACACAGCTCGCGGACCGTGATCATGAATCCATGTGGACTTTGCCGGTCCGTTCTGAGGCACCTTCTTCCTTCTCATGGTAGATTCATTCTCAAAGTAGTTGGATGTAATTCCTGTCCCGAGTACAATGTTAGCTGTGACTATTAAGCAACTATGCAGGCTCTTCAGCTGTTTTGGATTGCTAGATGTGCTTGTGTCTGACAACTACTTTTACATCTGTTGAGCTTCAAGCGTTTCTTGAGAGAAATGCCATTCGGCATGTCACTTCTGCCCCGTTTCACACTGCCACAAATGGCCAGGTCTGCATGACTAATGAAGCTTTATGACATATGGGGCAGGGGGATATTGAGCTACAGCTCTGTCAATTTCTTTTAACCTATTGGGTTACCCCCCCCCTGGCCTCGGGTCTGGCTCTGGCTGACCTCCTCATGCATAGGAAACCAACCACCCTGTTGGACAGGTTGGATCCTTCCATGGTGGAGGATAGGGGAGTTAACATAGGAACAATTAAGCAGGAACATGTTCTTGCAGTAGGGGATCCTGTGCACTGCCAGAATTATGTTGCAGGAGGGCCGGCTTGGGTTTCAGGTACTGTTTTAGAGCAAACGGGACCAATCTCCTACCGGGTAAAAATAGGAAATGGTCTTCTTTGGCGGCAACCCGCAGACCAAATCATGCAAAGCAACAATCAGGAAAGCAAAGCAAGACTTTGAGGAGCGAATAGCTAATAGAGACTTCTTTAAGTACATTAAAAGTAAGAACCCAACTAGGAAGGCCATTGGACCATTAGACGACAATGGAAGGCAAGGGGTTATTAAAGAGGAAACAGAGATTCCAGAGAGACTCAATGAATTCTTTGCTTCAGTATTCACTTAAGAAGACAGAGACCACATACCCAAAACGGAGACTATCTTTGTAGGGAGGGAAATCAAAGAATTAAGCCTGATAGAAATAACCAGGGAGGAGGTCCTTGCATGTTTTGTTAAACTAAATGCTAACAAATCACCAGATGGCATCCATCCACGAGATCTCAGGGAACTTAAAGATTAAATTGCTGATCTTCTAGCCAAAATATATAATCTTTCCCTCAAATCAGGCTTTGTGCCTGATGACTGGAAGGTTGTGAATGTAACACCAATTTCCAAAAAAGGATCCAGGGGTGATCCAGGAAATTACCGACCTGTCAGTTTGACATGTGTCCCAGGTAAAGTGATGGAAACCATCCTAAAAGATAGAATTAATAGGCACATAGAAGAGAAGGCGCTGCTAAAGAAGAGCCAACATGGCTTTTGCAAGGGCAAATCATGGCTCACTAATCTGTTGGAATTTTTTGAGAGTGTCAGCAAGCATGTGGATAAGGGGGATCCAGTTGACATTGTTTATCTGGACTTTCAGAAGGCTTTTGACAAGGTCCCACACCAAAGGCACTTGAATAAACTTACCAGTCATGGAATAAAGGGACAGGTCTTGTCCTGGATCAGCAACTGGCTAAGGGACAGGAAACAGAGGGTAGCACTAAATGGACACTTCTCCAAGTGGAGGGATTAAAGAGTGGGGTCCCCCAAGGTTCAGTACTGTGACCCCTGCTTTTCAACCTCTTCATAAATGATCTAGAAGTAGGAGTAAATAGCAAGGTAGCCAAATTTGCTGACAACACTAAATTATATAGGGTACTGAAAACTGTGAGAGATTGTGAGGAGCTCCAGAGGGATCTCTTGACACTGGGGGAGTGGACAAAACAGTGGCAAATGAGCTTCAACACTAGTAAGTTCAGAGTGATGCACGTTGGGGCAAAAAAAACAATTACATTTATAAACTGATGGGGTCTGAACTCTCTGCGACAAACCAGGAAAGGGACTTGGTGTCCTGGTGGACAGCTCAATGAAGGTGTCAACCCAGTGTGCCTCAGCAGTGAGAAAAGCAAACTCAATGCTAGGGATCATTAGGAAGGGTATAGAAAATAAGTCAGCAAGTGTCATTTTGCCTCTTTATAAATCTATGGTGAGACCTCATCTGGAATACTGTGTACAGTCCTGGTCGCCATACCTCCAGAATGATATTATGGAGCTGGAAAAAGTGCAGAGGAGGGCAACCAGAATGATTAGGGGACTGGAACACCTTCCTTACCATCTGATACTGCAACGGTTGGGCCTCTTCACTCTTGAACGACGGCGTCTAAGAGGTGGCCTGATTGAAGTTTATAAAATTTCATTTCTCTTTATTTTTGTATACCGCTTAATTCAACCAGAGGCGACTCTAAGCTGTTTACATCGAGGAAAGTGCAAGAAACAGTAATAATAATATAAGGTAAAGGTAAAGGTTTCCCTTGCTCGAAAGCCAGTCGTATCCGACTCTAGGGTGCAGTGCTCATCTCTGTTTCTAAGCCGAAGAGCCAGCGCTGTCTGCTTTTTGCTTCGTCCAAAAAAGATCAAAGATAATACAATAAACAGCATAATCAGCAAAAAAACAATAATCAAATACACATGGCATAAGACCTAAATAAGAAAAAGCAAATGCAGCCTGCTCTTACATCAAAAATAGTCCAGACAGAGTCCTCTTAGCATAACGAGAAGCAGCAGCTGACAGGTGGCTCCCATCCCCGGAGTGATGGTGAGGTTCCGGGGAGAGTGTGACACCCCTTGTGTGGCGGTGTGGACAAAGTAGATAAGGAAAAACTGTTTTCCCTATTGCACAACACTAGAACTAGGGGGCACTCCATGAAACTTTTGGGTACTAGTTCTCAAACAAATAAGAGAAAGCACTTTTTCACCCAGAGGATCACTGGTCTATGGAACTCCCTGCTAGAAGAAGTGGTGACAGCTGTCAGTCTTGACAGCTTTAAGAAAGGATTAGACAAGTTCATGGAGGACAAGGGTATCAATGGCTATAATTATGGATACATAAGGACAACCTCCGGGTTCGAGAGATAGGCAAGATATCAATGCCATTTCCAGGGAATCCTAAGCAGGTGAAGGCATCTGCTTGGGAATACCCTGAAGCAAATGGTGAACCACTGTCTGAGAAATAACAACAACAACAACAACAACAACAACAACAACAACAACAACAACAACAACAACAACAACAACAACAACAACAACAACAACAACAACAATGATAATGACGATGATTTATTTATATCCCACTTCCCTCAATCCAATGGACGACTCGAAGCGGTTTACAAGACATTTAAAGATACAATAATAAGATACAAAATTCAGTAATACAGTATGTCAATATAATCAAAACTATTATCTAAAGATACAAAATAACAAAACCAAAAATACATTATAACAAAAACTAGTAAGGTTTTATCTCGGCGGGGATAAAAGGAGAGTCCAGAGCGACGCCGCGGGACTGCACTGCCGCCTCTCCCTGGCCCCGTCATCGGCCAGGGCTTTGAGGCCAGCTGTGACAGCTCTGCCGGAGCCCCATCTCAGCAGTGATATAAAAGAACTATTTTGTCCACCCTTGCTGCAGTCGCTAAGCCGTGAGCTTCTTTCCCCCACTATGTGTTGTTTTTAGAGTAATTTTTGCACACTGTATTATTGTATATTATTGTATATTTTGGGTATAATTGTATACTTTGTTATCTCTTGTATTTTTGGGGTATTTTGTACATGCTAGTTTATTTTTACTTATGGTTTGCATTGTTTATTGATTTTTTGTATTGAATTTACTTCTCGAAATTGTAAAGGCATTCATTTATTTTTGTTAAAGTATATTGTATAATTTATGTATTTTTGTTTACTGTATATCATGTTTGTATATTTTATTTATTTTTGTTGGAAGCCGCTTTGAGTCGCACTTGTGCGAGTAAGGTGGGGTACAAATCTAATAAATAAATAAATAAATAAATAAATAAATAAATAAATAGATAGATAGATAGATAGCAATACAAAATTTCCAAAATATCACATCAGCATAACATCCCAATAGACAAAGTTCTCAGGTGACAGAGCTGTTGAAGCCACATCAGTCACCTCACCACAGGGTAACTCTCTCCTTCCCGCCACTGCTCTCACCAGGTGCGGGGGTCCAGTGAGTCCTACACATCCGGCTGCAATGGGACAGTCCTCAGACGTGTTCCCACATCCCCAGCGGCTAGCGTCCGGGGTGGCGGGGCGGCTTTTCACGGCCCAGGCCATGATGGAAGACAGCTGTGCTTTGCTCCCACCTCCTGTGACTGGCAGAGTGACGGGAGGGAACCAAAGGCGCTGGCATCCGGGGCAGCAGTTTGCCATGTTCCCCTGTTGAAGTGTGTCTTATGTTGAGTTGGACCAGCATTAGAAGAGAATGAAGAATCAAAGGTCAGCTTCAGTCCTTGTGTAAGCTGATCTTCTAAAGTTATCTCGGTGCCTAGTGTGTTGTCAGTGTTGCACTTCTCTGTGAATGTCAAGCCATATTCTGTCTACCTGTACTTTATTTCCAAACTTCCAGTTACTTTGCTTGTTTCTGTATTTGCTGACCCTGAGCTTGTAAATTCCAGTCCATTTTCAGATTTTGTTTTTAAATCCAATTTTATTGAGCCAAATCCATATTCTTTGGTGAAGATGTTCCAAGCAGACTTTCCTAAATCAGCATAATCAGGGGGAACTGCCATTTTCTCAGCATAGTTCCAGGGAATACTCTGAATTCAGCAGCATAGTAGAAATCTAACATCTGGTCATTGGCAATCTGAGTGACCACAGAATGCTGGACTGGATGGGCTGTGGCCTGTTCCAGCAAGGCTGTTCTTATGTTCTTATAGAGTAACGGACCAGTCACTGGAAGGACAGGGAGAACCACTTGATTTTGGGGTGCCCTCAGCTGACAAAACTCGCAATAGTTCCACATTAGAGTCCTCCCCCACTCGTTTATTCCAAGGGGGAGACGAAGAGAGCTCAGCCATGCTTTCTAATTCTAAGCGAGCAACTTTGTCTCTTGCGGAGGGCTCGCAGGTGGCTGGTAATTCTTCTATTAAGTTGCAGAATGGGGGGAGTTTTTCGAGTGTTCCCCTACTCATTCATGCGAGAAATGGGGTTAGATATTTCCCCTGAGTCCCCCCCCATTCTCCAGTGTTTGAGTCTACCCCCACTCATTCCCTAAGGAGAGACTTTTGCATTGAGTCATCCCCTACTCATCATAAAAGGAAGGGATTTCAATTTAGTTCTTCCCCCTTAGATTGTGGTTTTGAGTTCGAGCATTCCCCTGCTCAATCCTTTACAAAACGGGACTATGATTTGGTATCTCCCCTTCCTATTTCAAGTTCTGAACAGGGCCATTGCTCCCACCAGGCTATTAGTTCTAGCGGTTCCCCTATTGCGGGAAATTCACTATCATCCCCAGCTAGCCCTAGGGCTCTGCTACCGGTCCATGTGTCAGTGTGACCAAAAAGATGTTGTGGCCCCCTTTGTGCGATCCTAGGGGGGAGGGATGTTGTGTATTTACTTAAAATTGTATTCGCCATTTTACCTTCTTCTTCAGTTAAAGGTATCGCGAGATTGGGATTCGCGCCATTATGCTTTGAGAAGCATGAATTGTATCTAGTCCAGGATCACCTCATTCTCTCCTAAGTACTATTAACCAATCCAGTTAATTCCCGCCTAAATGTAACTACCCTTTCCTGTATATAAGGCGCTGTGGCGCAGTTGAAATTGTGTTCAGATTACCAAATAAAGTATGTGTTTGGCCCATTGTGCTAGCTGCTACTCGTTATTTCAAGAACACTAAAAGGATACAACGGTGTGTGTCAGTTTTCAAACTTTGTAACGAACAAATTATTTTTAATTGATTAGGACAATCTAACATCCTATTGAAGGCCAAATGCCATTAAAATGATAATTTGACTTGGTTAAGTCCTAATTAGTTTACCATTTACCCACAGCCATAATAGCTTTGATTGTTTTAGTGGATTTGTCTAGCCAGTGTTGCAACCAGAAATGAACCCATGGAAGGAGAGCAGTGTGTGTGTGGTGTTTTAAATTTCATGGTTGCAGTGTGAAGTTGACATTGCCACATGGGAGTTCTGAGAAACAGAGTAGTGCAAGCATAGTATGTAAAGTCTGTTGATGTTTAATTCATTCTACACCAATTAATATGAACTGTTTTCTATATACTTCATTCTTCGTGTACTAGTATGTATGTGTGAAGCCATGGTGGCTTAGAGGATAAGACATTGAGCTTCCCGACTGGAAGGTCTGCAGGTCAGCAGTTCAAGATCAGAGTAATGCACGATGGAGTGAACTCCCATCATCTGTCTCAGCTCCAGCCAACCTAGCAGTTTGAAAGCTAGTATCAGCATTCTGTGCGCTCCAGTGTCTAATTATGCCTGCCACATGACCAAGGAAATATCTGTAGTGTGGCTCTTTAGCTGTAAAGGGAGATGAGTACTGTCCCCTGGCATTGGACACAACTGGCTTTCAAGCAAGAGAGATCTTTACCTTTTACCTCTAAAAAGACCAGCAGTCCCCATTGAAGGAGACTAATAAGAGAAGGGCCTCAGGGCTGAATGTTAAGTGTTGCCATGGTAATAAGGCCCACTCTTGTTTATTTCTTAGATATGACTTTGGCTAATAAAGTGCTGCATCTAGGCATTTCAGAATGGTTCCATCCATTTCTTTTAATTTCTTTCCCATGATGTTCATTGTCCCGTTTATTTCAGGAGCTATGGCTCAGTGGCACATAGTGAGCGGTTTTGCATTCCCACCCTTTTAAACAAATTTGCAAATGCATATCAACAGTCACAAGAGGGTAAAAGAAGGGAAGAGAATAGCATCCCTAAAAGTGAAGAATAATCATCAAGGATGAATGGAGGTTTCCTCCTTATTTCCCAAGTCTCCCACTTCTTAATTTTTCATTGGGTTATTTCCACCTTTATTGGAAGCAGGTGAGGCCTTGTGAAGATACATATCTAATTCCTGCAGGCAGCCTGCCTAGAAACAGGGCAATCCTCAGGAGAAGCCCTGTACCCTTTCAGTTTATATCTTTTTTCCTTTCCCTCCTTTTGACTTTGAGCTTGCTTCACAACCCAAAAATGGCTGCTGAGGTGGAAAAAGATTCCACATCATTTCTTTATACCATTTCAGCAAATTCTCTTTTACAACATGAGCACAACAGGATGTGCCCAGACAAGTAAGAAGTTAAACCTGTAAGTGGTAAAACCTATAAGAAGTTAAACTCATTAGCATATGCTCTGCTTGGCGACTTCACACTTTTAAGATTGAAATTTAAAACTAATCTGAATAATCATTATCTGAATAAAAATTCCAGGTATGGTTTATATACAACAGGCTACCACTCTCAAAATCCTTTTTCCCTATGGATTCTGGGCATTGTAGTAATAAGACCCTTTAAAAACTTTGCTTTGTTCACATCCTGGAAAGGGCTGTGCATTTCATCTCAGACATTTGCAAATCCCTTGAAAATAGGTGTTGTGTATGTAATATTATGTTAATGCTTTTGTAAATAACTGATCCTCCATTCTGAGTCTCCTCAACACCGTAATATTGCGAGACTTGGTTCGCACCCTTTTTCCTTCGAGAAGCGTGAAGGGTTCCCAGTTAGGACCACCCCACTATCTCCCCATTCCCAGCAACCAATCTTATTGTTTCCCACCTGAATGTATCCTTCCCCAACCTGTATATAAGGTGCCGCTGCACCCCTGTTCTGTGTCTCAGTACCCGAATAAAGTTGTGTTTGACCCTGTTATGCGGACTGCTGCTTCTTGATTACTGAACACCAAAATAGATGAGCACCTTTTCTGGCCTGGCCTGCTTCTCTCTGCCTCTCTCCCCTGGGAAGAATAAAAGAGAGACAGAGGCAGCAAGGCTTACAGAACTCCTGGCTTTTACTGCCAGTAAAAAAAACAAAATCTGTTATTTCATTTCTCTCTGTCATCAAGTTGCTTCCATCTTTTGGTAGTATTTGAGTCATAGTTTACCATTACCATATCTCCAATGGGTTTCCAGGGCCATCCTGGAGCTTGAACCCAAATCTCCTGAATCATCACCAGACACTCTTTTCATCCCACCTCATTGGTTCTCATTGGAAAAATAATGTTAGGCGGTTCTGAAACATCTTCATCCAACCACTGCCTTCTACTTCTTCTATCCAGGTAAGCATGCTGGGCCCTTGTGGAGAAGAAGGGGGGAAACAAAAAGGCAACAATGACTGCAGGGGGCGGACAGGCACTATGACTAGCACCAGTGCCAGATTAAGCCATCGTGAGGCCTGTAGCAAATCGTGTCAAGAGGCCCTTGCTTGGATTTAGGATACCTATAAAATAAAACACCACTAGTAAAAACAAACTAGTAAAAACAAACTTTTACCTAATGTGAGAGAAATTATATTGCACTGTCTTTAATTAAGGAAAAAGCTATAAAACAAAACATAGCTCACAAATCTATCTGCTTTGCCACTCAACACAAATTCGTGCTACTACAATGCAAATCTTTACTCCTTGGCGCATTGAACACTCCAATGAGGTGTCGGCAAGTCTTTCCGAGTGAACATTTTTTGATTATCCTTGCGAATGTACAAAATATTTAAATTTGGATTTTCATTCTAATCGAGCGTGAGGGGCCCAGAAACATGGGCATTTGCTACTCCTGCTATATGGCTGACCTGGAACTGCAGACTAGAACCATTTCACAAGGAATTGAACAGATGGATTTATATATGCATTCATTTACATCACTTGTAGGCTTCCCTTTTTCTGTTGAGGGACTCAAGGTGGTGCACAGTTAAAAACACAATAAATTGCATGATTAAACAAATGTTAAGCATACATAACTGTTAAAAATCCATTATGTAGTAATTGAGCTTGTTTTTACAAAATTCAGGTTCAAAATTCATGTTTTTACTCTATCTGGAATTTAAAAAAGTATTACTAACATTGGCTGGGAGATTCTATGAGTTGTCATTTCATTCCAGAAAAGTAACTTTTTCTGATTTTTGTCTCAGACACAGCCAGCCATTGGTGATGGCATTGATACCAAGTTGCAGAATGTACAACTGATGAAAGGAAGAAAATGTTTAGCCTATGGAATTCACTATTGGAATCTGAGGTTAAGGCCATCAACTTATAGATAGTCTTAAGAGAGATGAATCAAAATAAGGGAGCATAAAGTGCTACATATGCACTGGTCATGATAATACAGAGGTTACTTGCAGTATCAGAAACACCTTGCTTCTGAATTCTACTTGTTTGGGAAGGCTGTTACTCATACACCCTGCTTGTGGTCTTCTAGATTTCTTGTTGGCCATTTTGTGAAATGGTAGGCTGAGTTATAAAAGCCTTTACTCCAGAAAAGTTACCTTTGAGGTGGGATGGATTGCTCTTCAGAATATTTTACCAATATTTTACTGAGCTTCCCTGGCAGGGAGACGCCTTAAAAGCTGTAGTCCAAAAATGGAACTTTGCTAGTTCTAATTTATGTTGCTCTGATAAGTCTTTTCTTATGTCACTTTGTACAGATAAGTAACTTTGGATATATGTCTCTGGCATTACACAGGTGAACCTGCTTCAGGATTTGATGGCAAACAACTTTCTTTCTTTCGTTCCATTGATGTGTTATATACCCCTCTCTGTTTTTGATATTTCCAGAATCATACCTGTCAAGTTTTGTATTTGAAAATAAGGGATATCCAGTGGTGCTGGGAAGTCACTGCGCCAGTGCGCATACATAGTATGGGTTTGCTTTTTCCTTCCGCGCAAGGCACCATGGAGGCTGTAGTTCCTGGCCCATTTTTAAAAAAATTATAGAATACAGGAGATTTACGGGATAATAAAAATACGGGATGACAGCGGGAAAGAGGGGTAAATAGCGGGAGATTCATGGCCAATATGGGAGACTTGATAGCTATGGCCAGAATCCTGTTGGTTAGTTATGCCAGCATTAGGTGCAGTGACTTTAAATACAGTGCTTAATTCCCGCTAGTTAACAAGTTGCTGCTTGTTTCCTAGTTGCACAGCAGCTCACACAGCCAGTGCACAAAAAGGGATTGAAGTTGTGATTTGTTCACTAGCAGCAAATCATTGTTGCAATTTGGCCTGATTAACTAACCAATAGGATTCTAGCCATTGTGTGCTTTATTGCTCTATTTTCTACTGTTTTCCTGGTAGCTGCTGAGGCAACAGTGGTGGAAAGTCAGTATACAAATGGAACAAACAACCCACATACCAATACATACAACTAGGACATAACTTGCCTCTGTTGGGCTGTGAGCCTCCCAAACATTTGCACCGTTTGTTCAGGGGTGCCCAAACTTTTCAGGACATGGGCCGGTCATGTGGTTCAGCGGGCCGGTCACATGGTTCCTCCCACAGGAAGTAGAAGTAAAACACACCTTGCAATCTGTTTTGCAACAGGATGAGATAGATTTTAGGCTGCCATTTTCTCTGCTTAGACCAGGGGTGCCTGAACTACAGCCTGTGGGCCAGATCTAGCCCCAGATGCCAATTCATCGAGCCTGTGCCACCCTCGTCGCTCCTGGAAGTGGAAGTAAAATGTGCTCGCACAGGCAAGTTTTACTTCTGTTTCCGGGAGCGATGAGGGTGGTGCCAGCTGGATGAATTGGCAATGGGGGCCAGATCTGGCCCACGAGCCGTAGTTTGAGCACCCATGGCTTTATGCATTGTGGAGACTCCCAGACCCTCAACACCCAAAGGAGTAAAAGAGGAAGTAAAGAAGAAGAAGGAGATTCCTGGCTCTGGGTGGACAGAGCTTTCTTAGTCTCTCCCTTCCATACCACACAACCAATTTCTCAGATGCCAATACTGCTTCAACTTATTTATGCCAGATACCTCTCCTGCTGTTATGGCCACCTCTCTAAATACAGTATCTTTGAACCACTCATCTTCCTTGGGGATCAAAGCAAACAACTACCAAGATCACTGTCATATACATAAACAGTTTTATAAAACACCCATTTCTCCGTCTGTCTCTATCTGCACAGCAATAACACACATTATCTCCTTAGAGGTCACACAATAATGCATTTTGCTTTCTTCCAATAATGCAGAAGTTAATGCTTCTGGTACCCATTGTGTCCTGCAGAAATAATGGCTTCTGGTCAACACAGGTTACGGAAAGAAGCCTTAGAACACAACAAATCTGTTTTGCTAATGTATGAGCCCAATGGCTCCAGCCTTATCCATAGAGACTGATGGCCTCAAGCTATCAGCAGGGGAAAAGATGCAAATTCTAGGAGCACCAGGTTGTAAGGCTCAATTCATAATTTCATTTTCCATAAGGACTTGCATTTTGCACTATAATTACAATATTTCCTTCAGTATAAGTGTCTATTCTGCCTTGTAGCCATTATGAAAGGCTGCCACACTGTGAAATAGTTTAATTTGCTTTTATTTCAGATTATAGCTCTCTGCATTTGCACTATAGCCTTTATCAACATGCAAACTCAATGGAGAGTATTTTGAGTTTCAAACCCTACTGGTAAACAACAGCCATTAAGATGAGCAGATGTGTTTATAGTCCTGTTTCATGCCTTATAGTTTTCAACAGGCTCTGATGTAAAAATTAGAATCACCATTCCCTTTAATGTTGTTCTGCCACTCATTACATTGCTCGGAACAGTCCTCAATGCAACAGCAGCAGCCCAAAAATTTTAGCTGCCTGAGGCCAGGAAACAAATAGTTCTCTCTCCTGCCCAAATCCAAGTACAGTATGTCAAAAACTAGCACAGTCGTTTTAGCTGAAAATCCTACAAATGTATCTCCCCAACCCTGGTAGCAAAGTAAAATAAAATAAAATAGGATGATTGTGACATCCAAAATCATCTGCCTAATGAAAGGGTTGGCCTTTCTTCACTTTTGCAGAACACATTAAGTGAAAAATCCTTTATTCCAAAACCAACCAGATTAGAAAGTAAAAAAATGTCCTGTAAAAAAGTCTGTAGCAGATTGGTATCTGGTGTCTGGCCAGATTATCCTGCTATGGTAATATAGTAGACCACACTGCCAGTGACTCAACACTGGGTGTCAGGCAGTGGTTAACTAGCCTGACAATTAACGGCTAGGATGCCGAAGTCCACAGGGAAGGATGATGGTCCCCAAGTGGACCAAATACCATTTGAATCCATCTTGATGGAGGGCAGCAGCTTCATCAATACTGGCCAGGGGCCAATGAGGACTTTGTGTGCCAAAAGGGCTCAGGACCAGAAAGTGACTCACGGAACTGGATTGGGTGGGGGGGACTGGATGGGGGGGGCGGTCATGCTATGATGCAGAAGGCAGATGAAAGGCCACTGTATTATATTTTCAGGACAGTCTTTATGGCTGATCGCCATGAGGATCGCCAATGTTCGGATTTGGATACAGCAGAACAACAAGAAGAAGAAGGGTGGATAACTAATTGATACATGAACAATGTGTGCTTTATAGCATTTGTGATTTTAATACTGTACAGAAAAGAACTCCTGATGTTCTATTATCATAATCTCATGAAAAGGAGATAACATTTCATCTAAGATCTGCCAAGACTGCAACATCTCATTCTTTGAGATTTGAGGGCCAAAGTCTCACAGACCGGAGTGGGGTAGGGGCAGGTTCTTTTGACGTTGTTGCCTTGAACCTTCAGTAACAATCATAAAAGGATGAGAAGGTGCAAACCTATGTGTGCTTGTGACAGAACAGGAAGTCAAAGCAGAAGCTCTGGTGATTTCTGGGTTTACGCATGAATTTCAGTTTCAGAAACAGCAGAATTAGAGCGCATAAAACAACAAAAGTGGAAAGGTGACAAAGTGTCATTTTTTCAGTCAATCTGGTAAATATCTGTACATACTATATTTCTTTGTCCAGAGCTGAGCCTAGTAATTTTGGTGCTTGGGGCAAGTGGATCACACTGTATAAAAATAAAATACTGTACTGAGTTTAACACTAGATTACTTTATTCCATTCCATTTCACTTTTTATTTGTATACCGCATTTTCTCTGCCCGAAGGTGACTCAAAGTAGTTAACAACAAGTAAAAAAGCAATACAATGAATGTCAACATAAAAAACAAATAAATACATATCAATACAGTACAGTGAAACAACATAATCCTTACAATATCAGAAAAATTACAAGATTATATACCACCTCATAGTGCTAAGCGCTCTCTGGGTGAGTCACAAGGTTCTTATGGAAACTAAAATTTGCCCCCCCCCAAAAAAAAGCTAGATATTTATTTTACTGATCTTGAAAGGATGGAGTCAGCCTTGAGCCTGTTGGGATTGATTTTAGATCACTAGCAGAGTTTTGCCTGTACTACTGTAGCTTAACCACTGCACTACAGGGCCCAAATAAGTAAAACGGCAACATCCCCAGGCCCTATTCATTTTCTAGTTTGAGGGGAAAGCATATACTTTCTCTTTTCTTTTAGGGAGATACCAAATTCTTCCTCTCTATTTTCTCAGCGGTGGAGCTTGGGCCCATACTTCAAGTGCTGCTTACCCCTGCTGTTAATTGCTCTTATCAATGGCCCCATATATAGGG
Source organism: Bradypodion pumilum (assembly GCA_035047305.1). Lineage (NCBI taxonomy): Eukaryota > Metazoa > Chordata > Lepidosauria > Squamata > Chamaeleonidae > Bradypodion > Bradypodion pumilum. Next base: position 42,022,029 of record JAWDJD010000001.1, on the reverse strand, counting down.
TTTGGTGTCTTGCACGGAGGACAAAGAAGGAGCCGCAATAAGGGCTAAATCAGTTAAAGAGTACTTGTCACATTCTATTCAGTACATAACATAGGGAGAGGTATTTCTTTTCAACTGTTGTGCCAGGTTCTCCCCCACTCACTCCCAGTGACTTTACAAGGTCCAACCAGGTGGCATCAGAAGTGTGACATGGAAATCTTATGAATGGAGTACTGCTGACTTGGCAACCCTTCCTAGGTCTGGAGATCTGGCTGGGTTGGCCTATACCATGGGTGGATCCGGGCTGCAGCCCCAAATCATCTAGCCCATGCCACACTTGCCATTCCTGGAAGCAGAAGTAAAACGCACCCGCACATGCAGTAAATGCTGCTGTAAATGACCTGGGGCTATCGTAAACACATTTACAACAGCCGTAAGAGCATTTACGGCAGCGTTTTGTGCATACACAGGTGTGTTTTACTTCTGCTTCTGGTGGGAGGAACCATGTGACTGGCCTGCTCAACCACTTGAACGGGCCATGGCCTGAAAAGTATGGCCACCCCTAGCATATATGAATTGAATTTTATATGTGTGTGACCCAGAAACCAAGCAAACCTTGACACAGAAACCAAGCAAAGGGCAATGGGATAATCAAAAGGGGAAATATCCATTCTCTTTCCCATCATGGAATATAAAGGCAAATGCATCATCCAATTGGGAGTTCAATCTCTTTGATACATTACCTTGGAGTTTATTTTGTTCACCAATCTGAATTCTTCTGTTATAATCCTGATAGAGGTTTTTCCTGTTTCCTCCCGAATTTGGATTTATATCATGTCTAATCAGGTAAAGGTCTTCCGTACTCAAAAGCCAGTTGTATCTGACTCTAGGGTGTGGTGATCATCTCTGTTCCATGTCTGCAGCCATTTCCGTGGTCATGTGGCGGGCATAGCTAGACACTTTATTTTTTATTTATTTATAGTAGCATTTCTATACCACTTTTTTCACTCGAAAGCGACTCAAAGAAGTTTACAGAGTCAACATAAATAACAAGAGCATATCAATAAATAGAACATCATACAGAAACACAATACAAAATTCAATACAAAGTTCAATACAGTTCAGCATATCACAAAAATTCCAATAGAGTTCAACATCATAATATCGATTACAGCTCAGCCCAGGTGCTCCGACTTTCCCGCGGCCAATGCCGGACCGGGGAAGGATCTCAAAAAGAGATGGCGGCAGTGGGAGTTCATATACGTTGAGTACACAGAACGCTGTTGCCTTTCCCTTCCAAAGCAATACCTATTTGTCTACTTGCAATTTCTTGCTTTCGAACTGCTAGCTTGGCAGGAGCTGGGACAGAGATGTCTGCAGCACTCTGTCTGCAGCACTCAGGTCTCAAGCTGCTGACCTGACAACCTTCCGGTCATCAAGTTCAGCATCTTAACCACTTTGCCACCACATTTCTGTTTGCTGTTTTTATTTGCCCTACACTAGAGGAAATAATATTCTGCAACACAACAACTGATTCAAAAATGGGTCTTCTAATGGCCATGCCTAATCACAAAGCCATTAGAAGGCCATTTTTGCCATTGGTGTAACCCTTTCATAGCTGTGCCCATTGTGGAGGAATACGTTGAGTCAAGAATATGCTGCCTTCTTAGAGCTCTTCTTTTATAGACATTGTGTGAAGAAACAGTCCTCAGAGCTTTTGTTGCTCTTTCTGTGTCTGGGCTGCACTTAGGAGGGAACAATCCATTCCCCCGCCTTAGTAAATAGGGCAAACATTCAGTATCCTTTCATGCCCACGCTTTTAAAGAAATCTTTGCACCATTAAAAACACGGAATTGCTAAATACAGAACTACAGCCATTGTCCATTCCAGTTAAACTAAGCTTTAATCACACTTAATGGCTCTTTTGGAGAAAGATGGGGAAAGTTGATTTTTCTCTTTTGATAGCTATATTTCAGGGGTGCCCAAACTATGGTCTGGGGGCCGCATCCGGCCCCTGACACCAATTCATCCAGCCACCGAAGCCCTCGTTGCTCCTGGAAGTGGAAGTAAAATGCACCCATATGGCCCTCCCTGAACCACATGACTGGCCCGCAGCCTGAAAAGTTTGGGCACCCTTGCTTTATCCCATTTGAAGGAGTTTACTCATGTTTCCTGCAAGTGTCATCTCTGCAAATGAGCTATATGAGTACGTTCTCTGCAAAAGATAAGAATGTGTGCTCAGACACATTTATGAATGTATGAACACAAAAAGCACAATGTCAAGGGAATCTTATTCCTTTTTATGAGTAAGGTTTCTCCTATGGTTTAGCAATAATCACGAAGGCAAAAAGTGTTTTTTCAACATTGCACAGATTACAGTAGGCTTCTGCAAAACCCCCAATTTCCTCTCTAAAGATCATTTGATGAGCCCCTCCTCTCACCAATAGCACACATTGTTCATAGCTGTTAACTCTTTGCTGTTTTTATTTACTCTATACTAGAGAAAATAATATTGTGTAACACCACAGCTTTCTTCTTCTTCCATGTCTAGGCCACATGCGAAGCTGCCAAAATGAAGGCACCTTTGGGTGAATTCATTCTGCATTTCCTTTTTAAAATACTACAATCTTCAAGGAGGTGTTTTCTGTGTTGTTGTTGTCCAGTCACATAGTCGCGTCCGACCCTTTGCGACCCCATGGACTGCTGCACACCAGGCACCCCTATCCTCCACCATCCTCTGCAGCCCGCTCCAATCTATGCCCTTTGTGTCAACAATGCCATCTAGCCATCTCATCCGACACCACCCCTTCTCCTTTTGCCTTCGATCTTTCCCAGCATCAAGGCCTTCTCGAGTGAATCCTCTCTTCTCATCTGGTGAAGTACTTTAGCTTCATCTTCAATATTTGTCCTTCCAAGGAACAATCAGGGGTGATTTCCTTCAGGATTGACTTATTTTATCTCCTTGCTGTCCAGGGTACTCTCAACATTCTCCTCCAGCACCACATTTCAAAGGCATCTATTCTTCTGCAATCAGCCTTCCTTGTGGTCCAGTTCTCACAACCATACATTATTACTGGGAATACCATTGTTTGACTATGCATACTTTTGTTGGCAGGTTGATGTCTCTACTTTTTATTATGTGTTCTAGTTTTCTCATAGCTTCCCTCCCAATAATTAGTCACCTTTTTATTTCATGGCTGCAGTCACCATCTGCAGTGATCTTGGACCCTGAGAAGGTAAAATCAGTTACTGTTTCCATTTCTTCCCCTTCTATTTGCCAGGGTGTGATAGGGCAGGTTGCCATTATCTTGGGTTTTTTGATGTTGAGTATCAGACCAGCTTTTGCATGCTCTTCTTTCACCCTAATCAAGAGGTTCTTGAGGTCTTCTTCACTTTCTGCCATTAGTGTAGTATCATCTGCATATCTCAGGTAGTTGATGTTTCTCCCCACAATTTTAATTCCAACTTGTGATTCATCCAGCCCTGCATTGCACATTATGTACTCTGCATATAAGTTAAATAAGCAGTGTGATCATATACAACCTTGTTGTACTCCTTTTCCTATTCTAAACCAATCAGTTGTTCTGTATCCTGTCCTAACCATTGCTTCTTGACTCATGTACAGATTTCTCAGAAGACAGATGAGGTCTGGTACTCCCATCTCTTTAAGGACTTGCCATAATTTATTGTGGTCCACACAATCAAATGCCTTGGTGTAGTCAATGAAACAGAAGTAGACTTCTTTCTGGTACTCCTTTGTTTTCTCCATGATCCAGCAAATGTTGGCAATTTGGTCTCTAGTTCCCCTACCTCTTCAGAACCCAGCCTGCACTTTTGGAAGTTCTCGATCCGCGTACTGCTGAAGCCTAGCCAGTATTTTCTTGGGCATGACTTTGCTAGCATGTGAAATGAGTGCAATTGTTCGGTCGTTTGAACATTCTTTAGCATTGCCCTTCTTTGGGATTGGAACTCCTTTTCCAATCCTGTGGCCACTGCTGTGTTTTCCAAATCTGTTGGCATATAGCTTGCAACACTTTGATTGCATCATCTTTTAGGGCTTTGTGTACCCCAATACAACAAGAAAACATTGGTTAGTTGTTTGGGGATGGGGAACATCCCATTGCAAACCATTCATAATATCACCTAGAATAGGAGCCAGCAAACTTGGTTCTCCAGATGTTCTTGGACTTGAATTACCAGAAGACCATGTCAGTACACCTGCTGATCAGGGTTTCTGGGAATTGAAGTCCAAGAACATCTGGAGAACCAAGTTTGCTGACCCCTGACCTAGAATGAGAATGGAAAACATTTAGTGTGCTGTGTATTTAGGACTCCAACTCTCATAATCCCATATCACTGGTGTGCATCCTGCTGCCCCCACCCAGAGCATGTTGACAGACAAACTCTCATATCCATGAACTCTAGACAGTCTTGCTGTTCAACAATGTGAATGTATTAATACCGGGAGGAGGATGGGGTTCTCTCCACTCTTGGGAGCTTCCCAGGTAGCAGAATTATTGGCATGTGTTTCTTAGGCAGCTCAGTCTTGTCCTGAATTAACTACACTGGGCCAGATGACTCCTTAGTCTCTGTTGGGCAGGATCTCTACAAGGGACCCAGGACAGAGGAGGGAAAGTGTACAGCTTCTTGTATTCATCACTAACTGGATCTAATGGTAGATGGCTGCTGTAGTGACTGCTGTTTTGGAGAAACTGCTGCCCTTTCCATCTCCAGTCTCCTCTGGGTGGGTGTAGGCCATAGTTGCCCTTCTGCAGGTTGTCAATAAAAATGGTGGTCAGGGTGGTGGGGCTTGGAATGAGGGTGTGCCTTAGGCACCTCTTGATTCATGAATCCATGATTTCATCAGGTTCAGAAAAAGTTCCATAGCCCCTGGTGATTACAATAACATCAGTTAAAGTGCTTTATTGGCTAAAATCCATCAAGTAATTACAATAACACTACCTTGTTCAAGAGGCAATCAGAGTTGTACAAGGATCCCAAACCAGGTATAGTCCCAGGACCCCTCATGCTCAATACCTCCAGCAGCTCCTCCTGTAAATCTTCTCAAACGCATTCCTCCTCACTCTAGGAGGCATCTGTGATCTAAAATCACTGCAGATGATGACTGAAGCCATGAAATAAAAAGATGCTTACTTCTTGGGAGGCAAGCTATGACAAACCTAGGCAGCATAACAAAAAGTAGAGACATCTCCCTGCCAATCAAAGTTCACATAATTAAAACAATGGTCTTCCCAGTAGTAATATATGACTATGAGAGATAGACCATGAGGAAGGATGAGCACAGAAGAATAGACACCTTTGAACTGTGGTGCTGGAGAAGACTCTTGAGAGTCCCATGGACTGCAAGGAGATCAAATCATTCAATCCTAAAGGAAATCAACCCTGACTGCTCCTTGGAAGGACAAATACTGAAGCTGAAGCACAAGTACTTTGGCCACCAAATAAGAGAGGACTCACTGGAGAAGGCCCTGATGCTGGGAAAGATTGAAGGCAGAAGGAGAAGAGGGAGGCAGAGGATGAGATGGCTAGATGGCATAGTTGACGCAGGGGGTGCAGATCTGGGTGGACTACAGAGGATGGCAGAGGACAGAGGAGCCTGGCATGCAGTGGTCCATGCGGTCACAAAGGGTTGGACTCAACCGTGTGACTGAACAGCACAGATTAACAAGAAATCTTCATGATGTCTTTCCAAGTTAATGCAAAAAAGTGCAGCCATATTCTCCTATAAACAAAGCATGCCCATTGAGCCATGGCTCTTGGAAGCAACTGACTGAAAGATGACCATGAGCTCAAGAGTATTTTAACCCAGGTTTCTCCACTCCAAGTCTCAAATTTTCCCATGCTAACTGCTGGCTTTTCAGTCCAAATACAGAGTCCATTATTTTCATCAGGTTCAGAGAAGGTTTCAAAGCCCCTCGTAATTACAATAACATGGGTTAAAGTGCTTTATTGGCCACAATTAATCTGTAATTACAATAACGCAATGCAATTAGACTAGTGCCTCTGATTGGATCCTGCCTGTGCATATGTCTTAGACAGAGTGCTAAGCATCTCATTCATGCTTGAAAATGCTTATCTTTTCAAATCCACCTGGAATGTCACATGAGTTGTTTTTTTGAAGGGATGCATGTGATGTCCATTCACTGTGTTTTCATGACTATAAGCATTGCTAAAAAGTTACTGATTAATTGCACAAAGAACAAGAAGAACTGCTGGGGGGGGTTCTTTACTTTTTTGTCCTCCTCCACTGACTCTCCCAAGATATATAGATGCAAATCGTTATGTTTGTTTGCCGCTTGCATTTATTCTGCTTAATAGCACCCTCTCTGCATCCCTCTCAAAAAGAGGATATTGTTGTGGTGAATCTATTTCATCTGGCTGTGGTGGGTCAGGGGCTAAGAAGCTCACCTTGTTAGCTGGAAGGCCAGCACATCAGCAGTTCGAGACCCAGGCACTGCATGATGGCATGAGTGCCTGTCTCTGTCCCAGCTCCTGCCAACCTAGCAGATTGAAAGCAAGAAATTGCAAGTAGATAAATAGTGACCACTTTGGTGGGAAAAGATCTTGGGGACATGAAAGGAGTCTCATCTGGGCATCCCCTGAGTGGAGTTTCTCCAGCAAAAAATCCTTTCAACCCAGAATAATTTCTGACATGAAATTATTATTATCTGGCTTTTCGTTGAAATGTTATTGATCCACAAACTATGCTTTTGCAATTTCCAGCAATAGTGCCCTACTCCTGTTCCCGTCTGTTCTCTACTTCTTCCTTTTTCTGCCAAGTGCCTTCATGAACTCTTTCTAAGTCCTGCCAAAGTCTACACTTTAGTGCAAGGATTCTCAACCTGCAGCCTGGGGGCCGGATGCGGGCTGCATCACCATCTCAAGTGCCCCCCTCCACTGCCTCCACCACACCAGGAAGTGCCATGCGGTGGAAGAAGGGCAAAATGGCCCTCTGGGGCCCCCGAAGCTGTCTGAGGGAGCATGACCTGGCCCCCAGCTTTAAAAGGTTGCGAACTCCTGCATTAGTGTATGGTAAACCTGCAACTTCTCTGGTAGTGTTTATTTTTAGAAGGCAAATATTGTGCTGGTGTTAACTTCAATTAGGAGACTTATTTGACAATCTGAATGCTCCATCTGATGCCTCAAGGGCAAATTTCAACACTTTATGAAAAAGGTTGGTTGATAGAAGTTCTCTGTGAATAAAATATATACAAAGGAGACTGGATTATTATTATTATTATTATTATTATTATTATTATTATTATTATTATTATTATTATTATTATTATTATTATTATTATTATTATTATTATTATTATTATTATTATTATTATTATTATTATTATTATTATTATTATTCAAACTTGTATCCGACTCTAGGGTTCAGTGCTCATCTCTGTTTATAGCTAAAGAAGCCAGCAGTGTCTGTGTCTGCAGACGTTTCCATGGACATGTGGCAGGCATGACTAGAAGTGCATGGAATGCTGTTTACCTTCCTGCCAAAGTGGTACCTATTCATCTACATGCAATTTCTTGCTTTCAAACTGCTAGTTTGGCAGGAGCTGGAGAAAAGATGGGAGCTCACTCCGTCATGGAGCACTCAGGTCTCAAACTGCCAATTTGCTAATCTTCCAGTTGTCAAGTTCAGCATCTTAACCACTAAGCCACCATAGTCTCCCAGTATTTAGATCATTTAGTCACTGTGCCACTCTTAAAGCAAATGATGGGGTAGATTGCAATGTAGTCATACTCTTAGTGATCTACTGCCAAGTCCAACTCTCTTTATCCTGCTATCCAGATTTCAGAAACATTTGGGTACTAGTTCTCAAACAAATAAGAGAAAGTACTTTTTCACCCAAAGGATCACTGGTCTATGGAACTTCCTACCAGAAGAAGTGGTGACAGCTGTCAGTCTTGACAGCTTTAAGAAAGGATTAGACAAGTTCATGGAGGACAAGGGTATCAATGGCTATAATTATGGATACCTAAGGACAACCTCTGAGTTGGAGAGATAGGCAGGATATCTCTCAATGCCATTTCCAGGGAATCCTAAGCAGGTGAAGGCATCTGCTTGAGAATACCCTGAAGCTAATGGTGAGCCACTGTGTGAGACAGAATGCTAGACTGGATTGGCATTGGTCTGTTCCAGCAAGGCTGTTCTTATGTAGAGTATTTATTTATTTATTTATTTATTCAATTTGTATAGCCACCCCAAACGACATGCAACTCCTAAACTGTACCTAAAATGACTCTGGTGAGAAAAGTGAATTTGCACAACATTTGCAAATGATATATATATTAGGCAGTATCTCATAGGAACGGGCATTTATTAGGACAATCAGGCACATAAATGCGTACTTACTTTTGTGTATGGTTATAATAATTCCCAGAGTTTAGATTATCATTAAAAGGCAACATGTTGCTAGTTATTCATGTATTAGTATTCTCTTTTTTACTGCCAGGACAATGGAGAGAGGTGCTCATGGGGTTTTCTGTCTCATTAGCCAAAACGACTTGTTTGTCTTTGGCAGAGTTTAGAAAATTAGGTTTGAAAATTAAATCATTGATGTTAACTACTAGGAATGGAGAGATTGATTTGTTGTTCTTAGTATTGATTATTAGTATAAATCATAATAATAACATGCCATTAAGTCAAGTCAATTCTGAGTGACAAACAAATAAATAAATAGTGAGATTTACAGGGGTATTATTATTGACCTCTTGTTACTGGCTCCTTCAGAAATCCTGGTTTTGTTATTTTGAAGCTGCCTTCATCAATCCAGCACTTTTTGATAGACAACATACAAGTCTCATAATAAATTTGGCTGACCAGGAATTCTGAGACAAACATGTCTGGAAACTGCCAGGTTGGGGAAGAGTCTGTCTAAAGATGGAATATCATTTTACCACTTATTCAGTTATATTTTGTCACTAATACACATTACTATGTATGTATGTATGTATGTATGTATGTATGTATGTATGTATGTATGTATGTATGTATGTATGTATGTATGTATGTATGTATGTCCTGTAGTCTGTTCTGGACAATATTATTTCCCTCTCTCAGACTTCAGGTGATGAACCTGTGCTCACCAGTCCCAAACAACCACTGCTATACAACAGACAACACAACATGGAGATACAGACAGGAACAAACTAGATGACATTGTGTTCCCATATCTACACTGATGATGCTTCAGGGATCCTAACAATGTAAGCCACAATATCAGGGGCTTATTTACTTGTTTATTCTCAAATGTAGTTCATACTGTCTCTAGCCAACAATGCAACTTTGTATTGTATTCAATTTAAATTTAACCCCCAATGCCAACACCAGAATTTGTTATTCTGATGGACCTACACCATGACCACTGGGAATCATGTATAAAGTATTCTAGGAAGTGTAATCCCCTAAAGTAACTTTCCTAAACTTTGCATTTGCTGTTCCTCCTTAAGAACAACCGTATGGAAAGTATATACCTGGGCAGAATTAAAGAAACATTTCATTCATTGCTCCTGATTAGGTTGAAAGAAGAGAGTGCAAAAGCCTGGTTGAGACTCAACATTAAGAAAACCAAGATAATGGCAACAGGCCCTAGCACTCCCTGGAAAATAGATGGGAAGGAAGTAGAAGCAGTGACAGACTTTACTTTCCTAGGATCAAATATCACTGCAGATGGTGATTGCAGCCATGAAATAAAAAGCTGACTGATTCTTGGGGGACAAGCTATGAGAAACATGGAGAACATAGTTGCAAACTAAAATTCACATGGTCAAAGCAATGGTATTCCTGGAGGTAATGTATGGTTGTGAAGAATAGATGCCTTTGAAATGTGGTGTTGGAGGAGAGTTTTGAGAGTATCCTGGACAGTGAGGAGAAAAAAATTTCTTAGAAGAAATCAACCCTGACTGCTAAAGTACTTTGGACATAAAATGAAAAGAGAGGATTCACTTGAGAAAGCCTTGATGCTGGGAAAGGTGGAAGGCAAAAGAAGAAGGGGGTGGCCAAAAATTGAGATAGCTCAATGGTATTGTAGATGCAATGGGCACAGAGCTGGACAGGTTAAGAAAGATGGTGGAGGACAGAGGTGCCTGACAGGCAATGGTCCATGGGGTCGCAAAGGGTCGCAATCGACTGTGCGACTGAACAACAACTCTTCATTTATATTTATCTGTCTTTTCCCCTTAACTGAGCACAATCCAGCCTACTGAACTTCCTCCTATGAGGAAGAAGTCTTTTCCAGAGATGACAAAATAATTTGGTTGCCCTTCAGGCATTGGAGAAACCCTGCTTCAATTTGAATCCCACTTTAGTATTACTTGTTTCATTTCAAATCACTTTAGTAATGGACAAATACCCTTTTGCTGTTATTTGCCATTGCTGTTATGTTTCCCACCTCTGTTGGCTTATGTGGATTGCTACCATGAGTAGCTACCATGAGTAGTATAGGGTACTGCAGTGGCTCAACTCGCTAAGATGCTGACTGGGAAGCGGAAGGTCAGCAGTTCGATTCCCGAGTACTGCAGGATGGAAATGAGCTCCCGTCTTCATCCCAGCTCCTGCCAACCTAGCAGTTTGAAAGCTAGAAATTGCAAGTAGATAAATAGGGATCACTTCGGTGGGAAGGTAACAGCGTTCCGTGCGCTCCGGTGTCTAGTCATGCCTGCCACATGACCACGGAAATGTCTGCAGAAGCAGACAGCGCTGGCTCTTCGGCTTAGAAACAGAGATGAGCACTGCACCCTAGAGTCGGATATGACTGGCTTTCGAGCCAGGGAAACCTTTACCTTACCATGAGTAGCAGTGTCTCTCCTCTTAAAATGAAATTGTGGAAGGGAATGTAACATGTTGAAGAATATTTGAAAATCGCTGGAATGTCTCCCGCACCAAATTCCATCTTTCCTGGCTATTCTTTTTTTTTTTTCATTCATGAAAAACAATAATGGCATCACACCAGGAAGCAGCATTTTTCTACATTACATAGCGAATCTTCAGATGCAGAGCATGCTTCCCTCTTCAGATCATCTTCAGCAAGTGGCCATTGGTTCATTCAGGTTATCACAAGCAATGGGGTTGGGTGGGATTGAACAATTCATCTTTAGTCATTTTTAAGTACAATTCCATTAGCACAGCTTAATTATGAGTAACATTCTCTGGGATTGTTGCAATGCAAATAATAATAATTTCGTGTCAGAAATTATTCTGGGTTGAAAAGATTTTTACGGAAGAAACTCCACTCAGGGAATGCCCAAATGAGGCTCATTTCATGTCCCCAAGAGCCAACCAAGAAACACCAATTCAAATGGAGTTCATTTCCCCCTCAAAAAAGGCCACCTTCAGAATACATCTGGAGAGTGATACAGCCTAATGAAACTCTAATTGGAAGAGCTATGAAGTCTAAAATTCAGATTTTATCACAGAATTTGTCATGGACCTTTAAATATCACACTAGGAATCTGCCCTGCTTTAATTATAGACCATAAATTGGTAGCTCTGCCATTTGTGGGCTGTGTTTTGCAGACTGTGAAATATTCGCTTTTGAAACTCTGAGTAATTTCCAGCCTCATAACATGATCAGTTTATTCTTAATTGTAACCAAGTAGAAAGTTTTGATTAATGGTTTGAAGAAGAAGAAGATGCAAGTGAAATGAACACAAAATGGGCATCTGGCTACTGCTGCTTGTAATACAAAGCTATCTTATATAGAGTCAAACATTTCACTACCTAGTGAGTGTATGTTCATAGAAATGAATCCACTGTGATGCTAGTTCCAGACTCAAAGGTATTTTGGTTCCTCTTGTAATAGGTCAATTTTTTTAAAAAAAACAGTGCCCATCCCCCTGGTCAGCTGCACGGTATTTTGATAACAATGCACTTTGGAACCATGGAAGGAGAAGATTAAGAAATAGTTGACTTATATGATGTGTAAACTGTCTTGGGAATTATCTCTTAGTGGAAAGGTATGTAGTACCTTCACACACACACACCGCAACGCAACGCAACGCAACGCAACGCAACGCAACGCAACGCAACGCAACACACACTTATGCCATCAAGTCAATACTGATTTATGTTGATTATAACCAGGTGGTGGTGTTTTTTAGGAAAAGAATATACAGAAGTGGTTTTCCATTCCCTTTTTCTGGAAACGTCCTGAGACTGTACAAGTTACCTATGACTATACATGATAGCTCTTCTCCCAAAGAGGTACAGTGAAAAATCTAACTCCCAACCTCTGACTCTGCAGCCAGATACCTAAACCACTGGCTTATCCAGCCAGCTCTTAAATGAATAATATATGAGTGTTTAAAATTTGTGTATACTCACCATGCGTAAAAGAGTATTCTAGTCCCAACTTTCTATTTCCAGGGATTTGCCCTCCCCATCTTGTGTACACCAAAGGAATATGAAGTGCATATCCTCTGTCATCTGTGAACACTTTTCACATAATTGAACACTCTGATTTTCTCTTTCTGTTTTTATTCTAAATATGACCAGATAGATGTAATTGCTAAAGATTAGCAAAGAAATGTTAAAGGACTGGCAAAACATAACTTTTACGTTTTGTAACAGAGGGCTTGTCTACACTGGCCAGCCTGAGCAGGCTTAGAGCTTAAACACTGCATGAGGGTGAAGGGGAGGGGCAAATTATTGTTTGGCATGATCCCCACATCTAGACAGTATTTTGCTTCTCCAATGGTGTTGCAGCAGCTTACCAGCCCTATAGAGGCTGCTTTACAGCTGATGGGCAATCAGCTGTAAACCAGCTTTTACCCCACCAATCAGGACTCAGTAGCAGGGGAGTGGTAAAAGCCAGTTTATAGCTGACCACAACTGAACAATAACAACAAGAAGAAGACCTGTTCTGTTTGATCCCATCCCCGGTGTGCACATATAGTGCAAACAAGATCAAGTACAGCTAGGCAATACAGTTGAGCCCCCTGATGGAGTCTCAAAATGAGTTTGGCTGGGGCAGGTTCGCCCAATTGATGTGTGCACCTTATTGGACCATCCCATCCCAAAGAGCAGGCTATTTGCCTATGTTGACAGCCTCTGAGGATAAATAAGAGGAGATGGTATAAATCTCCAAAAGATGGAGGATTAACAATGATATTATATTGCTAATCAACAAAATCATATCCCAGATATATTATATCACAGTTCAACAACTAATTTGGTTGAGCATGGAAAGAGAAGAATTACATTTGAACCTGGTAAATATTATCTTCATAAAAGATAGTAAAAATATATAGAAAAATCCATCTTAAAAATATGCTACTAATTTGAAATAGATATAGCAATGGCGTAGACACCAGCAAACCACGCCACAAAGCTTGCCAAGAGAACCCTATTGACCAAAACAAAAGGCAAAACAAAGGAGTAGGCTAGGTGATACAGGATGATTAGCACCACAGAGTGGAGGAATGGGAGGGACAGGAAAGGGGGAGGAGAAATACAGTGTTGCAAGAAACAATACTGCATAGGGACATGGAATGGGAGATCAATGAACCAAGGTAAACTGGAAGTGGTAAAAATGAGATGGAAAGAATAAGCATTGACATCTTGGGCATCAGTGAGCTAAAATGGACAGGGATGGGTGAATTCAGCTCTGGAAACCATATCTACTACTGTGGGCAAGAAAACCTTAGACGAAATGGAGTAGCCATAATTGTCAATAAAAGAGTGAGAAAACCAGTAATGGGATACAATCTCAAAAATGACAGAATGATGTCAGTCAGATTTCAAGGCAAAACTTTCAATGTCACTGTGATCCAAATATACGCACCAACCACTGGTGCAGATGAAGCCACAATGGACCAGTTCTATGAGGACCTAGAACACCTCATAGAACAGACACGAAGAAATGATGTCCAAATTATATTAGGAGACTGGAATGCCAAAGTAGGAAATCAAAAAGTGGAGGGAATAACAGGCAAGTTTGTTCTTGGAACACAGAATGAAGCAGGGCAAAGATTGATAGAGTTCTGCCAAGAGAATGCACTGGTCATAGCAAACACTCTCTTCCAGCAACACAAGAGGCGACTTTACACATGGACATCACCAGATGGCCAACACCGAAACCAGATTGACTACATACTCTGCAGCCAAAGATGGAGAACCTCCATACAGTCAGCAAAAACAAGACCTGGAGCAGACTGTGGCTCAGATCACAACCTACTGATCGCAAAATTCAGGCTTAGACTAAAGAAAATAGGGAAAACAAGGAGAGCAGAAAGATATCACCTAGACAGCATCCCTAAAGAATACACAGTGGAGGTGATGAACAGATATAATGGCTTAGACTGGGTAGACAGAGTACCAGAAGAATTATGGATGGAGATGAGGGACATCATGCAGGAAGCAGCAAAGAAAACCATACCAAAAGAAAAGAAGAGTAAGAAGGCAACGTGGTTGTCTGATGAGGCTCTTAAAATAGCAGAGAAAAGAAAGAACACAAAAGTCAAAGGAGAAAGGAAAAAATACAATCATTTGAACACAGAATTTCAAAGAAAAGCAAGGAGAGATAAGGAAAACTACCTAAAAGAACAGTGCAGAGAAATGGAGGAAAACAACAAAACAGGCATAACCAGAGATCTTTTCAAAAAAATTGGGGAAATCAAGAGAACATTTGAAGCAAAAATGACCATGATAAGGGACAAAGACAGAAAGGAGCTAGCTGAAATTAAGAAAAGATGGAAAGAATACACAGAGGAACTCTACAAAAAGGACCTCAACACTCCTGATAATCACAATGATGGAGAAATTGAACTTGAGCCAGACATCCTGGAGAGCGAAGTCATACAGGCCCTAAAGAACACTGCAAACAACAAAGCTAGTGGAGATGATGGTATCAAAGTGCTAAAAGATGATGGCGTCAAATTACTGCATTCAATATGCCAGCAGATTTGGAAAACAAGACAGTGGCTACAGGATTGGAAAAGATCAGTATACGTCCCAATTCCAAAAAAGGGCAATGCCAAAGAATGTTCAAATTATCGAACAATCGCGCTCATCCCACACGCCAGCAAGGTGATGCTTAAGATAATACAGGATAGACTTCAGCAGCATGTGGAGAGAGAATTACCAGAGGTGCAGGCTGGTTTCAGAAGAGGCAGGGGGACTAGAGATCACATTGCCAACATACGCTGGATCATGGAGAAAACAAAGGAATACCAGAAACGTTTACTTTTGTTTTGTTGACTACACTAAGGCATTTGACTGTGTGGACCACAACAAGATGTGGCAAGTAATTAAAGAGATGGGAATACCAGAGCACCTCATATGCCTCATGAGAAATCTGTACACGAACCAAGAAGCAACAGTTAGGACAGAACACGAAATGACAGAGTGGTTTGGAATAGGAAAAGGAGTAAGATAAGGCTGCATTTTGTCACCCTGCTTATTCAACCTATACACAGAGCACATAATGTGCAATGCAGGGTTGGAGGAATCACAATATGGGATTAAAATCACTGGGAGAAACATCAACAATCTGAGATATGCAGATGATACCACCCTAATGGCAGAAACTGAGGAAGACCTAAAGAATCTCTTGATTGGGCTAAAGGAGGAGAGTGCAAAAGCTGGCCTGAGACTCAATATCAAGAAAACCAAGATAATGGCAACAGGCACAATCAGTTCCTGGAAAATAGATAGGGAAGAAGTAGAAGCAGTGACAGATTTTACATTCTTAGGATCAAAGATCACTGCAGATGGGGATTGCAGCCATGCAATAAAAAGGCGAATGATTCTTGGGAGACAAGCCATGAGAAACCTGGGGAACATAGTGAAAAGCAGAGACACATTGCAAACAAAAATTAGAATAGTCAAAGCAATGGTATTCCCAGTAGTAATGTATGGATGCGAGAGCTGGACAATTAGGAAGGCTGAACACAGAAGAATAGCTGCCTTTGAAATGTGGTGTTGGAGGAGGGTTTTGAGAGTCCCCTGGACAGCGAGGAGAACAAATAGGTCAATCTTAGAAGAAATTAACCCTGACTGCTCATTGGAAGGTCAAATATTAAAGATGAAACTAAAATACTTTGGACATCAAATGAGAAGGGAGGATTCACTTGAGAAGGCATTGATGTTGGAAAAGGTGGAGGGCAAAAGAAGAAGGGGGAGGCCAAAGATGAGATGGCTAGATGGTATTGTAGTAGACACAATGGGCACAGAGCTGGGAGGGCTGAGGGGGATGGTGGAGGACAGAGGTGCCTGGAGGAAAATGTTCCATGGGGTCACAAAGGGTCGGAGTCGACTGTGCGACTGAACAACAACAAATAGCAAATGACTTATAATAGTTTCCTCATTAAGTCCACTGATAAAGTTGGGGAATTTCAGAAAACCTAAAAGGCTTGATTGAGAAATTATTAATAACAAGACAGGTTATTAGAATAAAGGATTGACTAGAAAAATAGAGAATAAAGAACAAATAAAAGAAGTGATAGGTAGAGATCATGTATCTTGCTATAATATTATCTTCAATTAGAACTGTGGACAAAGAACTGGGTAAAAATGGCATATGTAGGGAACTTACAGAGTATGGCAAAATTATAGCCGGGTTCGGTGTTTGGGCACCAGCCTAGGGATGAGGGCAAGGGCGGTGGTGTTGCCATTATAGCCAGGGAGTCACTGGGAGTCACCAGGGCCACTGCTCCACAAATTCTGGGTTGTGAGGCCCTGCTCCTGCGGCTGGGCCCAAAGGGTCAGTTGGGGATCCTACTCCTGTACCTGCCCCCTTGCAGGGTAAGGGACTCCCTGCCAGGGCTCCTCGAGGCTGTCTCAGGGTTGGCATTGGAGTTCCCTAGGCTGATGGTTCTGGGGGACTTCAATTTGCCTTCACTGGGGTCCGGTTCCGGGGTGGCTCAGGAGTTCATGGCTTCCATGGCAACTATGGACCTGGCTCAGGTAATTCAGGGCCCTACCAGGGGCAGTGGCCACACACCACATTTAGTCTTTTTGTCGGAGTGGTGGCAGAGTGATCTGAGGTTACAGAAGCTGTGCCATGGTCAGATCACTATCTGGTGGCTCTAGACTTCCTGGGGGTGACACTTCATCGTAGGAAGGCAGGGTCTATTAAAGTGGCCCGCCCCCGGCAACTGATGGATCCGGATGGATTCCAGAGGGAACTGGGGGATTTCCCTCTGGATCGGCAACACGATTCGCCCGAGGCACTTGTTGATCTGTGGTGTGGGTCAACGACAGCTGCCTTGGATGTAATCGCTCCACTACGGCCTCTCAGAGCCCGTGGAGCTAGGTCATCCCCATGGTTCACGGAAGAACTACGGGAGCTCAAACGGGCAAAGAGATGCCTTGAGCGCCGCTGGGTGAAGACCAGGAACGATTCCGATTGGACATTAGCTAGAGCCGCTATTAGGGCCTACCTAGTGGCGATGGGGGTGGTGAGGAGGCAATACTTCACCTCCCTTATTGCCTCCGCTGATAATCGCCCAGCCACCCTGTTTCGGGTGACCAGGTCCCTCCTTGGTAGGGGGGGGGGCTGTGCCTGGTTGGCAGGGATCGGCTGAGGACTTTGCTGACCATCTGGTGGAGAAAATCGATCGGATTCGCTCAGGGTTTAATCTTGGCGTGGATGGGGAGGGTCAAGGGGGAGCCAGTGCACAGTCTTGCTGTGTTATCTGGGATCAGTTTGATCCTGTTGTCCCAGATGAAGTGGACAGGCTCCTTGTGGCGGTCCGCACCACTAATTGTCCATTGGATCCCTGTCACGCCTGGCTGGTAAAAACCTCCAAGACGGTGACAGATGGCTGGGTCGGGGCTATAATTAATGTGTCTTTTCGGGAGGGGATATTTCCTGCACTGTTGAAACATGCTTTGGTGCGCCCCCTCCTGAAGAAGCCATCCCTCAATCCAGCAGTCATAACCAACTACAGACCTGTTTCCAACATCCCCTTTTTGGGGAAAGTATTGGTGTAGGAATCTGATTCATGTAAAGATCTAAATCAGCTTCAGAAGGAGCAGTTTATAGCCCCAGATAAACACAGGAAAAGTTAAGAGTCTACGAAGTCCAGCTTCATTAGACGGAGTAAGTAGGAAACAGAGATAGAGAGAAAAGCAAACACACACACCCTCCACTGTTGGCTGAACAAAGGATAATAATGGCTTCTCTTTATTCAAACAGAGTATCTCAGAAACGAAACTTAACAGAAACAAAACTTAAGGCACATACAACCAATCAGAAGGCCAGAACCCAAATAAGGAGAAAGAAGGGAGAAATCTTCTCATATTCTACGCATGCCCAAAATCAAGCATTGTCTCTCATGCAGACAAAGAGGCCTTTGTTTACACAATGTGTCAGAGACAGCCAGACAGAAAACAGATACATTCCCACATGTCCTCCTTTTTCATTTAAATTTGAGAGAGGGACGGCTAATCATACCCCTGCATGTCATCATACTCCATAACTACTCTTCTATATACATCATCACTGTCCTCCTGGACATCGTACCCCTCCTGACTCCTGGTACCTTGTTCCGGAGGATGATACCTCATTGAGTACAATTGCCGTCGTGCAAAACTCGATGTCTCCCTTCTACGCAGTGGACATGCGTTACACATAGAAATAAGGTTAGGAATACAATTAATGCAAAAACACAAAGATATAAGGCAAATAATAATAATGAACCCATAAAAGAAAACTTGTCTAAGGACAGATAAATCAGGCAACCAAGAAGTCACCCAATCAAATAGATTAACATCAGTGCGTACATTGTTAGTAATGCTCTCCTGTAAATTCTGAAGTTCTTTCTCAATAGTATTATTCAGATCCTGGAATTTTACCTGACATCCCTGGTTCCCGACCAGTTTACAAAATCCTCCGGATTTTGCTAACAGGTAATCTATGGCCAGTCTGTCCTGTATTTGGTCTTGATGAAGCTCAGTGATTTCCATTTGAAGATCCCGTATGACCCTCCCTGTGGCATTGATTGATTTCTCCAGCCTACAGGTGAGTCCCAAAATGGACCTTCTATTCTCCTGGGAAATGACACCTGGGTATGATCCCAATGTGAGTGCTCCAGTGATAGCACTCCCTATAGCTCTTCCCCAGGAGCTACCATCAGAAAGCTGAACATCGATTATCACTTCATCATTGCAACCAGAACCCATCGGGCCGGCAGCAGCTCTCCGGCGCCGTGCATCTGCCTGAAGCGGCATTTGCACTTGTACGGGTAAGTTAAAATAACCCAATGCTGCACATTGATATTGTCCTGGATGGAAATTCATGGCAACTCCATTAAAAAAGAACCACATGTTGGGATCCTTAATTTGCCATCCATTGCAAATTGAACCACTATCTATAGCAGAATAATCAGGAGTAAACATAGGAAACACATCATATATATCTTCAATAGTAGTGTTAAACAAGGTATAATTAAGCTTATAAGAACTGTTATAACTACCCCATAACCAAAAATAATCATAAAACCCTTTGTGCTTGAGTCCAGTGCTTCCATTTACTATTCCAGACTCCAGAACTATGACAACAGAAACAAAGTCCTTTAGTGTATTTCTTGAATGTCATGCTTCGCCAGCGGGTGTTGTTAAATTGTTCTGGGGGATTAGAGAAGAGTGTAGACCTATCAACATGTTGCAAATGTCCAATAACCAACTCAGGCATGTTGAACAATGCTGGAAGAAAGGCCATTTGAGACACTGCCAGTGGATGCTCATAGTATAACGTTGCATTCTTACCATGAACCTCAAACATATAGTTAGCATGACGAAGCCAAAAGTTGGGGTTGCCCCCATGAGGTATTGTTCTTGCAGCTGGAAGCACAGTAAGAAAGAAAAGAACAAATGTCAGCAAATTTAGTCTGCTGGTGAACCACCATCCTGGAGCTGAGTAACCTTCTTCTCTCTCCATGGGCGGATCGCTCGAGCAGGAATCCACACACCCAGGATCCCCTTGTTGCCAATAAACTACCAATGGCTTAGGAAGACACTCCCCTAAGAAACAGGAGCATGCCCTGTTATTACTAGTACCATGTAACTAAACGTGAAACATGCCTGACATATAACACAAATGCAATGTCACAAACCCATTCCCATGTGTAGGGTACTGAAAACTCTTCCATGCACTCCTGGAGGTACCTTGAGATATGCAGTTTCATAAGGCAAAACATAACATAAGCAAAGACAGGTCTTTCTCCTGCAAGAGAATAAGCAAACATTTAAGCATGAACAAAACGTGAACATTTCTTTTCTTCCTTACATGAAGGAGGTCTGTTTAGCATTCTAGAAGGCATTTCTTACTCCCCAGTTACATGAGTAAGGCATTAAATTTCTTCTTCTCTCACTGGTGTAAGTGAAAGAAGCATTCAATAACTTCCAATCAGCATAGCATGGTAACTCAAATACAGTATAAATATCATTAGAGCATTTCACACTCATAGCATGAGCAGGTAGACAATTTCTTAAAAAGGCTGTCAGGTTTTATAATGCAAACAAAGCCAATTCTTATTTAAAGTCCACACAAACTTTTTAGTCCAATTAAAATGTCCAAATTAAAAGTCCAAAAGTTGATTGAAGCTTTCTTAAACACTATCTTCTCTCCAGCACAGTTCTTGGCATGGCAAGGGCCATAAATTACTTCTCACTGAATTCACAGAACACCCAGCCAACCCCCCTTTGCAGCTTCTCAGGCAAACACACATTCCTTCATGATCCAGCCACACCCATCTGCATTAAGGCAGGCCGAAGAGGTATGAAGGCACAAAGGACTTCTCCAGAAGTTGCAAGTAATTTCACACAGAAGAAAATCACAGGGAATTCCAAGTTGCTTTCCCTGCAATCCTGATGCTTGAAACTTGGAACAGTCCATTCTGGATCTCTTTGTTTGAGGGTTGGGCAATTCAAAATCAGCCAAAAACTGTATGTCTTCTCCCTCCTTGTATTTTTGCAACAGCCTGCTGTCCATACAGGACGGATCCACCCCCTTTTTCCGCAGGATTCCTGTCATTTGCAGCATCTGAATCTCAACTTCATGACAAACTGCATCGGTTAGTTTGTACTTGCTATAAGACCCCTTTTTGGGCTTGGGTTTTGGGCCATCCTTCCACTTCTGTAGGATCTTCCTGCCCAAACGTGAGGTATCAAATTTACTACTCAGCTTCTCCTGCTTTTGTGATGAGGGCTGCTTCAGGGGCGGGCTGAGATCCCCTATGCTGCTCTTTGAATCACACTCCTTGCTTCTTGCCACTTTGCATGCATTAATAGCTTCAATCTGTGATGAGGTCCCCACCATTTGTTCCCCATCAGCTGGCACTAGTTGTTTTTCAGACTCGGCAGGCATAATTGCAGCAGTCCCATCTGCCAGTGCCTCTCTGTTTACTGGATATATCTCAGGAGATTCCACATCCAGCACAGCTGCAGTTAAAGCAGCAGAGAACAGGTCTTTTGTAGGGCTAAAAGTGCTTGATTGCTGCAAGGCAGGATATAATGTCCCATCTTCTTTTCCACCCCCATCCCCATCAGGGGGCTTATGCTGTTGTCTCTCATATGATGGAGGGGCAGTTGAACTCCATCCCTTGGCTGGAGGCAAAAGCTGTGGGAGGGGGCCATCCAGTCTCTGAGAGCATAACATATTTCTTGGAGTAAGTCTTTGAAGGCAGTTTCTGACTTCCTCCCACGTAAATTGTACTGAAACAAAAATTCTCTCATGCTTTTGCAAGTCTTTCCCCACCTGATTCCACTGTTTTAAGTCCAAACATTCATCATATTTAACCCAAGGACTGATTTTTCCTATAGATTGGACTAGCTTTTGTATTTCCTTCTCATCAACCTTTCGTCCATTCATATGCAAAAGATCTGAGATATCTTTACAAAGTTCCTTCCCAGGCGAAGTTAATACGCACCCCATAATTAAATTGTTTTTTCCACTCACCCTGTTTTATTTCTCAAGCGCTTGATTTATGACCTTCCCGGTCGGACCTTTTGCCTGGTCGTAGGTGAATGAGACCTTGTCCCGGTCGATGAGGTGATAATTAGGTGCTAATTGCTGAAGCAGAATTCAAAGAAGGCTCTCTCATTGTAGTTCAATGCCTCCCACGGAGCGCCACTTGTAGGAATCTGATTCATGTAAAGATCTAAATCAGCCTCAGAAGGAGCAGTTTATAGCCCCAGATAAACACAGGAAAAGTTAAGAGTCTACGAAGTCCAGCTTCATTAGACGGAGTAAGTAGGAAACAGAGATAGAGAGAAAAGCAAACACACACACCCTCCACTGTTGGCTGAACAAAGGATAATAATGGCTTCTCTTTATTCAAACAGAGTATCTCAGAAACGAAACTTAACAGAAACAAAACTTAAGGCACATACAACCAATCAGAAGTCCAGAACCCAAATAAGGAGAAAGAAGGGAGAACTCTTCTCATATTCTACGCATGCCCAAAATCAAGCGTTGTCTCTCATGCAGACAAAGAGGCCTTTGTTTACACAATGTGTCAGAGACAGCCAGACAGAAAACAGATACATTCCCACATATTGGAAAAGGCAGTGGCGCGTCAGTTGCAGGGGGTACTGGATGAAGCGGAATATCTGGACCCCTTCTAGTCAGGATTCAGACCTGGATATGGTACTGAGACTGCATTGGTCACGCTGATGGATGATCTCTGGCGAGAGCGGGATGGCGGTCATCCATCCGTCCTTGCTCTTCTTGACCTCTCAGCGGCTTTCGATACCATCGACCACGGTATCCTTCTGGAACGGCTCCGAGGATTGGGGATCCAGGGCACTGTGTGGTCCTGGTTTTCCTCATTTCTGAGGGGCCGGACCCAGTCGGTGTGGTTGGAGAGCGAGAGGTCCAGTCCTAGGTCCCTAAAATATGGGGTGCCTCAGGGCTCGGTACTCTCTCCTCTCCTATTTAACATCTACATGAAGCCGCTGGATGAGATCATCCGTTCCCACGGGGTGCGGTACCATCAGTACACGGATGATACACAGTTGTACATCTCAGCCCGTGGGGACCCCAGTGATGCAGTCAAAGTCATTTCCAGTTGTCTGGAGGCGGTTGGGATCTGGATGGGGGCGAATGGGTTACAGCTGAATCCTAGTAAGACTGAGTGGCTGTGGATGGGAGGTCCTGTGTTATCCCGAGAGCTACCATCTTTGGTTTTGGATGGGGCTATTTTGCCCCAGATCGACCCGGTGCGCAACTTGGGGGTCCTCCTGGATTCGCGGCTGCTGCTAGAAGAACAGGTGGTGGCTGTGGCCAGGAGGGCCTTTGCCCAACTTCGGGTGATTCGCCAGTTGCGCACGCTCCTGGACCGGGACTCTTTGCTCATGGTCACTCATGCTCTGGTGACCTCCAGACTAGATTATTGTAATGCGCTCTACATGGGGCTGCCCTTGATGACCATTCGGAGGCTGCAGCTGGTCCAGAATGCGGCGGCCCGGGTGGTGATGGGGTGTGGACGTTATGCCCATGCCTCACTACTGCTGCGGGAGCTGCACTGGTTACCCGTTTGCCTCCGGGTGCAATTCAAGGTGCTGGTTTTGACCTTTAAAGCCCTATATGGTAGTGGGCCAGGTTACCTTAGAGACCGCATCTCCCTAAGGACGTCTGTCCGTCCAACCAGAGCGGACCGGAGGGGCTCTCTAATAGTGCCATCGGCCAGGGGGGCTCGCCTCTCTGGCACAAGGAGGAGAGCCTTCTCTGTCTCCACACCGGCCCTTTGGAACCTCCTGCCTGTGGAACTGCGTCTCCAGATGGAGTTGTTGCCCTTTAGGAACGAACTAAAGACCTGGCTGGTGGGCCAAGTTTGGGGTGCAGGTGGAGGGGTGGCTTCCGTTGGGTGGTTAATATAGGGGAGGATGCCTGCCCCACAGTTTCTTCAGTTCCTGCACCCCTCTCTCTTTAGGGGTGAGTTCTTATTGCTGGTTTTTATCTGTTTTATTTGTTTTTATCTGTTTTTACCCACTGTCGTGAACCGCCCGGAGTCGGATTTGGCTGAGTGGGCGGTATAAAAATTTAACAATAACTAAATAAATAAATAAATATTATAAAAGGAAAACAAAGGTGATAATCAGGTAGTGAAGAGCATTGTAAGTAAAATTTATATTATATTATTAGAAGTGGAAGATAAGGAGAATGTATTCAAGTGGTTATAGGAACTCAATATGGGAGAATAAAAAAGTCCTACTGCTTGGAAAAATATACTAGAGTCCCTATCAATAAGAATAAAAGAAAATTGTTATAAATTAGTAAAGCTGAAATTAAACTGACGATAATTAAATCAATAACTTCAATCTCATTGTTCTGTGCAGGACAATGACAATAAAGTTTTATCTATCTATCTAATTATTCCAAAATGTGTTGAACCAGGTGCCGGAAAGCATAGACAGATTTCCATATGTAGTGGGAATGTAACAATATGTTGAAATGTTAGCAATTGGTTTTTAAGGAATTAAATGAAATAAGTAATTTAACCTAGTTATATATCTTAAAATACTGTAGTCTCTTATCAATATTGAAAAGGAGGCAGGTAATTGGATGACCAGAGAATTAGCAACTGACTTGCTAACAGCAACAAAACTGACTATTGCCAAGAATTGGGAAACAGTTCATAATATCCAGATCAGTGATTGGTATAAAGTAGTCTGGGACATAGTAATTAAAAATAAAACTTACATGTAATGTAAAAGTCAAGAGGGGGTAATTCGTAGATATATTGGGGAGAAGCTCATTTTGTATTAATAAAGGGAAGGGACAAAGCATGATACAAGAATTCATTCAATTCTGGAAGGGAGATGGTGTTCCACAAGGATAAAAGGTACAGGTAAAGGTCTTCCTTGATTGAAAGCCAGTTGTATCCGACTCTAGGGTTTGGTGCTCATCTCTATTTACAGCCAAAGAATCATCATTGTCTGTGTCTGCAGATGTTTCAATAGCCATGTGGCAGGCACGACTAGAAGCCAGAGCATACGGAACGCTGTTACCTTCCCAACCGAAGCAGCACCTAATTACCTACTTGTAATTTCTTGCTTTCAAACTCCTAGGTTGGCAGGAGCTGGGACAGAGATGGGAGCTCACTCCATCATGCAGCACTCAGGCCTAGAACTGCTGACCTGCCAGTCTTCCAGTTGTCAAGTTCAGCATCTTGGCCACTAAGCCACAGTTCCTTAAAGGTGCAGGTAGATACTCCCAAAAGGTTCCAGCGGTTGGGAGCACTGTGCATATGCATTGTTATTTCTTAGTCAATGCTCAGATGTTTATTAAGTTGTGTGTGTGCTTGCGTGTGTGTGTGTGCGTACGTGCATGCATGCGTGTGTGTGTGTGTGTGCGTGCGTGCATGTGTGTGCTGCATGTGCTGCGTGCGGTGCGTGCATGTGTGTGTGGAAAATGCAATCCTTCACCTTTAGTTTGGATAGTGGCTGCTCTTTTTCGCTCCCATTCATTATTTATTCATTTTTTAAATTTATTACATTTATATCATGCCCATCTGGAATATTCTCCCACTGTGGGTGGCATACTACAAATTAAAAGAGTTTTTAGAAGTAACAATATAAAATTAAAACATAAATGATAAACCAAATGGAATAAATTATGGACAAAAACAATTAACATTTCAGTCATGTGCCTTGAAATGGTGAACCTTCAAACAGATTGTGCTCTGGGTTTAAAACATCACTGCCCGACAATGTAACTATTTAATTACATGCCC
Organism: Bradypodion pumilum; assembly: GCA_035047305.1. Classification (NCBI taxonomy): domain Eukaryota; kingdom Metazoa; phylum Chordata; class Lepidosauria; order Squamata; family Chamaeleonidae; genus Bradypodion; species Bradypodion pumilum. The sequence continues at coordinate 41,996,343 of JAWDJD010000001.1, read as the reverse complement.
TACTTTGAATATGCTTTTATTATTTCATACCAATGACTTCCAGCGTAATGCATTATTACAGTTCTCCCCACCAAAAATGGGTGATTTGCAGTGTGTGTGCAAATTGTATGTTTTCCCTCCCACTTTTTCAGGAGCTAGTTTGTTTGATAATGACATTAAATATTAGAAACTATAACAGCTGGTGTGTTTATCCTTACTTGAGTGTATTAACCTCTTTAGCTCCCCTGCCCCCCACCCTTCTTTTTCCAGAAGAAGGATTCGGCATTACAGATTTGATTGTCAGCTGTAGAGGCTGGCGGGCCGATGGGTTGGCTCCCTGACAGAATCTAAAGTCCACCGTAGCAAGTAAACATGGATGACATTGCAGATAGCAAAAGTGCCTGACTTGAGACACATGCAGCTGCTTCTATCAGGGAAAGAAAAGCAAGCAAAGATTAAACTTCGCAGAGGGGAAACACTACAGAATTATTATTATTGTTGTTGTTGTTGTTGTTATTTCTTCTTCCTTTTCTTCCTTCTTCTTTTAATTTTTCTATTTTCTGACTATATACAGCAGGGGTTCCAACCTTTTCATGCCAGGGGCCGGGTCACACTCTCTCAGTCAGCTTCAAGGGCCAAATGGCCATTTTGTCCCAACAACTTCAAAGGGGTAGCCACTTTGTTTCTCAAATGCCCTTGGAGGGGTGGGGGGGCCACATGAAATGGTGCCGGGGGCTGGATCCAGCCCATAGGACTTAGGCTGGGAACCCCTGATGTACAGTGTGGAATTTTTCATGCAAAAAAATCGCTACAATGTCTAAGAATGGAAAGGAAAGGAAAGGAAAGAAGGGAAAGGATATAAGAAAGCTACCTATAGTACACCACTTAGTAGTTATAATCTTTGTAGTTTAGTTTCTAAATTAAATTAGTTTCCTTCCATATGCCACAGTTGCAGGGCAAGCTTCATTATATTTGTTTTGTATTGCTATTTTTTATGCTGTAAACCATCCAGAATGGTGAAATTACCCAGATAGATAGATAGATAGATAGATAGATAGATAGATAGATAGATAGATAGATAGATAGGCTTGTGTAGATGTCATAGGTGTGTAAAACGATTCTGAGAGCAATGGCCAAAATAATGGAGAGGAGTTTATAAAGGATAATTTTGTAACATAATGGCTTGGCCAGCCCTACTAACCAGTAGTGTAACTGAGTCTTACATTCGTTTGTTAAAAAACTAAATTAAACCATAGACTACAATCTTATTGCCACAAGTTATCCCACATAAGGCTGATGATGTAATCAGTCATTATTATTTTGGGGATATTAAATATTTCTACTTTCTTCCCTAATGGTCCAAAGGTTTCTGTTGAATCCCTTTTGTCATCAAAAAGCTGCTGGTGGCTGTGGCAGGGGTCAGAGCTCAGAGGAGTTTTTAATTACTGAAAATCACCACAGCTAGCAATCATCTTGGAGACAATGTTTGTTAATTAAACAGTTCCTCTTGTCTTGTGCCCCCAGTGGCTTTCCCAAAATAACCAGGATTCCATGGAAGCCCCTGGGATTTGGGGGGTGGGTGGGGGTGTAGACGGTTTGTTTCCAAAAAAATGCTGTCAACAGTCTTACATGGCATAATTTATGGTGACATAACTTCAGTCAATGGCTTAAATTTTTTAACCTATTAATTTGAGGGTTAGCAATGCAACCTGTTAAGATGGGGCAAGTAAGCTCAGTGATTGGGGTGGGAGTTGTGCTCCATTCACTCTTGCAGTCTGTACAGATCCTGAAAGCTGATGTTTGGGGGTGATTTCAGTGCTTTTAAAAAAATTGGAAGGAGCCTAAAGAATGAACACTGATGCTCCTGAAATCCTCCTGGAGCAGCAAATAATCCTTGTGATTAAAAAAAGAAATGGGGGGGGGGCGGGGAGAATGCTTGTCCTTCTCAGTGTTAAACTCATACTCTCTTCAGATTTTTACAACTCTTTTACTTCATTTCAGTTTTCTTTTGGTGTTGTTTTTGGTCAACCAATGTTAAATTTTAGCCAGGCTGCTACAAGCAGGCATTAGGTGCCAAATTCAGCATGAATGAGCATTTGGCATTTGATTGTAGTTCCATGCAATTAAACCTACACAAGCAGCAAAATCACATGGTTCAGCTCTTGCTGGATTACACCATTTATGACTGCAGGTGGGGAATCTTTCTCTTTATAGGACAATCTCTCTACATCAGGGAATCTCAACCTTCAGCCCACGGGCCGAATGCAGCTCACAGCATCATTTCATGTGCCCCACCACACCAGGAAGTGTCATGTGGTGTAGGAAGGGCAAAATGGCCACCTGGCCCCTGAAGCTGTCTGAAAGAGCATGACCTGGCCCCTGACTTTAAAAGGTTGAGAACTCCTGCTCTACTTAGTGAAAGACAGAATGATAGGGAAATGATATGGAGGGCTTTATAAAATAATACGCCTCCCCATAGCATTCTAAAGTGGTAGAATCCTGCACAGGGTGTGATGACTGAATTGGCTCCAGAAACAAAATTTATGATTGGATTGTGAATTAGGTTAGGTTATAAAAATTAATGTAATATTTGTGCTGTCATTGTAAAGTTAAGAATTTTGGTCTTCTTAAGTGCTGCAAGTCAAAGATTGGAATTTGAAGCAGGCTTGGTTATGAAGAAATATTTAAAAGATTATTAAAATTGCCAACAAATGGCTTCTACAAGTTCAGGATAGTATTGTATCTGCTGGTCTTGCATCTTATCAAGGTCCAGGGGGCCTCTTTCAAGATAATGCTTTAATTCATAAAGTGCTGTTAGCAGTAGATGGGGTGGCATCTGGCTCTGTAGGAAGGTGCTGTCATTGACTTCAGTGGGTTAATGACTGCAAAAATAGATTAAGTGGAGCCTACTGGCTTTAATACAATTTCCAGGTTCGTGAGCTATGAATTTCAGCTGATATTTGAAGTAGGATAGTTGTCACTTGACCATAGCTGTAGCTAATTTGTGATAGGAAAACCTGTGGATATATAATGATTAGAACTATTCAGAATTATTCAGTATAAAAATAACAAAAGGTAAAGATCTCCCTTGCTCAAAACCCAGTTGTGTCTGACTCTAGGGGGTTTACTATACAAGAAGCAAGTGGCTTTACAACTTAAAAGAAGCTTGCCTCTTCAAACACTTAAATGGCTGCAGAATTTATAAGCCACGAAACTCCACCTTCAGTAGCTCCCTTCTTTGCCCTCGTTGTGCGCATACATGCTGACTATGGATTTGGATTCTCATGGAAAAGCATAACCCTAGCATGCTTTAAGTTAGCATGTTGGCAACTGATATATTAAAAGGGATAACCAGAGAAGGACAGGGTTATCAGCTTTTTTCAAGTGGTTTCAAGCCATGGCTATAAATGTTACATGTGAGCTGTTTCTAGATCTAGTATACAAGTAAGAAATTCTTCAGTTCCTTTGATTCCTCAAGTTAGCCTGCTCAGTTCCAGGAAGAGCTTTATGGCAAGAACAAACATTCTTGAGGATACACAAGAGCAAAACCAAATTAAAAGATGGAGGAAGGAGCTCACTGGGCAAGGAACAACATTAAAGGAGGATATAGCTAAGGAAGTCAACCTCCCCAACATCGCTTGGAGGACCCTGAATAGGCTGAGAGAGTAATTCAATTTAAGAACAACATACTCAAGTGGGGGCCGCTAGCAGACAACAACATATGGTGTGAATGTGAAAAGATACAGAATCCAGCTCATTTATTGGTCTGCTGATTAATGCCAGAATTATGCATCGATGAGGACTTAAATTTGGCTGACAAAAACCCAAGAAAGTGGCTTCATTTTGGCATTCCAGGGTTTGATCGGGACAGGGAAGAATAAGAATAAGTAAGAAATAGTCATTGAAACCAGCAATAAAAAGGAAAATAAACGCATTTCACTGCTGAAAGGTGTTGAAAAGAACAGGAGGAATGGCAAGTGAAAGCTTTTGATGGATCACTCACACCACACCACACCACACCACACCACCCCTCCATGCACTATCCGTTCTGCCACCTGCATTCCTTTATAAAATTAGATCACTTTTTCAAGAAAGTATATTCTTTTTCATCATAGGCCACTGGCAAGCCTCATACTACCTTTTGTGTAGAGCCCCTGCTAACAGAGGTGGAGGAGTATCACTCATCTCCTCCCTTGAGATCATACCTTGCCTCTCTGGCTCTTGATCAGAAAGAAGCAAATGGTTATTTGCTAATAAAATAATTCAGACCTCAAAAATGCTTCCCCCAGCCCATACTGGGGAGACCAGAATGAGTTCAGGTTGCCTCCGTCCACCGGGCAAGCTTTCAAGGATGTAATGTAAAGGTCCGGGGCCATCAGTTCAACAATCCACACCCATTCTCTCTCTCAAAAAGGAGTGATACTGTATTGTGGACAGCTAAGATCATGTAGTTCCTCCAGAAATTTTCCTATGACATTCAAGCATCCCTGTCACACAAACTATTTGGGAAATTAAAGCCAGAGTATAATGTGTGACTCTTTTCTCTACCCAAAATCTCTGCTTTGCAGCCAGACTTTGCATCTGCCTTTAAATCTTTTCAGTAGCCATGGTCACTCTCTGCCTTTATTTACCATCAAGTGTTATACATCTAGTAATGAAGCCTGAACAAAAGAGAAAGAAAGCAGGTGTTCAAAGTTTACTCTGACGCCATCTGCCAGGAAGAAATACTGTACTTATATATTTATTTTATGGAACATAAGGGGCTTAATTGAAAGCTTTTGAAAAAGAAATGAATTATGGCATGTGTACTTGAGAACCTTTTATTCTGGAGCAGCCCCTTCATGAAAACATTGAGGAGAACTGATGAAATGTGCTGCCACAATATTGTATTTTCTCTTGCCCTACCTTTTCTATGAGAAATAGAGAAGTCTACAGAAAACTGGAATCACACCCAAACGATAGTGCCCAGAATCTGTGAAAATGTTAAAAACAACCAACCCTGAAAATGTATTCTGATTTTTCAGGTACAAGACATTTGTCTATATGTACTCTATGTTACATTTTTACTATATCTTTCCTCCAGTAAGTTCAAGACAGCGAATGTGGCTCTCCTTCACCCCAGTTTCCTCTTAAAGCTCAATGTAGGATTTTTTTCTAAAAAAATACATGACTGGACCAAGCCATCTCTTGAAAAGGCAATATAGATCTTTTGTGGTGGACACTTTTGAGAGCGTCCAAGTAAGCTGCATCAAACAGATGTCACCTAAGAGCCTGTGGCATCTGTCCACAGGTGAAGGAAGTTAACTGCAGATTGGCTGCTCGCAGACATGGAGGTTCAAATTATAAATTCTCTGACTCTTCCTTTCTGTGACATCCAAGTAGGAAAACCAGTTGTCGCCAATGGAATTATGGCTTCATTGGTAACAAAAATTACAACATGATGTCAGAACTGCTGGGAATATGGGCAGGTACAGAACTCATTTGAAGAGTTAAGAGACAGAGCCAAAGGGTGGGTCATAGTTGTGGTAGGGAACTTTTGCACAATCACTATTTTACTAGTAAGGTAAAGGTCACCCTTGCTCAAAAGCCAGTCATATCTGACTTTATAGTTCAGTGCTCATCTCTGTTTACAGCCAAAGAGTTAGTGCTATCTGCTTCTGCAGACATTTCCGTGTACATGTAGCAGGCATGCCTTGACACTACAATGCATGGAACGCTGTTTACCTTCCCAGTGAAGTGGTACCTTTTTATCAACTTGAAATTTCTTGCTTTCGAACTTCTAGGTTGGCAGGAGCTGGGACAAAGATGGGAACTCATTCCGTCCTGCAGTACTCAGGAATCGAACTGCTGACCTCCCACTTTCCAGTTAGCATCTTAGCCACTTGAGCCTATCCATTATATACTGGTTATGCTATTTTCCCTGCTGAGCTATATGTTAGTGACATAGCCAGCCTTTGCATTCACATCTTGCAATAACTAAGTTCTCAAAAGGTTAGAGCTATGCGGTATGCCCATGATGACTGCTAAGAGCTGAAGTGCAGCCGAATGGGGAACTGTGTGCTGTTGTGAAATGCAAATCATCTGTTAAAATACAGGATGTCTGGCAAACCTACAGGAAGTTATGATTCATCTTCCACTCTCTTTTTAAAGTGGTTGAACAGCTGACTCCAGAAGTGGTAGTTATAGGTTAGGCCCGGTGTCATATATTTTTCACAATAGGGCTCTGACTTTTCATCTCTCATTCAAAAGACTAACTTTCTTCCATTGATTCATTTCTTGAAGCACACTCCTATCAATAGGCTGAAGAGTGAGTGTTATATGGAAGGGATTGTACACTTTAAATCAGTCTGGTCCTCAAGTCAGACTATGGCATGTAGTGATTATCACAAGCTCTGATTCTTTCTTTGTCTCTCTTCCCCCACTGGTCTTTCTTTTTCCTTTAGCCGAAATCACATAAATGTTTATGGCTTTCCTGTCCATTTAGCTGCACATCAAGAATGTAACTTCCCAAAGCTGAGGTGTGAAAACAAAGGACTGGTCATAGCTGGCTTTATTCCAGCCTCTATCAAAAAAAGCCAAACTCCTTAGGTACCTGAGATGTGTGGGGTGGAGGCAGAAAACTGAGTATCTACCTAATCCAGTGATGGCCAACCTTGGCACTCCAGGTGTTCTTGGACTTCAATTACCAGAAACCTAAGTGAGCATTCCTACTGACCAGGGCTTCTGGGAATTAAAATCCAAATCAATGCAGCCTTAGATGGTTTTCTGGGATAGAGTGTGACTCAACAGTGCAACTAATTCAGATGAGAAAAGAGCCCTGGTGGCACACTGGTTAAGCTGCTGTATTGCAGCTTAATGGCTGAAAGTGAAGACCTAAAGAGGCTCTTGCTTAGGTTGAAAGAAGAGAGTGCAAAAGCTGGCTTGAGACTTAACATCAAGAAAAATAAGATAATGGCAACAGGCCCTATCACTCCCTGGAAAATAGATGGGGAAGAAGTAGAAGCAGTGACAGACTTTACATTCTTAGGATCCAAGATCACTGCAGATGGAGATTACAGCCATGAAATAAAAAAGGCGACTAACTCTTGGGAAGCAAGCTATGAGAAAATTGGGGAACATAGTTAAAAGTAGAGACATCACCTTGCAAACAAAAGTCCGCATAGTTAAAGCAATGGTATTTCTGGTAGTAATGTATGGTTGTGAGAGCTGGACCATAAGGAAGGCTGAGCGCAGAAGAATAGATGCCTTTGAGTTGTGTGCTGGAGGAGAGTTTTGAGAGTCCCCTGGACAGCGAGGAGAACAAATAGATCAATTTTAAAAGAAGCTAAAGTATGTTGAATATCAGATGAAAAGAGAGGATTCACTTGAGAAACCCTTGGTGCTGGGAAAGGTCGAGGGCAAAAGAAGAAGGAGGTGGCAGCGAATGAGATGTCTAGATGACATTGTTGACACAGTGGGCACAAAGCTGGACCAGCTGAGGAGGATGGTAGAGGATAGGCGTGCCTCGCGTGCAGTGGTCCATGGGGTCAGAATCGTGAAGGGTCAGGATCAACTGTGCAATGGAACAAAACAACAACAAAAATTGCAGCAAAAACTGCTGACATTGTAAGTTCGATCCTGATGTGGGCTTATGGTTGACTCAGCCATCCATCCTTCCAAGGTCGGTAAAATGAGTTCCCAATATGTTGAAGGTAAAATGCTAAATACCTTGTGAACCTCCTAGAAAGTGCATTAGGCACAGTGTGGTAGAATATAAGTGTAATTGTTATTGCTGTTGCTATAGATATTGGGTGGTCAAGGTGTGGTATTCCAGGTGTTGGATCATCACAGGCAACACTAGCTAGAACTGTTTGGCACCACAATCTAGCAAGCTCTGCAGGGCTGCTCTTTACGCATCTGTGAATTAATTTGTCATTGGTTTAGGGTTTCTGCATTCGCTGGTATGGTTTAAATTCTGCTCTGGGTTCGTGTTTTTGGGAGGGGGGTGTTTTTTGCCCTTGCACTTTGTTGCTGTTTTTCATAATATGGTTTCATAAGAATATAAGCATCACAAACCAAAAATCTGTCTAACCCAGCATTCTGTTTCCCAGAGCAGCCAGTTACACCATGAGTTCACAAGTACCTGGTAGCCCCATTTAATTGGCTGGGAGATCCCAGCAAAGAGAAGACAAAACAAAACAAAAATCTTACAGGGAATGACAAGAAAGACAGAACGTTTTATATCCCTAGGTTGAAAACTTTGCTTGTAACAATTACAGGGTGAAGATTTGTGCTTTACATATTTGGGTGGAATACATCTGATTTTGGATGATGTTTCCTGGCCAAAACTTTGAGCAACATGCTAATTGCCAGGGAGAGGAGATTTATGAGTAATACTTTGCAGCATGAAGGAGCAGTCTTTTGAAGAGACTTAAGTGGCAGTTTCCCCTCTACTTGCAGTGGGTGTGATTTCCTTAGAGAACAGCTTGGAAAAAAGTTAGGGAATCCAAGGCATTTTGTCGCTGATGACGGTTCCTTTGTTTTGCTATACAAATGTTTTTTCATCTCTCATTCAAATGTTTTTTAAAACATTTTTTTTAGTTGTTCAGTGAATACAAACTGTTATTTTTATCATTTCCTTGTTGAAGTTTCTAACAAGTAGAAAAAGATGGACGGTAATCAAAACATAACATTTACGGTTACAGATCCTAGCAAGAGGGTAATAGGAAAGAAATAAGAGCTTATTCATTTTTAAAAGGAGGAGTAAAAAGATTAGAAAATAGATAATCTTAGGGTGTATCTTGACTGTCAAAATAATTGAGTTTCCAACATTTTTTGTTTTTGTTTTAAATTGAATTTTTGGGGTATTGTTATTGCTTATTGTCTATAATTTATTCTGATTGGTTTATTGTTTGTTGTTTTCATGTATTATATTATGTTTAAATGTATATTGTTATTTGTAAAAAAATATTTTAATCTGTTGTACAGTGCTCAGTCTGACCAGGTTATTCTGCTATGGTGATAGAGTAGTCCAGGGGTCTGCAAACCTGCCTCTCCAGATGATCTTGGCCTCCAATTACCAGAAACTGAAGTCAGCACAATTGCTGATCAGGGCTTCTGGGAACTGAAGTCCATGAACATCTGGAGAGCCAAGTATGCAGACCCCTGGAGTAGACCACAGTTGTTAACTAACCTGACAACCCTGAGGACTAATTGCCTTGGATGGTGAAGTCCACAGAGAAGGGTGATGGTCCCCAAGTGGATTGAATCTCATTTGAATCCATCGTGATGGAGGGCAGCAGCTGGTTCTTTGGCTGTAAAAGAGATGAACACTGTACCCTAGTATCAAATACAATTGGTTTTCGAGCAAGGGCAACCTTTACCTATAATGTCTTTTTATTGTTTACATGTGTAACAAATAGATACCAAATGCTGAAAAACAGATGTTGTGTGTGTGGAATTCTTAAGTTTCAAATTCTATGTGATAAGAATTGGAGTTGCCCTTGAAGACAGTATGGAAGCTGTAGCAGGTACAAAATGCTACTGCACAGTTGGTTTGGGGCAGGTGGAATGCAGGTGGCAGAATGGATAGTGCATGGAGTGGTGGTGTGGTGTGGTGTGGTGTGAGTGATCCATCAAACATTTGATCATATCTGCCCAGTGCTGCTGCTGCTGCTTCTGCCATGACTAGTGTAGTAGCCTTTCTCAAGCCACTTCCTCAAGGTTTTCTATGAGTACAATTGAGAACAATATATCTGTATCGCATATTAACAAAATTACATATATACAAAATTACAAAGTCATAATCAAATGTTGGATCATTTGCTAACATTGCACATTTCGATGTCTCTTAGCAGGTAAATCTTATAGCATAACATGCAAGGAGGAAAAACCATTGCAGCTCATTAGTTCCATAAAAGATATGGTGTTTCCTTACCTTAGTAGTGTTGTGTATGTAACTGTATCACTTTAAGAATGTCTGAATGTAACCTGACAATGATCACAATGTAACTCAGCTGTTAAAGGAACGCGAGCTAGCTACCCATAGAGGGCAGCTGCAAGCGTTCAGCTCACATGGTTCAAATTCCCCCAATCACTGGCAGCTGCGGGAACCTTCCCGCGCAAGGAACACCTGGAGAAGAAGGGCGTGACTCAGAATGATGTCACGCAGGTAGCAGCCAATACGCTACCATGTAACCCTTTTCAAATGTATTGTTGCAGTATAAAAGGAGCTGTACCTCTGCCATTACCACATGTTCATCCTGACCATCATGCAATAAAGCTGTGTTTTAGCCCTCACTGCAGCTCCTTCTTTGTCTTCTGTGCAAGACACTAAAAGTAGTAAAGCATCATTCATTTTACTCTTATTATTATTTATCTTATTTGCATCAACAGCAATGAATGAATGAGCTAGCAAGCAAGCTTTTCCACGACACCTACATTTCACAATCTCGATTTCCAGCACTAAATGGAGGATCCTATCATTTTTCAATTCAAAGAAATGGAGAAGGCCACTGACCAAATTATTGCCTTTCCCCTTCTCTGGATCTATCTATCTATCTATCTATTTATTGCATTTTTATACTGCCCATTTGGGAAAGTTCCCACTTATTCATTCTTAAATAGTAGACTTTCTTAGCTCAACATGTATGGCTGAATGTTCCTTTGTTTTCCAGGAATCGAATTAGGTTACTTTACTATACAAATGTAGAGTGTAGTCCTCACTCATCCCTATAAATTACACAGTGAGGGTTTTTCTGAGTAACTGAGTAGAATGTTTGCATGTAGAGTTCCTTATTCTTATTAGCGGCTACCCTTGTGCCTTCATAGCAATTTGCTCTGTAGACAATAACAGGTGATCATTTTACTTATCTCTCGTGTTGGAGAAAATATTACCTGATGAGCTCTGCAAATCACAAATTGTTTGCTGCTATTCAAGCCACAAAAATAGGACACACCAATGTTGTTTTTTACGGTCAGATGGCAACCCTAACCATTTTTCACATAATGATATTTCAGACTTGTTTTATATAATCTGCATTCACATCATATTTGTTCCAACAGTAAAGTGCCACCCTCCCTTTTTTTACCTTACTAAATGTCCTTGAGATTTATTTAGGAATTACTTTCTAATCTGCAATATGTCACTAAAGATTAGAGCCAGGTAGGTCTGGAAAAAGAGGATTCTTCATCTTGTTTTGCAAAATAAGCTAAGCAACTTTATAAAATACACACAAAAATTAATCTAGAAAATCAAGTTTAAGTTATAGGAGGGAAAAAAGTTAAGGGGGAAAGTTATGGGGAAAAAAATAAAAAATGATTGGGGGGGGGAATGTTACTCAGGCTTAATCTGAGTCAGGGATCAACCCTCCCCATCTGTTTGTTTATTTTTAAGGACTCAGGTTCTTTGGAACAACAAGCCACATATACATTGGGTATATGGAATCTATTTCCCCAAACCAGGAGAAAAACATAGTTATCTCATACATGCTCTGAATTTCAGGAGAAGGTGGAAGCTATCTAATTAGGCCAATGTCCAATATTTTTAGATCAGAGACAGAGCATAAAAGTTTTGAACATGAAATGCATTTTCTCTCGATCGACCTGGAAAGGCATTGCTATATTTCATTTCTGTTTCTAATCTGCCCCAATAGCAAAACAAATTCAGTTCAATCCTTTCCACACATTCTAGGGACCACAGATGGAAAGAAATCTTTTTTCCAGTGCCCCTGAAGGTTTGTTGGGTTTTGCAAATATATAAGATTTTGTGTATTTTGAGCTTCTGGACACACACTTATTTCTCTTTATCTTTGTAATGGTGCTTGTGAGGGTTGAATAAATGGACATCATGTATAATAGATAATGCAGGTTCCCCCATATCCAAGCATTCAGTAGCCACTGTTTCAGTTATCTGTGGGTTTAAAATATTCAATAATATTCTATGGCATATTATCAGAGCTGGCAACCAGAGGCCACTGTCTGCATTGTAAATATAGAGTTTGCTATTATCTGTGGTTTCAGGTATTCACAGTAGGTTTTGTAACATATCCTCCATAGATAAGTGGGGTCACCTGTATTTGAAATATTCATATGTTCCCCACTGAAACATATCTTAAACATATTGACCATTCCCAAGAGCAATATATTGGTGCACAAGGTATTGTTGGATTTTTTGTTATTCCTTTGTAGATACAGGAAAAGTTTTATTAAGCCATTTAGTATAAAAAACAATCATTTTAGGATGAACAATCTCCTCTCACTGATAGCCAGTATTAGTGCCTGCAAGATTGCTATTTTAACAGTGTCTATATGCATGGGTAACCCTTGCATTTGCCATGCTGAAAGCAATGTTTTGATCCTGTTCAGTTATTTAGAAAGTATGTGTTCACTATACACAATGAGGGGAGCATGGCAAATCCACCAGCCACCTTTATTGTTGCTTTTGTCAGTTGAGTCTGAAGAGGGGGGATACCTTTCTACCTATATAGGCTCTCAACATGAGAATAACCTCCAATTACTTGTATACTTGTATATAGCGGGTACCGAGGGGCGGGCCGCACCCGGGGAACGCGGGGCAGATGCTTAGTATCTGTCCCTCGTTCCAGCCCCACGGTTACACCTCTAGGTCCTGAGCAGCTGACCCAGGGTGACCCTGTCCTTAGGCTGCTGCTGATGAATGCCAGGTCGGTATGTAATAAGGCCCCCCTGATACAAGACTCTATTATGGGGGAGCGGGCCGACTTGGCATGTATTACTGAGACCTGGCTGAGACCAGAGGATGGGGTTCCTCTGTCAGAAATGTGTCCAGCTGGGTTCAGTATTTGGCACCAGCCTAGGGATAAGGGTAAGGGCGGTGGCGTCGCCATCATAGCCAGGGAGTCACTGGGAGTCACCAGGGCTACTGCTCCACAAATTCTGGGTTGTGAGGCCCTGCTTCTGTGTCTGGGCTCTAAGGGTCAGTTGGGAGTCTTACTCCTGTACCTGCCCCCTTGCAGGGTAAGGGACTCCCTGCCTGAGCTCCTCGAGGCCGTCTCAGCGTTGGCGTTGGAGTTCCCTAGACTGATGGTTCTGGGGGACTTCAATTTACCCTCGCTGGGGACTGGCTCCGAGGTGGCTCAGGAGTTCATGGCTTCCATGGCAGCTATGGACCTGATTCAGGTAATTCAGGGCCCGACCAGGGGCAGTGGCCACACACCAGATTTAATCTTTTTGTCGGAGCGGTGGCAGAGTGATCTGAGATTACGGAAATTAAACATAACACCTGTGCCATGGTCAGATCACTATTTGGTGGCTCTAGACTTCCTGGGTACGTCGCTTCACCGTAGGGAGGCAGGGCCTATTAGAATGGCCCGCCCCAGGCAACTGATGGATCCTGATGGATTCCAGAGGGAACTGGGGGATTTTCCTCTGGATCGGCAACACGATTCGCCCGAGGCACTGGTCGACCTGTGGAACAGGATGACAACAGCGGCCTTGGATGAAATCGCACCACTACGGCCTCTCAGAGCTCATCGAGCTAGGTCATCTCCATGGTTCACAGATGAACTGCGGGAGCTCAAACGGGCAAAGAGACGCCAAGAGCGCCGCTGGGTGAAGACCCAGAGAGACTCCGATTGGACACTAGCTAGGGCCGCTATTAGGGCCTATCTAGTGGCGATGGAGGTGGTGAGGCGACAATACTTCACCACCCTTATCGCCTCCGCTGATAATCGCCCAGCCACCCTGTTCCGGGTTACCGGGTCTCTCCTTGGTAGGGGGACCCCGGTGCCCGGTTGGCAGGGGTCGGCTGAGGACTTTGCTGACCATCTAGTGGAGAAAATCGATCAGATTCGCTCTGGGTTTAATCCTGGCGTGGATGGGGAGAGTCCGGAGGGAGCTGGAGCACAGTCTTGCCATGCCATCTGGGACCGGTTTGATCCAGTTGCCCCTGATGAAGTGGACAGGCTCCTTGCAGCTGTGCGCGCCACTACCTGCCCTTTGGATCCCTGTCCCACCTGGTTGGTGAAAACCTCCAAGGCAGTGACAGGTGGCTGGGTTGGGGCTGTGATCAATGCATCATTGCGGGAGGGGGTGTTTCCTGCACCTTTAAAACATGCTTTGGTGCGCCCCCTCCTGAAGAAATCTTCCCTCGACCCAGCTGTCCTAACTAACTATAGGCCTGTCTCAAACCTCCCCTTTTTAGGGAAGGTGTTGGAGAAGGCAGTGGCGTGTCGGCTGCAGGGGGTACTGGATGAAGCGGATTATCTGGACCCTTTTCAGTCAGGATTCAGGCCTGGATATGGTACCGAGACGGCATTGGTCGCACTGATGGATGATCTCTGGCGGGAGCGGGACGGTGGTCACCCATCCGTCCTTGCTCTTCTTGACCTCTCAGCGGCTTTCGATACCGTTGACCATGGTATCCTTCTGGAACGGCTCCGAGGTTTGGGAATCCAGGGTACTGTGTAGTCCTGGTTTTCCTCATTTCTGAAGGGTCGGTCCCAGTCGGTGTGGTTGGAGAGTGAGAGGTCCAGTCTTAGGCCCCTCAAATGGGGGGTTCCTCAGGGCTCGGTGCTCTCTCCTCTCCTATTTAACATCTACATGAAACCGCTGGGTGAGATCATTCGTTCCCATGGGGTGCAGTACCATCAGTACGCGGATGACACTCAGTTGTACATCTCGGCCCATGGGGACCCCAGTGATGCTGTCAAAGTCCTTTCCAGATGCCTGGAAGCTGTGGGGGTCTGGATGGGGGCTAACGGGCTACAATTGAATCCCAGCAAGACTGAGTGGCTATGGATAGGGGGTCCTGCGTTAATCCGGGAGCTTCCATCGTTGGTTCTGGATGGGGCTATTTTGCCCCAGACAGACCCGGTGCGCAACTTGGGGGTCCTCCTGGATTCACTGCTACTGCTAGAAGAACAGGTGGCGGCTGTGACCAGGAGGGCTTTCGCCCAACTTCGGGTGATTCGCCAGTTGCGCCCACTCCTGGACCGGGACTCCTTGCTCATGGTCACCCATGCTCTGGTTACCTCCAGACTAGACTATTGCAATGCGCTCTACATGGGGCTGCCCTTGACGACCATTCGGAGGCTACAGCTGGTCCAAAATGCGGCTGCCCGGATGGTGATGGGGTGTGGCCGTTATGCTCATGCTTCGCCACTGCTCCGGGAGCTGCACTGGTTGCCAGTATGTCTCCGGGTGCAATTCAAGGTGCTGGTTTTGACCTTTAAAGCCCTATATGGTAGTGGGCCAGGTTACCTAAGAGACCGCATCGCCCTGAGGACGTCTGTCCGTCCAACCAGAGCGGACCGGAGGGGCTCTCTAATTGTTCCATCAGCCAGAGGGGCTCGCCTCTCTGGCACAAGGAGGAGAGCCTTCTCCGTGTCTGCACCGGCCCTCTGGAACCTCCTGCCAACAGAATTACGTCTTCGGACGGAGTTGCTGCCTTTCAGAAGGGATCTTAAAACCTGGCTGGCAGGTCAAGTGTGGGGTGCAGGTGGAAGGGTAACCACCATGGGGTGGTTGGTGTAGAGGAACTCTTCCCCATGGTGCCTTTTCGATCCTGCAGCCCTTGCTTTTTAGGGGGTGGGTAGTCTTAACTTTTTTTACTGTTTTAACTGTTTTTAGGATTATTGTTGTATTTGTGAATATTGTCTGTAAACTCCTTGGATTGCCCTGGGGTTACTTTTTATGTTGTTAGCCGCCCAGAGTCGGCCTTGTGTTGAGTGGGCGGGATATAAATTGAATAAATAAATAAATAAATAAATATTCTGGCTCAGAAAAACAGAATGACCGTCTTCCAGATTGTCACTTTCACACAAAGAAAGTAACAATGAAGGGAGACCAGTTCGTATGGAGGACACACATTTTTAGAATAACTGAACAGGGACAAGAACTAGAAAAATGCACTGATGATATCAGATACAACACACCTCTTTCTTTTCTTGTATGAGTGTGGGATGGATGAAAACCTCCAAACTAAATTGGGAGGTTTATTCACATGCACAGCAATTCACTTACGTGGATCCCAAGATTCAGTGGGTAGGATCCTGTCCAACAAGTGGCAGCACAAGGACATGGACTAATGCAGGTCACAGGGTTGTTTACAGCTTCACGCCACTCTGCCTCACCTTAATTTTGCCAGCCAATAATGAGCTATCTAGTCAGTGATGCACTGTGAAATATTTTACTACCCACTCAGCGGGCATGGCTATCAGTGGCCGTGTCTATCTGTGGGCATGGCATCAAACCCCACCCCACCCCACCCCCAAGAAAAGAAGAAAGAAACCTACCTTGCTGTCTTGCTTCACGGAGATGAGGAGCAGGAGTCCTAGAGAAGCGGAGCTGCTGGGAGGTGAGCAGGGCAGGTTGGTGGGCTGGCGTTGGCTGGCCTCCCCTTCCCAGCACCACCGGAAATGCATCCCTGCTGGCGGCGCTGCTGCAAGGTGAGTGGGGTGAGTTGGTGAGCTGGCTCTGGCTGGCCTCCCCTTCTCAGCACTGCTGTAAACGCGTTGCATTTGCCTTGCCTGAAGGGAAGTGCAGAGATGAAAGCATGCCTTCAGCCCTGCGTGAGGCAAATGGGACGCGTTTCCGGCGGCGCTGGGAGGGGGAGGCTGAGAGGTGGGCATGGTCAACCAAGTGGGCATGGCTTGAATTTCTACTACCGGTTCGTCAGAACTGGTGAGAATTGGCCACAGTACAACACTGTATCTAGTAATGGGGTTTGGGACTTGCCCATAGGGGTCTGGAGCTTTCTGGGTCTTCTGGCCTCAACCTCAGGATCCTGCACTATGTTGGGCCGCATTGCAGGAAGGGGTGGTTTCCAGTGAACAGTTAATAAAGCTGCAGCCCTAGTTTAATCTAATAGCTGAAGTCTGTGTGTTTATTCCTAGCTGGGGGGGGGGGCGGGTGCATAGTAGCTTTGGGAATCTTTACATGCTTTCTCTAAACAAAAAAGTTGGTGCATATTTTTAAGCAGTATGCATCATTTATATTCTACAAATGCACACATGAGTTTATCTGTTGTTTCATTTGTTTGAAACAAACCACCAGTCTTGCAACTGTGTAGATTTCTAAGGCAAGACATATTTGATGTGGCAACACATCTCAAGAAGTACAAAATATACACCTGTATTGATAATTTCAACAAGATTCCCTTGCTCTTCCTATAATTTGTAAGGTCTGTTGAGATAGCAGCTCGATAGAGTTTTTATCGGGATATTAAAACAAAAGAAAAATTAGACAAATCACTTTAATATGTGTGTAGCATACCGGGGAGCAAAAAGCACAGAATGAGAACATCAGCCCTTTCCTGTTTACAAATTTGTTGTTGTGGCAAATAAAACTTGTGTAGGTTTTTTTTCCCTTCAGTTCTTTTGTGCTTTTTTTGGCACTCAGAACACACAGAATAGCAGTCACAAATCATAAGTGTCATACTTTTGTCACCAGAAGTTGAAGAAGTCTACAGAGTTCCAATTTGGATGCAAATCCCCGAAGTCCCACCTCCCGCGATTCACATCAAAATCAACTTTGAAAATGGTTTTGATATTGGACGCTGCTGTCAAGATGAAACTTTCATTCAACTGAAGCCATCCCACTCCAAGAAAGCTTCTGCTTCTATTCAACACAGTTCTTGGCTTTCATTTTAACCCCAAGGTTTTCCTTCTTTCTCATTTGTAACACATTACTAATACAATAACAACTGGCATTACTAGCTGATAACAATAGAGAAAAGGCTTAAAAGAAAGGTAATGGAAGCCCTTTTGACTTTTCCCTAAATACAGTGTGTCATGTTACTGTTCTTCTTGAAGTTTTTATTTTAAATGCTTCTGAAAATGTTTGTTTGTCGTTTACATTTTCTCTATTGTCCTCATTTTCTCTCACTTAACCTCACTGACTTCATTCTTAATCGGAGAATAAACAAAGCCAAAAAACAACAACATTGTGGCACTTTAGAGACTAACTGCTCCATTTTAATGTTAGCTTTCGTGGATCAAGTCCACTTTGTCAGACTGGAGGCTTCATGGCATCAATGTATACACATCAGGTACAGAGGTACAGAATATTTAGCATAACAGATAAGTATACAAATCAATGTGTTCTTTTTACAACTGGTAATACCTGTTGACTTCATTCTGTTACTAATATTGATTAGCTACATAAGAGCACAACTTAGTCAGGTTAACCATCTGAGTCCTGACATAGGAATACTAAAAAATATTGTTTTTAGGATTGAACTTTTTATTGCTTTTGGGAAGAACATTGGATTAATCGTCAAACATGGAAGTTTAGGGCAGGAGATACAAAAACTGTTTGGATTTTACCTGAAAGAGAATGTACATTATTTTTCTTTATAACAACAAGGGCTAGCTCAGAAGCATACTGTTTAATATTCAAGGCAAGAATGACTCATGGTGGCCATATTTTCTCTGTTAGGAAGGATAGTTCTTCATAAAGAGGGCTGGCAAAAATCAATCCTGTTTGGCTTTTCTTTTAAAGATTCCTGTTTTCTTTTAAGGAATCCTGAGCAAGATGCATAGGTAATTAGAAAATAATTTCTAGTTTTGCATCTATATGCATAAAGTGGAATGCCCAGTATAGTAGTGGGTGGAATAATGGACTGGGGACCTGGGTTCAAATCCCCATTCATCCAGGGAAGCTCACTGGAGATATGAAAAAGGTAAAACCACTACATAAATATCTCACTTATCTTGAAAGCCCTATTAAGGCTGATTTAAGTCTGTTCTGACTTGATGACACAAAACAACAATACATAAATTAGCAAATATAGCATCTTCTTTCATTCTCTTTTTTGTTGATACTGTACATTCCTTCCATTTAATTGATTGATTGATTGATTGATTGATTGATTGATTGATTGATTGATTGATTGATTGATTGATTGATTGATTGATTGATTGATTTTATATACTGCCCAGCTGGCCAGATCATTACTCTGGACAGTGCACATAAAGTACAAATAAAAACATAACATTGATAAATTTCCCTCAACAGTAGTACTTGATCTGCAAGTAGCCACCCTAAAAAACACCATTTCATTTAAACCATTATAACTTTATGCTAAAACCAAGTTCTTTGAATTTGCATTCCCTAGCAAAATGTTTCTTTATTTTGATTTATTAAACATATACATCACTGAAATCCTGCTGCTTAGTGAATTAAGTAGCAACTAGAGTGACCCATTGAATCAGTGGGGATTTGGTGAAATAACACCTCCTTAAAATTAGGTTTACTCTAGTTGTTGTATAATATATACTGTGGAAATTGCAGTATATTCTACACAGTGCAAATGGGTACCAATTGGATTAAATTATTTATTTAACATTTTTATTCCCTGCCATAGACGTACTGGGGAAACACCAAGTTTGCCCCTGAGAGTATGACATTGAAGCTCCCGTAGCATCAAAAACAATTCTAGAGTACCTTCTCAATTCACGCAAGCAGCCATTTGTTTATTTCCTAAACTCTCTGATAATACTTTTCCTGAAATGTGGCAGTCTGCAAACCTTAGAACAAATATTTGTTGTTGTGTGTTGTTAAGTCATCTTTGACCTATGGCAACCTTATGAATGAGAGATCTCCAAAATGCCCTGTCCATAATAACCTGTTCAGCTTTGATAAAAACAAGTCTGTGTCTTCTCTCATGGAGTCAAGCAATCTCAGTTTCCATCTTTCTCTTTTAGATTAGAATAGATTAGAAGTTTATTTATACCCAGCCCTCCTGGTACAAGCACCACTCAGGGTGGCTCACAATATATAGAAGATGTTTAACACAATGTCAAAATATATCATGCATCATACGCAATATCACAATATATAAAGCACAATATTCACTAAATACAATACAATACAATGAATACATTTCAGACGGAGCCCAGGCTCAATGTCACAGACGGAGCCAGGACTCAACATCTCAGACAGAGCCTGGGCCTCAACTTAGGAAGGCCGAAAAGGAAAAAAGCCAAAGGGAGGCAAGACACGGCGCTCGGCTGCCCCCGTGGCTGTGGCCAGTCTTCTCCCATCTCGGGCTGGTGGCGTGGGCCCGGGAGAGACGCAGCGGGGTCCCTTAGCAGCAGCGGCTCCAGCATCCTTTTCAAACCCTCCTGGCAGGTGGAGCCAGGAGGCATGATGCCGGCAGCCCCAGCTGTTTTGGGTCTCCCATCCTGGGCTGGTGGCGGGGGCCCAGGAGAGATGCGGCGGGGTCCCTGAGCGGCAGTGGCTCCGGCAACCTTTTCAAATCCTCCTGGTGGGCAGAGCCAGGAGGGATGATGCCGGAAGCCCCAGCTGTCTTGGGTCTCCCAACCCGGGCTGGTGGCGTGGGCCTGGGAGAGATGCAGTGAGGTCCCTGAGTGGTGGCGGCTCTGGCATCCTTTTCAAACCCTCCTGGCAGGCGGAGCAAGGAGGGATGATACTGGCAGCCCCAGCTATCTTTGGTCTCCCATCCTGGGCCGGAGTTCCTGCTGTCTTCCACCTTTCCCAGCATTATTGTCTTTTCCAATACTGCCTTCTCATGATGTGCCCAAAGCAGGACAGCTTTAGCTTCATTGTATTTGCCTCCAGCGATAGTTCAGGCTTCATTTGCTCTAAGCCTGTTGTGTATTGAGGCACAATTGCAAGTAGTGCGGGCAACGCCTTGCAAGAGGAAAATGGTGGTTTCCCACTATATAAATTAGGAGCCTAAAGTGGTGCGAAAACCCCCTGCACAGAGCGTGCTCATTATGCTAATCCAAGCCTTGTGATTGGTTACAGTTTGGGTTCAATACATACATACATACATACATACATACATACATACATACATACATACATACATACTGCATGTGTGCGTGGGTGTACACACACACACACACACACATATATGTATGTATGTTTCTGTATATATATTGAACTACCCAGGCCCATGATGGCAAAACCTTGGCACTCCAGGTGTTCTTGAACTTCAATTCCCAGAAGCCCAAGTCAGTTCTCCTGCTGATCAGGGCTTCTGAGAATTGAAATTCAAGAACACCTGGAGTGCCAAGGTTCGCCATCTCTGACCTAGGCAATATTGCACAAGTGCCAAGAGGTTCATTTCTTTCACTTCTTGTGGTCATTCTTTTCCCCAGGAATAAACACAAGGTTGCACGAGTTTATAAACAACTCCTATACAAAATGGCATCTTTCCTGTGTAGATTTTACCAGAAAAGGCAATCAGTTGTGCATTACTTTTATGCAAAACTGCAGATGCAAAACAGGGACAGAAAAACGAGTGGGGGGGGGGGATGAAGCAGGCTCTTGTTTTCATGGGAAGCCAGGAAGTCATACTGCTGCAAAGAGAAGTCTCTACATGTAGGTATGGACACAGAATCCTTTTTTGAGTTCTTCTCACATCTTGAGTTATGTGAATGTTTAGAGTGTCCCTGTGCAATTGAATTGTTAATTGTTAACTGGAAGGGCAAGCAGAACTATACTGGCAGTGAGTAAATTTTGGCTGGTGGTGATAGAACCTGTCCTGTAAAATTACATATTAGAAGCTGCCTTGGAAGCATTTTACCATATAAAATGACCAGTTCGGTCAGTTAGTTACATGCTGTCTAGTTGGAACAGACTTATAGCGACCCTAATAGGGATGTCAAGGTATTTAAGCAATGGCATTGTCAGTTCTGGCTGTGGTGGTTTAGTGGTTAAGACGCTGAGCTTGATGACCAGAAGGTCAGCAGGTCAGCAGTTCAGGACCCAAATGCTGCACAACAGGGTGAGCTCCCACCTCTGTCCCAGCACCTGCCAACCTGCCAGTTAGAAAGCAAGAAATTGTAAGTAGATAAATAGGTACTGCTTCAACGGTAATGGAGTAGACCATACAGCCAGCGACTCAACACCGAGTGTTGGGTGGCGGTAAATAACATGACTTCCTAAAGGGGCCAAAGACTACGGGTGGATGAGACCCTTTAGGTGGGGTGATGGTCCCCCTCAGTGGAGGAAATGCCACTGGAAACCATCATATTGGGCCCGACAGCAAAATGAGAGGAGGAGGAACTCTGATTCCCAACAGTCACAGAGGCAGAACAGGCCATGCCAGATGGACTGGGTATGAAGGAGTACTTTGATAATCTCCTCAAGGATGCGGCAGTCTGTTGCAGTCCTGGTGTTAAATCTGCATGTCTCATTTCATATGTGCCGCAGGAGATGGCTCCGTGATCATAGTGTGTGGGTCATTTCATGGCAAGCTGGGCTACACCATATGAATACAAATTCATGCTAATGACATTTTTCCTGCTTCAGGGGAAAAATGCATTCTCAGATATGTGTTGCAGCCAACAACAATGACTGCTTCAACAGGAGAGGTAACAGCATACCGTGCACTCCAACATCTAGTTATGCCTGCCACATGACCATGGAAATGTCGACAGATGGAGATGGCCCTGGTTCTTTGGCTGTAAACAGAGATGAGCAAAGATATGACTGGCTTTTGAGCAAGGGACCTAGCTTCAATACCAGTTCCACTTCCCCAGTCGGTTTCCATGGCCAAGCAAGGATTCAATTCCTCATCTCCAGAGTCCTATTCTATCATACCACACTGGGTACAAGTTGACCTATGAAGTTAGTAAATACAAACATGGATGGTTTCCAAGAATATCAGTCTTAGTCTGTTGTGGTAAAGGAAGCAAGGAATTCTGGGGTACCTCAAAAGCTAAGAAAGTTTTATTTGCTGTAATCTTTTAAAACATCTTGTGTTTAAGAAAGTGAGATGTCTTCTCCAATTTATAGGAGTTAGTTTTAAGTGCCATAAGATTACTTCCTATATATAAATTTGACAACAATTGTTGGTGTTGTTCTTGAGACACTTGCCTATGTTGCCAGCCACCCAAGTTAGAGACAATGTATGAAAATTATCATTGCTATTATTATGTACTTATTTTCTAGCAAAATCACAACTTATTGAAACTTAAATCCCCTCACAATTCTACCTGAGACCAGGAATCTGTTTTGATTTCCCCACTTTCTGTTAAAAAAACCCATCTGCCTTCTACCCACCTAACAACTGAAATGTGTCATTAATTCTGTTGTTGTTCATTCACACAGTCAAGTCCAACCCTTTCCAACTGCATGGACCAGAGAATGCCAGGCTCCTCTGTCATCTGCCATCTTCCAGTATCCATCCTGATCGCCGGCCACGTCATCAATGACGCTATTTAGCCTTCTTGTCCTCTGCCACCCCCTTCTCCTTTTGCCTTCTGTCTTTGATAGCACCAAGGCCTTCTCCAGTTAATCCTGCCTTCTCATTTGGTGGTCAAAGTAATTAAGCTTCAGCTCCTGTATCTGTCCTTCTAAGGAGCAGTTAGGGTTGATTTCCTTTAGGATTGACTAATTTTAATTTGATCTCCTTGCAGTCCAGATATTTTGGAATATCTGAGTGCAACCTTTTAAAAAAAGTTTCCTTTTACCATTAGTAATATACAATTAGTATATTTTACATATTTTCCTCAGCTTTCACATTTTCCAGGTATTCTGCGTAAGAGCTACTCCACGTGCTCTGTTACATCATTTATGACATTTATGCCTGAAAAATGTTGGTGGGCTCTCTGGAAATCATCACAGGCATCCCAGGTCTCAGGAGGATGATCAACAAAATTACATTCGAGATCAAACCTTTGAAACAAGTTCAGAGTATGGGATACCACAAAATGGGACAAATCTTTTAATTTTAAAGATTGTGGATTTTGCACTTTAGGGCGTTGGTCCCAAATATTCGCCATAGCTGCTGGCTTTGACCTAATTTTTTCAATCCTCCTCCTCTAGCAATGAAATGGGACATTAGAATCTAACAAACCTAAGCCAGCGAGTTACTCTGATAAGTACCACAGGTGTCCAGAAGATTTTTTGGTGGCAATCTCAGAAACTTTCTTGTTCACATTCGCATAATCCATCAAGTCTTTCATAAACAAAAGGTCATTCTGAAGTGCACTGATAGCACAAGTAGCAGTGAACTAATATTTAACATAGCAGAGAACAACAAACAAAAATATGTCTCTGAGACCAGTTTCCTCTCTTGATGTCAATTTGAACTGTTCCTTGAAGAGAGAGATTTTCAAGAAGTAAATAGCTCTGGACATAAATCGAGCATCATGGATGGCCCCTGGTTTAGAAAAATTGAAACCTCGTGTAGTAGGGCAACCTCCGAAGTATATACAGCTTCAGCTACCAGATGTTCTTGGTAGTCTCCATGGATGTGACCCTCCTAATAAGAAAAAAGTTACAGGTGAGTTCTGAACTGAAAGCAAAATGTGTGAAAAGTTTGCAACGGCTTAATACTTTGAGCCTTTCATCTAAGAAATGAAGCAGTGACGTTGCCTTGTGTGTCAGGAAAGGTTCTGCTTTTTCATCCTGGAGACCAGTGGTGTACTTGGCGTGATCAATTTCTGTCCATTTGTCTTGGAAAGGTTTAAAAATCGTGATGTCCGGCCCAGAAGAGATGGCAAGAGTGTTCTAAAAGACAACCTTGAGCACCACTTCAGCCATGTGATGGCGGCAAGCTAAATATAACAAACTTTTTTTATGTAAAAAAATTTGGCTTGGCTGTTATTAACTGTGATCTGCTTTTTTGGGTTTTTTTGAGGATTAATAAAAGAACAAAGTATGATATAATTTTTTCAAATTGTTTTATGTAAGCGAATAATGTTTTGGTTTTTTGAATTTTTTTAATTAGTTGTACCGTAGGTAATAATTTTAATAATGTAAAAGTAAATGTTTTTTACATTCAATGTTTTTAAAATGTGTTTAGATGTTTTGGGTTTCACATGATTTTTAAAAGTTTCTATTGTATTTTATTGACATATGTTTGTGATTTGTGTTAAAGTATGTTTTAGTGTAATTTTTTTGACTAGTTTTTATTGGTGTGACCTTTTGTGTAAAATTGTGAATTTATGTTATGTTTTTGATTTGTTTTTACTCTTATGGCCTTTTGTTTGGGGCTGTTGTGTGTTTTTGAATTGTTTTTACTATTGTGGCCAGCAGGTGGTGCTGGTAGGGTTTATTGTATTTTGACTGTTTTTTCTCTCCTGGCCTCTGGGTGGAGCTTCTTCTGGTAAGTAGTCTCTTTCTTTATTCATTTCTTTTCCAGTCCTCGTGGAGCTAGGACATCTTTTGGTAAGTTTGCTTGTTTTCTTTCTTTTGTGTGTGGATGGGGTGGGGTGGGGTGGGGTGGGGTTGGAATTTGTATTTTTTGTCTGTTTGTTTTGTTTTTGATTGTGTTTTGTTTACTTTGTATTTTTTTGGTGTTGTTTTTGTCTGTTTTTGTGTATTTTTGGATGTTTTTGACTGTCTTTTTAGTAATTTTTAAAAATTATTTATTTATTTGGTGGTGGGGAGGGGGCATGGTCACTGGGGGTTAGGAAGAGTGGGCTAGGTGGTGGGGAGGGGGGCATGATCATTGGGGTTAGGAAGGGTGGGCTAGGTGGTGGGGAGGGGTGCGTGGTCATTGGGGGTTAGGAAGGGTGGGCTAGGTGGTGGGGAGGTGGGCGTGGTCGGTGGGGGTTAGGAAGGGTGGGTTAGGTGGTTGGGAGGGGGGCATGGTCATTGGGGGTTAGGAAGGGTGGGCTAGGTGGTGGGGAGGGGGCGTGGTCATTGGGGGTTAGGAAGGGTGGGCTAGGTGGTGGGGAGGGGGCATGGTCATTGGGGGTTAGGAAGGGTGGGCTAGGTGGTGGGGAGGGGGGCATGGTCATTGGGGGTTAGGAAGGGTGGGCTAGGTGGTGGGGTGGGGGGCATGGTCATTGGGGGTTAGGAAGGATGGGCTAGGTGGTGGGGAGGGGGGATTTATTGGGTTATGGTGCTTTGATTGTGTGGAGTCGTGAAAGTAGACCGGGGTTTCCCCTTTAATATCAGTGGGTGGGGGTTGCGACCCCTCTCTACACTGGCTCCCCTGGGGTTGGGAGGTTTGGGGGGGACAAAAGGGGTATGTCCCCCCAACCCTTCTGGACCCAGGAGACAAGGGAGAGTGGATCGATTCCCCCCTCCTTAAAAAACCTCAGTTTTTAAAGAGACGAAACCGCTTGGTTTCTTCACTTTAAAGACGGAGGTTTTTTGGGTGGTGGTGGTGGTGTATTCGGAGTTTTTTTAAGGAGGGGGGAATCAATCCACTCTCCCTGGTCTATTGGGTCCAGAAGGGTTGGGGGGACATACTCCTTTTGTCCCCTGAAACCTCCCAACCCCAGGGAAGCCAGTGGAGAGGGGGTCGCAACCCCCCACCCACTGATATTAAAGGGGAAACTCCAATCGGATTTTCCCTTTTAATATCAGGGGGTTGGGTTGGAATCGATCTCCTTTCTCGGGTCCCGTGGGTCCGTGAGGGTTGGGGGGGGACAAAAGGGGTATTCCCCCCTAACCCTTCTGGACCCAGTTGACCAGAGAGAGTGGATCGATTCCCCCCCTTAAAACAACTCCATTTTTAAAGAGAAGAAACCGCTTGGGTGATGCACCCCAAGTGGGTTAAATTCCACTTGCATCCATCTTGATGGAGGGCAGCAACTTCATCAATACTGGCCTGGGGTTAATGAGGACTTTGTGTGCCAAAAGGGCTCGGGACCAAAAAGGGACACACGGAACTGGATCAGTTGTACAGATGTCATGTTGCTATGTGGAAGGCAGATGAAAGGCCACTGCATTATATTCTCAGGACAGTCTTCATAGCTGATTGCCATGATGATCGGCAATATGTGGATTCGGATATGACAGAAGAAGAAGAGATTTAGTGAAAGACCAAGAAAATTTGCTGTAATTAACTAGTTTTGGTCATAATCTCGCTCAGGACAACTTTGATTCCTCCAAAAAGAGGAAGCGAGTAGGCAGCACATTCCTCCACACAGCGTTGAGCTTTGAAACTTCAAATCAGAGGAAGGTTTTGATTTCAGAAATAAGGCCAATGTCAATGATTTAAGCTCTGTTCAAACCCAGAGGATTTTTGCTATCTCAGCATTAAGTGTGATACAGATTTCATTTCGGGACAACAGTTTACAATTTTATTAGATGTATGTTCTTTAGAAGGCATTGTATATCACCTTTTAGAACAAAGTCAATTGAAAGGGTAGCTCATGTCACATAAGAAGACCATGAAACAGAAATAACATGTAAATAAAAATAAATTTATAAAAATGAGTCAGCAGGAGATTGCTAAAAATTGGAAAAATAACTTAAATTCAGAGACAGAAAATTGGTATAAAGAAATCTGGGAAATGGTGTTAAATGATAAACTTACTTGTGAATTGAATTTTAAGAAAGGAATAACAAAGGAAAATAAATTCTGGGATATTTGGAAACATTGTTTGGTGCATACATTGAAGAATAATAAAGGGAGCAAGCCAGCACCAGATACATTGAGTTTTTTGGGGAAAATAAAGTATAGAAATAAGTGGTGAATTCAGGCCATTGCACAGTATATAACACAGGAGTGATTTTTTTAATAAGTCAGAAGCAGGTATTAGATATAGACAGTGAGAAGTTGGGAAAGATGGAAATATGAAACAACTGAAAATAAAACACCAATAATAAATTCTAAGAAAGAAAACTGGGAAATGGAAAACTATTGTAATAATTGAACAGAAGTGTAAGAGAATTTGATGAAGTAGATTGTGTTGTTTTATGTTTAATTTTTTATATGACGATTATAGTTTCTTTGTATGTTTTTGTCTTTTTTACTTTTTTTACTTATGTTATGCTTTTAAAATCTCAATAAAAATAAAAAATAAATAAAATGAGTCAGCAAAGGCAAGATGAGAAAAGTCAACATTGATATTTTAGAGATGTTGTTGTTGTTCAGTCGCAAAGTCGATTCCGACCCTTTGCGACCCCATGGACCATTGTTCTCCAGGCTCCTCTGTCCTCCACCATCCCCCTCAGCCCTCCCAGTTCTGTGCCCATTGTGTCTACAATACCATCTAGCCATCTCATCTTTGGCCTCCCCCTTCTTTTGCCCTCCACCTTTCCCAACATCAAGGCCTTCTCAAGTGAATCCTCCCTTCTCATTTGATGTCCAAAGTACTTTAGCTTCATCTTTACTCTTTGACCTTCCAATGAGCAGTCAGGGTTGATTTCTTCTAAGATTGACCTATTTGTTCTCCTCGCTGTCCAGGGTACTCTCAAAACTCTCCTCCAACACCCCATTTCAAAGGCAGCTATTCTTCGTGTTCAGCTTTCCTAATTGTCCACCTCTCGCATCCATACATTACCACTGGGAATACCATTGCTTTGACTATTCTAATTTTTGTTTGCAATGTGATGTCTCTGCTTTTCACTATGTTCCCCAGGTTTCTCATAGCTTATCTCCCAAGAATCAGTCGCCTTTTTATTTCATGGCTGCAATCCCCATCTGAAATCCCCATCTAAGAATGTAAAATCTGTCACTGCTTCTACTTCTTCCCCATCTATTTTCCAGGAACTGATTGGGCCTGTTGCCATTATCTTGGTTTTCTTGATATTTAGTCTCAAGCCAGCTTTTGCACTCTCCTCCTTCAGCCCAATCAAGAGATTCTCTAGGTCTTCCTCACTTTCTGCCATTAGGGTGGTATCGTCTGCATATGTCACATTGTTGATGTTTCTCCCAGCAATTTTAATCTCATATTGTGATTCCTCCATCCCTGCATTGCGCATTATGTGCTCTGTGTATAAGTTGAATAAGTAGGGTGACAAAATGCAGCCTTGTCTTACTCCTTTTCCTATTCAAAACCACTCTGTCATCCCGTGTTCTGTCCTAACTGTTGCTTCTTGATTCATGTACAGATTTCTCAGGAGGTATATGAGGTGCTCTGGTACATACCTGTCAACCATCCTGATTTGGCTGGGATTACCCTGTAATTTGACGTCGATTGATGTCATAACCCACCCCACGCTGCCAAAACCCTGTAATTTGGCAGCGGGGGAAAACGCTTTCCATGCATGCGTGGAAGTGCTATGCTGCTTGCGTAGCGGCTGCGTAGTGCTTCCACGCATGCGTGGGAACTGACCTGCGCACAAGCAATCTGCGCAGGTCCCGTTTTTCCAGAGCCGCGGGTTGACAGGTATGCGCTGGTATTCCCATCTCTTTAATTACTTGCCACAACTAGTTGTGGTCCACACAGTCAAATGCCTAGTGTATTACTGCATTCAATATGCCAACAGATTTGGAAAACAAAACAGTGGCCACAGGATTGGAAAAGATCAGTATACGTTCCAATACCAAAAAAAGCCAATGCCAAAGAATGTTCAAATTATCGAACAATTGCACTCATCCCATATGCCAGGAAGGTGATGCTCAAGATAATACAGGATAGACTTCAGCAGCATGTAGAAAGAGAACTACCAGAGGTGCAGGCTGGTTTCAGAAGAGGCATGGGGACTAGAGACCACATTGCCAACATACGTTGGATCATGGAGAAAACAAAGGAATTTTAGAGATGGAGCCCCTGAATGCTGGTTTTGAACTAAGTTATTGTTTGTTTTTAAAGATTTTTGGTAAGATTTCTAATGCATTCATCATGTTTTTATTCATTTAATATACAGTATTTGAATAATTAGGAACTTCAGTGGCTCAAGTGGCTAAGATGCTGACTGGAAGGCGGCAGGTCAGCAGTTTGATACCCGAATACTGCAGGACTGAAGGAGCTCCAGTCTTTGTCCCATCTCCTGCCAACCTAGCAGTTCAAAAGCACGAAATTGCAAGTAGATAATAAATAGGTACCACTTCGGTGGGAAGGTAAACAGCATTCTGTGTGCTCCAGTGTCTAGTCATGCCTGCCACATGACCATGGAAACATCTGCAGAAGCAGACAGTGCTGGCTCTTCGGCTATGAAACAGAGATGAGCACTGAACCCTAGAGTCGGATATGACTGGCTTTCGAGCGAGGGTGACCATTACCTTTACCAATTTGAATCATTATTCTGATTTAATTGCTTTTTAATTGCACTACTAGTTGTATTTTAATTTGATCTTTTTAATATTGTGAGCCACCTTGAGTTCTCCCATTTAGAAAACAAATAAATGAATAAATGAGCATGCAAACAAGCAAACAAATGGGAAGGAATCATTACAGACTGTACATGCCCAGGCTACATAAAAGTTAGTAGGCATTCTAACATGACGAGGCATCCACTTAATTCATTATCTGTGTCATTCAAATGATATTTTACTAGACTTTGAATGCCCCAAAGCAATTTCAAACCATTTTTTTCGCTATGGTCTCTGTATTTGTTAGGAAATAGGTTTCTCTTAAATGAAGCACATTATTAAATGTAGCTTAATCGTAGTCTCCAAAGCAGGTATTTAAAGATACTACGGAACATTTCTTGGAAGGGAAGTAGAAGATGCCCTTCCTCCTCTTTTTGTTGTTGTTCTGACTGCTAACTCTATTAATATACTATTGACTAGTATATTATATTAATATACTATACTATTATTGCAACCCTTCCATTAGCAGGAGAATCTTCATTCAAAGCTTTTCACTGCTTAGGGGCTCTGAAGGTTTCTCAGCACTTACACAAGGTTACAGCAAACCTTGACTTATTTACAAAAGAGATGTGGAGTGCAGATAAAGCTACTTAATAATCTACCAGTTCTTGCTAAACACATTTTTTTTGTTCCATGTCTTCAGTGAAAATCATGTGGAAAGCACTCTAATTTGCCATTTAAATTCTTTCATTTGTTTCCCTCCTTTCTTTCAGAACACAGCTATTTGAACCTGGCACTGTGGGCCTATAGCATTGTCATTAAGGATGTACACTGGCTCCCGTATCCAGGCTGTGCCTGAATTAAGGCATACGGCTTGGTGAACGACCTCCCCTCTGCCCTTCTTGGAGGAATTCCAGCCTGATCCTTGTCCGTGTCCCTGCCAGTGTTTGTATTATCTCTAGAAGGAACAGCCTGTTCCTGAGAATGGAGCTAAAGCAAATGCCTTGCTTGGGGTTGGGGAGTTACACAGCACCGTTGGATTTATTCTTGACAGAATTATTTTCCCACCTCCAGCCTCAAAAAGCACACAAAATAGAGAGGCAAAAGGCATCTATTCCGCACTTTAGCAGTGGCATCAGCGCACCAATAAGAAAAAAGAAACCAAAGGAGGCCAGAAATGACAGATCCTGATCCCTTAAACCAGGGGTTCTCAGCCTTTTCAAGTTGGGGGCCTGGCCATGCTCCTTCAAACAGTTGAGGGGGCCTGATTGGTTGCCCCATTTACAGCTGTCATAAATGCATTTACAAAGGCTGTGAACTCATTTACAGCTATTGTAAATGTGTTTATGAAGGCCTTGGACTCATTTATGGCTGTTGTAAACACATTTACAATGGCCATAAATGAGTCCATAGCCGATTCCAGTGGCAGTGGTGACTGGAGCAAGGGCGGGGGCCAGATTATTTGGCACTGCAGGCCAAATCCAGCCTGTAGGCTGTAGATTAAAAACCCTGCCTTAAACTGAACTGCTTAACAACCATGTGCAAGGATAACAAAGCCCATTATCCCACTACCATAGGACTCATTCCACCTGACAGAGACCTGCACCCATTCAGGAAGCCAGCATCAAACCTTTTGCTGCTTCAAAGTACATGTGGTTCTGCTCTAGGATAGAGAAATCTATGATAGCTTTCAATCACTGGCTGTTTATGCTTACAATCTAGCCAGATCAGGTAGGAAATAGCAATGTAAATTAGGTAGTAATATGTAGCATTGGCAATAAAGAGATAAAGGAACTGGAATTCTCAAAACCAGTTTATGCTCTATATCAAAAGTACAACCTCTTCTATAACAAGTCAGTTTTATTATATGCAGGGGGAATAGATCAAAGTTTAGGATCACAAAAACGAAGATGCAAAAATAAAAATGAACATTTTTACTTTTGCCCGCTCCCTGGATAAAACAAAAGGGCATATCTACCTATATTTCCTGACCTAGCCAGCTAACAAAATCAAGGTTATATTTTCTAGTGTTCTACTCACAAGAAAGCATAAGGAAGCATCTTTTTCCTCCTACTTTGGAAGATGCACAATAATAATGCTGATGTTTCTTCCCTACTTTCTAATATAACCAAACACATATTTCATCCTTATCCCTCCTTTTCATCTCTGTCACCCAATAGGACGTCATATTCAATGTTCATCATTCCTACTTCCATTCTTACAGTCCCAGATTGTCATGACTATCTTCAAAGGAAAGGATAAGGAATCTGCATCGGGCCCTTGGCCAAACCCCAAACCCCTGACTTCTCAAGAATTTACTCCTATCTCAGGAAGGAAAGAAAGACAGTAACCATTTTAACTCACTAAAAGCAAAGCCTCCATTTTAATTCATCACACCATACAGGAATGTATATATACAGAGGAACATGGGAACATGTGCAATAGCAGCAGAAGTCCCTCATTTTGCCTTATAGGTAGGTAGGGAGTAGCAAGTGGCTGCTACAGGGTTATAGCCTCACTGAGTGACCTTGAGAGTGTGTAGGAGAAACTCTTGAATTTCTTGGGGAGCCAATAGTCTCCTCTTGCAGTGCTAGCTCAACATCTTCCTTATTAATGTAGCTCAGGGGTTCCCAACATAAGGCCCGTGGGCTGGATCTGGCCTGCAGCACCATATCATGTGGCCTACACCTCTCCAAGGCCATTCAGGGAACAAAATGCCACCCCATTTGAAGCTGTTGGGACAAAATGGCCACCCCATCATGCAGGCAGGGCAAAATAGCCATCCAGTCCTTGAAACTGACTGGGAGAGTGTGACCCAGTTCCAGCCTTGAAAAGGTTGGGAACCCCTGATATAGCTGATTCCTTATTTTAATCACAAGGTTTCTCTTGTAGTTGAACATTTTAAACCCAATGACACTGGATTTAACAGGAGGGTGCTGCTCTGCCCTGTGATGATGCCCTGGGTTTTGGCAGTTGCATCAGAAGTGGTCCATATTTACACATTTTTCCACAGGCAATGCGCTTCCCTATTTAATCTATAGTTCAGTCATTTAAAGCTTAATACACGATTATGTCATTCAAGCTGACTTTGACTTATGGTGACCCTTGCTAGATTTTTGAAGGTATAGAGTATCCAGAAGTACTCATTCCCTTTTTCAAAGGAACCCCAGGATTGTGAAAGTTGCCTACATAGGCTGAATCTTCTCCCAGGAGGCATAGTGGGGAATTGAATCCTAAGCAGGTGAAGGCATCTGCTTGAGAATACCCTGAAGCAAATGGTGAGCCACTGTGTGAAACAGAATGTTGGACTCACAAGAAAGCATATTCCAGCAAGGCTGTTCTTATGAACTCCCAACTTCTTGGTAACTAGCTGTAAGTAGCTGCTGCAGGTTATACAAAATTTATGCAAGCATCAATAGGATTCTGGCCAGTTTCTGAGAATAATCTGATGAAACATAACACAGTTTTTCAATGTATATCTTCTGCTACTTTCCAGTTCTTCTTCTTCCATGTCTAAGTCAGGTGTAAAACTGCCAAAATGAAGGCACCTTTTGGTGAGTTCATTCTGCAGTTTTCTATGCCTGAATTCTAAAATCTTGAAGTCAGGTGTGGAACACATGGTCTAGATCTAATTGATAATACTGTCTTGAATAGATCCAGTTGTCAAATGATGAATCTATCTATGTAAATCTCATTGATCCAATGGGTCTAATCTCATTAGATTCAGGTTATACGCCATAACTCAGCCTGGCCTATATTTTATCAGGTTGTATCTGCAGTAATCTGGTCCACTGTAGGTAGGAAGAGAAGCCCCTGTACTGGATTACATTACTCAACTATTTTAGAACAGCCATTTATAGCAGTGGCTTTCCAGGTGGAAGGCAGCAGGTCAGCATTTCGATACCTGAATATTGCCGGACGGAATGATCTCTCGTCTTTTTCCCAGCTCCTGCCAACCTAGTAGTTCTAAAGCAAGAAATTGCAAGTAGATAAATAGGGACCACAGTGGTGGGAAGATAAACAATGTTCAATGCCCTCCACATTACCACAGAAATGTCTGCAGAAGCAGACAGCGCTGGCTCTTCGGCTATGAGAGATGAGCACTGAACCCTAGAGTCGGATATGACTAGCTTTTGAGCAAAGAATCAGAGTGTTTCAGAAAAGAATCGGAGTCAAGCGCTTGGAAATATCAATGACAATGCTGAGGTCTTAACATTCTTATTGCACAG
This sequence comes from Bradypodion pumilum, assembly GCA_035047305.1. Classification (NCBI taxonomy): domain Eukaryota; kingdom Metazoa; phylum Chordata; class Lepidosauria; order Squamata; family Chamaeleonidae; genus Bradypodion; species Bradypodion pumilum. The sequence continues at coordinate 41,962,260 of JAWDJD010000001.1, read as the reverse complement.
ATAATGGATTCATTAATGTTAATCAATTTTTGACATTATAGAAAGGAAGATATAATAGATATTATAAACACTGAGCCCACGTTTATCTGCTCTTTTATACATATAATCACAGTAACTTACTAATATTACTCAGAAGACAATGAAAAGTACCACTCAAAACCAATTGCAAGCCTACAATTTTTTTAAAGTGCTTCATTTGCAACAGTCAAATATTACAATCAAAGATTGGGTTTAAGTACATATGGGATATTTCCCACTTCTTCAAGTTTCGAGACAAGAGCATTAGTAATGTATTTTCTAAATCTCCCTGAAGTTGAGCTTAATTGATCCCACTTGAATCATTTCCTAGACTTCAAACCTGAATACACTTGGTCCACATACAGTATGTTAGGCTATTTAACAAACACTGCAAGATGGCAATCTTGTGTTACTCGGAGAAACTTGTTTGTCTCTTTTGCTTGTGCACATTTGTGTTCCAAATCAATATCTGAGTAATTAAAATCTTCCATGATCAATGCTCTGCCCTGTTTTACAGGGTCCTCTTATTTGTTTGGGGGGGGGACCTTCAATATTTCCTGAGCTACTTTCTCTCAGCTTGCCCTGAAGCAGAGAGAAACATCCAGGCATCATATGGCTGCATTTGCTGTCCTTACTTAACCCATCTCATCGGACCGGAAACATATTTATATAGTTTCTTAATGCAAGCATAGGATTTTGCTGTTATACTGTTGTCCTAGAAGTGAGTATCTGAACCTTCCTTGATATGTCTGTATTAAACATCTATTTGATTTGTTCAAATAATTGAGATATTGATCTTATGTACTTTTAATTGGTTAGCTGGAATTCAGTTGGTTACATCCACCAGTGTAACTCCTTTGGCATAAATCTCAGCTATTAATTGCCACAAGTTTAAAAAAATTAGCATTGGCCTTTGCTGTTACACACCTGATGTGTGACTCAGTGTGACCAAATGTTGACTTGTTAACTTGTGGCAATTAACAGCTGAAATGTACATCAATCTATTAAAGCTGGAATACTTTTTCAACTTGTAATTTATCATGGCTAATTGTTACTAGTTGATGAATTTCCAGGACCTGTCTTGGCTGTGCACTGGTCATGTGCCCAGTTATGCAACTGAGATGGGTTAAGATGCATACCTTTACAGTTAGCCACCTAATTGAACCTAGTCCCTCTTGGTGTGTATTTTACCCATGGAATGTAATTAACTGCAAATGTCTCCAAACTTGTGGGAAAGGGGTAGTTACCGAGAGTTTTGCGTGAGGTGGGATTAGTGGTGCAAAGATAATTTCAGAAACTGAATTTATTAATTTCATTGGGATGATTCATTTGCTGGTAAAGTGCATTACTTCACCTTTAAAGCAAATCTAGCCAGTCAGTCAGCTCCGATATATTTGGAGACCTACTTTGGAGTAAATGGTTTTATTGTGTAACACAATGCTCTTACTTTTACACAGTGATTACTACCGCATGTTGTTTAAAATGGAATAAACTAATGCTGGGAAAACAAGTTTGGTGTAGTTGGATACAGTAATAGATTAGGCTTCTGGAGAGCTTGGTCCAGATCCCATTTGGTCATGGAAGTTTACAGTGAGAGTAAAATCATTCCTTAAATATCCCATTTACTTTGGAAGCCCTATTAGACTCACTATAACTTGGTTACGACTTGGTGGCACAATCCTACTTATTTTGAGCCCACCTTCTCTTTCAGCTGGATGACTCCTCCAGGGTCTTCTCTTGATGGTAACAATGCCTGCATCCCAATAAACAATAACATGCTATCACTTTGCTTTCTTAATTAGAACTTTGGGAACTGCTGGTTTCTCTAACTGTGACAAATCTTGTCTAAAGCTGGGTTTGGCTCAGCTCACCTCCATTTTTTTGCCAGCCTGCTCATCTAAGTTCTTGTCTCAGATTCCCCAAACCCTTTCCGTATCCTCTCCAGACCAGTCAATCTGTCTGTGGGAACAAGAACCTTTGTGCATATTAGAAAGCATTATTATTCAGCTTCTCATTTTCAGGCAAAGGCTGTGAAGCTTTTGTTTCCGATCATTCCTGGACTCTTTCCCAGCCTTTCATTTATACCAACTATCACAGGCTCTTCTGTAAGAATGTTAACCTGTCAACAGGCTCATTAAAAATCCATAGCCTGTGCATCCACTGATCTCAAACTTTTTCTTTTAATTCTCAACATGTCGTCGGGAGAGTTGGATGTGGTGGTGCTGTATGGAGACTGGGAGGAGGGGAAGGGGCTAAAGAGTTGAAACCTAAAAGTGGATAAAATATTCCCATGCAAATTTCAAATGCATCTGCCTAAATTTGAATGTGGGTCCAAATCCCTGCTCAGCCACGAAAGTTCTGGTCTAGCGGTGGTTTTTGCTAACTTGGATCCAAGTTGATAGCATATGACAATGTATTTGAAGTAAGTCAACGCTACGGAGTTAAATTATCTGCATACCATATTTGCTGGAGTATAAGACCCACCCACCCGTTAAAATACACTGGGTAAATGGAGTGTACTGTATATAGTGGCCTTTAGTGGCTATTTTGGTAATAACAGGGTGCATCTTATACTATGATGTGTCTTATACACCAGCAAATACAGTACTTATTGTGATGGGCAATTTTATTTTTTATTTTTTTGCATTTCTTGTCACTACTCTTGAGTTTAAGCCAGGGATGACTGAAATTTCTACCCCATTGTGAATTTGAAATTGAAATGTATACTGGATACAACATATTTTATCACTTGAAATAGATGTATCTAATGTTACTGCTCCAGGGATGCCACTGTTCCTTGTAATCTCTTGGCTCTGAATTCAAATGTCAAAACTCGTTATGAGAGTCTCCATCCTAAGGCAAGCATTTAGAAACACATACCCATTTTCTTTTTTTGGCTTAGATCATAATCAGAGTTGGAGTAGAATTCCATTCTTCATATCACCCCCAATCCTCACTTACTCATTCATTATACAACCACATTCATGGATCTACTGTATTTCATTCTCCCTTTGTTTTTGTGGCAACAGCGATAGCTTGTAGTTTCTTTTTATCTGTAGAACATACATCTCTGGTCTAGCACTGAGCCAGAGATTTTGGATAATACCTTTGACCAGTGATGCACTCTAAAAAAAATACTACCACGTCTGCGGGTGGCGCCAAATCTGTGGGCAGGGCCAAATCTGTGGGTGTGGTCAAATCTGTGGGCATGGCCAAATAGGGTCCTGTGACTTCCTGGCTGATCTAGTCATGCCTGCCACATGGCCATGAAAATATCTGCAAATGTTTTTGGGGTGGGCGTGACTGGCCAGGTGGGTGTGGCCTGGGGCAATTTCCACTACCAGTTCGCAAGAACTGTTGTGAACTGCCTTCAGTACTTCACTGCCTTTAACCCATGTGTCAAATATGAAAGTGGGGAGAAATGGAAGAATAGAGAATCATATAGTTAGAAGGTAACTTGTAAATTGTCCAGGCAGCCTGTTGTCTAAAGCAAAGTGGACCCTTTTGCACTAAATCATGATAACAGTAGTGAAATTCAGAACTAAAGTGTACAGAACTCAAGTTACCTTAAAATATTTATTATTAAAAAAATTAAGAAAAACATATACATAATAGAATTTTTTGAAATGGTAGCCATGTTAGTCTGTCCAAGCATATCAGAGAGTATACAAAACAAAACGAAAAAAGACAAGAAATGTTGTGGCATCTTAAAGACTTACTCCTGTATTTTAATGTTAGCTTTCGTGAATCAAGTCCACTTCATCAGACATAAGAGTAAGTTTTCATGGTATCAATTTATACATATTTATTTATTTATTTATTTATTTTTAGATTTTTATCCCACCTTACTCGTGCAAGCGCAACTCAAGGTGGCCATACAACAAATATAAATACATAATACAATGCAGTATATAATACAATACTGTTACAAATAAATACAAACTCTACTGTACAATATATAAGACAAATATAGTAACAACAAATTATGCAATACAAATTATACAATAAAACAGCATTAAATAATGAAATAACAAATAACAAAATAAGTACCGCAATGTCATCGGCCACCTAATATCCAGCCCCCTCTGAAGCCTGTTCTAGGAGGAGGAGGAGGTAGGGGGGCAGCCATTTTTACTACCGGTATGCGCATACTGGTGCGAACCTTCTGATGCCCACCACTGAAGCAAACTAAACATTGCTGGATAATTTGATCTAGGAATCAGAAATGGAGCAGGAAATATGCTCAGTAGCAAACAGTCCTCAACCAACTGACACCAATTGTGCCTGCACATTTCCCACAAGTCTGGCATTTCTAGATCTTCCTTCACATGTGGCATTTGTAGTGCTCCACAAGCTTTGAATTGCGGGTATAATATTTCCCACAATCCAGGCACCTGTAGTTTTGCTCCTGTATGAATCCTCTGATGATTTCTGAAGTCCGAACGGTCAGCGGAGCATTTCCCACACCTCACATTTGTATGGTTTCTCCCCAATAAAGAGGTACACTGAAACCCATTTCAAAACATTTCCATCTACCAGAACACCATTTTAGAACAGAGAAATTACAAAACAAGGATCCAGAGAGAGAGAGGGCAGAGATAGATAGATATAGTTTTTATTTCTATACCGCTTTTCTCATCCCAATGGGAGACCCAAAGCAGTTTACAAGCATTTAAGATAACAAAAGGCAAAGATACAATGTAAATACAAATACAAGTAAATTACAGTAGAAATCTCCACAAAATGGCAAATTCTCAATTACAGAGTACAATAAATACAATAACACCATATAAAACAATATATAGCAGAACTACAATATCAGCTAATTGAGAAGAAGAGCACACACGCACACACACACACTAGACACACATTACAAAGGTTTGAAAATTAGCCAAGTGTTTCTGGGACATTATCAAATTTAAAATGCCACAACTAAGAGGTTATAATTTATCTTGCAGAACAGACTTAAAAATGGGGAGGGGGGATGATTCTCAAGACAGTTGATAGAGCAGGTGGCCTTTTGACCTCTGGCTAGGTGTGTTTCACATAGCATCCTCAATTATCTCACATAGCATCCTCAACTAACTCATTAGCAGATTGCAATGTCAGAATGTTTATTTCATAACTTAACAGAACCAAACTTCACGATAATCAAACTAATCCCAATCAGGAATCTTCTGTTATTACTGTTGTAAATAACCACACTGATTCTATGTTATTACTGTAAATAGCACATTGATTTGCAAACCATTCTCTTATGCCAACCAGCCATTGTGTACCTCTTTAGCTGATACAGTAGAACCTCGGATAACGTCCAAACTCCATTCCACAAGTTTGGACTTTATCAGATTTTGGACTTTATCCGAATCAAATGGGCGATGCATTGGATATTGTCCAAAAATGGACGTTATCTGAGGTTCCTATACCAAATACCTTGGATAACGTCCATTTTTAGTAATTTTGGACTTTATGCTATGCATCATGTATGCATGAAAACCGCGACTTTATCCGAATCGGACTTTATCCGAGGTACCACTGTATGTATAAACTGATACCATGAAAACTCACACTTATGTTTGATGAATTGGACTTGATCCACAAAAGCTAAAATTAAAATACAGGAGTATTTAAGTTGCCATGGTGTTTTTTTGTCTTTTGTTTTGTTTACTCTCTGATATAATAATAATCAAAGAACAGATGCTATAGGGATGTACATTTCATTTATTTCTTTTTGTTTAGAACTGAAAAATTTCAAAGCTTTCCTCAATGAGCAAGACTTTGAGATGTTTTTGGTTCATTTTTCACATGCTGCACTATTTTTTTTGCAAAATGAATAAAGTCAAGGAAGTGAGGGTTTTGCACATGCACACACCCATGTTTTGTGCAAAAAACTATATACTTTTCCCTGCAAAGCCTTGCATTTTATATACAAGGGTCAGGATACTATGGAAGCTGACAGTAGCAACATTTATTCACAGGACCTGGAATATGGCTGCATGTGAGCGATACTTCATCTGATCCTCAAATGGAGCTTCTCAAATGAATATATTGAACAAGGCTTCTCTTTTTATATACAGTATACTTTTTTACACAAAACTCTTAGGTTTGTTTTGTTGTGTGTAACATTTCTGTGTTTTGTTTTGCTTGTTTTTTGGCTGTCAAAGAATGCTGGGCTTTGCAGTTTTTAGGCCTCTAGACAGTGGTGGGATTCAAAAAAAATTACTGCCTACTCTGTGGGCGTGGTATGGTGGGCATGGCCAGGGGGAAAGTCGTGCGTTATTTCAAAACTTAGATGGGTGGGGCCAGCTAGAATTTCTGCTACCGGTTCTGGCGAACTGGGGCGAACCTGCTGAATCTCACCACTGCCTCTAGACACTACCAAATGACATCACCTATAACCCTGGTGGTTGTGAACCTATTGCACATGTGCCAGAGGTGTCACACAGAGGCCTTTCTTCTGGCATGCGGATGAACGAGGGAAAGCCCCAGCCAGGCCAGCCAGGACCATTTCCCCACCACCACCTTTCCCTCTGCCAAAGGAGAGGGGAGGTTGAAATCTTGGCTGGGTGGCTGTGGCTGGTTGAGGTAAGGTGGGGATCACTTGTGAGTGGTGCGGAGGCCCCACAGAGTATACTTATAAATCACCTTCAAGGCCCCTGCTGCTGTCTTGAAAAGGGTCACACAATATAACTAATAAATAATACTTCCATCATATAATAAAAACTTCCTTTGTTGGGAGACTTTAAAAGACAGTTGGCTGCCCATCTGTCAGGGAGGCCTTAGCTCAGGGTTTGACTATGTGACTCCTTGGTTTCCCTTTCAACTCTACAAATCTGTTATTCATATGTACATATCACCGTACAGACTGAAATCACTGTCAAAAATTGAAGCAAACATTCAAAGCAAAGAGTAAAACAAGCGGTAACCATTTGCAAATGATCATTTAATTAAATGTTCCGTTTAACATCAGCCTGAACAGATTCAGGGGAAATTTTTTATGAATTCAGCATAGGGATGAATTTGCTTCTACCCTATCTTGTCTGCCTGCCTTGTAGACAGTGCTGTTTACTAAAGTCTATGGTATAAAACAAAATGATGGATAATGTATTGGTTCCTTCCCTCTTTATTATTCTTTGTCCTTCCTTTACTGCCCCTTGCCACAATTACCCAGCCACTGCCATTAGTATCCTCCTCCTTTCACCAGATGAAGGCTTTTCCCCCTGTTCTGCACACTCTTCCAAGGCACTCATCCTGCAACTCATTCACAGCTGGTTTTCCTCCTCTGTTGCTCCTTCAGTGCCTGAAACCAGCCATCTGTCATCAATGAACCTCTCATATCCATTGATCTTCCCCAGCACATAAACCTGTCTGCATAATCCTGCACAGTCCAATCTCCAAATGCCACAACTAGCTGGCAATGTAGGCACATGGAGTCCCGGTGCCATCTCTGGCCTGGCACAAGAGGAAATATGTCACTACCAGTGGCAGCGGGTGAACAAAATGCATGGTAAGGAAAGAAACTGGGGTCCTTTGTTTGTTGGAGAAATTGAAACAGTGCTGAAGACATTTATAATGTACGCCTTTGCTCCTGCTCACTAGTTCATAGCAAGAGAGGAGAGGCAGTATCTGGCAGTGGTTAGAGAATTGGATAGGGGCATGGGAGGGCCAGGCTGAAGTCTCTACTGTGCCATGAAGCTCAGGAGAATCATCCTTTCTCAGGTTGATCTACTTTATGGGGTTGTTATGGAGCTAAAGGGAGTAGGGAGAGCCACTTCTAATACTGCCATGAGCTCACGGAGTATAAGCACTCCTAAGGAAGGAAGGAAACTGGATTAGGCATAAGATTGTGTTATACTAAATATTGCTTCCTCTTAAAAAATATGGCAAATTCTGTGCCATCCTTTATCTCAGTGATGGTGAACCTTGACACTCAAGGTGTTCTTGAACTTCAATTCCTAGAAGCTCGTGGGTGCGCGTGGTAATAGTCAAAACAAGGTCAACAGTAGGATTTCAGGAAAGTTCGTATTCGAAAGAGTTGGTAGTATCAGCCGATAGGCTATAATATAAACGGTTGCTCAAGGGAGCCAGATCCGAAATCCAAAAGATGTCCGTAAGTCCGATTCAAAACAGCATGAAACAGGGGCTGTAAGCAGGACTGAGAAGAAGTCACTAAACGGGTACGAAGGAGAGTCCTACAGGTCGAGTAGTACAGGTCAATATTCCTCCGGTAGAGAATATTTCGAGAGTCTTTATCAAGATCTGTAAAACATCAAAACCCATAGCAACCATAAACACCAGTGCAAAAACATATGAGTGTAAAAATACAAACAATATGTAGTAAAATACATGAGCAGTACCGAAAATAGCACAAATATATCTAATCATAAAATCTTGATAAAAATGGTACCTGTAATCACGTGCAGACACACCTCTACGTAATAACTAATAGCGGGTGGGAGCGTTGAGAGAGCTAAACGAACAACAGCTATATATAGTTCTTATGAGGGGACATGTGGAACGGATATCAGAGATTAATGGAAGGTTAACAAAAAAAGGGGGAGAAGAACTCTTAAAGCGCTAAGACGGCCAAGGTAAATGTAAATGTCTGACTTAGAGAAACGCGGAATAATCCTGTTCTGTATTGAGGCCATGAGGGTGCAGTGTAGAAAAACGATGAATGTAAAAAGTTTCCCGTTGCAAAAGATAACGTTCTTTGTTGATGGAATAAAATTTGCGAGGTGTGAATAATTCCAATACAGCAGCCTTAATATCTGTTGGAGCATGGTGTTTTTCCAAGTAGTGGGAAACAAGAGGTGCTGTAAGTACCTTGTTGCGAATACGTGAAATATGTTCTCCAAGTCTTGTTTTGAGAGGTCTGGAAGACTGTCCAACATAAGCTAATCCACAGGGGCAGGTTAAAATATATACAATATCGCGGGAATTACAATTGGAAAAACATGAAAGATGATGTATATAAGTGCAATCGGGAATGGAAATGGTATCTGTTCTCCTCATGTAAGGGCAAAGCTTACAATGGCCGCAAGGAAAGTGTCCAACAGGGAGGGCCGAGAGACTGGAGACAGGAGACAAACAATCTGTTCTCGAGAGGATGCCAGCAATAGTTCTCGTTTTCCTAAATCCTATGGTAGGTTTGTCCTTACAACCCGAAATAGAATCCAGAATATGCCAATGATGGTGTATAGTTTTCTTTATTTGCTGTGCCAAGGGAGTAAAGTCAATAGACCAAAAAATGTTATTGTTATGTGAATTTTTAGATTTTCGCTGAAACAAGGACTGCCTGGATCGATAAGTGACTTTTTGATAGGCATGGTCAATAACATGAGTGGGATACCCTCTAAAGAGTAAAGACTGGCGAATTTTAATAGCAGATGATTGAAAGTCAGAAGTGAGTGTGGAGTTTCTCTTTGCCCGAAGAAATAAACTGTATGGTATGTTATTTTTTAAGGAAAACGGATGATAGGAATGAAATTGTAGATAGGCATGCCTATCAGTAGGTTTATTATAAAGACGCATGTTAAGCTATCGATCCAGGCAGTCCTTGTTTCAGCGAAAATCTAAAAATTCACATAACAATAACATTTTTTGGTCTATTGACTTTACTCCCTTGGCACAGCAAATAAAGAAAACTATACACCATCTTTGGCATATTCTGGATTCTATTTCGGGTTGTAAGGACAAACCTACCATAGGATTTAGGAAAACGAGAACTATTGCTGGCATCCTCTCGAGAACAGATTGTTTGTCTCCTGTCTCCAGTCTCTCGGCCCTCCCTGTTGGACACTTTCCTTGCGGCCATTGTAAGCTTTGCCCTTACATGAGAAGAACAGATACCATTTCCATTCCCGATTGCACTTATATACATCATCTTTCATGTTTTTCCAATTGTAATTCCCGCGATATTGTATATATTTTAACCTGCCCCTGTGGATTAGCTTATGTTGGACAGTCTTCCAGACCTCTCAAAACAAGACTTGGAGAGCATATTTCACGTATTCGCAACAAGGTACTTACAGCACCTCTTGTTTCCCACTACTTGGAAAAACACCATGCTCCAACAGATATTAAGGCTGCTGTATTGGAATTATTCACACCTCGCAAATTTTATTCCATCAACAAAGAACGTTATCTTTTGCAACGGGAAACTTTTTACATTCATCGTTTTTCTACACTGCACCCTCATGGCCTCAATACAGAACAGGATTATTCCGCGTTTCTCTAAGTCAGACATTTACATTTACCTTGGCCGTCTTAGCGCTTTAAGAGTACTTCTCCCCCTTTTTTTGTTAACCTTCCATTAATCTCTGATATCCGTTCCACATGTCCCCTCATAAGAACTATATATAGCTGTTGTTCGTTTAGCTCTCTCAACGCTCCCACCCGCTATTAGTTATTACGTAGAGGTGTGTCTGCGCGTGATTACAGGTACCATTTTTATCAAGATTTTATGATTAGATATATTTGTGCTATTTTCAGTACTGCTCATGTATTTTACTACATATTGTTTGTATTTTTACACTCATATGTTTTTGCACTGGTGTTTATGGTTGCTACGGGTTTTGATGTTTTACAGATCTTGATAAAGACTCTCGAAATATTCTCTACCGGAGGAATATTGACCTGTACTACTCGACCTGTAGGACTCTCCTTCGTACCCGTTTAGTGACTTCTTCTCAGTCCTGCTTACATCCCCTGTTTCATGCTGTTTTGAATCGGACTTACGGACATCTTTTGGATTTCGGATCTGGCTCCCTTGAGCAACCGTTTATATTATAGCCTATCGGCTGATACTACCAACTCTTTCGAATACGAACTTTCCTGAAATCCTACTGTTGACCTTGTTTTGACTATTACCACGCGCACCCACGAGCCACAGTGTATTTATTATTGGCTTATTTATTTAGTTAAGCTCCGTGGGTTACCTGTGTGTTTTATTGTATGATATCACATGTTATTGTTCGTCCGTTTCTTTAGTACCCTTAGTATTTTCATTTACATTTCCAATTGCTCTTACACCTATTAAATATACTCCATTTGTTATATTTTGTCATATATAATTTTGTTCCTTTGGGTGTTTTTCCTTCCTCCCCCTGACTTTTGACACCCTTGCCGTCTTTCCTCCCTCCTTGCATTGTCGGCATGACTGATAAGGGTTTCGCGTTTTCGACCCTCGAACGGGATCGCATTCTGAACAGCACTCATTCTATTTTTTCCCCTGGGGACTCTAATGATGATGATACCTTTCACAATCTGGAAGTTCTGGAGAAAAGACGCATTCGCATGCATCTACACTCTTCTTTCCTGTCCGAATACTATAAGTCTTCCATTATCCCTCGTGGCCTTCGGATGCCCAAGGGTCCTACTCTTTTTTCATATAATAAACAGTTTATGGAAAAATGGACACTCATTTTGGACAGATGCTCCTTCGATCTCATTCTTTTGGTGATAGACCAATGCAACCACGAAGCAGAAAACATCAGCATTGAGATTGACAAGATCAAGAACGAGATCGCCTCCTCCAGTCTTTCTTCTTCTGATTCTAAAATGGATTTATTGATCAATAAAATTAAAGAATTCAAAGACGGACTATTATCTTTCAAGAACAAGAAACTCACTCGTGACCGCAATGATTACAAAAATTCTAGAATTTACAAATGGCAATTCGCCCGTCCAACCACACACAAACAGGTTTCTTGGCGCCGACCCTTGGAAGACACTGACTTCGAGACTACGGATTCAGACATTGGGGACTCCTCTGCTGACGAGAGGACTCGAACACCTTACAATACCAGGTTTCATCGCACTAAACAGTCTACTACTAGAAACAACTCTTCTAATGATTTTTTAGGAAGGGGCAATCTGCGCAAGAACAAAAGGAAATGAGACCTTCCTTGGTGTTCAACCTTTCCCAGAGAATCCTTACGGTAAGGAAACAAGAGCTCTTAGACCTTGGCTTAGGCTTCGTACCTACTCCGAAATATTCCTCCTTCAAAACACGTGTAGATCTCTACAAACTTATCCGTTTACTAAAATTACGTTGTTTCTTTAAAGATTCTCCTGGCAGTTCTAACCCTTTCTCTCCCCGTTCTACCTTCACACCTGCTATCGATAATCCCGCCATTGAAGTGTTTCGCAGAGTGGTTCTTAGAGATATTAGTGCTTTAGAAGAACGCTTTCATGTCTCCCACAACATATCCTTGACTGACTTGCACCTTCTTGAGAATTTGGGAAATGACCCCGACATCATTATTAAAGCGGCGGATAAAGGTGGCGGGGTAGTCATCATGGATAGGATCAATTATTTAGATGAAGCACACCGACAACTTTCTAATTCTGTTTTTTACAGCAAATTATCCAAAGACCCTACACCACATGTCTCCAATGTCATCAAAGTTGTTTTACAAGAAGGTCTTGCTCTGGGCTTCATTTCAGAATCCACTTTTCGTTTTCTTTATCAATTACATCCACGCGTACCTATTTTTCATTTATTACCAAAAATACACAAACTTCAACCCGGTTCCAATCTAGTACCATGCAGACCTATCATTGCTGCCAACGAGGGTCTTTTAGAACCCATTTCCATTTACATTGACCATTTTATATGTCCCTTCGTTAAAGATACTCCTTCATATGTTAAAGACTCGTCCCATTTCATCCAACTCCTAGAACATACTCCCGTGCCTGATGACTGTTTGTTAGTAACTATGGATGTGTCTTCCCTCTATACAAATATTCCCCTTTCAGAAGCCAGGACCTTAGCTGAACATCTCTTATCTTCACGCACTAATCCGGACCCTCCCACACATTTTCTTATGGATCTCTTGGACATAGCCTTTGAGCACAATTTCTTTCACTTTTTGGATACTTTTTATTTACAGACACATGGTGTGGCTATGGGTTCGAATTTCGCTCCTTCAATTGCCGATATCTTCATGAATAATTTCGATCTTACCTTCATCCTTAATTCTGCCGTTAACCCTTTTTTCCTGGACATGTTGATTTACAAACGTTACATCGACGATCTGTTTTTTGTCTTCTCTAACTCTGTTTCCCTACCTAGTTTCTGTACTTGGATCAATTCTTTACATACTAATCTTTCATTTACCTATACCTCTAGTCATGTCTCAGTCTCTTTTCTTGATTTACAGATTTTTGTTGCCAACCATCAGCTTAACATGCGTCTTTATAATAAACCTACTGATAGGCATGCCTATCTACAATTTCATTCCTATCATCCGTTTTCCTTAAAAAATAACATACCATACAGTTTATTTCTTCGGGCAAAGAGAAACTCCACACTCACTTCTGACTTTCAATCATCTGCTATTAAAATTCGCCAGTCTTTACTCTTTAGAGGGTATCCCACTCATGTTATTGGCCGGCAGAAGACCAAAGCCTCTGACCAGCTGAGGTGAGCCCTGCCCCTCCTCCCTTTTGCCAGGAGAGGTAAAGGGCCGTCGGCCGGCAGAAGACCAAAGCCTCTGACCAGCTGAGGTGAGCCCCGCCCCTCCTCCCTTTTGCCAGGAGAGGTAAAGGGCCGTCAGAAGACAAGAAGCCTCTGACCAGCTGAGGTGAGCCCCGCCCCTCCTCCCTTTTGCCAGGAGAGGTAAAGGGCCATCGGGGCCGGCAGAAACAACAGCCTCTGCCCCTCCTCCCTTTGCCAGGAGGTTGTTGGGACCACCCTCACCATCGGCGTCCCGGGCTTCCGCCTCCCTGCGGGGGGCTCAAACAGCTGGCGGCTGTGGATGAATTTCCACCGCCACCCTGGAGACACCTGCGGCCAGTCTGGAGCTCGCTGGGACCACCATGCCATCGGCGTCCCGGGCTCCTGCCTCCCTGCGGGGGGCTCAAAAGGCTGGCAACTGCGGAAGAACTTCCACCACTGCCCTGGAGACACCTGCGGCCAATTTGGAGCTCACCGGGACCATCCCACCATCGGCGTCCCAGGCTCCTGCCTCCCTGCGGGGTCTCAAAAGGCCAGCAGCCATGGCGGGATTTCCACCCTGCCCTGGAGACACATATGGCCAGTTGGAGCTCGCTGGGACCACCTCACCATCGGCATCTCAGGCTCCTGCCTCCCTGCAGGGGGCTCAAAAGGCGGGCGGCCACGGAGGAACTCCCACCGCCGCCCTGGAGACACCTGCGGCCAGTTGGATATTGCTGGGACCACCCCCATCATTGGCATCCCAGGCTCCCGCCCCCCTGTGGGGGGCTCGGTAGGCCAGCGGCCGCGGCGGAGCTTCCGCCACCACCACCCTGGAGACACCTGCGGCCAGTCAGAGATTGCTGGGACCACCCCACCATTGGCGTCCCGGGCTCTTGCCTCCCTGCGGGGGGCCCAAAGGGCCGGTGGCCGCGGCAGAATTTCCCCTGCCGCTCTGGAGACACCTGCAGCCAATCAGAGCTTGTTGGGATCACTTCCACCATTGGTGTCCTGTGTTCCCACCCCCCTGCGGGGGGCTTAAATGGCCGGCGGTCGCACCGGAATTTCCACTGCCGCCCTGGAGACTCTTGCGGCCAGTCGGAACTCGCCGGGACCATCAATATGGGAAGAGAGACTGAGAGGGTATGTTTTAAGTGGGTTAGGGAGGGAGGGAGGGAGAGATGGCCCTGCCAGCCAGGAAGATGGGGCGACACTCCGTCTGGGTTAATGGTGGAGGTTCCAGGGGCCCATTTAGAGGTTGTGACGGGCATGGGGCGTTATAGCGGGAACCGTGAGGCGGGCCGCACTCGGGGAAGGCGGGACCGATGCTTAGTATCTGTCCCACGTTCTGGCCCCCCGGTTTCACCTCTAGGTCCTGAGCAGCTGATCCAGGGTGACCCCACCCTTAGGCTGCTGCTGATGAATGCCAGGTCGGTCTGTAGTAAGGCGCCCCTAATACAAGATTCTATTCTGGGAGAGAGGGCCGACCTGGCGTGCATCACTGAGACCTGGCTGAGACCAGAGGATGGGGTGCCTCTATCAGAGATGTGTCCAGCCGGGTTCGGTGTTTGGCACCAGCCTAGGGATGAGGGCAAGGGCGGTGGTGTTGCCATTATAGCCAGGGAGTCACTAGGAGTTACCAGGGCCACTGCTCCACAATTCCTGGGTTGTGAGTCCCTGCTCCTGCGGCTGGGCCCAAAGGGTCAGTTGGGGGTCCTACTCCTGTACCTGCCCCCTTGCAGGGTAAGGGACTCCCTGCCTGGGCTCCTCGAGGCTGTCTCAGCATTGGCGTTGGAGTTCCCTAGGCTGATGGTTCTGGGGGACTTCAATTTGCCTTCGCTGGGGTCCGGTTCCGGGGTGGCTCAGGAGTTCATGGCTTCCATGGCAACTATGGACCTGGCTCAGGTAATTCGGGGTCCTACCAGGGGCAGTGGCCACGCACCAGATTTAGTCTTTTTGTCGGGGCGGTGGCAGAGTGATCTGAATTTACAGAAGCTAGACATAACACCTGTGCCATGGTCAGATCACTATCTGGTGGCTCTAGACTTCCTGGGGGCAACACATCATCGTAGGGAGGCACGGTCTATTAAAGTGGCCCGCCCCCGGCAACTGATGGATCCGGATGGATTCCAGAGGGAACTGGGGGCTTTTCCCCTGGATCGGCAACACGATTCGCCCGAGGCACTTGTTGACCTATGGTGTGGGTCAACGATAGCTGCCTTGGATGTAATCGCTCCACTACGGCCTCTCAGAGCCCGTGGAGCTAGGTCATCCCCGTGGTTCACAGAAGAACTACGGGAGCTCAAACGGGCAAAGAGACACCTTGAGCGCCGCTGGGTGAAGACCAGGAACGATTCCGATTGGACACTAGCTAGAGCCGCTATTAGGGCCTACCTAGTGGCGATGGGGGTGGTGAGGAGGCAATACTTCACCTCCCTTATTGCCTCCGCTGATAATCGCCCAGCCACCCTGTTTCGGGTGACCAGGTCCCTCCTTGGTAGGGGGGGGGGGCTGTGCCTGGTTGGCAGGGATCGGCTGAGGACTTTGCTGACCATCTGGTGGAGAAAATCGATCGGATTCGCTCAGGGTTTAATCTTGGCGTGGATGGGGAGGGTCAGGGGGGAGCCAGTGCACAGTCGTGCTGTGTTATCTGGGATCAGTTTGATCCTGTTGTCCCAGATGAAGTGGACAGGCTCCTTGCGGCGGTCCGCGCCACTAATTGTCCATTGGATCCCTGTCCCGCCTGGCTGGTAAAAGCCTCAAAGATGGTGACAGGTGGCTGGGTCGGGGCTATAATTAATGCGTCTTTTCGGGAAGGGATATTTCCTGCACCATTGAAACATGCTTTGGTGCGTCCCCTCCTGAAGAAGCCATCCCTCGATCCAGCAGTCATAACCAACTACAGACCTGTTTCCAACCTCCCCTTTTTGGGGAAAGTATTGGAAAAGGCAGTGGCGCGTCAGTTGCAGGGGGTACTGGATGAAGCGGAATATCTGGACCCCTTCCAGTCAGGATTCAGACCTGGATATGGTACTGAGACTGCATTGGTCGCGCTGATGGATGATCTCTGGCGAGAGCGGGATGGCGGTCATCCGTCCGTCCTTGCTCTTCTTGACCTCTCAGCGGCCTTCGATACCGTCGACCACGGTATCCTTCTGGAACGGCTCCGAGGATTGGGAATCCAGGGCACTGTGTGGTCCTGGTTTTCCTCATTTCTGAGGGGCCGGACCCAGTCGGTGTGGTTGGAGAGCGAGAAGTCCAGTCCTAGGTCCCTAAAATTTGGGGTGCCTCAGGGCTCGGTACTCTCTCCTCTCCTTTTTAACATCTACATGAAGCCGCTGGGTGAGATCATCCGTTCCCACGGGGTGCGGTACCATCAGTACGCGGATGATACACAGTTGTACATCTCGGCCCGTGGGGACCCCAGTGATGCAGTCAAAGTCCTTTCCAGCTGTCTGGAGGCTGTTGGGGTCTGGATGGGGGCAAATGGGCTACAGCTGAATCCTAGCAAGACTGAGTGGCTATGGATAGGGGGTCCCGCCTTATCCCGGGAGCTACCATCTTTGGTTTTGGATGGGGCTATTCTGCCCCAGACTGACCCGGTGCGCAACTTGGGGGTCCTCCTGGATTCGCGGCTGCTGCTAGAAGAACAGGTGGCGGCTGTGGCCAGGAGGGCCTTTGCCCAACTTCGGGTGATTCGCCAGTTGCGCCCGCTCCTGGACCGGGACTCTTTGCTCATGGTCACTCATGCTCTGGTTACCTCCAGACTAGACTACTGTAATGCGCTCTACATGGGGCTGCCCTTGATGACCATTCGGAGGCTGCAGCTGGTCCAGAATGTGGCGGCCCGGGTGGTGATGGGGTGTGGACGTTATGCCCATGCCTCACCACTGCTGCGGGAGCTGCACTTGTTACCAGTTTGTCTCCGGGTGCAATTCAAGGTGCTGGTTTTGACCTTTAAAGCCCTATATGGTAGTGGGCCAGGTTACCTTAGAGACCGCATCGCCCTAAGGACGTCTGTCCGTCCAACCAGAGCGGACCGGAGGGGCTCTCTAATTGTGCCATCGGCCAGGGGGGCTCGCCTCTCTGGCACAAGGAGGAGAGCCTTCTCTGTGTCCGCACCGGCCCTTTGGAACCTCCTGCCTGTGGAACTGCGTCTCCAGACGGAGTTGTTGCCCTTTAGAAAAGAACTAAAAACCTGGCTGGCGGGCCAAGTTTGGGGTGCAGGTGGAGGGGTGGCTTCCGTTGGGTGGTTAATATAGGGGAGGATGCCTGCCCCACGGTTTCTTCAGTTCCTGCACCCCTCTCTTTTTAGGGGTGGGTTCTTATTGCTGGTTTTTATCTGTTTTATTTGTTTTTATATGTTTTTACCCATTGTTGTGAACTGCCCGGAGTCGGCTTTGGCTGAGTGGGCGGTATAGAAATTTGACAATAAAATAAAATAAAAATAAAAAAATGCCTATCAAAAAGTTACTTATCGATCCAGGCAGTCCTTGTTTCAGCGAAAATCTAAAAATTCACATAACAATAACATTTTTTGGTCTATTGACTTTACTCCCTTGGCACAGCAAATAAAGAAAACTATACACCATCATTGGCATATTCTGGATTCTATTTCGGGTTGTAAGGACAAACCTACCATAGGATTTAGGAAAACGAGAACTATTGCTGGCATCCTCTCGAGAACAGATTGTTTGTCTCCTGTCTCCAGTCTCTCGGCCCTCCCTGTTGGACACTTTCCTTGCGGCCATTGTAAGCTTTGCCCTTACATGAGGAGAACAGATACCATTTCCATTCCCGATTGCACTTATATACATCATCTTTCATGTTTTTCCAATTGTAATTCCCGCGATATTGTATATATTTTAACCTGCCCCTGTGGATTAGCTTATGTTGGACAGTCTTCCAGACCTCTCAAAACAAGACTTGGAGAACATATTTCACGTATTCGCAACAAGGTACTTACAGCACCTCTTGTTTCCCACTACTTGGAAAAACACCATGCTCCAACAGATATTAAGGCTGCTGTATTGGAATTATTCACACCTCGCAAATTTTATTCCATCAACAAAGAACGTTATCTTTTGCAACGGGAAACTTTTTACATTCATCGTTTTTCTACACTGCACCCTCATGGCCTCAATACAGAACAGGATTATTCAGCGTTTCTCTAAGTCAGACATTTACATTTACCTTGGCCGTCTTAGCGCTTTAAGAGTACTTCTCCCCCTTTTTTTGTTAACCTTCCATTAATCTCTGATATCCGTTCCACATGTCCCCTCATAAGAACTATATATAGCTGTTGTTCGTTTAGCTCTCTCAACGCTCCCACCCGCTATTAGTTATTACGTAGAGGTGTGTCTGCGCGTGATTACAGGTACCATTTTTATCAAGATTTTATGATTAGATATATTTGTGCTATTTTCAGTACTGCTCATGTATTTTACTACATATTGTTTGTATTTTTACACTCATATGTTTTTGCACTGGTGTTTATGGTTGCTACGGGTTTTGATGTTTTACAGATCTTGATAAAGACTCTCGAAATATTCTCTACCGGAGGAATATTGACCTGTACTACTCGACCTGTAGGACTCTCCTTCGTACCCGTTTAGTGACTTCTTCTCAGTCCTGCTTACATCCCCTGTTTCATGCTGTTTTGAATCGGACTTACGGACATCTTTTGGATTTCGGATCTGGCTCCCTTGAGCAACCGTTTATATTATAGCCTATCGGCTGATACTACCAACTCTTTCGAATACGAACTTTCCTGAAATCCTACTGTTGACCTTGTTTTGACTATTACCACGCGCACCCACGAGCCACAGTGTATTTATTATTGGCTTATTTATTTAGTTAAGCTCCGTGGGTTACCTGTGTGTTTTATTGTATGATATCACATGTTATTGTTCGTCCGTTTCTTTAGTACCCTTAGTATTTTCATTTACATTTCCAATTGCTCTTACACCTATTAAATATACTCCATTTGTTATATTTTGTCATATATAATTTTGTTCCTTTGGGTGTTTTTCCTTCCTTCCCCTTAATCTAAAGTGCAGCATGCCTGGTAGATAAAATTATAATAAAATTAATATTTGCACCCCAGCATGCCAGAGGTGAGGGTGCACCGGGATGAATCACCCTGTCCCAGTGGCCCAGCCGATGCCTGTTTTCTCCAAGGATCATTGCCTTGCCGTGGCAAGAGGGCTTGTGTGGTTTGATGAGGCTATGGGCTATGTTGTGTAGGGCCACCCAAGACAGACCACTGGGAAAGGAATTGGCAACACACTCCAGTGTTCTTGCCAAGAAAGCCCCATGGACAAAACTTTTCCTAGGTCTACATTTTTCCTGCATGAGGACGGCCATGCTGTAGCTATCTTCTGTGGACATGTTAAAGAGGGATGCCTCATTAACATTGATTTCCCAAGAGTGGCGGGCATGAGTGGGCTGGCTGAGGAACCAACCCAAAGGAGGAGTGTTGAGGAACAGCCTTCAGAAAAGACAGAAAGGGAGGAGCCAAAAGAGGACATTGTTGACATGGTGGACATGGATCTGGGCAGACTCCAGAAGAAGACAGAGGAGCCTTTCATGCTGTGTTCCATGGGGTCGTGAATGGTCAAGCACGACTGTGCAACTAACAACAACAACAATGGGCAAGGTGGGAGGAAAGGTGTGGGAGATGTGTAGGAGAGAGACATAAATACAAAGTAAGAGTGTGAGAAGTAACTCTTCTATTTAGATTGGTGGAGCTGCTCATTTCACTTTTTCTTCTTTTAAATACTACCCTTCAGTCTAACAGACATAGTTCTCATAATCCTTTTCTTCCATTTATTTTCCAAACCTCATCTGCAATCTTTATTTTCAAATCTTGTTCCCAATTTATTTTCAATGTTTCTTGTGGATTACCATCTTTATTTAACATTATATAAATTTTGCTTAACATACCCTTAATTTCCTTTTCTCCCTTTCTTATCTTTAATATTAATTCTTCAAAACCAGTCTTACCTCTTTCCAAACTGGCTTCCCTCAAATATTTACTATTCCACTTATTTACCAACACTACCTGGAGCCAGTTCAACCTCAACTGTGCATATATGTCTACTTTCTCTCTCTCTCTCTTTACAAGCCAATATCCAGTCTCTCAACAGGAAAACATCATTTCTAGAAAGAACTTCTTTCATCCTTTTGTCCATTTTTATTGGAAAAACTCTTGATATCCTCTATTTCTATTATCAGAGATGTGTCTTGGGCCAATTCCTTCTTCACCTTTTTCCATACTCCCAATATTGTCTTCATCATTTTATTTTTTGTAACTATTTTCCCCATATTACTATCTAAAAAGACCATTTTCCCCATTTGATTTAGATCCCTCATCTCCATTTCTTCCCAAATTACCTTTTCCCTTGCTAAAATATTCACAATATTTTTAACTTGAAAAGCTCTATAATAATTCCTCAGATTTGGCAATCCTAATCCTCCTTCTTTCTGAAATAAATACTTTTTTTTGCTATTCTAGGTTTACTTCCACCATTACAAAAATTATTTAACATATTTTGAAATTCCTTAATTTCCTTATCGTTTAATTGGATCGGCAGGACATCAAATAAAAAATTAATTCTCGGTAACAAAATCATTTTACATAACGCAATCCTGCCAAACCAGGACAACTTCAACTTTTGGTATTGCTGTATTTTGTCCTAAATTTCCTTTTTCTGTTTTTCATAATTCAATTTCTTAAGATCATCAAATTTATTTGAAATATTTATTCCCAAATACTTCAAATTATCTTTAATCTGTAATTTAAATTTACCCTTTATTTTCTGTTGCTCTTCCTTGTCAATATTACACAGTATCATTTCTGACTTGTCCCAGTTTATTCTCAAACCTGTCATCTCCTCAAAATCTTTTAACTGCTCTTGTATTCTTTCTAATGCCTTCCTAGGATGTTTTGCAATTATCAAAGTATCATCAGCATACAAACTTATCTTATTTCCTAATATTCCTTCAATGCCCTTATCTTCTCTTATAGCCTTTGCTAACAACTCCATTGCCATGATAAACAATATTGGCGATAATGGACAACCCTGCCTTGTTCCAGCTTCTAGTTTTACTTCTTCTGTAAAATCATCATTTACCCTAACAGTAGCAGTATCATGTTGATATAATTGTTCAATCATTCTTCTAAATTTATCTCCAAATCCATAGCATTTAATTATCTCATTAATTGTTACCCACTGTAATGAATCAAATGCTTTAAAAATGTCTAGTGATAATAATCCAACTTTCTCTTTTGTTTGTCCTACAATATCTATTAAATCTAAAACTCTCCTTGTCAGATCCGCCATATGTCTTCCTTTAAAAAAAAAACCTGCTTGGTCTTCATTTATGTAGCTACCCATAAAACTATTCAATCTGTTTGCCAATATTGCTGTAAAAATCTTAGCGTCTTGATTTATCAGGGAAATAGGCCTATATGACTCCACTTTTTCTAAATCCTTTCCAGGTTTTGGTAATAAAACAATTATAGTTCTATACCATGAGGTCGGAATTTGCCCTCCTTCCAATATGTAATTATATAGTTTCATCAATTTTGGAACCACAAAGTCTTTAAATTCCTTATACAACTCAGCTGATAACCCATCTTCCCCCGGGGCTTTATCTGTCTTCAAGTTGGCTATTACTTCTTTTATTTATTTCTCTGTTATTCGCTCTTCCATTCTATTTCTATGTTCCTGTTTTATCTTATTTTCTATTTGTTTCTCCAATTGATCTTTTAGCTTCTCCAGATCTATGTTCTTTTTAGCATATAAGTCCTGATAAAAATCTTTAACAATCTTACATTTATCTTTAATCTTATTACATCTTATTCCATCTTTATTAATCAAACTTCCAATTTCCCTTTTATTTCTCTTTTATTTAGCAGCTCTTGCTAATAATTTCGAATTTTTATTGCTGTATTCAAAATATTCCCTTTTAAAACATACCAAGTCTCTTTTCCCTTTTTCAATATCCTTTCCTACCAATTCCGTCTTTAATCTTTGCATCCTATCGTAAACCTTCTTATCATTTGTCTTTACATGTTCTTCTTGTAACCATTTAATCTCTTTTTCAACTTTATCTTGTTTTTCCTTAAATTGTTTGTTTCTAATGCTAGCCTACTTAATACTCTCCCCTCTAAAAACTGACTTCATAGCGTCCCATACCATATTATAACTGACCTCGTCCATATCATTCCAATGCCAGCTTTCTTTCCATTTTTCAGTTATTTGTTCTTTACATTTATGGTCTTAAAAAAAATTAGCATCATATCTCCAATTCCTTCTGGTTTTCTTTGCTCCCTCTATCTTTAGTTCCACCAACACTTTTGCATGATCTGATTATTTGAAAATTCCCACTTCCACCTCATCTATATTCCTGATCATATTCTCTGTTACAAATATATAATATATTCTGGAATATGTATTATGCACCTGTGAAAAGAATGTATAAGTCCTTTCTGACCCTTTAAACTTCCTCCATGTATCTTTCAAACCTAAAGATTTCATCCATTTATCAAGAATCTGCTTTTTAAATCCTCTTCCACTCCTTGCTATATTTGTACAATCTAAGTTTGACCTTATTAAGTTAAAATCTCCAGCCACAATCATTTTTGTTGTTTTTTCCTTCTCCAATATACCATATATTTTATCTAAAAACTCGCCTTGATGGTCATTTGGTGCATATATATTCACTAAAGTTATTTCCTCATCATCAATCTACATAACTATAAAATATTGCGGAAATGGTACTTGACCCCAGTAAGATTACATCAAATAGATAACAATAAAGATAAAATGTGTTGGAGATGTAAGGATACACTGGGAACGTATGAACATATGTGATGGGGTTGTAATGTGGTAAAAGACTTTTGGGGAAAGAGATTTGTGCTATTATGGGCATGAGACTTAAATTGGGGCCAAGTACTGTTTTGTTGACAGATGTGGAAAATATGAATTTAAAAAAGGTTTTAAAAGAGTTACTGTCGATAATGTTGACAACAGGTAGACAGTGCATTGCTAGGAATTGGAAAAGGAAGTAATTTTGAAAATAGAAGAATGGTACAAGGAGATGTGGGATCTTGCGTTGAATGATAAGCTAACATGGGAGATGAATAAGAAAAAGGGTATAGTTAAAGAAAATAGATTTTGGAAAATATGGCAATTATTTGTGGATTTTTATTCATTGAAGGGGGCTGAAGGGAATAGACTAGTACCAGATCAAATGAGCTTTTGGGAATAAAAAAACAACTGTGACACTCCACATCCTCCAGGGCATTGTGTAAAACACTGGGTGTGTATTGTGAAAACTGTTTATTGTATTTTAATTATTGTATTTTTTATTTTGACTTAGTCGTTGTATTAAATTGAGGAGTATAAGAAATGAGTTAGAATATGTATATTAGGATAACTGCAAGAGTGTTATAATGTATTAAAATTTTTGGAAATATAATCAAAGAGGTATGGAAGAAAGGGGAAGGTGTTATATTACTAAGTTTGTAATTTAATTGTATTTTTATGTTTTTCTTCTTTCTTTTCTTTTTTATATATATTGTATTTGTAAGTTTATTGTTTGTATTTTTATTCACATTTGTTTTTTTAAGTTGTATTATTGTTGATATGTTTGAAAATTCACCTGGTACATGTTTCCAAAGTTGATTACTAACCCAAACCCTTTGTTTTAAAACTTTTAGGAGAAAACTAGGCAAAGTTCCAAACCTCAGTCTACCACCATGGCTCCCCACATGCCCCACATGGGGGCAACTTGATTTTTTTTTGGGGGGGGGGGCAAATCGAGAATGAGTTATTAACAGTGAATGGCCTTTTAGGCTTCCTCTACATGAATAAGAGTTCATTTTTTTGAATAATAAGAATTATATGTCATGGGGTGTGTGGGGTCATCAGGATTTTAGTGATGCTTAAGTGGGACATGGCTAAAAAATGTTTGGGAACCATTGATCTATCACCTACCCATGCTAAGGAGATGCTTCTATCATGCATGTCTTAGCTTTACCCTGCATTTTTTTCTAATCACACCATCCCACCTCTAATAATGGAAATGCCACCTATTAGCCAATATCGCTACAGAACTTGCATGCCCCAAGTTGGAATGATGTTGAACCTCAGGTACACTAATGCCCTGCCTGCAACCTTTTGGGAAGCATTCATCTGCTTGCTGCTGAAGACAGAATATTGATAAGTTAAGGGGACTGAAACAAGTTTGTCACTGAGGGCCACATTCCCACATAGGGAATTAGTTCAAGGGACATACCAGTAGTAGCAGATGGTGCCCAAAACAAGAGACGTTAGAATTAAAGATAGAAATGGAGGGGGAACAGGTGCTCTCTCTTTCTCTTTCTCTTTCTCTTTCTCTTTCTCTTTCTCTTTCTCTTTCTCTCTCTCCTCTCTGTATGTTATGTATGTTTGTGTTTGTGTGGTATGTGTGTAAGTGCGCATACATAACTCTTTTGTTCTTCCTCCTTTCCTCCCATTCATTCTGTGTAATGCTGGTTGCAAGATTCTCAGATCTTCAGTCCATTAAGACTACAAATACCTAATTGTGTTAGAGATTGTAAGGCTCAGTGTATTTCTAGCAAAGAGAGCACAGTGTCACATTAAAGACAACAACAAAAACAAAACTGCATTTTTCTCAACAAATCAAAACAGCTTGTTCACAGTGCTGGCAAAACAATTCAATGTCAATCTGTGTGTTGCACGTGAGCAAAATATTGTCATAACATAAATCCCAATGACATTTTTGTGGAAGGTATTTACATAAATAGTGGCTGATTGGTTTTTAAGTCTCTCATATCTTGCCTCTTCAATTCTTTCTCTTCTCCACCTTTTATAAAGTCCCCCAGCTGACTGAAGCATATAAAGGACTAATCTTGGTTGAATGCCATTATTATATTATTATTTTTTTCTCACTGCTTAGGGGGGAAAGAAGAAGCCAAGAAAATGGGCCTTTTAAAAAGGGATGGTTTGCAGTACCAGTTTCAGGATTATGGGATGCCTTGTGGAAGATGTCTTCTCACTTAGGGTTTCCAAGTCTCAGTGAACCAGCTGAAGAGCTTACTATGTTTCCTGGCAGCAATAAGGTAGGTGACAAGTATTGGGTCAAGAAGTGCGGGTAGACATGAATGTTTCATGGGCTTTGATCTCTACCAGTTTCCAGCTGTTGTCTCAACTCCATGATGGAATGCTAAGGTATTTGGATGCATGTTGTGCTTGACCACTATCCATGAGCCAAAAAGAGAAAAGCAAAGGGAGGGAGCTAGTAAAGAGCTAATGGTACTCATTGTTTCTCAGTTCATTCTGCCATTTGAAAAGCAAAAATTGGAGAGCCAGACTTATGCTTTGTGAAACTTATAGGTTCATAAGTCCTCAGAGTGGCAATGCAGGGTCTGGTGGACAAACCCCACCCCACAGATTGGCATGTGTGCTTTAGTAGGCCCACACAAGATGCTAGCCTTAGCATCTATGGTAGCTATAACCATCATAGCACCTGACCATATTTTGCCACCTACTGTATGTCATTACAGCTCATGTTACATGGCTAACCAGGTCTTACCCAGGTTCTGAGCCCATTTATGTGGGTTTTCTCTTGTGCTGAGGTCCACAATGAGCTATCTCAGAAACAGTCCCCACCCCTTCAAAACCTTTGCTCATTTCTCTGATGTCTCAAGCACCTGCCCCCAGTGTTAATTATTTCTCTTAAAATCTTGAGGAATAGGATGCTGCTGACCTTACAGCTCTACTACCAGGCCCCATCTCTAAGTGCCTTCATCTTTCCACAGTGGTAATCAAGCCATTTCCTTAAGCTGAATGCACACAAACACCTACAGTGAGGATAAGTAGATGGTGCTGCTCCATCTCCTCCATCTTGTCCCTAACTGAATATTTGGAGTGATCACCTGGCTAGACAAAACAGCAAGGAGAAGGAGAATCAAGACCAGAAAATTCTGGGAGAAGGCAAATAACCCCCTACACTTAGGGAAAATCAGATGCTGCACTATCCACCAGCTGAATCAAGAATTTAATGCAGGAGCAAAATAAAACCATTACCATATGAGGCTACATCAATAGAAGTAAAGTGTCCAGGTCAAAGGAGAAAATGATGGCATCGCTTTATTCTGCTTTAGTCTGCTGGCATTGTATGTCCAGTTTGGGGCACCATAATTTAGGAAAGGTAGTGAGAAGCTGGAACACACCTGGAGGAAGGGGGGACAAAGATGTACTATATATAGAAAACATACCTTATGAAGAATGGTTGAGGGGGCCTGGTATGTTTAGCCTGCAGAAAAATATGATTAAGAGACAATCTTCAAATATCTGAAGGCCTATCATATTGAAGATGGAGCAATCTTGTTTTCTGCAGTTCCAGCTGATAGGACCTGAAGTAATGGATTCCAATTACTGTACTAGAAATATGATTTCACATAAACTTTTAAGAAGACCCTCTTGACAGTAAGAGCTGTTCAGAAATCAAGCAGATATATCAGGGGGTGGTAGACTCCCCTTCATTGCAAGTTTTAAATCAGAGGATGTATGGCCATCAGTCAGAAATGATTTAGCTGTTAATTGTCTGCATCAGCAAGAGATTGAATTTGATGGTCCTAGGCAGAAGATTTTCATACTTCTGAGACTATGCCACTTGGATGGAAGTTGTTGGGCAGTGCTAAGCATTATGGGTCTGGTAGTCTCCCTGTCCACACATACTGCCACTCAGAAAATCACCAGATCCATAATGCCTTGCAACACCCAGAGAGGGAAGCCTTTATTTCTCAGCTGTAAGTGATTACTGCATCACAAAAAACTATTGTCTGCTACTTGGTCTAACCCTGTGTTCTATACTAAATTAAGTGTGCTAAATCCAAATCTGACATCCGATTCTGGTTAGGACATCAGGATCTTACGTTAGCAAATCTCACCCTCTTTGTTAAGTTCTTGCGTTAATCACATAGAGCATATTTGACACAAATGTAACAAAAATTGTGCAGTTGCGCCTACTCATCTTTAGCTCAAAACAGATTCACTATGCCCTAGATATAATATCCAATTAGATGGTT
Source organism: Bradypodion pumilum (assembly GCA_035047305.1). NCBI lineage: Eukaryota > Metazoa > Chordata > Lepidosauria > Squamata > Chamaeleonidae > Bradypodion > Bradypodion pumilum. The sequence continues at coordinate 41,934,697 of JAWDJD010000001.1, read as the reverse complement.
TCACACTAGAGACAAACATTTGGTCCATCTTGTCTTATTACTGACGTCAGCTCACTGACTTGCCAGACATGCCCAGCCACTGCTGGGACATGCATGCCACCAGGGGACATGATTCAGCAGGCATAGTGGTAGTGGCAGCAGGCATAGCGGTAACTGCAACTGTTATAATGTTCCCATGTAAAAATACATTACCCAGTTACCGACCATTTGAACACCTTAAAATCTGTACATGATAAGCAAATTCTGAGTTCAGATATAGAATCAGCACACTCGATATCATGTAAATCACATGTGATATTCCCAGTAGCAAAATCATTGTTCTGCAGTGTTATAAACTCCTGAAAGGACTGTGCTTTTTGTTGAAGACAATCTGTGTAATACAATGTGAACTTGCCTCACTTCAAACCTGGCAGATTGGCTTGTTTTTGTTTTGCAGTTGGTTAGTTGTGTGACATTGTGGCTTTCTTCGCAGGTTTAATGTCTCGGGCAAGCAGCATTGAAAGATTTATTTATATTATTTATTTGATTTATATCCCACCCTGTTAGTGAAATCACTACTCTGGGTGGCAATGCATGCCAGACAGGATAACATTGTAGAGGAAAGGTAGACAGCTTTTCTCTTGAAGTGTCATCTGAGTCTCAGTCTTGTACTCAGGAAGACACAATTAGTTTTACTGGACAGTTTTTGAGCAATAATTAGCTATCTTTATTGCATCTGATGAAGTAGAGACATCACCTTGCAAACAAAAGTCCGGATAGTCAAAGCAATGGTACTTCTGGTAGTAATGTATGGTTGTGAGAGCTGGACCATAAGGAAAGCTGAGCACAGAAGAATAGATGCCTTTGAAATGTGGTCCTGGAGGAAAATTTTCAGAGTACCCTGGACAGCAAAGACAAAAAAATAGGTTGATCTTTTAAAAAATCAACCCCGACTGCTCATTGGAAGGTCAAATATTGAAGATGAAGTTAAAGTACTTTGGACATCAAATGAGAAGAGAGGATTCACTTGAGAAAGACTTGATGCTGGGAAAGGTTGAGGGCAGGAGAAGAAGGGGCGGCAGAGAATGAGATGGCTAGATGGCATTGTTGACGCAATGGGCACAAAGCTGGGTGGGTTGAGAAGGATGGTGGAGGAAAGGGGCGATGGTCCATGGGGTCGCAAAGGTCCGGACATGACTATGCGGCTGGACAATAACAACTTAAAGAGTTCTTGTTCTTTATCCATCTGGCGCAACACTTCTACATTAATCACATGGTCAATCCATGATATCCTTAGCAGCCATCTGTAGATCCACATTTCAAAAGCTTTGATTCTCTTTTCAGATGCTTTACTCAATGTCTAACCTTCGACTCCATATTGCAGCACTTGGAGTACGTAACATCTCGCTATTTGGATCTTTGTAGCAAGAGTTAGATCTCTACTGCATAGCAAATGTTGCATTTTTATGAAGATGGATCTTGCTTTTTCTATTCATATTTTAATCTCTACCTCAAGATCCAAATTTTCATTTAACATACTCCCTAAACAGACAATTTTATCCACTCTTTCGATTTCTTGGGTTCCTGCTATTAGCTTGCCGTGAGTTGGTGTTCGGCTTATAACAAGATATTCACCTCTTAGCTCTAATAAAGAATCCTTGTGTGACCTGACTTCCCTTCACCAGAATGACTTTTATAAAATCTGCCATTTATGCAGTGGGAATGTATTTGTAAATAGAAAAAGTGGGAAAGTGCCTTTAGTATCTTTTGATATATTCTGCATCTGTGCTGTGTCATCTTTCATTTCCATGCATGAATATTAGTCTCCATAACTTGTTCAGCTGCCTGAGGTCTTGAACAGCTAGATAGAATTCATTCTGTAGCAATTGCTAAATTGAGCTGAAATCTTCTGTGAGGGCATCATGCATCCACTTCCTCTGGGAATCAGTTTAGTTTTAATCAGTCTTGCTTCTTCTTGTTCAGTTGTCGTATGCATGCACATGTGCGTATGATGACTTACAAGAGTGCACAAGGTGTCCTCATGCAGCCCACACATTGGAGGTTCATTTAGAGAGATAGTATGGAAGCTCCCTTAGAAAGCCAAAAGCTTCAGTAAGAAATTTGAAAAACTTCTATAAGTTAATTTTTTTGAAGAATTTCTATATGTTAAAGAAGTTAAAAATAATTATGTTCCGTCAATTTGATCATAACCCATGGCACCGCTCCCAGGGTTTTCTGGACCTCATAAAGGTAAAATAATGATCACCCTTGCTTGAAAGCAAGTCATATCCAACTCTAGGGTTCAGTGCTCATTTCTCTTTACACTCAATGAGCCAGCGCTGTCTGCATTTGCAGACATCTCTGTGGAATGTGGCAAGCATGACTAGACACCAGAGCGCATGGAACACTGTTTACTTTCCCACCGAAATGGTACCTATTTATCTACTTGCAATTTCTTGCTTTCAAACTGCCAGGTCAGCAGGAGCTGGGACAGAGATGGAAGCTCACTCTGTCATGCAGCACTCGGGTCTTGAACTGCCGATCTTCCAGTCATCAAGTTCAGTGTCAACCACTAAGCCACCACAGTCCATTAAAAATAATTTCCAATTCTACCTTTTAGAGGTGTTCTCAAACTGTGCAGCTTGCTCAAGGCTACACCTGTGGCAAGATGGGCAACCATATCAGCCAGTCACAGTAGTAGGAGCACGTAACTCCTATCAAAAAAATTGATGACCCCCCTCCCTCTTTGAATCACCATTCCTGGGTGGAAATCCTGCCCCTGAGGCAAAATATCTGGGAGACAATGGCATGTGTTATGCTTGTGAGGTCACTGTGAGCCTATAGCCCAGCATTTCCCAAACTGTGTTCTGCAGAATACTGGTGGACTCCAATTCTCAGAAGCCTAAGTAAGTACATTGGCTGATCACTGCTTTGGGGAATTGACTTGCACTTCTGGAAATTTAAGTCCAAAAGCCAAACATTGGGAAACACTGGTGATGGTTTTAGATCCCCAAGGTCTCCACAGTTTTGCAAGAGTCTTCATATTGACCCTTAAGGCACTCCCTATTGACCCTTAAGGCCGGACCAAAGGCCTTTGCCACCCGAGGACTGTTTCCCCGCAGCTGGGGGGGAGCCCCACCCTTCCTTCCCCACCCCTCTGTGGAGGAAAATAAAGGGTCATGGGCTGCCGAGCAGGACCAAAGACCTCTGCTGCCTCAGGACTGTTTCCCCGCAGCTGGGGGGGGGAGCCCTGCCCTTCCTTCCTCATCCCTCTGCAGGGGAGGATAAAGGGCCGTGGGCTGCCGGGACAGGACGAAGACCTGCCACCACCTGAGGACTGTTGCTGTAGCTGGGGGGAAAGCGCCTTTACTTTCCTTCATGCTCCTGGGTCCCACCTCAGGCCGATATGAAAAAGCTGGTCTGTGAGGCAAGATGCTTTGCAGGCGCACCCCCCAAAGAAAGACTCAGACACCGGTATATGGATAAAGGCATTGGGCCACTTTTATTGAATAATGCCCTAGTCCGAATTATAACTTTCAATTGGTATTCATCCAATTGTAATTCTTAAGGCAAGCAGGCCGCAGTAACACTGGTAAGGTTCCTCCCAAAATTGCCAATGGCAATTGGCTACAATGTATCCATTTGTATCAATTTGTTTGTTGACACAAACAAATTGTTGGCCGTAGTCAATAAACTATCTACTGACCCCACCCTCTGACATGTATCCGTCAAATCACGGGGTGATGCATGCTGAAAAGCTCCTGCCATCACCCCTTGCCTGGTTCGTCGTTGACCGGTCAACGTTATTACACCTGTACCTGTCTAAGTGTTGGCCAGTCAATTGCGAACCTGCCGGATACCTATGGGTCATAAATATTTACCTTACCAGTGCTACCCACCACACGGGGAGGCTTCAATGAAGACTCACCGCCCCCCCCCCCCCAGACCATCAGCTTGGTCAACAGGCCTGCTTGCAAATCTTCCAAAAAGAGGTTCATACCTCTAGCTGACAGGTGGACCCCATCCCCTGCATAAAGATCATAATTTTGTAAACTAATGGTGGGGTGTTGGATGACCATCCCCAAACCCTTGTCTGCCAAGACCCGGGCAACAGCCCTGTTCACCGAGCGGCGAGCGCGGTCAAGGGCACGGAGGTCAATACCTCCCCTGTAAGAATGACGCGGTATGATGTCCGACCATAGCAGCCTTGTGGACGGCCACACATAATGCAAATAAGCTAGGTCACTGCAAATCATGAATTTTAAAGAAAGGCCAGTGACCTGGGCGAGGTCATTGCCCCCGAGGTGCAGTACAAGGACATCAGGCGGTTCAGCATCCCTGATGGAAAACAGGAATGGCAACAGTTCCCGCCATCTCATTCTGTGCTTACCGTACCAACTTATGCGTGCGGTTGCACGCAGTCCAAGCTGGGGTCCCCACTCTGTCGCCGCAGCATACTGCGCTGCCCAGTGCACGTAACTGTGGCCTACCAGCCATACTGCCACCGGTGTGCAGGGACACATAGGGTCTGTAAAAGAAGAAAGAGAACAGTGACTTAACTGGTACTCATACCTGAAGAGGGCGAACATATAATGCAAAACGCATAGATCCCCATCTTCCCATACGGCGTATATCAGCTTCAGAGTACCCAAATGCAGCCGCAGTGGATGCAGCACCTATTCTAAACGAATGGGTGCCGTAACGAGCCCCGGGGAAGCCAACACTGGATAGTGCCATACCGGTCACCTTCCAAAATTGAAATTTAGTAAGGGGAGACCCATCCTGGTGGCATAAAAATGGGCCAGGGTGCGTGCCACACACTGCCAAGAACTCCTGTAGGGCACCAACCGGACAGATGTCTGCAATGGAACATCGTAGCAGTCTAACTCCACTGCCTACGCCGTGCTGATCAACTTTTGAGGACTGTATCCTCAACTGAGCCCACTCATTAGAGACATAGACATCGTCGAGTTCCAGTGCCCTACGAGTTGCATCCGCCTTAGACAGTAGTACCAACTCACTGATGCGGAGCGCTCCAAAGAAGGCCACCGTGGTAGCCGCGTGAAAAAGAGCCGCCTCATACCTGTCAAAACACAGGTCATGCCAGCCTCGTGCAAGGTGGGTAAGTACCCCCGGTGAAATTGGGTGGCGAGTGTCCGGGCGGTGGCCACGTTCCCGTGTCCACCCCTCCAAAACATGTCGTATGCGGAAATCATTCACGCAGTCAGCAAAACCCCTCACCTTGGCCATAAATGCCAGTGCTGACAGCCTGGATGCTATAGTGCGAGGAGCTAGGCCTGACTGTGTAAATAAACCATAAATTGTAAAACTTGTTCAACTGGAATGGGCCACACTTCGGGCAACTGAAGTTGCACACAGAAGGTTCTAAATTGAATGAAAGCATGGTGATACGCCTTACGCGTGCGGGGCGCCAAAGACATGCCGATCGCCTGGTTCACCTCTCCTTGCCAAATGTCCAAATCTCGGCCGGGAGTGGCGAGGGGAATTCCTCTGGTTCCGGAGCCAAGGCACGGAACCGGGGCATCTGCAGGCAGGATAAAGCATCAGCAATATCATTATTAATACCTGGTACATGTCTGGCCTTAAAAAGCACATTCAGGCGTAGGCTGCGTAACACAAACTGGCAAACCAACGCCATCACTCAAGGTGACTTAGACGTCTGAGAGTTGACAATGTGCACTACCGCAGCATTGTCACACCAGAAATGGACCACTGAGTCGGCCTACTCCTCGCCCCATAGCATCAAAGCTCCCAGGATTGGAAAGAACTCAAGGAATGTAAGATCGCGGAGGCGATCTGTGCCCCGCCATGCTGGAGGCCATTGGCCATAAGCCCACCACCCCTCAAAGTAAATCCCGTATCCCAGGGAGCCGGAGGCATCCGACTGTACTTGAAACCTAGGGGAAACTAAAAGGTCGGATCTCCAAAAGGAGACCCCATTGAATTCCCGCAGGAATTTAAGCCAAACCAAAAGGTCAGCCCTCATGCCCCTGGTCAGTCGGACCCTATGATGGCGCTTTGACAAGCCAGACATGGCGTCGCATAGGTGCCGCGCAAATGCTCTGCCGGGCATGACCACCCTGCAGGCAAAGTTAAGATGGCCATGAAGTACCTGAAGCTCACGAAGTAACACTTTACGTTTGGCCAGCAAGGCCAAAATCATCGCAGAGATCCGGGTGACCTTGTCAATGGGTAACCGGGATGCCTGTGCAACCGTGTCAATTTCAATACCCAGAAATGTGAGCGTAGTGGATGGGCCCTCGGTCTTTTCGGGTGCTAAAGGGACACCCAGTTCCCGCATTAGCGTCTGAAATGTAGTGAGGAGACGTGTGCACGTGTCCAAGCCCCATTCACCCCCGAACAAAAAGTCATCAAGGTAATGGGCTACAGACCGAGACCTGGACCTGCGAACAAAGGCCCACTGAAGGAAGGTGCTAAAACGTTCGAATGCTGAACATGAAATAGAGCAGCCAAAAGGCATGGCCTTATCTACATAAAACTTCCCTTGGAATCTAAAACCCAATAGCTCAAAGTCCCCCGGATGCACTGGCAGTAATTGGAATGCCGATTTAATGTCACATTTTGCCAGGAGGGCACCGGGACCACAAGAGCGCACCATCCGTAGGGTTTGGTCAAAAGACGTATACCTGACCGAACAAAGGTCATCAGGAATAGCATCATTGACAGAGTAACCCGCCGGGTACGATAGATGGTGTATTAAACGAAATTCCCCCGGGGCCTTTTTGGGTACTAACCCCAGAGGGGAAACCTTCAGGTTGGGGAAGGGTGGTACAGAAAAGGGGCCCACTACCCTCTTGGCCTCTACCTCTTTGGCCACCTCCTCCCTACCCTTCAGAGAAAGTAAATTGGGGGCATCTTGGGGTCCCTGCACTCCGTTGAATGGGATACGGAAGCCCCACTGGAAACCCTCCAGGAGGTACCTCGCGTCCTCCCTTCTTGGATAAGTTGAGAGCCATCGCTCCAACATATACACATTAACTGGGGAGGGGGCCTTTTGACTGGCTAGCTCCTTCAGCAGAAGCTCTGCCCACTCCCTGTCCACCTCTACCTCTGCCCCGTGACCCACCAGCCCGCGGGCACGCGGCGGCGGCATGGGGGCCAGCGCAAGAGGGACACTCGTGTTTATATCGGCACTGCCGCTTATTGCACACGCCATTAGCCGAGAAGCTCCAACACAGCAAGCGGGCTGGAACCCCCTGCCCCGCCGGCTGGCGGGGAGCCTGTGTTGGAACAGCTCGCTGCACGGCATGGCCACAATGGTACCTATCCCCAGGCGCCTGACGCGTGGGGGTCATGTACAAGAGCCACAATTTTTGACAGGGCTCATCCCATCTCATCTCCGGGTGCAAGGGCACCCTCATTCTAAATTCCTCATCGTAAGCCAACCACGATGGGCCAGGGAAATCCACCATCGCCCTGTAAATATTGTCCAAACATTGGACCATAGGAATGGCCAGATCAGGCCGGGCCCTAAGGTATACCGCCATATAAATAAGATATGCCGGCAACCAGTTGGCCCAGGTGCGCGGTGGCTTACGACGGCGGGACAGCTCTTTGTCTCTGTCGTCCTGTCCCTCTCTCTCCTCCTTAGTGGGCTCACGGTTCAATAGGGAGAATATATCCACGTACTCCCCCCGCCAAATCTTTTCCCTTGTGACCTGGGACAAATGATCACCAAGGGGCAAGGAATAACCAGCTGTCGGCAAAGCCGTCACCAGCACACTAGGTATATGGGGCATACGCAGCAGGACCTGGACAGCCCCTGCCGTACCCGGCACTGCCCCGGGGGCGGAAACCCCCACCCTCAATGAGGTGCCATTTTGAAACCAAGGGGCACTGGAATAGACTGGCAACTGATGCCCACTCGCCTCAACTTGTCGAGGCCAGGGCCACTGAACCCCACCACTGGAAGTGGGCTGTGATGTAGGTGCACTAATTTCAACCTGATACTCACTAGGTGCACCCCCGTGAGCTGCCCCCACTGGGGGTTCCGGCCCACGGCGGGCGTCGGAGCTCGCGACCGGAATCGAGCTCTGGGGCCACACCTGACTGCTCCCTGTCTGCAGCTCTGGACGAACAGGGAGCTGCGAGACACCGGCAGGCGCAGGCTGGAGCGTCTCAAGCAGCTCAACCCGGCTGGCCGCCTGGTGCAGTGCGGCAGCCGTCGTGGTGCCAGTGGACACGAAGGGCCCCCAGCAGAGGGAGAAGGGCCCCCTCCCATAGGGGGCTGTGCAATCCCCAAGGATGCCTCAAGCACTGCTAAACGTGCTAATAAAGAATCCACTGCCACAGATCCCCCAGCATAAGGCGGGCCGGAAGGCCCACTAGGCATTTGAAAAGGAACACCAAAGTGAGAGCCTGGGCCAGAATAGGGCCATGCCCAAAACTCCGGCCCATGAGGGGCCAGAGGAGAAACGGGTTGCGCGCCCGCACAGGCCCTCCCCCGCTGTCCTGACCCATGGCCGGCAACTGCGGGCTGAGGGCCGGAGCCTGCCAAGTACCAGCCTGAATCACCCCACCGGTATCGGTGGGCAAGGCTGGGATAGTGCCCTGCCGCGGGAGCGCAGCCCTGGTCCTCCAACCTGAAGGCTGCCCCCCGCCCTGCGCAGGGCCCGCAAAAGTCCTCCCCTTTGGCCGCGGTTTCATCGCCGGGGCCTTCCGTTTGGGAGGCATATCTTCGAAGAAAGAGCAGGATCCCTTTCCAGGGATCGAAAACCTAGCACCAAAAACACAGAGCAGAGCAAGCTAAGGCTCTGTGCTAATCCTCCCTTCCCAGCCGGGAAGGATCAAGGGCTAAAGAGCCGAAGACTTCAGACAAACAGCGACGGGGAAAAACTTCTCCTCTTCGTCGCTATTTCTAAAATGGCAGCTCGTCTGCCTCGTGGCCACCCCTTTTATAGAGGGGTGGCCACGCCCCCTAACTCACCCGGATGTCTGAGTCCGGGTGGGGGCCCCCCCGCAAAGAGTGTGGCGGCCATTTTGGCGCCGCGCTTTCATTGTATCGCACTGTATGGGGTGATGATCTGTTTGCACATTGTATCTCAGGGGATCTTATTTATTCTTACAATGTCATTGATTATATGGATTAGACTGTATTATCTTGTGTTTATTTATCTTGTATTTTGCTGATTGTTGTATTGTTATTGTTGTTTGCTCTGATATTGTATTGCTGTATTTATTGTTTATTTTATTGTTGTGAACTGCCTTGAGTTGCCCATTGGGAAAGAAATGCAGTATAGAAATAAACCTATAACAACAACAACAACAAAGAGTAATTGATCCTCTCACAGCCTTGTAGATCATTAGGAAGTGGGGTGATGGCCACCCTCCAAGATAGGCAGATATTTTTCTTGCCCAAACATGTATTGGGGAAAGTTGGCAGCTAAGGGTTTTTACAGATCCACACACAACCTGAGGACAGAAGATGGAGGCTCCAAGGACCCTGCAGACAATGGGTAATCCTGAAAACCAAAAAGATAGAAAGGCCCTGCCCAAACGTAGAAGACGTTTGTATCACCAAGGAAGTCATGGTCCTCTGTGGTTTTCCAAACCCCTGCAACTCTCAATATCCACCCTAGAATAGAGATGGTTTTTTAATATAATTTTTTATTTATTTTCAAAGAAACAAAATAAAAATAACAGACATACAGAAAAAACAGTAACAATACACTGCAGTATTACAACAAGCTCATTAACACATACATAATGATTAAACTGGTTGTTTGCAGTATAACCCACAATATTAATTACCCACATTATAGGTTATCACTATAACCATAACATTCATAAGAGCTTTCAGTATTATAACTGCTTATTATTTCTTTACTAGTTACACAACACCCAGTGAATATTTACAATGCCCTGAGAGTTTAGTATCTATATCATCTCCAAAACCCACTTTGAGATTGTACAGGTCCAAAACTGTCCCTAGCCATAAGAGAGTGATCCACGAACGGCTTCCAAATATTCCAGAACCTATTTTCTTTCAAATTATCCCTTTTTACTTTTATCTCCCATGTCAGTTTATCATTCAATGCTAGACTCCACATTTCCTTATACCACTCTCCAGTCTGTATAAATACATCATTTTCCAATTTCTGGCAATACATTGTCTACCTGTGGTTACCATATTTTCCAATAATTCTTTTTCCACCTTATTCAAACCCATACCTTCCACATCTGTTAATAGAATGGTACCTGACACCAGCTTAATTCTTTTACCCAATATTTCCCCAATCTCTTCTTCTATTCTTCTCCAGAATTCATTTATTTTTTTGCAACTCCACCACATATGTTCATAAGTTCCAACCGTTTCTTTGCATCTCCAACATAAATTATCCCTTTTATTATCCATCTGGTGCAGCCTCAGTGGTGTCAAGTACCATTGCCACAACATTTTAAAATTATGTTCCTTGATTCTTACTGACATTGTTCTCATTATCCTCTTTTTCCACTTATTTCTCCATTCAATATCTCCTATTTTTATATTCAAATTTTGTTCCCACTTCCGTTTCAAATCTTCCTGTGGATCATTACTCTTATTCAATATAGTATAGAGTTTGCTTACTAGACCCTTAATGTTCTTTTCCCCTTTTCTGATCTTTAATACCAATTTTTCAAATTCGGTCTTTGTTCTATCTATACCTACTTCTCTTCTATATTTTTTGTTCCAATTATCAACCTTCAGTTTCTGAAACCAATCCAGTTTTAAATTTTCAAATAGTTTTTTCCTCTTGGTTTCATCTTCACAAACTTTTAACCATTCCTTCAGTAAAGACACTTCATTTTTATCCAATATTTCCTTTTGTTCCTTATCTATTTTTATCGGAAAACACACCATATCAGTCAATTCCAAAATTGGAGAGAGATCTGGGACCAAGTCTTTCTTTACTCTTTTCCACACCTTCATGAGGCCTCTCATCATAGTATTGCTTGTCTTTATCGTTTTATCCTCAATTCCCAAAAAAAACTTTTTCCCAAAATTCCTATATTCTTTCATCTCCAATTCCTCCCAAATTACCTTTTCTCTTGCCAAGATCTTCACAACATTCTTAATTTGGAATGCTTGATAGTATGCTAACAAATTTGGCATACCCAGACCCCCTTCTTTCTGAGGCAGGTACCAAAGCTTCTTTGGAAGTCTAGATTTTTTACCTCCGTTACAAAAATTATTGAACATCTTTTGAAACTCATTGATTTCCTTCTCCTTCAAATGGATTGCAAGTGCATCAAATAAGAAGTTAATCTTCGTGTTGTGTTCTGTAAAGCAGTGCCTTTAAACAATGTACCGTTACCATGTGTTATCAATGTAACCTTTCTGTGTGCAACATTATAACCTTCACCTGTATCAATGTTAGCCTAATAAGGGGACGCGAGCTAGTGACCACCAGAGGGCAGTAGCGAGCGTCCAGCTCTAATGGATCATCAGCCACCTGGTTCAGCAGCGCGGGAAGATTCCCCGCGACTTCCTCACCTGGTCAAGAAGGGCGTGACCTCCTACGACGTCACGCAGGCAGCAACCAATAGTCTGTCAACGAGCCACATTCAAATGTATAGCCAGCTGTATATATTGAGCTACCCATCCGCCATTACCACATGTTCCTCCAGATCATCATGCAATAAACCTGTGTTAAGCCAACCCTTCGGCTGTTTCATTGTCTTTGGTCCCTTACACTAAATTGGCGACGAAGGTGGGATGGCAGCCCACGGGACCAAGACATGCGGCGGTTTCGAAATCAGGAAACCGGGCGACTGGGAGATCTTCGAGATGGACTTCCAGGCCGCACTGATCGAGTCCGAAGTCACGGAAGAGGCGAAGAAAAGAGCCATCTTCACCAGAATGCTCGGACAAGAAACAAAAAGGACCTTGGTGGACCTGATTGCACCGAGGAGGGTGAGCGAATTCAAGGCCAAGGAACTCATGCAGTTGCTGCGTGAGCACGTCCGGCCCGCCACGGCGATGTTTCCCGCTCGGAGTGCGTTTTGGAGGCGAGTCCAAGCGCCCGGGGAGACGGTCGCTGTGTTTGTGGCGGCCCTGCGGCTGGCAGCCGGCCCGTGCAAATGGGAGAATGTCGAAATCACCCTCCGAGACTGTGTGCTGTGCGGCCTGAACGACGCCGAAACCCAGCGCACATTAATGAACCAAGAGCCGCCTCACACGCTGCAGGAGGTCGTCAGAGCGGCCCAGGCCGCAGAAGCTACGAAGGCCGGGGTCCAAGAACTCCAGGACTGGCGGCCAAAGTCGAGAAAAGCAGAGGCTCCGGTACAGGCGGCCCACCGAACTTCGAGGTCGTCTACAGAGAGCAGCGACGACGAGGACGTACAGAAGGTCCGGAAGGAGAGCCGACGATGTGACGGCTGTGGCGCGGCCCACGACCGCGTGAAATGCCCCTTCCGGAAGGCCGAGTGCCACAACTGCGGCCGCCGCGGGCACATCGCCAAGGTGTGCAGGAAGAAGCGCGAGTCCCGGAGGAGCTCCCCAGACCGTTCCACGGGACGAGACCGCCCCGCGAAGCCCAAAGACGGCGCCCAGGCCACGCGGAAGCAGGACGGCGTGGGCCGCATCGCCGACGGCAGCGAGGACGACGCCCCAGTGTTCAGCGTGTCTACGGGACACCCCCGCTACTTTGTTGAGGTACTAGTCCAAGGGGTGCCCATTAGGATGGAAATTGACTCGGGGTCCTCATATTCAATCATTTCCCAGAGGGAGTTTTTTGGAATTGCCCCCCAAAAGCGGCCCAAGCTCAAAGCGTTGAGGGCCACACTACGGGACGTGCAAGGGAACAGTATTCCAGTGTTGGGGGTTGGAGAATTTCAGGTCAAATTCAAGGAGCACGCCGCGTCCCTTCCCCTGGTCGTGCTCAAGGGAGGAAATTGCAGCCTCCTCGGGACTCAATGGTTCCAGCCCCTGGGTTTGTTCATTGGGGGGGTGCATGCCGTGGGGATGCACGCTGTTGGGACTGACCCAGTTCAGGAGGTGTGCGAGGCGCACCCTGAAGTCTTCAAAATGGGACTGGGGAAATTCAAGGGGCCCCCAGTGACTTTCGACCTGGACCCGGAGGTCCGCCCTGTTCGCCTAAAACCACGCCGGGTGCCGTTCGCACTCAAGGACAAGATAGAGGCGGAACTGGACAAACTGGTGGGTCAGGGGATTCTTGTGCCTGTAGATTCTGCGGAGTGGGAAACTCCAATTGTAACTGCTCTTAAGTCCAATGGGGAGGTCCGCATATGCGCCGACTACAAGTGCACCATCAACAAGGCGATCCGCCCAAATGCATATCCGGTGCCGGTAGTCAGCCATCTGCTGGCCAGGTTACACGGGGGGAAATGTTTCGCTAAGCTCGACTTAGCACAGGCCTACCAGCAGCTCACGGTGTCTCCTGCCGCAGCTGCTGCACAGACCATAGTCACCCATAAGGGGGCGTTCCAGGTGACGCGCCTCCAATTCGGCGTGAACTCGGCGCCAGGAATTTTCCAGTCACTCGTGGAACGCCTCCTGAAGGGTCTGGAGGGGGTGTTGCCTTATTTTGATGACGTGTTAATAACAGGGGGGAGTCGGGCGGAATTGGCCAAGAGGTTGGGGAAGGTCCTGACTATATTCGAAAAGGCTGGGCTGAGGTTGCGAAAGGACAAATGTGTCTTCTTCGCAACCGAGGTTGAATTCCTAGGGTTTTGTGTGACTCCTGAGGGGATAAAACCATCCAAGTCTAAGGTGGCAGCCATCAAGAAAGCCCCCCGCCCCACCTCCAAGCCCGAGTTGCAGTCGTTCCTAGGGCTGCTCAACTTTTACCACTCCTTCCTTCCCCGGAAGGCAGCGGTGGCTGAACCGCTACACAAGCTGCTAAAGAAAGAGCAGGCATGGAAGTGGGGCGATGACCAAGAGAGGGCATTTAGTGAGCTGAAGAGCCTCCTGGCGTCCGACGCCATACTGACCCACTTCGACCCCAAATGCCCAGTAGTTCTGATCTGTGATGCATCTCCCGTGGGGGTGGGGGCGGTGCTGTGCCACGTGCTGGAGAACGGAAGGGAGGCCCCGATAGCATTTTACTCCAGGTCCCTGTCCCAAACAGAGAGGAACTACGCACAAACGGACAGGGAGGCCTTAGCGATAGTCTCGGGGACGAAAAAATTTCACGATTTTCTGTATGGCCGCCCCTTCACCATTGTGACGGACCACAAACCCCTGCTAGGCATTTTTACCGTGGATAAGCCCACCCCTCAAATCCTGTCCCCAAGGATGCTCAGGTGGGCCATTTTTCTCAACGCGTACCAGCACGTGTTGGTCTACCGGCCCGGGAAAGAGATCAGCCATGCGGACGCCCTATCTAGGTCTCCCCTTCCCCTGACGCCCAGACAGGTGAGCATGGGGGAGCGGGACCATCAGGTTCTCATGATAGAGGTGCTGGATTCGCCCCCCGTTGTGCCCGCCGACATTGCCAAAGTGACAGAGAAAGACAAAACGTTAGCGACAGTAAGCTCCTGGCTGCAGAAAGGGTGGCCCGCGTCCTCCCCAGCAGAGGAGTTCGCTCCATTTTTCAGAAAAAAGCTAGAACTGTCCCTAGAGAGGGGGTGTCTCTTGTGAGGGCAGCGGGTGGTGATTCCCACTTCCCTTCGGCCGCGGGTGCTCAAACTGCTTCACGTCAGCCACCCCGGCATCGTGCGATCCAAGGCGCTGGCCCGGAGTTACTTCTGGTGGCCCCAGCTAGACGCCGACATCGAGCACATGGTCGGCACTTGCGAAAGTTGCCAATGCTCCAGACCGGAGGAGGCCCGCCTTCCCCACAGGGAATAGGACGCGGCTAAGGGGCCGTGGTCCCGGGTGCACGTTGACTTCGCGGGCCCGTTCAGAGGCACCCTATTCCTCCTTGTTGTGGACGCTTTCTCCAAATGGTTGGAGGTTATCCCAGTCACGAGCACCTCCTCGGCCCAGACCATTAGGCACTTGCGGAGGCTCTTTTCCACGTTCGGCATACCCGACATGTTAATTAGCGACAACGCTAGTTGTTTTACGTCCTCCGAGTTTAAGGCATTCATGGAGATTAACGCCGTTCGGCATATTACCTCCGCCCCGTTTCACCCGGCCACCAACGGCCAAGTAGAGCGCCTCGTCCGCACCACGAAGGACGCGTTGCGGCGCATGGGCCCTGGGGATTTGAACCTACAAGTGTGTCAGTTTCTGCTAGGGTACAGGGTGACCCCGTTGGCGTCAGGATACACCCCCGCAGAGCTCTTAATGCGCAGGAAGCTGACCACCATCCTTACTAGGCTAGACCCCACGAGGGTAGAGGACAAAGGAAGGAACATTGGGCTGGAGGTTACAAAGAGTTTCAGCATAGGCGCCCCCGTGCATTGCAGGAATTACGCCAGCTCAGGCCCAGCCTGGGTGCCGGGCGTAGTCGTGGAACAAACCGGCCCCGTGTCGTACCGCGTGGAAACCAGCACGGGGCTCCTATGGAGGCGGCACGCAGACCAGCTCCGACGCAGGGTCTCCGATGAGCAGGACACGGTTCACGCAGGAAATAAGTCAGCGTTAGGGTTCTCCCCCACCCGTTTAGCCCAAGGGGGAGGAGAAGGGGACCGTGGGCCCCCACCAAGGGGGGAGGAGGATATCCTCGTAGATACCCTGGGGGATCTTTCTGAGGAGGAGGAACCCGACCCCATACATATCTCGCGGAAAGTCCCCACAAATGCGGGTACCCCTACCAACTTAGATTTTCAGTTTCCGAACCGGGGGGGGGGTTTCGGAGTGGTCCCCCACCCGTCCAAGCGAGAAGAGGGGTTTTTCGTTAGCCCCGACGACCCCCGGTCTGCCCACAATGGAGTTTTTCCCTTCCCCTAAGTCCGCCAGACAGCGGCAAGCCACTAACAAGTCTCCCTCTCCTGTTTCAGGACAAGGGACCAGGGAACAAAGAAGCAATAACGCCCCCGGGGGGGGGCAGCCCTCTTCACGGCCCAAACGCACATGCAACAAGCCATCTTGGCTGAGAGACTTCGTCTCATCCTAGGGGGGAGGGATGTTGTGTTCTGTAAAGCAGTGCCTTTAAACAATGTACCGTTACCATGTGTTATCAATGTAACCTTTCTGTGTGCAACATTATAACCTTCACCTGTATCAATGTTAGCCTAATAAGGGGACGCGAGCTAGTGACCACCAGAGGGCAGTAGCGAGCGTCCAGCTCTAATGGATCATCAGCCACCTGGTTCAGCAGCGCGGGAAGATTCCCCGCGACTTCCTCACCTGGTCAAGAAGGGCGTGACCTCCTACGACGTCACGCAGGCAGCAACCAATAGTCTGTCAACGAGCCACATTCAAATGTATAGCCAGCTGTATATATTGAGCTACCCATCCGCCATTACCACATGTTCCTCCGGATCATCATGCAATAAACCTGTGTTAAGCCAACCCTTCAGCTGTTTCATTGTCTTTGGTCCCTTACACTAAACTTCGGCAGCAATATCATTTTGCAAATTGCAATCCTAGAATAGAGATGTTGACTGCAGCTCCTGAAGCTATAAGAAAAAAGTACTTTTCTGCAAATATCTTTAAGAGACAGCAATCTCTGGACCCTGAAGCCACATCCAAGACAGATTTGAATGCAAAATACATACAATGGTGGTCTGACATTCAATGCAATTCTTTTGTTGTTGCTTATTTGCACAGTTGAGTCCAACTCTTTGTGACCCCATGGACCACCACACGCCAGCCTCCTCTGTCATCTACCATCTTCCGGGGTCTGCCCAGATCTACACCCCACTGCGTCAATGATGCTGTCTAACCATTTCATCCTCTGTTGCCTCCTTCTCCTATTACCTTCGATCTTTCCCAGCATCAAGGCCTTCTCTAGTGTGACCTCTCTTGTCATTTGGTGGCCAAAGTACTTGAATTTCGGCTGTCCTTCCACAGAACAGTCAGGGTTGATTTCCTTCCAGATGAACTGATTTAATCTCTCAAAAGTCTTCTCCAGCACCACAGTTCAAAGACGTCTATACTTCAATTTCAGTTAGGTAGCTTCAGAGTCAATATCAGATACCCTGAACCAGCAGTCCTTGCAAAATGCCTATCACAGCATAGCTGACCAACAGTGCATTCCTAAATTGTGCCAATCTGGTACTAGACAAACAGGGACCATTTACCAAGCCTAGGTAGTCAGGGATCTGATTCTACAGATAGGCTGAGCAGACACAAAGCTCTGAAGTGGAGAAATTTGAATCTCATAGAAATCAGTGAAATCTTGGGAATAGTGGTAAGAAAGAGGCAACAGAAGTGAGACAGAAAGAGGATTATGAGAGAAGATGGGAAAACTAGTTGAAAGTTTGGACAAACAAGAGTGATGGACCTGAAAATGAGCAAAAGAGGTGATGAAAGCTAAATCCAATTGTTAATCTTAGTAGAGTACACCCACTGAATGGCTAGAATCTGGTCAACATTTTATCCAGTAATTCCCACTGAATCAATAGGAATTGATTGAATGGATCTACCATTGAATCTTTGGTTCCTGAGATTAACCATTAGACTTGGATCCTTATTCTTTTTGAATTAAAGAGTCAAATTGTTGACAACAGATCCCTAGTCTCTTATACAGGTATTTCAATAGACAATCACTCATTTCCATCACCAAATCTGTATTGTGATTTAGGACAAACAGTTCTTTTTAAAAAAAGCATTACAAACTAATGCAAAACTCTGCTAGAATATATATATTTCCCACCACAATCAGTGATTGAATTCCCATTCATACGTGAAACATAGATTCATTTTCCCAAGCTTCAGTATGAGATAGAATGACTGTGACTGTTTCCTTTGCATTGTTCTTTTTTACCACTTAGATGCTGCTTTGTTATGCCAAGACAGCTTTGCACACCAGACTCATCACTGAAATAGCAGCAGGATGCTGAGAATAGTGTTTGCTAAGGAGCTGTTGCTACAGAACAAGCAAATGGAGCACAACACGTTGGGCCAAGTGACAAGAGAAGCAGAGGGCATTCTGGGTCTCTGGCTCTTAGCCCAGGAAATATAATTGGGGGAAGATTGTCTCTCTGCCATGCTCCATTATTATACAAAAGGGTTCCCAGGGTCTTAAGCTTAATACAGCCTTTCCTTGACATAAAATTTCAATGAGATAATTAGATAGATATAGTCCTTTTGCATTCTGGGCTATTGCTTAACTAGAGAATAAAATTGTGGTGGGTGGGGATAAGAACTTGTGATGGTATCAAGTCAGTTATACATTAAATAGGGGACCATTCATAAATGAGTGTCACAAATCAAGGGAGTGGATAAAGTAGAGAGCAAATACCTTGCTACCTAGAAAGGATATGTACTGTATGTTTCTTGGATTCTGGAAGATACAAAGTGGACTTTGGTATAAATAGGTCTAAAGTGATCTGGAAATGTAAACTTGCACATGTACTGTTGTGTGTGCATTGAACACACCAGGCTAAATCCAATTATAGTCATAAGTAGAGTGGATGCTCTCCAAAGGTTATTTAATAAAATTAGCAAAGCAAGACAAAATTATGAAAGAGGCTTTCTTTATTGATTCCTGAAATAGAGCCTATAAAACATTAATACGATAGTTTGTGTTTCTCTCTTTGATGTAACTTTTCTTTCACTCTTTAACATTTCTTCCATCCCTTGTATGTCAAATTACCCAGTAAAATTTTCATCCAATAGCATCAGAGAGCTGTTGCTAAACATGTTGTCATGTAGAGATGTAAAGGTGGGGGGGAAACCCGGGAAAATTGGTTTTTTTCTGTGGGAAAATTGGGAAGGAAAAATTGGCAAAGGGAAAATGGGAAATTTGGGGAAATGCAATCGATGCTTCTACAGTCCATGGGTGTGAGTTATTTTGAAAGAAAAGCCTTTAGCAGGCTGGGAGCATACAATTCCATATGGCACAGAGCACTGTAAACTCGCATAAGTCACGTGCTAGAGATGTAAACCTTCCGGGAATTTTGAAAGGAGGGAAGTTTGCACAAGTAAAGCATGTTGAGTGTACAGTGGAAAATAGATGCATTTCAAAAAAAAACAATAGATTTTTCCAAAAATGTCATCCTTTTTATTCCTTTGTATTTTATTTCAGATAGTAGTTCCCAAAATCATTCCATGGCTTACGTTACAAAATGAGGCTTACATATACCATTTATGAAGTAAAAATATTTATTTTAGTAACAAAAATATACAATAATCCATTTAACTGAACTAATGGAATGATTATAATTGGAAATTTTAGACTAACAAAATTCAGTGAGTAAGTAGAGGATTACAAAGTAATGAGTTTTTTTACATTTACTTTACGTTTCCAAAAATGTTTACAATTTTAATTGCTTCCACATTCATCAGATGAGTCAAAACTTGCATTTTCTTCAGCTTCAGTTGTAACAACACTACTGTATTCTTTTGAACACCCACCACTTTTCTTTTCCTCCAGAAGCAGGCGGGAACGGATAGCCACTAATTTATTGACTCTTGTATTCATCAAACAATTTCAAGCCGTAGTGTGTGTGTTTCCATAGGCATACCAGATGCGCTCAGAAGACACTGACATCGGAGGAATGGATAACAGTTTTATGGGCACATCACTAAGGATCTGACTTTTGCAGAGCCCTTCCACCATGCAAGTGGTGAAGTGTGCTCTACACTTTCCCACAAAAACTGCTAGTTCCAAAAACCCATCTTTGCCTTGTATTCTGCTATGTTTGCAATGACTTTGCCCTGATCATGTACCATTTCTTCAATTATTTGTTATGAATTCCATTGCCCTGGAGACCTCATCATTTGATTAGTGCTTTCCTTGGAAATATGGATCAACTTGATTTGCAGTGAAATAAATATCTCCACAGCAAAAGTTCTTTCTTTCCCTTATTATTTCCAAAAATCTATGTTCCTCATTCTTTAGTCTGGGTGTTTTTACTGACAGTCCTTCGGGTACTGTTATTTTCTTTGTTATTTCAGAAAACATTTCAGGTTCCTGAGACAAACGTGCATTATCAGATTCTATTCTTGCTATAGCAGTAGTTACGGGTTTCAGAAGAGCAGCTGTAGATTCTACATGAGCCCAGATACAGTTAAACCTCTGGTACAGGCGCATTTTACTTCCACTTCCAGAAGCGATGAGGGCTGCATGGGCCAGATGAATCACAGTAAACCCATTTATGTGGTTTCACAGGGGGTGTGGCTTCTGGGAACTGAAGTGCAAGAACATATGGAGTGCCAAGGTTCACCATCACAGTACTAGATGGTGTCTCATCTTGGATTGTTGAGTCACCCAAAGCAGTTTGCATACCAGCTTCTCACCTGCATAGAGAACTGGAAAGAAGTGCCTCATTGTTAGGAATGAGAAGACAGAAAGAAGCTGAAGAAGAACTGCAGAAGACAACGGGCTGAGAAGAAGCTAAAGGAAGATGCAATGGTGAGGTCAGCCCAGAATAATTTCTGACATGAAATTATAATTATTGTTATTAGTGGAGCCATACAAAAAGGAGGAATGAGTCAAAATTACACATAAGTCAGAAACTTACTGCGAATTATTGGGAATAACAATTATTTGGGCAGAGCAGTATACCATTGCTCCAGCAATTTCTGGTTTACAGTTACTCACCTTCCACAATTGGCTTAGAAAGACAACTGTTTGTGCAATGAGCCAATATGTGTGTGAGAAAAAACAAACAGGATTTGAGCCAATGGGCTTAAAGACAGGTGGAGAAACCCAGGTAGCAAAGAATTGTAAAGTTGATAGTCTAGATCCTGACTGGAGACCTCTGCTAGTTCTACTTTCAGTACAGCACTGTGGTCTGGCACTTCATCAAGCAATGACAGCCATGAATCTGTTGTGCTGTGCACATGTTTGTTGCAGTTTACCAGTCAGACCGATTGTATCTAAGAAATGAATCTTGCTCCATCTCATTTTCTGAAACTTCAGGTGTATTTCCCAATTACTGGAATGAGCTCCTGTCTTTATCCCAGCTCCTGCCAACTTAGCAGTTCAAAAGCAAGAAATTGCAAGTAGATAAATAGGGACCACTTCGGTGGGAAGGTAACAGCATTCTGTGCGCTCCGGTGTCTATTCATGCCTGCCACATGACCACGGGAATGTCTGCAGAAGCAGACAGCACTGGCTCTTTGGCTTTGAAACAGAGATGAGCACTGAACCCTAGAGTTGGATACAACTGGCTTTCTAGCAAGGGAAACCTTTACCTTTACATTGGCATGTGTTCAGAGCTCCAATTGCTTCACAATGCTCCAGCCAGATTGTTAACTGGGCCTGGTTACAGGAAATACATATCTCCTTAACTAGAACAGTTTCAGTTTGTTTCCAGGACCAATTCAAAATGTGAGTTATGATATATAAAGGCCTATTTAACTTGGTTCCATGCTATCTGAATGACCATATCACCTCATATGAATCTTCTTGACTTCTAAGTTCCTTTGGGGATGATCTTCTCTCAGTCTTCTCAGTGACTGCTCACAGAATTTGCAATGCACTACCTGTGAAGATGAGAGGAATATTTTTTCTTATAAAAATGCAGTATTTTGCAGAATTAGAAAAAAATTTGTTTGTTTTTTGGTCTTGAACTCCCAGGATCCCACTGATAATAGTAAGATTCTGAAAGCTGGAACTTAAAAAGCTATGCTGGGCAGGAGATTCTGGTTTATTATCCAAAAGATACCCTTTCCAAGTGCTAGATGCACGAACCAGAACATTTTTGGTTGTGCCACAGTTGCAGAAGGTGTTAAAGTATTTAAAGTACCAAAAGCAGGGCATTCAATTATTTGGTTATCACTTTCATTAAGTGACAACATAATTATTCCCCTGCATTATCACTTGCCATGATGGTCATAGTTGTGTTCTGCCTGGGATATTTGCTGCTTTACTTTTTCCCTGGCCACCTAACAGCATCTATGGTTTCTCTTGCATTTAAATGGTGGAAGGGGGGCAGACAGGGAGAGAGACACTACCAGGCACGCAGTTGACTAAGCCTTGCCCAGATGCTAGCAAATGTATGTCAGCTGCTCTTTATGCTGCTTGCCATGCAGCCAACTTGTTCATCTGTCCCTCTGGAAGATCTGTGAGAAAGAAGAAAAGCTACTTTTCCATGAGCATTGAAAGTCAGTTTAATAAAGCCTTTAAGATTTAATGGATACTCAAGCTGGCTTATAAATAACCTGTTTTACAGGCATGGCTTTATCTGGGTCTTTCTTTATGCAAACCAAAGACTACAAAGGAAAGATCAAAGATTTCAAATTCCGCTTTGTTTTGAAAGCAAAAATTCCTTATTCTGCCTGCACAATAGGAGAAGGGTTTCTAAATAAGATGAGCCAAGCAGAGTTTCACATTTGTACCTTGCTTTCTTCCTTTGATTCCCTTCTCCCAGGTTGCATAAACAAAACAACCACTTTTCAAAGGGTGATGATTAATAGGGCCTCTATAGCATTTCCAATTTTTAGAAGACAATTTAGGGTTTCTCCATGGTCATAAGCATCCAGAGAGCTGTTTGAAGCAGTGATTGCAATGCTAACTCTGAAACTAAGCTGGACCATCACGTAACTAAACAAGAATCCTGTGTATGACTTATTTTTCATCTTTGCTGTGTTTTATTAAAAAAAAAACTAAGAAAAAGTGTTAATGTTTTGTGGGGGAGTGGGATTCCATTGATTTCAGTTTCAGCAATTTTTTCCTTTATGTGACAAGTTTACTTTGTCCGACACTCCCCTTATTTCAGGAAGGAGAAAAATGCATCCATTTTCAAAGTGTGCCTTTTCACTGTGTGCAAGTTTCCTCAGATATATGCATCTTTGCACACTTGTATTAATTTGCACAATGTGTACACTTTTTAAAGTTGCAAGCAGGGTCACAGAATTTTGAGAAGTGTGGATTTTGGCTCACAAGTCCACTTATAGGTTCACTAATTCTTGATATAGTGCTGTTTATACAGTTAAAAATTGTTCTTGAGTAATTTCTTCCAGCTCCTTACAACTAGAGGGGAGTTTTTAAAGAAGTATAGAGTGACTGTTTTTCTTTCTCATTTTTCATATTCCATATACAATTTCTCTCAAACTGGTTTCCCCCCAATTCTTATAAAAATGTGTTTACTTTTGGGTGAATTTACATATGGCATTTCCCTAATAGAACCCATTTTAGTAAGAGAGTTGCTTAATAAAAATATTTTTAAGATATCATTAATATGCATATTCTTCTGTGCATTTTTCATATTAAACACATAGAACCCCGCATATAGAAAAAACTCCATTCCATGGAGCTCTTTGCTATGCGGTTTTTTCCTCATGCAAAGCGCTATTGGCGATACCCCACATAATGGGGGAAAATGTTCATTAACCGGGGTTCCCATTGAGTGGGTATACCCCGGCTACCAAAAACCCTGCATAACAAATGATTTTTTTTGTTATGCGGGGTATCACCCTTGAATCATCATCATCATCTTCATCATCGTCATCATCATCATCATCATCATCATCATCATCATAATGAACGCTTCATTATGAGATTTTTTTCGTTATACAAGGTATTACTGTATATGTTGGAGTGGAAATTCACAGATTTGAGAGGTGTATATTTCAAGGTATAATAGACTTTTTGTTTGTGTAGTGAATAAATTTGTGTAGTGAAGAGGTGGGCAGTTCCCCCATCAAGAGCCAGACACGGCCCTTATATTTACATTCATATATATGTGTATATGTTTATTTATCTGTGCCTGGTCCAAAAGCCCAGAATTGAGACAACTTTGCATTACAGTGTGAATCAAACACTTTTCTTCCAAATCTTCAGCTTGCAGGGAACATGGAAACATGCTGATAGTGAGGTAGTATGACCCTCTGTATGATAATAGCTAGTATCCTCTTCCATTATGCTCTTGATGGCAATGAGAAATAGAGCTGAGGCCAGGCTTAAAATCCAGCCTGCTCCAATCTAAGTCAATAAGCACATCTGTGTGTCTTTAATGCTCAACTCTGTACATGGACCGCCTGTTTCCTGGACACAGCTCTGGCTCAGCTGTTGGAATATTTGGCCCTTGTGCTGACTGCCACACTGCTGTCACTTTTTGTTTGGTTTGGCAATTTTAAGACAGTAGCTTAATGGGCCAGTGGGAATGAGGGATTCTTGGCTGAGACAAGGTTGTCTGATACCTACTCAGTCATCCTAATGCAAAACGGTACTTTGAAAAGAAGGAAGGAAGGAAGACAGAAAGGGAGAAAACCAAGGGGACGGGGGAGGAGAGCCTAGTACACTGTTGTGAAACTTGAGCTGATACTTCTGCTAATGCAAAGTGGCAGTGTTTAAATAGGGCTGCCCACATTTGTCACTTTCAATCACAGAATGGTGACTGTGGCACTTAGAAGGTCTGAATAGTCTTAAGAAAACAAGCAGAATTCCCTGTTGCCTCTTCTTGCTGAGAGAGAGACCCAGACGCTTAGACTGGGATTGTCATGCCTTAAGATACATCAAGAGTGGGGCTGAGTGCTGTCTGCGCACTTCCTTTTCATCCTGCTCAAGTGAAACTGACAACTTGTCAAGCCTCTCATCCTGTTCACTTAGCATCCTGTTATGTTCTTTCACTCTCTTGCCTTTTGCTGTCTGCCAGCCACCATTTCTTGCTGCTCATTTTGAAGAGCAAACTCAAGGCTTTAAGCCATATAGCTTCAGCCATATAGTATGAATGGGTGATGCCACTGAAACTTATAATTAATGGCTCAGCATGTCAAAACTCAGTGCATTTTCCTAATTCCTGTCTGGATAATGAACCCAGATTTGCATCTCACAAAATTTTAATGTAGAAGTATGATGAGTGAGCTTCACTTCTCTTGCATCTCTGCAGTTGCCACTTCTAAGCAATCAATGTCCACCATCCTTGTGTACATAGAGTACTTTTTAGTCTCCACTAATGCCCAATTTTGGTATTTAATAAAGAAAAATATAAAAGACTGGCAAAGGAATATGTTCATGGTTGCTTAAGATTGTTTTTTAAAATGCCACCGGGGGGGGGGGGGGCTTCAATTCCCAAAAGCTTAAGTCAGTATATTGTCTGATCAATACTTTGGGGAATTGACTTAGGCTTCTGGGAATTGAAGTCCAAAAACCAAAGGTTAGGAAACACTGTTCTTCTAAATGATTTAAAATATCTTTTAAAAATAACTTTCAAAGCTTACTCTAAAATGTTACTTGCAGCACTAAAAAGTCACTTTGTGACTACTTCTTCTGTTGCCTTTGAATATAACATACACTATTACCCTAAATATAACTAGTTACATATAACTATATTGCTTGTTAACAAGTAATTTCCACATTGTGTTCATGAGGTCATTATGGTGAGTTGGACACACTGTTCAGTGGAAAAACAGCTGTGCAATCATTGCCTTTTATTTAGATTGGGTTTCTTTGACATATTAACCTAGTTCAGCCTCAGAAATAAGTGCTCAAAATTTAATGTTACATTAACTGCAACCATGTTTCATTGACTTTTAAAAATAGAATCACTAGATGGGTTGTTTGCATCTTTGTTCTCAAACAGTTTGCAGTTTTGAACTTGTTGTATGAATATGCTTAATTTCATGTGGTAGCAAAAAAAAATGCAATACTAGCCACATCAATAACAGCACAATTTACAGATTAAGGGGACAATAGATTATGTACTCTGTTCTGCTTCGGTTAGGTCTCACCTGGAATAGTATGTCCAGTTCTGGGCACCAGATTTTAAGAAGGCTAGCTTATCAAGAAGCTGGACTATGTCCAAATGAGGGCAACCAAGATGGTGTGTGTGTTTTCATGTCAGAGATTACTCTGGGTTGAAAGGATTTTTGCAGGGGATGTCCGAATGAGGCTCCTTTCTGGAAACCAATCCTTATGCTTGAGGAAGCTGGATATTTCTACCCAGAAGAAGTGAAGATTGGGAAGAAATTTGATAGCATCTTCAATTATTTGAAGACATGTCACCAAAAAGATGGGACAAGGTTGTTTTCTGCAGCTCCAAAGTAATGGATATATATTATGAGTACAGAAGATGTCATTTAAACATTAGGAAGATCTTCATGATGGTAAAAATTCTTCAGCAATGCAATGGACTGCTCAGAGGTTCGTGGCTACTCCTTCATTGGAGATTTTAAAACAGAGGACAGATGGTCAATTGTCAGGGATACTTGAACTGCAGATTCCTGCTTTGGCAGGGAGTTCGATTCGGCTCTACAATTCTGTGAAACTGTAACTCACAAAGGAAATACATCGAGATATTCCATAGAAATTGTACAAACTACAACACAAAGAAGGATGTTGAGTCTTATTTTACTGCTGGAGCTGAGACTGCTTTGAAAATGATTTGTGCATAATAGAAACATGCACACTTTCCCCTGTATACTTTAAAATGTATACTTTTGGGGGGAGATTGTGTCCTCAATTGTCCATCAACTTGAGGATTCTGTAGCACAAACTGCATCAGGCATGTCTGGACCAAGACAAACCAGCTGGACTTCAGACTGAAATCAAGCAATTCCTCATTTACCACAATGTCTATATCTTTGCAAGCTTCTTCCAACAGATGTTCACCAGTCATCATTTCATTTAATTTCATTTCACTTTTTATTTATATAACGCTTTACTCAGCCCGAAGGTGACTCAAAGCGGTTTACACCCATGCACAGCAGACAGCAGCAGGAAAAAAAAAGAAAGACAACAAACAATATAAAGAACAAATAAGTACACAATACAAATATACAGCAATACAAAGTTCAAAAAATACAATACAATCAATACAACGTTCATATCAAAACACACAATGAAAAAAAAACCTGCAAACATCACAAACTGCAATTTTCCCAAAAAAGTCCAGCAACAAACCCAGAGTCCAATGTCCATGAGTGGAGCATAGAACCCAGAAAAGTTCGGAAGAGGAAACCTCTGCGGGGGCAGCGTCTCCCACCTGCCCGCAGACCCCAGAGCCGATGGTGTGGGCTCCCAGGTCTGGGCAGGGAGCGTGTCTTATTTCAATGGCCAAGTGGACAACATTATTTACTCGGTGTTTTAAAATTCTTGTTTTTTAAACTTCTGAGTACTGCTATTTTTAATGCCAGTTTGAGTTGTCTGTGATATTTTGGCTGTTGTTCATTTTATGGCATCTTATGCTTTTATTTGAAGCACCTCTGAGAGCCCCAGCTGAAGAGCAGCCCAGATTTATTAGAAACATATCAATGAAATACGTACAGTGATATCAGAACCATTTATGGAAGGGACAGGGTTTGGAAAAGTTACTTTTTAGACTACCGCTCTTACCTTGGTGTGCTGGGGAATCTCAATCTCCCCTATGTCACCTGGAGGACCTTGAATAGGCTGACGGTTGGAGTACCTAAATGCAAGACCAACATGCTCAAGTGGAGACTGCTGGTGGACAACAACACACGGTGTGCAAATGGGGAGCACAGAGTCCAGTCCATTTGCTGGTCTGCTGATTGTTGCCAGAGACATGCACCGATGAGGACTTGCATTTGGGCAATGACAAAGTGGAGAAAGTGGCTTCATTTTGGCAGTCCAGGGTCTGATCAGGACACGAAAGAAGAAGAAGCAAGAGTGCTGACTTGGGCTTCTGGGATTTGAAGACCAAGAAAACTTGGAGTGCCAAGGTTCGCAATAATGGTCCTAAGGAATCCTGGGATAGCTAGTTTGCCAAGAAAATTCGTGCTATACTTTAGGGAAGGGTTTCTCAACCTTGGGCCTCCAGGTGTTCTTGGACCAGAAGCCCAAGTCAGCACATCTGCTGATCAGGGCTTTGGGGAATTGAAGCCCAAGAACATCTGGAGACTGACAGTTACAAAACCCTGGTTTAGGGAAATGGACTAGATTTCTCTGCAAGAAGTCACTTTCCAAACTAAAAATCTCAGGATTCCCTTGGTCAGAATCACTGAAGCCCATTTATCAGTAAAAACTCCAACAGTAGAAAATGAAATAATTAAAAATAGACTATCCTTGTATTATGTCCCAAACTTGCTGCTTGAAATAGCTAATTAATTCCCTGTAAAAGCAGGTTCTCACCATAGAACTGATCCAAGGCAGAACTTTAGAAATACAGTAAAACCTTGGTTAACATAAATAATGCATTCCCGGGATGTTTCTTAAAGCAAAAATTACTTAAACTGAATTTCCCATAGGAATGCACTGCATGCAATTTCCCATAGGAATGCATTGAAAACCAAAATATGTTAACCAAAATGCAGCTTCTTATAGGAATGCAGTGAAAACCAATTAATCCATTCTGGAAAAAAATCCTTAAACTGAGACACGATTTTCTATGGATTTCCTTTTGTTATGTGACTTTTTATGTTAACCGAACTGTTTATTAACCGAGGATCCACTGTACTATTTTTTAGATAAGACGTGGCAATTTCTTGTTGCCTTGCATTCTATCCACTCCCCGATATGGGGTCTTGTAAAAGATTATCATTCACAGAAATATTCTCCATGCCCTTCTGTGCATAAGTAATGGAGGATATATATAAATACCACAATATCACTATTAAGGCTAAGAGAATATATTTTGGTGCATGAGATAAGTATTAGATTGATGCTGGGATTCTCTTAGTCTGGATAACATCTGTCTTGCAAATATGCCTCAAATTGCTTTCTGTCTATATTCTCCTTGTCCAATGTAGAAGTGGGGGAAGAGAATTTACTACCTTCAAGCTTGATGTCTGGAATACCTATTGAATTTGGTCAGTCCAAATGAGGGAGAATATTCATTTTAATTTGATTTTTAACATTTATTCTTCTTTAAGATTGAAAGAATTTGAGATTTTAAAAAACTTGGTTGTTGGAGGGAGAAAAACAGACAAGTTTTCCCCACATCTAATTTATATTATGTGTTCCATCATGCGTGATAAGTCCCACTATGTTCAATAATTCTTACTCCCAGGTTAAGTAACATAAACACGAGATTGCAATCCTAGAACTGTAAGTTTTACTGCAGATCTGTCTCTCTTTAAATCATAATCTGTGTGTCTGGTAGTTGTCACACACACACACACACACACACACAGTTTTCTAATTTCTGAGCTGCATAAAGGGTACTAACCCTATCCAGAACACCCACATGCACTTTGGTCCCACACTTTCCTCAACATTCTTTAAATTAAGCATTAAAGTCATAAGAGAATCTCTAGGATTACCAAAGAAATAGCACTCCTTCTACTGCTGCAACTTCAGTTGTTACATGCTGCTAAATCCCTTCTGACATATAACAACCCTTATGAATTAACAACCTATGAAAAGTCCTGTCAGTAACAGGCTTCTCAGCTCCTGCAAACTGTGGCTTCCATTATCGAGTCAAGTGCCTCAACTTTGCCAGCATTATTGTCTTTTCAAGTGAGTCTTGTCTTTTCATTATGTTTTTAATGGTTCAATGTTTCTCCAGCTTTCTTCATTGTTCTGTTTTCACTGGGAATACCACTATATGATTGACCTTCTTTTAAGGATCTTTTCTTTTGTAGATGACATTTTGAGTGTATCTTCTTCTCATTTCTTGGCTGATTTAGGATTGAATTGAGGCAGGGGTGGCCAAACTACAGTCTGCGAGTTGCATCCGGCCCACACCACCCACACCGCTCCTGGAAGCAGAAGTAAAACATGCCTGTGCATATATAATATATAATGAGCCCACGCATGCACATAACACTGCCATAAATATATCCCCAGCTGTTGTAAATGTTTTTACGACAGCCGCAGATGCATTTTACGGCAAGGAGGAACCACATGACTGACCTGCGGTGCGAAAAATTTGGCTACCCCTGAACTGAGGTATAGCAAATATTTAACTTTTTTGTTTTCTTTATTATTAAAAATAAAGTTAGAGTGGTACCTCTTACAACGATTTTAATCCGTTCCATGGGGCTCGTTGTTGTACGAAACAATTGCTATACGATGCATGCATCCTATAGCTATTTTCCCTATGGGATGCATTGTACAACGGTTTATTTATTTTTTTGCTAAATAGTTTTCCCCATTGAAAAATTGTTGTACTATTTTTTCCATAGGGAAAATTGTTATGCGGGATGCCATTTCCCCCAAAAACCTAATTGTTATGCAATTTCGTTGCTATACGGGGCGATTATTATATAAGGTTCCACTGTATGTAATTCTTTTGTTGTCATTATTTTTCCCTAGTCCCATTTTTTCATAGTCCTACTTTTATACTTCCTTCTTTAATTTTCCTTGATAGTTCTTTCATATCATTGTTAGGTTCTACCAGTAATTTACAATCATCTCCATATTCTAAGTTATTGACCTTTCTTCCATCAATTTCCACTCCTTCACTTTAACCTAGGTAAAGGTAAAATGCCTCTTTGCGGGAGGGGGTGGTTCCGGCAGTTTTCAAACATGTACTGGTTCGGCCCCTCCTGAAGAAGCCATTGCTCAACCCTACTGTTATTTCTAATTTCAGACCTATCTCCAACCTTCCCTTTGTGGGGAAGGTGTTGGAAAAAGCAGTGGCTCGGCAGCTCCAGGGGGTTCTGGATGACACCGATTATCTGGACCCGTTTCAGTCAGGATTCAGGCCCGGTTATGGTACCGAGACGGCATTGGTCACACTCTTGGATGATCTTTGGCGGGAGCGGGATGGAGGCAACCCCTCTGCCCTGGCTCTTCTTGACCTCTCAGCAGCTTTTGACACTGTTGACCACGGTATCCTTCTGGGCCGGCTCCGAGGATTGGGGGCCCAGGGCATGGTGTTGTCTTGGTTTTCCTCATTTCTGGTGGGCCGGACTCAGTCGGTGTCTTTAGAGAGTGGGTTTTTCAGCCCTAGGTTGCTCCCATGTGGGGTGCCTCAGGGCTCGGTACTCTCGCCTCTATTGTTTAATATCTACATGAAACCGCTGGGTGAGATCATTCGTTCCCATGGGGTGAGGTATCATCAGTATGCAGATGATACCCAGCTGTACATCTCAGCTCATGGGGACCCAAGTGATGCAGTTGAAGTTCTGACCAGGTGTCTGGAGGCTGTTCGGGTCTGGATGGGTGACAACGGGCTTCAGCTGAATCCTGGCAAGACTGAGTGGCTTTGGGTGCGGGGTCCCATGTTATCCCAGGAGTTACCATCTTTGGTCGTGGCTGGGACATCTTTGCCACAGTCAGATCCGGTGCACAATTTGGGGGTTCTCCTGGACTCGCGGCTACTGCTCAAAGAGCAGGTGGCAGCCGTGGCTAGGAGGGCCTTTGCACAGCTTCGTGTCATTTACCAATTGCGCCCATTCCTGGACTGGGACTCCTTGCTCATGGTCACTCATGCTCTGGTCACCTCCATATTGGATTATTGTAATGCACTCTACATGGGGCTGCCCTTGGTGACCATTCGGAGGCTTCAGCTGGTCCAGAATGCGGCTGCCCAGGTCATGATGGGGTGCGGGCATTATGCTCGCGCCTCACCACTTCTCCGGGAGCTGCACTGGTTGCCGGTGTGCCTCCGGGTGCAATTCAAGGTGCTGGTTTTGACCTTTAAAGCCCTTCATGGCATTGGACCAGGTTACTTAAGAGACCGCGTCGCCACAAGGAATTCAGCCTGTCCTACTAGGGCAGACAGGAGGTGTTCACTGGTGGTTCCATCAGTGAAAGAAGTACATCTTATTGGGACCAGGAAAAGAGCCTTTTCTGTGTTTGCCCCAGCCCTGTGGAACCTCTTACCACCTGATTTGCATCTCCAGACAGATCTACTCCTCTTTAGAAAGAGGCTGAAGTCATGGCTCTTTCAGCAAGTTTGGGGCACGCTTGACTCTACCAGTCAGGCCCGGTGGCTGATTTAGCCTATGTGAGGGGCTGCCCCCCAGGCTTGGTTATTCTGTTTTAACAGGGCTAGGGTGGGGGTGGGTTGTTTTTTAAATGACGATTTGTTTGTGTTGTAATGCTGGTTTTAATTGGGGTGTTAGGTTTGTTTTTAGTTATTGTCATTGAATTGTTTTTATTGTAATTTTTATTATATTGTTTATTTATTTATTTTTCATGCTTATATACTGCCCACTCAGGTACAACCCAACTCAGGGCGGTTTACATAGTGGACAGTAAATACATAAAAAGACACATGATAAAACAAAGTTAAAAGTTAAAAGTTTTTTTAAAAAAACCACCCCTAAAAGGTGCGCAAGTACCGAAGGGACCTTGGGGGAAGGCACACTTCTCTATACCAACCACCCAACGGTACCCCCATCCCCACCCGCACCCCAAACTTGGCCCACCAGCCAGGTCTTTAGTTCCTTCCTAAAGGGCAACAACTCCGTCTGGAGACGCAGTTCCACAGGCAGGAGGTTCCAAAGGGCCGGTGGGCCGGTTCCAAAAGGGCCAGTGCAGACACGGAGAAGGCCCTCCTCCTTGTGCCAGAGAGGCGAGCCCCCCTGGCTGATGGCACAATTAGAGAACCCCTCCGGTCCACTCTGGTTGGATGGACAGACGTCCTTAGGGCGATGCGGTCTCTGAGATACCCTGGCCCACTACCATGTAGGGCTTTAAAGGTCAAAACCAGCACCTTGAATTGCACCCGGAGACAAACTGGTAACCAGTGCAGCCCCCGAAGCAGTGGTGAGGCATGGGCATAACGTCCACACCCCATCACCACCCGGGCCGTGGCATTCTGCACCAGCTGTAGCCTCCGAATGGTCATCAAGGGCAGCCCCATGTAGAGCGCATTACAGTAGTCTAGTCTGGAGGTCACCAGAGCGTGAGTGACCATGAGCAAAGAGTCCCGGTCCAGGAGACCGGGGTGGTGTACCCTGGACCAGGTTAGCGGGGTGGTGTACCCACCAGGAGGGCGGGATATAAATGTGCAAAAATAAATAAAATAAATAAAAAAATAAATGTTTCCCTTGCTCAAAAGCCAGTCATATCTAACCAGTGATGCACTGCAAAAAAATTTACTACTTACTCTGTGGGCTGGTCAAATCTATGGGTGGGGCCAAATCTGTGGGCATGGCCAAACATCCTGCATTATGGGCTATGGAGGTGGGCATGGCCAACCAAGTGAGCATGGCCTGGGGGAATTTCCGCTACCAGTTCTGCAGAACCTGACAGAACCTGCTGCAGTGCATCACTGTGTCTGACTCTAGGGTTTAGTGCTCACCTCTATCTCTATTTATAGCCAAAGAGCCAGTGCTGTCTGTGTCTGCAGATGTTTCCATGGACATGTGGCAGGCATGACTAAACACTGGAGTGCATGGAATGCTGCTTACCTTCCCAACAAAGTGGTACCTATTTATCTACTTGCAATTTCTTGCTTTTGAACTGCTAGGTTGGCCACTTGAATCTAGCATGGCATATTAAAGTGAACAGATATGGAGATGTAATGAATAGGAAGCGGATGGAACTTTATGATGTCAGATAAACAAAGGTTAGACAATAAACCAGATTAATAGATTGTGAAAATCCAGGAAGTTCTGGTAAATGGACTTCGAATTCAGACAAAAGCTGGCTAATCAAATAATATTGCACAGACATGAAGGGCATATTTTGGTAGTTGGGGATCTATTCAATGGCTGCAGTACTGCCACCATCCCTGATAGGGTTCAAAGCCTATGTGGACTTAGGAAATTGTCAATGTCATGCACTGCTGCTGGGACTTCTGGAAGGATAATAACCAACCCACCACCCATTTTCCAGGTCATACACTGTCGCCAAGACTTGTGTAGCTAGAAATTATTAGGACATAAGTCTTTGCCTAACTGGTTGGTTAGGATAATATGTAAACTTGCCTATCTGCTATGGTGCTTTAAGAGCACTAATTATATGAAAGAGCAGGTTAATTATATTGTCTCATTAGTTTAGCACTGCGGATATAAGGAAGGTTGTGACCACAGTTTTTATGCTGAACAACTGCTTGAAGCCCATCTGCTGCTTGATGCTCAACTACTGCTTGATGCTCCACTGCTTGAAGTTTGACTACTGACTGGGGCTTGGCTACAGCTTACTGCTAATAGCTGAGCTCACTGCTCTCACTACCTTTGCTACTTTGTTCTACTATTGGACTATTTGCGATTGGACTGTTGTTTTCCGCGATTGTTAAAGACTGGGAAGGAGAAAAGAATCTTCTGCTTTGCTTTGAAACATCATCTTGACTATCTCTGCTATTGCTGCGCCTGACTTTGAAAAAGCCTTTGAACTTTGCTTTCAACCTTTGATTTGGCCATGAGTAAACAACGCTTCTCACTATACAGTGTGCCTGTTTGGTTGCTGTGTTATTCATTGAGCTCTCAGACTTTCGCTGACACGCCCTTGCTACACAAGGGGTTTACTCTACATCCTAACAGAAATCTCATGAGTTCCCATTATGATGTTTGCCTCTTTCCTTTGCTCCAAGGGGCACATGCTGCACCCACCAGCTTTCTTATTTATTTATTTATTTGTATTTGTACACCAACAAATGGACACATGTTTCCCAGCATGTATAGCAATAGCAACTACACTTCTATACCACCCATAGCACTTAGTGTTCAGGGCAGTTCACAAGTTAATTACCATTTTGCACCCAACGTGCTGGACCTCAGAAGGATGGAAGGCTAAGTCAACCTTGATATCCATCAGGATTGAACTCACAACATTTTGGCTGCAGGACAGCGGGTTAACCACTGCACCGCCCCCTCTTCCCTACCTCTTGACTTTTTTGTGAGCCTTTAGTGTAAGGGACTTTAGTGTATGAAACTAAGACACAGGACACAGCCTCGGGCTGGGTTAACTCAGGTTTATTTCATCGTGGACAGAGGGAACATGAGGTAATGGCGGATCGATAGCTCTTTATATACAGTAGGGATACATTTGAACGTGGTGCCATGGTAGCCCATTGGCTACTGTCTGCGTGACGTCATTGTGGGTCACGCCCTTCTTGTCCAGGTGTAGGTGGTGGCGGGAAAGCTTCCCGCGCTGTTGCCTTTGATGAGTTCGGACCAAGAGAGCTTGGACGCTCGCTGCTGCCAGCTGGTGGTCATTAGCTCGCGTCCTATTACAGGGTTTATATGATACAGCTGAAGGTTACATTGTTGCTATAGGCAAGGTTACATTGGCTCAGATACATTGTAATTCATGTGGAAGGTAAAACCATTAGAACACAACACCCCTCCCCCCTAGGACGAGACAATGTCTCGAGCCCACACTTCAACACACTCCCCCCCCTTAGGAGACAAAGTCTCTCAGCCAAGATGGTTTATTTCGAACACGCTGGGGTCTCGATGCGGGCTGCCTTTCCCCGGGTTTGCTACCTCCTCTTTGTCCCCTGGTTTCCTGCCCTGTAATTTGAGAGGGAGACTTGTTAGTGACTTGCCGCGGCTCCACGGCGTTGTTGGGGTGTGTGCTCTTTCTCGGGGAAGAACCGGGGGCACTGGGGGCTAACGAAAAACCCCTCTTCTCGCTTGGAAGGGTGGGGGAACACTCCTGAAAACCCCCCCGGCTCGCAAGACCAGAATCAAAATCAAAATTACATTCGGGGGACGCGGCGGCGGCCGCACATTCCTTTTCCCACCCCCCGGGCTCTGATAGAACTGGGGTATCAAAAGGATATGAGTCGGGATCACTGCTTTCCCCCCCGGATTCGGACTGATGTCCCTCATTTTCTCCCCCTTGGGCTAAACGGGTGGGGGAGAACCCTATCGCTGAATCCTGTTGCTGTGCCCCACTGACCGGCCCTTCACTCACTCGGCGCCTCAGTTGGTCAGCGTGTCTCCTCCAGAGGAGACCGGTGCTCGTTTCCACCCGATATGACACTGGCCCTGTTTGTTCTACTATCGTTCCTGGCACCCAGGCTGGCCCTGCGCTTGCATAGTTCCTGCAGTAAACAAGGTCGCCGGCGGCGAACCCTTTCGAGACTGCCAATCCTATGTTCTTTCCTTTATCCTCGACTCTCGTCGGGTCCAGCCTGGTCAGAAGCGTGGTCAGTTTTCGCCGCATCAAGAGTTCTGCCGGCGAGTAACCCGACGCTAAGGGGGTCACCCTATACGCCAACAAGAACTGACATACTTGGTGATTTAGGTCCCCCGGGCCCATGCGCCGAAGCGCATCTTTTGTTGTACGCACCAACCGTTCCACTTGGCCGTTCGTGGCCGGGTGAAACGGCGCGGATGTGATATGCCGAATGGCGTTTGCTCCCATGAATGCCTCGAACTCCGAGGAGGTGAAGCAACTCGCGTTATCGCTGACTAAAGTGTCGGGTAAACCGAACGTGGAAAAGACTCTCCGTAGCTGGCTAATTGTTGCGGCGGAGGACGTGCTCTTTACTGGGATAACCTCCAGCCACTTGGAGAACGCATCCACCACCAGGAGAAACATGGTTCCTCGGAATGGGCCAGCGAAATCTACATGTACTCTGGACCACGGCCCCCTTGCTGTGTCCCATTCCCTATGCGGGAGGCGGGCCGCCTCTGGTCGGGATCCCTGGCATGCCCCACAAGTGCCGACCATGTGCTCAATGTCCGCGTCCAGCTGTGGCCACCAAAAGTAACTGCGGGCCAGCGCTTTCGAACGAACGATGCCCGGATGGCTGACGTGCAGCAGTTTGAGCACCCTCGGCCGCATGGCTGCAGGAACCACCACCCGTTGGCCCCACAATAGGCACCCCCTTTCTAGGGACAACTCTAGCTTTTTCCGAAAGAATGGGTCGAATTCCGTGCTTGGGGACGATGCCGGCCACCCCTTTTGTACCCATGAGCTGACTTTCTCGAGTGTCCTGTCCTTGCCTGTCGCCCTCGCAATATCGGCTGGTACTATTGGGGGTGCATCTAAAACCTCAATTAGTAACACCTGGCGGTCTCTTCCTACTCTAGCCTTCTGGTCGTCCGACAAGGGCAAAGGGGATCTCGAAAGTGCATCAGCATGGCTGATCTCTTTTCCGGGCCGGTACACCAGCTCGTGTTGGTAAGCGTTGAGAAAAATGGCCCATCGCAGCATTCTCGGTGATAGGATCTGCGGGGTGGGCTTGCTTGCCGTGAAAATCCCTAACAGGGGCTTGTGATCCGTCACGATTTTGAACGGGCGGCCATACAAGAAATCGTGAAACTTTTTGGTCCCCGCTACAATTGCCAATGCCTCCCTGTCGGTTTGTGCGTAATTTCGCTCTGCCTGGGACAGGGACCTTGAATAAAATGCAATCGGGGCCTCCCTTCCGTCATCCAACACGTGGCAAAGTACTGCCCCCACCCCCACCGGCGATGCATCACAGACTAAGACCACCGGCCGTTTGGGGTCGAAATGCGTCAGAATTGCGTCAGAGGTCAAGAGTTGCTTTAATTCTTTGAACGCCCTCTCGTGCTCGTCACCCCACATCCAAGTCTCCTCTTTCTTAAGCAACCGATGGAGCGGTTCGGCCACGGACGCCTTCCGCGGAAGGAATGTATGGTAAAAATTGAGGAGCCCCAGGAATGACTGTAGCTCGGTTTTGGATGTGGGGCGAGGGGCCTTTTTGATGGCTACTACTTTGGATTTGGATGGCTTGATACCCTCGGGTGTAATCCTGAACCCTAAGAACTCGACCTCGGTTTCGAAAAAAACACATTTGTCCTTCCTCAGTCTCAGCCCCGCTTTCTCGAACACCGTTAGTACTTTGTCCAATCTCTTTGCCAGTTCGGCCTCACTCCCCCCAGTTATTAATACGTCATCAAAATAAGGCAACACCCCCTCCAGCCCCTTCAGGAGGCGTTCCACAAGCGACTGGAAAAGGCCGGGTGCCGAGTTCACGCCGAACTGTAAACGCGACACCTGGAACGCTCCTTTATGTGTGACTATCGTTTGTGCCGCGGCCGTGGCGGGTGTTACGGGAAGCTGCTGATAGGCTTGTGCCAGGTCGAGCTTAGCGAAACACTTTCCCCCATTTAGCCTGGCCAAAAGGTGGCTGACCACCGGCACCGGGTATGCGTTAGGGCGGATCGCCTTGTTAATTGTACACTTATAATCAGCGCAAATGCGCACCTCCCCGTTAGCCTTCAGAGCTGTTACAATTGGAGTTTCCCACTCCGCGGAATCAACAGGAATAAGAATCCCCTGGCCCACCAATTTGTCCAGTTCCGCCTCTATTTTGTCCTTTAGTGCGAAGGACACCCTGCGCGGTTTGAGTCTTATCGGGCGGACCTCCGGGTCTAGGTCGAAAGCTACAGGGGGTCCCTTGAATTTTCCAAGTCCTTTTTCAAAAACGGCGGGATGCGCATTGCACACCGCTTGTATTGGGTCCACCCCCACTGCATGTACTCCCCCTATAAACAGGCCTAAGGGCTGGAACCACTGTGTCCCTAGGAGGCTACAACTCCCCCCCTTGAGGACAACTAGGGGCAGCTCTGCAGAGTGTCTCTTAAACTCAACCCGAAATTTCCCGACCCCCAACACCGGAATGCTGTTCCCCTGTACATCTCGTAGCGTGGACCTCAATGTTTTAAGTTTGGGCCGCACGTGGGGGTCGATTTTCAAGAACTCTTTCTGGGGAATTATGGAATAGGAGGACCCCGAGTCAATTTCCATCCTGATAGGGGCCCCTTGTACTAGTACCTCAACGAAATAATGGGACTGTTCCGCGGACACACTGAGCACTGGGACGTCGTCCTCGCTGCTGTCCGAGACGCGCCCCACGCCGTCCTGCTTCCTCGTGGTCTGGACGCCATCTTTGGGCCTCGCTGAACGGTCCGGTCTGGTCGAACGGTCCGGTGACTGCCTCCGGCCCTCCTTCCGTTTTCTGCATGCCTTGGCGATGTGCCCCCGACGGCCGCAGGTGTAGCATTCGGCCTTTCTGAATGGGCACCTCGCACGCTCGTGGGCCGCTCCGCAACCCTCGCAGCGGCGCCCCCCCTTTCGGACCTTCTGGACCTCCTCGCCGTCGCTGCCTTCCGAAGACGACTTTGAGGCCCGTTGAGTTGCGTGCACCGATTTTTCCGCTTTACCGGCTCTGCGACGCCACTCACGCCACTGGTGCATCTCGTCCACTCCAGCATTCGTGGACTCTGCGGCCTCCGCGGCCTCGACGACCTCTGCCAGCGTTGGTGGCGGCTCCTTATTCATCAAGCTGCGCTGCACCTCCTTGTCTTTCAGGCCACACAGCACGCCGTCCCTGAGGGCCATTTCTAGGATGTTGCCCCATTTGCAGGGGGCGGCGGCTACCCTCATGGCGGCCACGAATGTCTCGACCGACTCGTCCGGCGCTTGGACTCGCCTCCAAAACGCGCTCCGAGCGGGAAACATCGCCCTCGAGGGTTGGAAGCGCTCCCGAAGCAGCTTCATGATGTCGTCCGCCTTAAATTCGCTCACCTTCTTCGGAGCGATGATGCCCACCAGCGTCCGCTTGGTCTCCATCCCAAGCATGCGGGTGAGGATGGCCCTCTTCCTCTCCTCATCGTCTTCCTTGACTTTGAGTTCCACCAGCGCCGCATGGAAGTCCATCTCAAACAACTCCCAGTCTTGCGGTTTGGTGATGTTGAACCCGCTCTGTGCCCTGGCTGCTCCTTGGGGATCCATCATCCCATCCTCATCGCCAATTTAGTGTATGAAACTAAGACACAGGACACAGCCTCGGGCTGGGTTAACTCAGGTTTATTTCATCGTGGACAGAGGGAACATGAGGTAATGGCGGATCGATAGCTCTTTATATACAGTAGGGATACATTTGAACGTGGTGCCATGGTAGCCCATTGGCTACTGTCTGCGTGACGTCATTGTGGGTCACGCCCTTCTTGTCCAGGTGTAGGTGGTGGCGGGAAAGCTTCCCGCGCTGTTGCCTTTGATGAGTTCGGACCAAGAGAGCTTGGACGCTCGCTGCTGCCAGCTGGTGGTCATTAGCTCGCGTCCTATTACAGGGTTTATATGATACAGCTGAAGGTTACATTGTTGCTATAGGCAAGGTTACATTGGCTCAGATACATTGTAATTCATGTGGAAGGTAAAACCATTAGAACACAACAGGGACCAAAGACAATGAAACAGCCGAAGGGTTGGCTTAACACAGGTTTATTGCATGATGATCCGGAGGAACATGTGGTAATGGCGGATGAGTAGCTCAATATATACAGCTGGCTATACATTTGAATGTGGCTCGTCGACAGACTATTGGTTGCTGCCTGCGTGACGTCGTAGGAGGTCACGCCCTTCTTGACCAGGTGAGGAGGTCGCGGGGAATCTTCCCGCGCTGCTGAAACCAGGTGACTATGATCCATGGGAGCTGGACGCTCGCTACTGCCCTCTGGTGGTCACTAGCTCGCGTCCCCTTATTAGGTTACATTGATACAGCTGATGGTTATAATGTTGCACACAGAAAGGTTACATTGGTAACACATGGCAAAGGTACATTGTTAAAGGCACAGCTTTACAGAACACAACATCGCCAATATGATGCAACCATAATATTACACAGCCACAGCTTATACAAAAGTATCTATATATTGTGCCAGCGAGTGGCAGTCCCAGGGAGCAAGAGGTGGGGATAGGTGTCAAAACTGTTTGCCCTGAGGCTCTGGAATGTGCTACCCCAAGAAGCCAGGTGGACCCCCTCCCTCTGGTCTTCCTATTTGCCAGGCTAAGACCTTCATCTTAGGCAGGTTTTTAAAGTAGTAAGAATCTCAGGAATGCCTTATAAATTTTTAAAAGTATGTTTTCTAAAATGTAAAATTGTTTTTACCCTTATGCTTAACTGTTTTAAATATAATGTTTATTATGTATGTGTAAACTGTTAAAAACTATTGATTTCCCCCCCAAAAAAATTCAGTGGTTGTGAGACAACTTGGGTCCCCTATGGAGAGTAAGATGACTAACAAAGAAGCAACCAACTCATGTCACACACAAAAATATACTATCACTCCTCCGCCATTATTGTTCTTTTTAAAAACTTGAGCCCCGAAGTGTTAAAATTCATTAGCACCAATAGAGAGCATTTTTGCCATCTCTTTTAGGTTCTGTCTCCTTTATGAGGACCCATGCCATCGGTCTCAGGATGGGAGACAGCTGGGGCGACCGGCACCACTCCCCCTGGCCTCGCCCAGCCAGGAGGTAGAAGAGGCGTTGTGGATGTTGAGCCTCTCGCTCCATCGGAACCTTGAGCGGAAAGGACTTCGCAGCTATACTGTTGTGTTGTTTATATTATGATTTTATTATCATGGCTCAATTTGTACTGTATATTCCCTATTGTTTGTAAACTGCTTTGGGTCACCCTAGGGTGAGGAAGGTGGTATATAAATAAAATTTCAATTCAATTCAATTCAAATGAGAAATTTAAAATAACGACATGGCTTGAGGAGAGACGTGAAACCTTTTTACCCATGTGCAGTGTTCCAGATCTGAACTGAACCATACACAGTCCCCTTGCTAAGGTGCTGACTGGAAAGCCGCAGGTCAGCAGTTCAATACCCGAGTACTGCAGGACGGAATGAGCTCCCGTCTTTGTCCCAGCTCCTGCCAACCTAGCTGTTCGAAAGCAAGAAATTGCAAGTAGATAAATAGGGAGTACATCAGTGGGAAGGTAAACGACGTTCTGTTAGCTCCGGTGTCTAGTCATGCCTGCCACATGACCATGAAAACATCTGCAAATGCAGACAGTGCTAGCTCTTCAGCTATGAAACAGAGATGACCACTGAACCCTAGAGTCGAATATGACTTGCTTTTGAGCAAGGGCGACCTTTACCTTTACCTTTTTTAGTGTATGGGACCAAAGACACCAGGACAGCCGAAGAGCTGGCTTAACACAACTTTATTACATGCTGGTCAGAGGGAACATGAGGTAATGGCGGATGAACAGCTCAATATATACAGTGGCTATACATTTGAATGTGGCTCCTTGATAGCCTATTGGCTACAGGCTGCGTGACATCATTGCAGGTCACGCCCTTCTTGTCCAGGTGAAGGTAGTGGCGGGAATCTTCCCGCGCTGTTGTTCTAGGTGAGTCTTGGACCAATGAGCTTGGACGC
Source organism: Bradypodion pumilum (assembly GCA_035047305.1). Lineage (NCBI taxonomy): Eukaryota > Metazoa > Chordata > Lepidosauria > Squamata > Chamaeleonidae > Bradypodion > Bradypodion pumilum. The sequence continues at coordinate 41,892,782 of JAWDJD010000001.1, read as the reverse complement.
TCGCTATTGCCATCTAGTGGTCACTAGCTCGCGTCCTATTAAGGTTACTGTGATTCAGCTGGAGGTTACAATGTTACACATAGAAAAGGTTACATTGGATACACATGGATAGGTACATTGTTTAAAGGTACAGGCTTTAGGACACAACACCCCTCCCCCCTAGGATGAGACGAAGTCTCTTAGCCAAGATGGTTTATTGCACTCGCGTTTGGGCCGCGATGTGGGTTGGCCCACCTGGGGGCCGCTCCCGCTTCCTTGTTCCCTGGACCCTTGTCCTGTAATGGGAGAGGGAGACTTGTTAGCGGCTTGCTGTGGTTTTGCAGTTTTAGGGGGAAGGGTAGATTCCGTTGTGGTTGAACCGGGGGCACCAGGGGCTAACGTAAAACCCCTCTTCTCGCTTGGATGGGTGGGGGACCACTCCGAAACCCCCCCCCCCCGGTTCTGAAAATCAAAATCAAGCTCAGTTGGGGGATCCCGCGGGATATCTATGAAGATGAATTCCTTCTCCTCCCCCCTTGGTGGGGACACTGGACCCCCCTCTCCTCCCCCTTGGGCTAAACGGGTGGGGGAGAACCCTAACGCTGAATTTGTGTTCGCGCCGTCGGTGCCCTGACTTCCTGGGACCCGGCTCCGGAGCTGGTCCGCGTGTCGCCGCCAAAGTAGACCCGTGTTGGTCTCCACGCGGTACGAAACGGGACCGGTTTGTTCCACGACCACCCCCGGCACCCAGGCTGGCCCCGCGCTGGCATAGTTCCTGCAATGTACCGGGGCACCCACGCTGAAACTCTTGGTGGCTTCTAACCCTATGTTCCTCCCCTTGTCCTCAACTCTCGTGGGGTCCAGTCTAGTGAGTATGGTGGTCAGCTTCCTGCGCATTAAAAGCTCCGCAGGGGAGTAGCCTGACGCTAGCGGGGTCACCCTGTACCCTAGCAGAAACTGACACACTTGCAGGTTGAGGTCCCCGGGGCCCATGCGCCGCAGCGCGTCCTTCGTGGTGCGTACGAGGCGCTCCACTTGGCCATTGGTGGCCGGGTGGAAAGGGGCGGAGGTGATGTGCCGGATGGCGTTAATCTCTGTGAATGCCCTGAACTCAGCGGACGTGAAGCAACTAGCGTTATCGCTAATTAGGGTGTCGGGTATGCCGAACATGGAAAAAATTCTCCGCAAATGCTTAATTGTCGTGGCCGAGGAGGTGCTCGTGACTGGGATGACCTCCAACCACTTGGAGAAGGCGTCCACAACAAGGAGAAACAGGGTTCCTCGGAACGGGCCCGCGAAGTCTATGTGTATCCAGGACCACGGCCCCTTAGCCGCGTCCCACTCCCTGTGGGGAAGACGGGCCTCCTCTGGTCTGGAGCATTGGCAACTCTCACAAGTGCCGACCATGTGCTCGATGTCGGCGTCTAACTGGGGCCACCAAAAGTAGCTTCGGGCCAGCGCTTTGGAGCGCACGATTCCGGGGTGGCTGACGTGCAGCAGTTTAAGCACCCGCGGTCGAAGGGATGTAGGGACCACCACCCGCTGCCCCCAGAAGAGGCACCCCCTCTCTAGGGACAGTTCCAGCTTCTTCCTAAAAATGGGGCGAATTCCTCTGCTGGGGAAGACGCCGGCCACCCTTTCTGTACCCAGGAGCAAACCGCCGCCAATGTCTTGTCCTTTCTTGTCGCTGTGGCAATGTCGGCGGGCACTACGGGGGGCGAATCCAGCACCTCTATCATGAGGACCTGATGGTCCCGCTCCCCCTTGCTCACCTGGCTGGGCATCAGGGGGAGGGGGGACCTCGATAGAGCGTCCGCATGGCTGATCTCTTTCCCGGGCCGGTACACCAACGCGTGCTGGTAGGCGTTGAGAAAAATGGCCCACCTAAGCATTCTCGGGGACAGGATCTGTGGCGTGGGCTTATCTGCGGTAAAAATGCCTAGTAGGGGCTTGTGGTCAGTCACGATGGTGAAGGGGCGGCCATACAGAAAATCGTGAAATTTTTTGGTCCCCGCAACTATCGCCAGCGCCTCCCTGTCCGTTTGGGCGTAGTTTCTCTCCGCTTGGGACAGGGACCTGGAGTAGAACGCTATTGGGGCCTCCCTCCCGTTTTCCAACACGTGGCATAACACTGCCCCCACCCCCACCGGGGATGCATCACAGATCAGTACCACCGGCCGTTTGGGGTCGAAATGGGTCAGAATGGCATCAGACGCCAGGAGTTGTTTCAGTTCCGTGAATGCCCTCTCCTGGTCATCGCCCCACATCCATGCCGCATCTTTCTTGAGCAACTTGTGAAGCGGCTCAGCCACCGCAACCTTCCGTGGAAGGAAGGAGTGGTAGAAATTTAAGAGCCCTAGGAACGACTGCAACTCGGGCTTGGATGTGGGGCGAGGGGCTTTCTTGATGGCGGCAACCTTGGATTTGGACGGTTTGATCCCCTCGGGTGTTACTCGGAACCCTAAGAACTCAACCTCCTTCGCGAAGAAGACACATTTGTCTTTTCGCAACCTCAACCCCGCCCGTTCGAACGCCGCCAGGACCCTGTTTAGCCTTTTAGCCAACTCAACCTCACTCCCCCCCCGTTATCAATACGTCATCAAAATATGGTAAAACGCCGTCCAGCCCTTTGAGGAGGCGTTCCACGAGCGACTGGAAAATTCCAGGCGCCGAGTTCACGCCGAATTGGAGGCGCGTCACCTGGAACGCCCCCTTATGCGTGATTATGGTCTGTGCAGCAGCTGCGGCAGGGGTTACCATGAGTTGCTGATAGGCCTGTGCCAGGTCGAGCTTAGCGAAACACTTTCCCCCATGTAACCTGGCTAGCAAATGGCTGACCACCGGCACCGGGTACGCATTAGGGCGGATTGCCTTATTAATGGTGCACTTATAATCGGCGCAAATGCGAACCTCCCCATTGGCCTTCAATGCTGTGACAATTGGAGTTTCCCACTCCGCGGAATCAACAGGAACAAGGATCCCCTGGCCCACTAATTTGTCCAGTTCCGCCTCTATTTTGTCCTTGAGTGCAAAAGGCACCCTGCGCGGTTTAAGTCTGATTGGGCGGACCTCCGGGTCCAGGTTGAACGTTACTGGGGGTCCATTGAATTTCCCAAGTCCCTTCTTGAAGACTTTGGGGTGCGCGTCGCACACCTCCTGTATCGGGTCAGACCCAACGGCGTGCACCCCCCCAATGAACAGACCCAGGGGCTGAAACCATTGAGTCCTGAGGAGGCTGCAATTACCTCCCTTAAGAACGACTAGGGGGAGTTCCGCGGCGTGCCGCTTGTACTGAACCTGGAAATTCCCAACCCCCAACACCGGGATACTGTTCCCTTGCACGTCCCGAAGCGTGGACCTCAACGCTTTGAGCTTGGGCCGTACGCGGGGGGCAATTCTCAAAAACTCCCTCTGGGAAATAATGGAGTAAGAGGAGCCAGAGTCAATCTCCATCCTAACAGGGGCCCCTTGCACCAGTACCTCAACAAAGTAACGGGGGTGTCCCATGGACACGCTGAAAACCGGGGCGTCGGCGTCGCTGTCGTCGGAGATGCGGCCCACGCCGTCCTGCTTCCTCGTGGGCCGGGCGCCATCCTTTAGTCTCGTCGAGCGGTCTGGCCTCGTTGGGCGGTCGGGCGAGCTCCTCCGGTCCCTCGCTGGGCGGTCGGGCGAGCTCCTCCGGTCCTTTCGTCGTTGTCTGCAGACTTTGGCTATGTGCCCGCGTCGCCCGCAGTTGTGGCACTCGGCCTTTCTGAACGGGCACCTGGCACGGTCGTGAGCCGCCCCACAGCCGTCGCAACACCGGCCCTCCTTTCGGACCCTCCGGACGTCCTCGTCGTCGCTGCTTTCGGCGGACGATTTCGAAGTTCGCCGGGCTGCGTGCACCGAACTCTCTGCTTTGTCGGCCTTTGGCCGCCAGTCCTGGAGCTCTTGCACCCCTGCCTTCGTGGCTTCGCGGCCTGTGCCGCTTTCAGGACCTCCTGCAACGTGGGGGGCGGCTCCTGATTCATTAGCGTGCGCTGAATCTCGGCGTCCTTCAGGCCGCATAGCACGCAGTCCCTGAGGGTGACTTCCAAATTCTCCCATTTGCACGGGCCGGCAGCCAGGCGCAGGGCCGCTACGAAAGCGGCGACCGACTCATCAGGCGCTTGGACTCGCCTCCAAAACGCGCTCCGAGCGGGAAACATCGCTACCGAGGGCCGGAAATGGTCTCTCAGCACCGTCAGGAGCTCTTTTGCCTTGAATTCAGCCGCCTTTTTGGGTGCGATGAGGTCAATCAGTACTCTCTTTCCGTCGTGCCCGAGCATTCTGGTGAGGATGGCTCTCTTCTTTGCCTCGTCCGTCACCTCGAACTCCACCAGCGCACCTTGGAAGTCCATTTCGAAGAGTTCCCAATCTTGCGGTTTCTTGATGTCGAAACCGGCGTATGTCTTGGTCCCGTGGGCAGCCATGATCCCACCTTCGTCGCCAATTTAGTGTATGGGACCAAAGACACCAGGACAGCCGAAGAGCTGGCTTAACACAACTTTATTACATGCTGGTCAGAGGGAACATGAGGTAATGGCGGACGAACAGCTCAATATATACAGTGGCTATACATTTGAATGTGGCTCCTTGATAGCCTATTGGCTACAGGCTGCGTGACGTCATTGCAGGTCACGCCCTTCTTGTCCAGGTGAAGGTAGTGGCGGGAATCTTCCCGCGCTGTTGTTCTAGGTGAGTCTTGGACCAATGAGCTTGGACGCTCGCTATTGCCATCTAGTGGTCACTAGCTCGCGTCCTATTAAGGTTACTGTGATTCAGCTGGAGGTTACAATGTTACACATAGAAAAGGTTACATTGGATACACATGGATAGGTACATTGTTTAAAGGTACAGGCTTTAGGACACAACACCTTTACAGTCCCCTTGTCATAGGAAAGGAAACTATTCTATGTTGCATGCAGTTTAGCCTATAGAAAAGGGGGAAATTACAGCAGTGATAAATAAGTAGGAGAAGAAGAGGAGTTGGATTAAATGATTAGAATGTCTGCCTTTGCTACATGTAGTCTGAGCCATTTTCTGATTACCAGGAATGCTGCTAAAGTTTGTGTTGGAACAATAGTAACCTTGAATGCACTAACACTGGGTTTCTGTGAGAGGGGGTATTAGAGTCAAATGTGATTGTCCTTTGCCACTAGCTAGATTGGTAAAGTTCTTTTTCCACCTCTGGCATTTGAAGCAACCACCTTCTGTTTATTTTTCTTGCTTCCATTGTTTTGTTGATTGTCTTTCCTATCGCCTTGCAACCTTCCTTCAAGCTGTGCTGGAGACTTCAATTTCCCCCTTGTTTTTAATTCTGTAAGTAAATATACTTTTTTTCTATTTTAAATGTTTCTAAAGGACTGCAGTGGCTCAAGTGGCTAAGATGCTGACTGGGAGGCGGAAGGTCAGCAGTTCGATTCCCAAGTACTGCAGGAAGGAAGGACCTCCCGTCTTTCTCCCAGCTCCTGACAACCTAGCAGTTCGAAAGCAAGAAATTGCAAGTAGATAAATAGGGACCACTTGGTGGGAAGGTAACAGCATTCCATGTGCTCCGGTGTCTAGTCATGCCTGCCACATGACCACGGGAATGTCTGCAAAAGCAGACAACGCTGGCTCTTTGGCTTTGAAACAGAGATGGGCACTGAACCCTAGAGTTGGATGCAACTGTCTTTTGAGCAAGGGAAACCTTTACCTTTAAAGTGATGTTATCATAAAAAGAGTACATGTGTTCTTGTGTGTGTGCATAATTCCCCCCCCCTCAAAAAAAAAACCACTGAGATGTACTGATGACACTGAGGTGATCTCTCTACATTTCTCTGTCCTGTTGGTGGTTTGTTTATTTTTTTGGTCTACTCTGCTACGTAGTTGTTGTGTTCTGATGGTTTTACTGTACACATGGATTGCAATGTATCTGAGTCAATGTAACCTTGCCTATAGCAACAATGTAATCTTCAGCTGTATCATATAAGCCCTGTAATAGGACGCGAGCTAATGACCACCAGCTGGCAGCAGCGAGCGTCCAAGCTCTTTTGGTCCGAACTCATCAAAGGCAACAGCGCGGGAAGTTTTCCCGCCACTACCTACACCTGGACAAGAAGGGCGTGACCTGCAATGACGTCACGCAGACAGTAGCCAATGGGCTACCATGGCACCACGTTCAAATGTATTACTGCTGTATATAAAGAGCTATTGATCCGCCATTACCTCATGTTCCCTCTGTCCACGATGCAATAAACCTGAGTTAACCCAGCCCGAGGCTGTGTCCCGTGTCTTGGTTTGCATACACCAAATTGGCGACGAAGGTGGGATGATGGATTCCCACGGAACAGCCAGGGCACAGAGCGGGTTCAACATCACCAAACCGCAAGACTGGGAGCTGCTTGAGATGGACTTCCAGGCGGCACTGGTGGAACTCAGAGTCAAACAAGACGACGAGGAGAGGAAGAGGGCCATCCTCACCAGAATGCTCGGGATGGAAACCAAGCGGACGCTGGTGGGCATAATCGCTCCGAAGAAGGTGAGCGACTTTAGGGCGAGCGACATCATGAAGCTGCTGCGAGAGCGGTTCTGCCCCTCGAGGGCAATGTTTCCCGCTCGGAGCGCGTTTTGGAGGCGAGTCCAAGCGCCAGACGAGTCGGTTGAGGCATTCGTGGCCGCCATGAGGATAGCCGCCGCCCCCTGTAAATGGGGCGACATCCTGGAGATGGTCCTCAGGGACGGCGTGTTATGTGGCCTGAAAGACAAGGAGGTGCAGCGCAGCTTGATGAATAAGGAGCCGCCACCCACGCTGGCCGAAGTCATAGAGGCCGCGGAAGCCGCAGAGTCCACGAATGCCGGAGTGGACGAGATGCATCAGTGGCGTGAGTGGCGTCCTAAAGCCGGCAAGGCGGAAAATTCGGTGCACGGGAAGGCCGGACAGTCGGTGCACGCGACTCGGCGGGCCTCAAAGTCGTCTACGGAAGGCAGCGACGGCGAGGAGGTCCAGAAGGTCCGGAAGGGCGGTCGACGCTGCGAGGGTTGCGGAGCGGCCCACGAGCGCGCGAGATGCCCGTTCAGGAAGGCCGAGTGTTACACCTGCGGCCGTCGGGGGCACATCGCCAAGGCGTGCAGAAAGCGGAAAGAGGGCCGGAGGCAATCACAAGACCGCGCGGCCAGGCCGGACCGTCCAGCAAGGCCCAAAGATGGCGCCCAGACCACGAGGAAGCAGGACGGCGTGGGCCGCGTCTCGGACAGCAGCGAGGACGACGCCTCAGTGTTCAGCGTGTCCGCGGGACAGTCCCATTACTTCGTTGAGGTATTAGTACAAGGGGCCCCTATTAAGATGGAAATTGACTCGGGGTCCTCCTTTTCCATAATTCCCCAGAAAGAGTTCCTGAAAATCGACCCCCACGTGCGGCCAAAGCTTAAAGCGTTGAGGTCCACACTACGGGACGTACAGGGAAACAACATTCCGGTATTGGGGGTTGGGAAGTTTCGGGTCAATTTTAAGAGACATTCTGCGGAACTGCCCCTAGTTGTCCTGAAAGGGGGAAGCTGTAGCCTCCTGGGAACACAGTGGTTTCAGCCCTTAGGGTTGTTCATAGGGGGGGTGCATACCGTGGGGGGGGACCCAATACAAGCGGTTTGCGATGCGCATCCCGCCGTTTTTGAGAAAGGACTCGGAAAGTTCAAGGGACCCCCTGTAGCTTTCGACATAGACCCGGAGGTCCGCCCGATAAGACTCAAACCACGCAGGGTGCCGTTTGCACTCAAGGACAAGATAGAGGCGGAATTGGACAAACTGGTGGGCCAGGGGATTCTTATTCCTGTTGATTCCGCGGAGTGGGAAACTCCAATTGTAACGGCTCTAAAGGCTAACGGGGAGGTGCGCATTTGCGCAGATTATAAGTGTACAATTAACAAGGCGATCCGCCCTAATGCATACCCGGTGCCAGTGATAAGCCACCTTTTGGCCAGGCTAAATGGGGGAAAGTGTTTCGCTAAGCTCGATTTGGCACAAGCCTATCAGCAACTTCCTGTGACCCCCGCCACGGCCGCGGCACAAACGATAGTTACACATAAGGGAGCGTTCCAGGTGTCGCGGTTACAGTTCGGCGTGAACTCGGCACCCGGTCTTTTTCAATCGCTCGTGGAACGCCTCCTAAAGGGCCTGGAGGGGGTGTTGCCTTATTTTGATGACGTGTTGATAACAGGGGGGAGTGAGGCTGAACTAGCGAAAAGGTTGGACAAGGTACTGACCGTGTTCGAGAAAGCGGGGCTGAGATTGAGGAAGGATAAATGTGTTTTTTTCGAAACAGAGGTCGAGTTTTTAGGGTTCCGAATCACACCCGAGGGGATTAAGCCGTCTAAATCCAAGGTAGCAGCCATTAAAAAGGCCCCTCGCCCCACATCCAAGACCGAGCTGCAATCTTTCCTGGGGCTCCTAAATTTTTACCATACATTCCTCCCGCGGAAGGCGTCCGTGGCCGAACCGCTCCATCGGTTGCTGAAAAAGGAGGAGCCGTGGATGTGGGGTGATGAGCACGAGAGGGCGTTCAAAGAGCTAAAGCAACTCCTAACATCTGAGGCAATCCTGACGCATTTCGACCCCAAACGGCCTGTGGTCCTAGTTTGTGATGCATCCCCGGTGGGGGTGGGGGCGGTGCTTTGCCACGTGTTGGAGGACGGAAGGGAGGCCCCGGTAGCATTTTACTCAAGGTCCCTGTCCCAAGCGGAGCGGAATTACGCGCAAACCGACAGGGAAGCATTAGCAATCGTATCGGGGACCAAAAAATTTCACGATTTTTTGTATGGCCGCCCGTTCAAAATCGTGACCGATCACAAACCGCTGTTAGGGATTTTCACGGCGCACAAGCCCACGCCGCAGATCCTGTCCCCGAGAATGCTGCGATGGGCTATTTTCCTCAACGCGTACCAACATGAGTTGGAGTACAGGCCCGGAAAGGAGATCAGCCATGCTGATGCGCTTTCGAGATCCCCTTTGCCATTGTCGGACGCCCAAAAGGCGAGAGCAGAAAAGGACCGCCAGGTGTTGCTAATTGAGGTTTTAGACGCTCCCCCAATAGTACCAGCCGACATTGCTAGGGCGACAGGCAAGGACAGGACACTGGCGAAGGTTTGCTCATGGGTGCAGAAGGGGTGGCCGGGTTCGTCCCCGAGTACGGAGTTCGACCCGTTCTTTAGGAAAAAGCTAGAGTTGTCCCTAGAGAGGGGGTGCCTTCTGTGGGGCCAACGGGTGGTGGTCCCTGCGCCCCTGCGGACGAGGGTGCTCGAACTGCTGCACGTCAGCCACCCGGGCATAGTTCGTTCAAAGGCGCTGGCCCGGAGTTACTTCTGGTGGCCGCAGCTGGACACGGATATTGAGCACATGGTTGGCACTTGCGAGGCTTGCCAGGGGTCCCGCCCTGAGGCGGCCCGTCTTCCACATAGGGAATGGGACACGGCACGGGGACCATGGTCCAGGGTGCACGTAGATTTCGCTGGCCCATTCCGAGGAACCATGTTTCTCCTAGTCGTGGATGCGTTCTCCAAGTGGCTGGAGGTTATCCCGGTAAAAAGCACGTCCTCCGCCACGACAATTAGCCGGCTACGGAGAGTCTTTTCCACGTTCGGTTTACCCGACACTTTAGTCAGCGATAACGCTAGTTGTTTCACCTCCGCTGAGTTCGGGGCATTCATGGAGACAAACGCCATTCGGCATATCACGTCCGCACCGTTTCACCCGGCCACGAATGGCCAAGTGGAACGGTTGGTGCGTACAACGAAGGAGGCGCTGCGGCGCATGGGCCCGGGGGACCTGAATCACCAAGTGTGCCAATTCCTCTTAGCGTATAGGGTGACCCCTTTGGCGTCCGGCTACTCGCCGGCAGAGCTCTTGATGCGGCGAAAACTGACCACGCTCCTGTCCAGGCTAGACCCAACGAGGGTCGAGGATAAAGGGAAAAACGTGGGGTTGGCAGTCTCGAAAGGTTTCGCTGCCGGTGACCCTGTTCACTGCAGGAACTATTCCAGCGCAGGGCCAGCCTGGGTACCAGGGACGGTTGTAGAACAGACGGGACCAGTGTCGTACCGGGTCGAGACGAACACCGGCCTCCTCTGGAGGAGGCACGCAGATCAACTGAGGCGCAGAGTGATTGGGCCAGTCAGTGGAGCTCAGCAACAGGATTCAGCGTTAGGGTTCTCCCCCACCCGCTTAACCCAAGGGGGAGACAGCAGTGGACAACAGTCCCAAGCATGGGGGGAAGGAAGCAGAAGCAGCGGCCCCGACTCATATCCTTTTGATACGCCAGCTCTAGCAGGGGCCGGGGAAGGGGGAGAGGAGTTCGCGACCGCTGCCCCCGATAGTGATTTTGATTTTGATTTGGCGAGCCGGGGGGGGTTTTCAGGAGTGTTCCCCCACCCATCCAAGCGAGAAGAGGGGTTTTTCGTTAGCCCCCAGTGCCCCCGGTTCCTCCCTAAGAAAGAGCACACCTCCCAACAGCGCCGCGGAGCCGCGGAAAGTCACTAACGAGTCTCCCTCTCATATTGCAGGACAGGAGACCAGGGGACAAAGAGAAGGTAGCAAACCCGGGGAGAGGCAGCCCGCACCGAGACCCCAGCGTGTTCGAAATAAGCCATCTTGGCTGAGAGACTTTGTCTCCTAAGGGGGGGGGGAGTGTGTTAAGGTGGGCTCGAGACTTTGTCTCGTCCTAGGGGGGAGGGATGTTGTGTTCTGATGGTTTTACTGTACACATGGATTGCAATGTATCTGAGTCAATGTAACCTTGCCTATAGCAACAATGTAATCTTCAGCTGTATCATATAAGCCCTGTAATAGGACGCGAGCTAATGACCACCAGCTGGCAGCAGCGAGCGTCCAAGCTCTTTTGGTCCGAACTCATCAAAGGCAACAGCGCGGGAAGTTTTCCCGCCACTACCTACACCTGGACAAGAAGGGCGTGACCTGCAATGACGTCACGCAGACAGTAGCCAATGGGCTACCATGGCACCACGTTCAAATGTATTACTGCTGTATATAAAGAGCTATTGATCCGCCATTACCTCATGTTCCCTCTGTCCACGATGCAATAAACCTGAGTTAACCCAGCCCGAGGCTGTGTCCCGTGTCTTGGTTTGCATACACCAAAGTAGTGGAAACAACCAAAATTTTCCAATAGTGTGCAGTATCAATATCAGTTATGTTACTGTTTTCTCCCCCTCCCTTGCCAAATCCTAGGAGTTTAGCTAAGGGGTTGAGAATTCTCCGACAGAAATCCCTGGTCCTCCTAAGCTCCCATGAGAGCTACTAGCCTCCATATTATCTGGGGGAGAAAGGGTCACTTTGTCTCTTCATCGTGTAGCTAAATCCTGTCACAAGGTTATTCCATGTACTGTATTAACTTTTTATGATTTCAGAAAATTTGTTAACCTCTTCTGTAAGTCTCTTGGGTTTACTTTTTGCCCCTCTTTAAAGAGGGTCCTTGAATCTCTTCCAAATCTGTATTATTTCATTTTGACGTTTAGTTGTTTGTTTTTGGGCCTGCTTCCTCATTCATTTCCCTCTGTTCCCTCTTTCATTAAACTCTCATCTTGCCCTGATTAAGCATCAACAAATACAAGGAAACAAGAACCTTGCTTTCTTTTCTAAGAATCTGAGCATGGCATATAGATTCTTTTCTTTCAAGAGCCTTGTTTGGCCAGGTGAACATCTGTTGCTTAGCACTATTATGAATAAGCAGCAATAACTCTGATAAAGTGAGCTTAAGACAACAGCTTAACGACTTTCATGCAAGAACTTAATCGTTTTCTCTTATCTAGCTCCACCTCCTGTGTTTATCCTTTCCACTCGACATGCAGGCGTGATTTTCCCCCCCATTTCCCCACAAAGACCAACGTGACAAAAAAGAGACGTTTTATTTTGTCCTGTTTTGAATCCCAGCAAAACAGTCTTATGATGACATGATTTGGGTTGTAGATGTCTTTTTTTATTATTATGTACTGTATTATTTTTATTCATGTTTGGATTTGTTTGTTTCATAACAACAATTAAAGGATATTTCCTGTGTTTGAAACTGTTACTGAATCTAGCTATTGAAGATCCACTCAAAAATCAGGAAATATTAAAACATTGTGAGAACATGTTTCCACCTGATGTGTCAAAACACAAGTACAAATGTATAAAGCGGGGTGTACAGGGTAGCCCATAAGCCCCTACCCAGCCTCAAAGAGCATAGAGCTGTGCTGGGGGAGGGAGGAAGAGCTCCCATTGGGATGCTGGGCAGAGGGGTGGGGTGGGGTGAATTCTGTGCTGGAAGGAGGGAGGAAGCATTCGCATTGGACTGCTGGGCAGACCCGGCAGAGGGGCAGGACACGTGCCCATGGAGAGGACAGTTAGGGACTTATGGGCCAGGTAGGGACTTACAGGCTACCCCGTAATACAAATGAAGCCTTCTTAAAAGTCTGTACTTACTTTTAAAAAAACATTAGTGTGCCTATGTCTTCCCAGTAGCAATAGACAGCTGTGAAAGCTGGACCGTAAGGAAAGTTGAACACAGAAGAATAGATGTCTTTGGACTGTAGTGCTGGAGAAGACTCTTGAGAGTCCCCATGGACTGCAAGGAGATCAAATCAGTCAATCCTAAAAGAAATCAACCCTGACTCCTCCCTGGAGGTACAAATACTGAGGCTGAAGCTCAAGTGCTTTGGCCACCAAATGAGAAGAGAGGACTCACCTTGATGCTGGGAAAGATCAAAGGCAAAAGGAGAAGGGGGCGACCGAGGATGAGATGGCTAGATGACATCTTTGACACAGTGGGCGTAGATCTGGGCAGACTACAGAGGATGGCAGATAGAGGAGCCTGGTGTGCTGTGGTCCATAGAGTTTCTATGGGTCAGACTCAACTGCAACTGAACAACAAATTCCTATGTCCTCCATCCACGACCAACTCAAGTTGTTTTGTTCCCTGAGACAGAAGGAGGGAATTGTTCCTCCAAAAATAGATGCAAACTAAAGTGATGATTAGATTTTACTTCTGCAATTGCTCTAGGACTAGAGCAACAGACTAGTTTATGGGTGCAGAAGGAATGACAGGGGGTTATGGCTAAGCCAAATCCTGCCACCTCACTCTGCCATTGATACTGTTTATCAGGCAATTTTTCAAGATGAAGGGAGTTATTCTAGAAGATGGGTCCCCTTTTGCAGATAACTTTTGTGAAGTTGTCGCAAAAACCCTACTATATGCTGATGTGTGCAAAAGAGGAATTGCACACACTGCCATGGCTAATTGAGGCTAATTGAGAACTTGCCAGCATGTGTGATGAGTGCACAACCAGGAGTGAAATCAAGTATGCCAATGTCCTGCAAACAGCACCTCATCAATCAGCTGTGACAGCTTCTGTTAACTTATTCCTCTTATGTGGACATTAAAATCCAATAGGGCTCTGGAACAAGCCCAGTGAATTGTTAATTACTGTTTCTTTCTTCTTCTTTTTCTTATTCTAAAATATCTCTCAATTCACACTAATTTTTGTTAGAATTCATAATACCCCTTTTGTTAACCATTAGTCTATATCAGTGATTCCCAAACTTGTTTAGGCCATGACCCACCTAAGCATCTCTAAAATCCCCCTCCCCGACATATAATCCTTATTATTCAAAAAGTGAACTATTCTAATGAAAGAAGCCTAAAAAGCCATTAACTTGGTCTAAATAAGCTTCCAAAGAACATGGCATCCAATTCATTGTTAATATCTCATTTGCGAATTACTCTGCTTAAAATCAAATTTTCCCCCATGTGGGGCATGTGCCCCATGTTGGGAACAATGGGTCAATATCTATCTATCTATCTATCTATCTATCTATCTATCTATCTATCTATCTATCTATCTATCTATCTATCTATCTATCTATCTTAGTATTGTAAACAAACTTCACAAAATGTTTACACACACACACATAACAAACTAAATATACAGTGGTACCTCACTTAAAGAGCATAATGCGTTTCATGGGATTGCTCTTAAAGCGAGTTTGATCTTTAAGCAAAACACCATTGTAAGTGACCAATTGTGACTTCTGGTGGGGTGGATTGCGAACCCCGATTTAGTTGTCAAGTGAGATTTTGGTTGGTTTTAGTTGTTAAGCGAGGCGACCAGTCAGAGAAAAATCTGCTCTTTAAGCAAATTAGTCTCTAAGCAAGGTGCTCTTTATGCAAGGTTTTACTGTAGTGATATAACAAAACTGGATTCTACAAATTATATACCCTGACTTCTTGTCATGAGCACTAAGAAAGGAAGAGCTTGAAGAATTAAAGAATTAAAATATCTCTCAGAAACCAAATGAGAACAAAACCTAAGATATATTTATCAATCAAAGAAGGAAATCCACAACATAGAGGAATTGGCTCCACATATACAGTCTCTAAAACCCTAATATAACATGCAGATACAAATACATAAGATAACCATGTAGATTCACCTTTCCAGTGTTCTTCCTGAACAAACATAGTGAAATTCTACCACCTAAACCAGGGGTTCTCAACCTGCGGCCCATGGGCCGGATATGGCCCATGGGCCGGATATGGCCCATGCCACCATTTCATGTCCTCCCCCCCACACACACACACCTTCACCACATGTTCGTTCGTTCATTCGTTATGGTACTTCAAATATCAAGTGAGGAAGGTTTTCAGATGATAAGAAATTTGGTTTAAAAAGATTAACACTGCTGTAAGAAAAACCTACAGACACTTTGTTGAAGCTGTTTAGACCATCCTGTGGGAAGAGCAGAACTACTCATTTAGCAGTTTGGCCCAGTTTCACGTGCTGATTGTACTAACTTCAAGGCTTCAGGTTCATCAACTCTGAGGCAATCTCTCCTAACATAAGTCTCCTAGCCATTTAATTTTTTTATTAAGGTTCCTGCTTCATGTATTATCAACTTGAATTGTAACTAGATGAAGACAACTGTAGAACAGTCTTTCATATGATGGATGTCAGAATATTTTCCTCTGACCTTCCAGAAAGGTTATAAAATGCTCTATTTCTTACATGGCATTTCATGTTGTCATATAATTGGATTATGAGTATCTACTATTGTTGTTACTAAATGTATTTATACATTTCATATTTTGTATTGTTCTATTCACTGAACCTTTAAAGGATGTTGCCTAAAATAAATGTAATACAGAGATAGGTGCAGGGCAACATAAACCCAAAATTTCAAAGTATGTCTGCCTCTGGGAAGGTAGGTACCCAGGCAGATGAAGAGAATGAATCTTTTTAATGCAGGTTTTGTAAGTACAATTTCTATTTCTTTCTGTGCATTTGCATTTTTTATCTTGGGTGCTACTCAAAATTAATATCTTCCTTTGCTCTTATAACATTTCATGTATCTCTCTGCTTTTAGGAATCTATATGCCATGGCCAAGGTAAGAGAGATATTTGGGTTGCATTCAGCCCTGATGTTTCCAGAGAAGAAGGTAAATTATTGCTTTTGAGTCCCAGGATACATTGCTACATGTCATCTGATATTTGCGACAGTTACCAGCAACTAATTCATTCAGTGTGTAATCCTCATTTTGAGACAAAATTTGTGCAAAAAATAAATAAATCTCATGACAGCAAAATCGGGTCATCTTGTGATTGTGGTGATACAATTTAGCTTTCTCCTGTTCTCTGCCTTTTTATCTTATGAAAAGTTCTGGATAATTCAAAAGCTTGCACATTTTTTGTGACAATTTGGTTGGAGAATACTTGGCCAACTATAGAGTTAAATTTTTTTTTACTACTGACTCTTTTTAAAAATATATATATTCTGCATACTACTATGAAAGCTACATGATGAATAAAAGTAAAATGAATAGCTATGACTGCAAAATGGTTGACAACTGTGTGGGATCCCAATACCTCTGATCTCCACTTGAAATTTTGCTGACAGGGGATGTCTCAATCTTATTCCCATCCCTTAAGACTTAACAAGAATGATTCAATAATATTATAACAAATTTGTGCACATTTATTTTTTCACAATACTGTTTGATTCTTCTGTTTCCACAAGCAATTCTGCTTGTGCCACAATTCTAAATATAATCAGATATGGGACTTCTTCTTCTTCAAGTGCCATATCCATTTTGAATGTTGGCTATCATCATGATGATAGTTTTCCAGTTCTTAACTCCTCAAAACACTTCTTCCAAGGACATTCCACACCAGTCTCCCAGGTTCTTTAGCCACAAAGTCTATCTACATCCAGGGCCTCTCTTCCCAGGGATCTTCCTTTGCAGAGCAAGTTGGAGTATGTCATGTCATGTCATTCCTTATGATATGCGCAAAGTATTGGAGCTTTCTTTGTTTAATGGTCTTATACAGTTCTCATTCTTTACCCATCCAGTGCTACACTTCTACAGTAGTCATATGGTCAAGCCATGATATCCTTAGCAGACATCTGTAGAGCCACATTTCCAAAGCTTCAGTTTTCTTTTCAGATACAGATAGTGCCTATTTATCCATACAAAGCAGAAACTGAGCTCTCCATAAAGCTTAAAGAGTGTGTGTATTGTGAACAGGAGCTGGCTTCATTAATTGTTTTGGGTACAACTCCCTGTAATATTGAAAAGCTCATTTTAGAAGATCATATACAAAGGCCAAAAAAGAAAAAAGAGGTAGTTTAACAGCTTGATGAAATAGAGGTGGTTCACTTTCCTCACTTATAGGGCTGACCTTTATGGTCCAGGAAAGGACTCATATTTAATGACATCTTGTCATTAACATTTAGACCCCAGGCAAGATGTGGCATGATTAGGGTTTGTAATATCTCCTTTTAAAACTTTTTCTTGCTTGTAAATCCCTCCGCCCATATTTATCCTGAACGTGAAGATAAATTTTAAAAGATGCCAAATTCTTTTTCAAAAACAATGTTTGGATATTTCCCAATATGCAGAAGATCACATTGCATCTGCCTGTAATACAAATGTCAAATATAATACAGTACCTCTGTATTTCTCAGGAAAAGAGATGTGACAACCATAATTCTGTGCTGAGTTAAGCTCTCAAAGGCCTAGGTCTGGTTGGAAGAACTCTTCAAATCCAAGTTCTCTGCATAATGGTCATAAAGACATTGTTGCAAAATTTGGTGCTTTTCTTTTTTTAAAGGACTGAATTGAAAGTTCATCTCTCCCTAAGCACCATGCTATTATACTTAATGATTTGTTGAGCCATTCACGGGAACCAATGGCCATGGTAACTGAATAAGGGTGAGAAAACTCCAAGTACAATGTCGCCATATACATTTTTCTTTAATGGGCTGGACTGAATAACAGGAAGAAATATTGACAGAGTCAATATTTTGTTCAAATGTATCATCAAAGGGAGTATTTTCTAAAACTGAGCGTGTTCTGTAGAACATCTCCTCTAGGAAGATCCATGTGACTAACACCATCTTGACCTTTTAAAGACTAGTTTCAGTTTGGTAGAATGTAGAAAGGATGGTATTTTGATTGTTCTTTACTGTATCTGCTGCTTATGAGGTACAATCTCAGAGATTCTATTGACATACAAGCATGCTTTAATTGTACCATGGGAGAAATGAGTAACTGGCCAATTTATGGTACTTTCTGTATTGAAAAATAAGTTTGCATTATGTGTGCCCATATTTCTACAATGCAGTCTGTTTATAAAAAAAGGTTTCATTGTTGAAACCTTTATTTTTATAGGCAACTGCAAAGTGTTATTAATTGCATCAAAATTACCATTTTAAAAACATTCCTATTGCTTGTATTAATGTATGACATCTGGTATGATTACTTTTTATTGGTGATGTGGATCTAGAATACAGATGTATAATTTTGAAATGTGCTTTGTCTTGGCCTAAATGCTAGGAAGGAGAGCTCGCGGGAAGGTCTAACTTTATGACGCTTAGCCTTTTCTGGGATGTTTCTGATGGAAACCAATCTCTGTACCATAAAGCCTAATAGAG
The DNA here is from genome assembly GCA_035047305.1 of Bradypodion pumilum. Taxonomy (NCBI): domain Eukaryota; kingdom Metazoa; phylum Chordata; class Lepidosauria; order Squamata; family Chamaeleonidae; genus Bradypodion; species Bradypodion pumilum. Next base: position 41,874,826 of record JAWDJD010000001.1, on the reverse strand, counting down.
GCTAAAGGGCTAGAAGAGGAAGAGGTGGCTATTGTGCTATCTGAAATTCTCTGAACAGTTTCCATCATAAAGCTTTTTCAAAGGTTTGCCTTGAATCACATCATCTCCAGGTTCTTCCTTCCCTACTGACTAGCACAGTTGGGGTTGGTTGGTTCCTTGACCCCGCCTGACCTCCACCACTCCCACTTCCTTTCTATTAGCTCACCCCCTTTGTACCCCAGCAAGCTTTGTATCATCAGTATATTCCTACACACTTCTCTATCAAAGCCTTTCATGACTATGTAAAGGGAACAAAATCAAACCAAACACGGATCCATATGTAACACCACTCTTCAGCCTCTTCCATTTGGCCTGCAGCTTCCATTGATGAATTCCTTCTGGCTTTGATATCCAAACCAGTCCTTTACATCTCTGAGGTAGCTCAGCCCCTACACCATTCCTGCTGACCTTGGGAAGTCATCTTTTGTGTGATTTTTTGTTATCAAAAGGTTTTCCAAGGTCCAGAGAAATGATAACCATGGCTGCCCCTTTCAACCTTTAACTTAACTTTTCTTTTAAAAAAGTTCCCGCAGGTTTATCAAGCTCAACCTCCTCTGTGATGATACAGTGACTTTCTTTCATTAAATGTGAAGTCTCTAGTGCTTTTACTCCTCCCATTCAGTTTGCAGTGATCGTTTGATTCCCATTGTACATAGTCTCTTGTGTCTCTTCTGTACAGTAAAATCTGAATTTTCTGGATATCTCTTAATGTAGAACATTGTTGTAGTTATATCTTGTGTTCCCACTGGGTAAAGTCGGTATTCTTTTTTTAAAAAAAATCCATTTCTCTTTCCTTTCAGTGGAGAATACCACTAACAACTTTGTAGACCATCTAAGTGTGATCCAAAATGAGAACATTGTCTTTATTTTTGACGGCATGGGTGGTTCATACATTTTCCTCACAACTGGTGTATTTGAAACAATCCAATTTTTCCTGTAGCACTGTCATTCACACTTAAAATTTCATTTCAGAAAGTGGGACTTCAGTGGCTCAGTAGTTAAGAAGCTTGCCTTGTTAGCTGGAAGGTACTGCATGATGGATTGAGTGCCGTCTCTGTCCCAGCTCTTGGGGACATGAAAGGAGCCTCATTTGGGCATTCTCTGAGTGGAGTTTCTTCCTCAAAAATCCTTTCTGACACGAAATTATTATTATTATTTCAGGAGGTGTGTTTGTGTGTGCTTAAAGTGAAATAGCATAAGCATCCTTGCAGACAGCGTGAAACTACAGCCTAAGTGGCCATTTCCAATCTTACAAATGAGATTAGTGTATCCTCAGATATTTTAATTTCTTGATTACTGATGCTGGCATATTCCTCTTTTCCTTCCTCACTCTTCATTTCCTTTCCTCCTTTGAGAAACATATACCACTCTTAAGCATCTGTTCCCAACCATTCTCATGAGAGAACACCAAGAGAAAAATTCTTCCAATATTTTCAGCACTTCCCATCTCTTTTTTCACCAAATTATTGCAGGCAAGTCTTAGTAAGCTTTCCAGTCACCTGCACTGATTCCGCCCTCTCTTTCTCTCCCTTGTTGATCCAAAATCTTATTATTGATCATAACCTGCCATGTAATCTCTATTTCATTTTCTCATGCTTTCTGGCTTTTCTTATCACTGTTACATTCTCATAACTTCATTCAGTAATCTTTCAAGTGCTCTCCTGTGCCTGTTTTTAATAAGACACATATATGTCCTTTTAAACTTCCTGATTAGTTTTCAACTTGTCCGTCCATGCCATGGAGAATTATATAGCAGACAGCAAGTAGAATGACCTTTGAACATCTATTAACATGGAGTCTGAATGCTTCCCACCCTTTGCTCTGCCATTCTATTACTTTTCAGCCATTCCTCTCATATTTTCCTTTTCATTTATTGAATTTGCTTTACGTGAAGAAGGTCACAGGTTCAAGTTTCTGGCATCTTTAGACAAGCAGGAGGAAAGCTTTTTCTGAGACCCTAAAGAATGGCTGTGCCCCAGGATTGTCAAAATTGGCCTTGAATGTACCAATTGTCTACCTAAGCATATAGTTGATAAATTAATATGTGACCCTTATCATGGCTGGGATTTTGGCCATTGTCCTTGGCAAGTCTGTGGTCAGCTCACAGTGAAAGTCCCTGAAGCTTCATCAGTTTTGCAAGTTTCTGCCACATCACAAAACAGTGAAATCACCACTAATAATAATTTTGTATCAGAGATTACTCTGAGTTGAAAGGATTTTTGCTGGAGAAACTCCACTCAGGGGATGCCCGAATGAGGCTCCTTTCATGTCCGCAAGTGCAGCTCTCAGGTATTCCAGGCTCCAGCTCACTGTCTTAACCACTAAGCCACCAGGGGATCACCACTGACAATCTGCATGAATATAGTCTGTGTCTGTTTTTGCATGCGTGTCTATGTGTGTTTTCCAGAAAACATTGCAACTAAACATGCCTGCAGGGGGAAACAAATCAGTATTCCTTCTGCAGCAAAAAGAAAGCAATTGGCAGTGTGGGTTTTACAACACCAATAGCAAGAGGAATTTACCATTTTTGCCCCTGGCTAATCTTTTTTTGTTAACAAAGTTCAGAGTTGAACCCTTAGGGCACAACAAAGAAAATAATGCCTTCCAGCACTTTCCCTTATCTACTGTTTTTAGTGATATGGAAGATGAAATCAAAATAGTTAATACTTTGTAAGCCTTCCTAATTCCTGCATCTGGGTGTTTTTTATGAAGTTAGGGGGGGTCTGTATATTTTTCAAGAGAAGCTGTGCAAACCATCCCACATATAAGATCATAGCTCCCGTGTTCTCTCTCTGTCTTACATGCTATTGTGATCAACAGAGCTGGAGCAGAGCTAGTCAGAGAAAAAGCCATCTTGCAGCTCCAGTTCAGTTTTCTCCATAAGGGAAAACAACTCAGGGGTAGCAAAATCCACCCTCTTCCCAGCACTCCTTTTATCTCATGTCTGTAAGAACTAAAACTGAAATCTTGCCTGCTGGTGGTACCCAACAGCAAAAGTGCAACAATAGTTTCATGAATGCTTCAGACCAGGAGTGCCCAAACTAGAGCCTGCGTTTACGATAGCCACGGGTGCATTTACAGCAGTGTTTTGCGCATGCATGGGCACATTTTACTTCTGCTTCGGGTGGGAAGAACCATGTGACCAGCCTGCTCAACCACATGAATGGCCCATTGCCTGAAAAGTTTGGGCACCCCTGCTTCAGGCTCTTAAAACCTGGAGAGCGAGAGCGAGAGAGATGTCACTGTGGCACTACCATTGGTGTGGTCTAAATAGAGCCACTTGAGGCCAAGGGAAAGTGATATGCCATTTGGCGAGATCCTTGCATCCAAATGGCATACTGACCTCAAGTGATTCAGTTTCCAGTACCTAGACATGGCTTAGTAAATGAGCCAATTCAGAATATCAGCAAATTGAACAATATTGGAAAATGTCATTGTTGCTTAATAAAAGTAAGGGTGTTAGAAATGTTGTTTGTTTCTTTTTGATCATCTGCCTTTTTCTTTCGTGGTTGATCCTTCTTCTCTGTGTGCATGCTTAGCTTAATAAGGAAGGGGAAGACACTGTTGTTGTTTTCATGAACAGAAGTTTTATGTAAAAGATAAGATAGTAGGTAGCCATGCTTTTGTTGTTGTTCAGTTGCACATTTGATTCCAACCAGTGGTGGGCTCCAAAAAAAATTACTACCACACTGTGGGTGTGGTATGCTGGGTGTGGCCAGGGGGAAAGTACTGTGTTGCACCCGAATTAGGACTACTTTATTTTAAAACTTGGATAGGCAGGTTTAGTGTATGAGAGTCAAGACACAAGGCACAGCCAAAGGCTGGGTTAACTCAGGTTTATTGCATGGTGGACAGAGGGAACATGAGGTAATGGCGGACGAACAGCTCTATATATACGGTAGGAACATATATGAATGTGGCTCCACGGTAGCCCGTTGGCTACTGGTCCGCGTGACGTCATGGTTGGTCACGCCCTTCTTGTCCAGGTGTAGGTAGCGGCGGGAAGCTTCCCGCGCTGCGGTCTTTGATGGGTTTGAACCAAGAGAGCCTGGACGCTCGCTGCTGCCAGCTGGTGGTCATTAGCTCGCGTCCTGTTACAGGGTTTATATGATACAGCTGAAGGTTACATTGTTACTCATTGGCAAGGTTACATTGGTTCAGATACATTGATATCACATGTAAAAGGTTACACTATTAGGACACAACACTCCTCCCCCCTAGGATGAGACGAAGTCTCTCAGCCAAGATGGCTTATTTCGAACACGCTGGGGTCTCGGCGCGGGCTGCCCTGCCCCGGCTTCGCTCCCTCCTTCTTGCTCCCTGGCTTCCTGCCCTGCAATCGGAGAGGATGACTTGTTAGTGGTTTGCCGCGGCTCCGCGGCTTTGTTGGGAGGTGTGTGCTTTGTTTGGGAAGAACCGGGGGCACTGGGGGCTAACGAAAAACCCCTCTTCTCGCTTGGATGGGTGGGGGAACACTCCGAAAAACCCCCCCGGCTAGCAAAATCAAAATCAAAATCGGATTCGGGGGAAGCGGCAGCGGCGGCCGCACACTCCTTTTCCCTCCCCCCGGGCTCGGATAGAACTGGGGTATCAAAAGGATATGAGTCGGGCTCGCTGCTTTCCCCCCTGTCTCCCCCTTGGGCTAAACGGGTGGGGGAGAACCCTATCGCTGAATCCTGTCGCTGTGCCCCACTGGTCGGCCCCTCGCTCACTCGGTGCCTCAGTTGGTCAGCGTGCCTCCTCCAGAGGAGGCCGGTGCTAGTTTCCACCCGATAGGACACTGGCCCCGTCTGTTCTATTATCGTCCCTGGCACCCAGGCTGGGCCTGCGTTGGCATAGTTCCTGCAGTGTACAGGATCGCCTACGCCGAAACCTTTCGAGACCGCTAACCCTATGTTCTTCCCTTTGTCCTCGACCCTCGACGGGTCTAGCCTGGACAAAAGCGTGGTCAGTTTCCTCCGCATCAGCAGCTCAGCCGGCGAGTATCCAGACGCTAAGGGGGTCACTCTATACGCTAATAGAAATTGACAAACTTGGTGATTTAGATCTCCCGAGCCCATGCGCCGCAGCGCATCTTTTGTGGTGCGCACCAACCGTTCCACTTGGCCATTCGTGGCCGGGTGAAACGGCGCGGATGTGACATGCCTAATTGCATTTGCCTCCATGAATGCTGCGAACTCAGCGGACGTGAAACAACTGGCGTTATCGCTGACCAAAGTGTCGGGTAAGCCGAACGTGGAAAAGACCCGCCTTAGCTGGCGAATGGTAGTGGCGTAGGATGTGCTCTTTACCGGAATGACCTCCAGCCACTTCGAGTATGCATCCACCACCAGGAGAAACATGGTTCCCCGGAATGGGCCAGCAAAATCTACGTGCACCCTGGACCACGGTCCCCTTGCTGCGTCCCATTCCCTATGCGGTAGGCGGGCCACCTCCGGTCGAGAGCATTGACATGCCTCACAAGTGCCTACCATCTGCTCTATGTCGGCGTCCAGCTGGGGCCACCAGAAGTAACTCCGGGCCAACGCCTTGGAACGGACGATTCCCGGGTGGCTGACGTGCAACAGCTTTAGCACCTTCGGGCGCAGGGACGTGGGAACCACCACCCGTTGGCCCCACAAAAGGCACCCCCTCTCTAAAGACAATTCTACTCGCTTTCGGAAAAATGGGTCGAATTCCGCGCCTGGGGATGACGCCGGCCACCCCTTCTGCACCCACGAGCATACTTTCCCTAGTGTTCTGTCCTTTCCGGTCGCCCTGACAATGTCGGCCGGTACTATCGGGGGTGACTCCAAGACCTCTATTAGCAATACCTGGCGGTCTCTTCTTACCCCTGCCTTCTGGTCGTCCGACAAGGGTAACGGCGACCGTGAGAGCGCGTCTGCATGGCTGATTTCCTTCCCTGGCCGGTATTCTAACTCATGTTGATATGCGTTAAGAAAAATAGCCCACCGCAGCATCCTCGGGGACAGGATCTGTGGCGTGGGCTTATTTGCAGTGAAGATTCCTAACAGGGGCTTGTGATCCGTAACGATCTTGAACGGCCGACCATAGAGAAAGTCGTGAAATTTCTTGGTTCCCGCTACTATCGCTAGTGCCTCCCTATCGGTCTGTGCGTAATTCCGCTCTGCTTGGGACAGGGACCTTGAATAAAACGCTATCGGGGCCTCCCTTCCGTCGTCTAACACGTGGCAAAGCACCGCCCCCACCCCCACCGGGGATGCATCGCAGACCAAAACTATGGGCCGTTTGGGGTCGAAATGAGTCAGGATTGCCTCGGATGTGAGGAGTTGCTTTAACTCTGTGAACGCTCTTTCTTGTTCGTCACCCCACAGCCATTTTTCCTCTTTTTTAAGTAGCCGATGGAGCGGCTCGGCAACCGACGCCTTCCGTGGAAGGAAGGTATGGTAGAAATTGAGAAGCCCCAGAAAGGACTGAAGCTCGGTTTTGGAAGTGGGGCGAGGGGCTTTCTTGATGGCGGCTACCTTAGATTTGGACGGCCTAATTCCCTCGGGCGTGACATGGAACCCTAAAAACTCAACCTCTGTTTCGAAAAATACACATTTGTCTTTTCTCAGTCGCAGTCCCGCTTTCTCGAACACGGCCAGGACCTTATCCAATCTGTGGGCCAGCTCGGCCTTACTCCCCCCCCCCGTTATCAACACGTCATCAAAATATGGCAACACCCCCTCTAACCCCTTCAGGAGGCGTTCCACTAGCGATTGAAAAATGCCAGGTGCCGAGTTCACGCCGAACTGTAACCTCGACACCTGGAACGCCCCCTTATGTGTGACTATTGTTTGTGCCGCCGCTGTGGCGGGGGTTACCGGGAGTTGCTGGTAGGCCTGTGCTAAATCGAGTTTAGCGAAACACTTTCCCCCATTTAGCCTGGCCAGAAGGTGGCTGACCACTGGCACCGGGTATGCATTAGGGCGGATTGCCTTATTAATGGTGCACTTATAATCAGCGCAAATGCGCACCTCCCCGTTAGCCTTCAGTGCTGTTACAATTGGAGTCTCCCACTCCGCGGAATCCACAGGAACAAGAATTCCTTGACCCACCAGTTTGTCCAGTTCCGCCTCTATTTTGTCCTTTAGTGCGAACGGTACCCTGCGCGGTTTAAGTCTTATCGGGCGGACCTCCGGGTCTAAGTCGAAGGCTACAGGGGGTCCCTTGAACTTTCCCAGTCCACTTTTAAAAACGGCGGGGTGTGCGTCACACACTGCTTGTATTGGGTCCTCGCCTACTGCATGCACCCCCCCTATGAACAGGCCTAAGGGCTGAAACCATTGTGTTCCGAGGAGGCTACAACTCCCCCCCTTTAGCACCACTAGGGGAAGTTCCGCAGAATGTCTCTTAAAGCGAACCCGGAACGTTCCGACCCCCAACACTGGAATGCTGTTCCCCTGAACGTCCCGTAGTGTGGCCCTCAACGCTTTAAGTTTGGGCCGCACGTGGGGGTCGAGTTTCAAGAACTCTCTCTGGGGGATTATGGAATAGGAGGACCCCGAGTCAACTTCCATCCTAATAGGGGTCCCTTGTACTAGTACCTCAACAAAGTAATGGGGCTGTCCCGCAGACACGTTGAACACAGGAGCGTCGCCCTCGCTGTCGTCCGAGATGCGGCCCACGCCGTCCTTCTTCCTCGTGGCCCGGGCGCCATCTTTGGGCCTCGCTGGACGGTCCGGTCTGGCTGAACGGTCTTGCGACTGTCTCCGGCCCTCTTTCCATTTCCTGCACGCCTTGGCGATGTGCCCCCGACGTCCACAGTTGAAACACTCGGCTTTCCTGAATGGGCACTTCACGCGCTCATGGGCCGCTCCGCAACCATCGCAGCGGCGCCCGCCTCTCCGGACCTTCTGGACCTCCTCGCCATCGCTGCTTTCTGAAGACGATTTCGAGGTCGGTCGGGTTGCATGCACCGACTGACCGGACTTCCCGTGCGACGAGTTTTCCGCTTTGCCGGCCCTCGGACGCCACTCACGCCACTTGTGCATCTCGTCTACTCCAGCATTCGTGGATTCCGCGGCTTCCGCGGCCTCTACAACCTCTTCCAGTGTGGGTGGTGGCTCCTTGTTCATCAAGCTGCGCTGTACTTCCTTGTCCTTCAGGCCACACAGCACTCCGTCCCTGAGGGCCATCTCTAGGATGTGGTCTCATTTGCAGGGGGCGGCGGCTACCCTCATAGCCGTTACGAAGGCTTCTGCCGACTCGTCCGGCGCTTGAACTCGCCTCCAAAACGCACTCCGAGCGGGAAACATTGCCCTCGAGGGCCGGAAACGCTCACGCAGCATTTTCATGATGTCACCGGCTTTGAAATCGCTCATCTTCTTCGGTGCAAGGATGCCCACCAGCGTCCGCTTGGTTTCCATCCCAAGCATGCGGGTGAGGATGGCCCTCTTCCTTTCCTCGTCGTCTTCTTTGACTTTGAGCTCCACCAGTGCCGCCTGGAAGTCCATCTCAAAAAGCTCCCAGTCTTGCGGTTTGGTGATGTTGAAACCGCTCTGTGTCCTGGCTCCGTGGGGATCCATTATCCCACCTTCGTCGCCAATTTAGTGTATGAGAGTCAAGACACAAGGCACAGCCAAAGGCTGGGTTAACTCAGGTTTATTGCATGGTGGACAGAGGGAACATGAGGTAATGGCGGACGAACAGCTCTATATATACGGTAGGAACATATATGAATGTGGCTCCACGGTAGCCCGTTGGCTACTGGTCCGCGTGACGTCATGGTTGGTCACGCCCTTCTTGTCCAGGTGTAGGTAGCGGCGGGAAGCTTCCCGCGCTGCGGTCTTTGATGGGTTTGAACCAAGAGAGCCTGGACGCTCGCTGCTGCCAGCTGGTGGTCATTAGCTCGCGTCCTGTTACAGGGTTTATATGATACAGCTGAAGGTTACATTGTTACTCATTGGCAAGGTTACATTGGTTCAGATACATTGATATCACATGTAAAAGGTTACACTATTAGGACACAACAGCAGGGCAAGCCAGAATTTCTGCTACCGGTTCTGGTGAACTGGTGCGAACCTACTGATGCCGACCACTGATTCTAACTCTTTGTTACCCCATGGACCATTGCCCGCCAAGCATTTCTGTCCTCCACCATCCTCCTCAACCCACCCAGCTCTGTGCCCATTGTGTCAACAATACCATCTAGCCATGCTAGTCTGTTGCATAACAATTTACAACCAGAAACAATAATGTACCACCTATTAGACAAACTGTTATTGTGATGTGCTGTCAAGTTAGAACCAGCTTATTGCTGCCCTAGTAGGATTTTCAAGTATTTCAACCCTAGCAGAGTTTCCATAGATGAATGGGAATTCAACCCTTGTATCCACAGATTTAATCCATTACTCTATCCACTGCACCACACTGAGTACCATAAGACTAACTAGTTTCTATTTTTCATAAGCTTCTGTCTGTCTTCATGTGTTTAAACACATGAAAAATAGCTAGTCTTATACAGTAGGTGCTACTTGCTATTTTTGGTATAGAAGTTTTATATAGATTATACTTTTTGTGAGTAGGGAAATCCACAATAGAAAACTCATATTTTGATATTTCACTGGAGCTAAGAATCTCTCAAGGTGATTGCAGGATCCTCAAATAATTGTTTCACTGTGCTAAAACCACCAATTCTCATCTAGAATTCAGCAAGAACAAAAATAATGGAAATGTCAGAGGAATTGAAATGGTACATCTGCAGTTAAAACATTTTAAAGGATCACAGTTATTAGAAATCCAAGTTTTTCAAGTATTAAAAAATAAATCTTTAATTCCCTTGCAGATTCCTGGTATCCTGAGTATTTTAAACAGACATCTGGATAAAGGAATAAAGACAAATCCATTGTGTTTCTAGACATTCCTAGAGCATTGATGTTCTTGAGATTATGCTATTGGATTACTGGTATAAAAATAATAAATATTTTCAGTACTTAAAGCTGTAATGCTTTATGTTGGATTTGGATTTTGGTTTCATTTTAGTAAAAGGTGGATGGCAATTCAGACTCTTCCTTAGCCAGAAGGATCTATTTGTCTTATATCAAGTTCATTGCTTCCTGACCTACATATATAAAAATTTCCCCCTCCTTGCATTATTGGAAAAGTTGCTTAGTTCATGACTTCACGTAGTCGATGCTGAAAAATATATCTTTATACTTGGAGTCACTAATACAGAATTTTGCCTTCCTCCTTTGTGTGAGGAATAAGGAGAAAATCACTAATCTTCTTTTTGAATCTAACACCATAATATGCACTAATCTGCACACCATTTATGTTGGTAGGTAAAGTGGATGTGATCAGCAGGTCTGTAGGAAAGCTATGATGCAAAGCAGAAAAGAAATCATCAGAAAGATTCCCTGAGATAAATTTCAGTCATCACGAAAAATGAAATGTGTGCGGGGGGGATGCTATTTTGGACTCCAATTCCATGACTCTCCTAGCCAGCATGATCCCTGATGACAGAAATATAGCCCAGTATCGCACTCAGAGAGGAAAGACAATTTCTTCTGCTGTGACATGCTCCTTTACTGCAGTTGTGCAATCCTCTGCATTACCAATATTGCATCTGTTGGACAAGGACTCTGTTAGAACAGGGGAGTGATTATGCGGATATCTTTCTGCAATCAAGGGACTCAACAGGGTACCTTGGAAGTCATCTACTGTAACTCTCAATTCAGTGGAAAAACCACAAGGCTGCAGTAGGAATCTTGCAACTACAAGCAGTATCTAGAGATGTAGTTTATTAGTCACAGTTCCCAATAGCAGTTGAGAAGCAGCACTGGAGGCAGCAATACTTGTGCCAGACTGGACTGCAGAACTTGACACCTGATGATTTATTCAACTGGACAAGCTGCATTTGCCCCAATGGCCATGTTTACTGGTTTCAGTGGGGTGAAAGCTTGGCTAATTTTAAGAACAGAGTCACTGGTTCTAGATCAGGAGTTCTCAACATTTTCAAGCCGAGGGCAGGGTCATGCTTCCTCAGACAGCTTCGGGGCCATTTTGCCCTGCCTGCACGATGGGGGAAGACTGTACATTAAAGGAACCACACATGGCACTTCCAGGTGTAGCGGAGGCAATGTGGGGCCACATGAAATGGCACTGAGGGTTGCATCTGGCCTGTGGGTGGTAGGTTGAGAACCCCTGTTCTAGATTATCACTTCATGGTTTCCATGCAATTCGATAAATGGTAGCCTGTGTTTCAAGCATATCAGAGAGTAAACAAAACAAAAAGACAAAAAACACATTGTGGCACTTTAAGAAGTAACTGCTGTATTTTAATAGTAGCTATCATGGATCAAGTCTGCTTTGTCAGACATAAGAGTGACACTTCAATGCATCCATTTATATACATCAGGTACAGAGGTACAGAATGGTGCGCATGTCATTCTATTAATCCATACTGAGATCCTACTTTGGGGCTATTAACAGAATGTTGAGATTACTATCTACATTTGAATGTAGGAGTCTGTCTCATATTATGTTGGAATCTTGGCCTATTTAACCCATAGTTGCCAACTTTGAGTGGCAGCATCTCTCCACAGTTTGGCTAGCTTGTCTCCTGGTCCTATATGGATATCTGGCATTACCTGATGATTTTCTACGCAGAGAGATCCGGCTTAGCTTCCAATATAAGATGAGGCAGGATCTATTAAGGGTGATATGGTGGTATCTACATCATGCTTACCCCCTTGATCATCAGAAGTCTCCTGTATTTACCTTTTCCTCTCTATGTTAGCTTGCAATTTGCTTTTTTCATATGGATTGTCAATTAGAGTTAACAAAGTATAACTTGTGTCTGCCAATGTTCTAGTGTAATCCAGAAATGCATGGGGCTTTATATCAGTTTGGCCCCGGTGGGGGCGAAGAGGCCTTCTGGCCACGCCACCGGCCAGCGTTATGGGCCCCACCCTTCCCCACCCTCGCCAGGACTTAAAAGGCTAGGGGGCCTGCCGGGCAAATACACCACTGCCACGCTTGGCCCCGGTGGGGGCAAAGAGGCCTTCTGGCCACACCACCAGCCAGTGTTCCAGGCCCCACCCTCCCCCCTTGCCAGGATTTAAAAGGCGAGGGGGACTGCTGGGCAAACCACTGCCGCCACGCTCGGCCCCAGTGGGGGTGAAGAGGCCTTCTGGCCACGCCACCAGCTAGTGTTCTGCCCCCCCCCTCCCCCCCCTCGCCAGGACTTAAAAGGCGAGGGGGCCTGCCAGGCAAATCTGCTGCCGCCGCACTCAGCCCCAGGGGGGGGCAAAGAGGCCTTCTGGCCATGCCACCAGCCAGCGTTCTGGGCCCCACCCTCCCCCCTTGCTAGGACTTAAAAGGCGAGGGGGCCTGCCGGGTGAACCACCGCCGCCGTGCTCGGCCCCGGTGGGGGCGAAGAGGCCTTCTGGCCATGCCACCAGCCATCATTCCGGGCGGTGGTTCACCCTCCCCCCCTCGCCAGGACTTAAAAGGTGAGGGGGCCTACCGGGCAAATCCATTTATTATTGTATTTTGAACATTGTATCTTGTATCTTATATGTAAACCCCTTGGTTTGCCCTGGGGTCATTTATATGTTGTTAGCCGCCCTGAGTTGGCCATGTGTTGAGTAGGGTGGGATATAAATTGAATAAACATAAACATAAACATTCCAAATGGAAATTTACCAAATATGTATATTTCTTCATATTTGCAATGGAAAGAACTAGAATTTGTACTTCTGTTTTCCTATGAAGTGGAAGAAAACGGATTTGACAGAGTCATTGATGGACTTATTAGATACCTGGGTATAAATCCCTATGCATTTAAATTTGTTGCTAATAAAAAAGCTATCTCTTTTTCTCTTATTCATCTTTAATGTCATCCTCAACCTCAAATCACATTTCTAAGTTCACAGCATTGCTAGTCCTTGGGGACAGACCAATAGCTCAAGGCTAAACATTAAGAGTGAAGTCCTAGAAATCTGCAGATGAGATGACATATTCGCAAAAGCTTTTATTTTTGAATTTCAGGAAGTAGATAAGCAGCTATTGGCAACTGTATTAATTTGGTAACCAAAGATTTCGGAACAACACCAGTTGTTGGAATCAGTGTGGGGGAAAGGATGGCCTGATCTTGCTTCCATGTTCTTTTAACTCCTTGCCTTAATGTTTGGTACTTTACAATATACTTTCTGAACAATTACAGAACTCCAACTCCCATAAGGTACCTTTTTCTATGCTGCTTATTCAAAAGTATAACATTCAATTTATGATAACCAACTGTTTTATCAGTGATATATTGCTTGTACCAGTATAGTAGACAATTAATAAAAGTATTGTTGTTGGTTTTTACTGCTCTTTCCTGCTTATCTGTTACTAGCTGGTGCTCAATGTGTCACACAGCCATATAGCACGCTGAAAGCAACAGTTAAAATGGATTAAATCACAAACTCATTTAAATCAAATAAAACAAGTACAACTGTTAAAAAAACTAAAATCATTCAATCTACAAACAGCTAAAATCATCCTACTAAATTAAACACTACCATAAGTCAGTTTTATAAATTACACTGCATCACAAAAAAAAAAGTTTGCTACTTGGTCTAATCTATGTGTCTTATACTAAATCAAGTGCGCTGAATCCAAATCTGAAGTCCAATCCTGTCTAGGACATCATGATCTTAAATTAATTATCCATATAGATGCAATTATCTGGTTTATTAACACAGCTGCATCTACTCATCTTTAGCTCAAAACAGACCCACTATGGCCTAGCTGTACTATCCAATAAGATGGTTTCACACTAAAGACATGCCCTTGGTCCATCTTGCCTTATATACCTATTTTTGACGTCAGCTCACTGACTTTCACAGACATGCCCAGTGGCTGTTGGAACATGCATGCTACCAGGGGACATGATTCAGCTGAGGCAGCAGCAGGCTCAGTAGTAGCTGCAACTGTTATAATGTTCCCATTTAAAAATATATTACCCAATTACCGACCATTTGAACAGCTATAGCACACCTGTAAATTAAAATCTGTATGTGATAGGCAAATTCTGAGTTCAGATTTGGAATCAGCACACTTGATATAATGTAAATCACATTTGTTATTCCAAGTAGCAAAATCGTTGTTGTGCAGTGTTATGGCAGGTAGGTACAGTATAATCCTTTCTGTGCAGAGAATAATGTCTGCTGAATTTGGCTAGTGAAAATTGGTTGAGAATTTTATTTATTTATTTATTTATTTAATACATTTATACAGAGCCCCATTGGAGAACAAATGGCAGTTTACATTGTTCAAATCAAATGCAATGTTTTCAAACACATTTCATTTTAGTTCCTTTTTTAACTTTTAGAAAAAGTGTAAATTCATATTTGGGATAGGAAAAACTTAATATTATAAAAAAATATTTTTTAAATAGAGAATAATTCCCTTTTTCTCTTGGACTCATAATAAAAACTAACTCAATTAGGACTATGAATTAATAGATCATATTTATAAAACACTTTTAACTTTACATGTATAGATTCACAAGAGTTCCCTCCACCACCACCCACCACCCATGGTGAACAAATGAAAAAATTAGTACCAGATGTAATTTTATTTGCATTTCAGAATCAGAAATACTGTTGTGGTTGTTGTGTTCTAGTTATGATATTTTTAAGAGGTTGATGGCTATTGATTGGAGACCCAACACTTCAGGCAACTGCAGCACAATTCAGGGGTGAAACATGAATGCACCAAAATTCCAGAACACTGGTTGTTACTGAATTCATGTGTTGCTAAAACAAACTCAAAACCTACCATGGGAATATGATAAATAATGGCCTCATTAATTTCAAATGTCCATAAATAGAATAGTGTTAGGAAGATACACAATTTATACTTTAGTTTCTGAGGTTGTAAAGGCCAGATATATTGACTTTACCACTTTCTTTGTAATGGGAATGGAAAAGAAACATATTTAGTCCACTTTTCTCAGAGAACATACACATTTTATGTTTCAGAAAGCAAAGTAAATCTTTCCTCATAAATCTGTACTTTTCTCAGAATCAGTATTTACAGTGGAAAGCCATAAAAATGAATTTGTGATATGCTTGTCCAGTCAAAACCACCTGGTGACATAATTAATATATTGGGGGAAAATATGTACCAAAATATCCCCAAGTCCCTATGTTAAGTTTGCACCATCAAGTTACAGGATTGTCAAGGTATGCCAGGTATTCATGGAGCGATTTCACAATTGTCACACACTCAGTGAGATCCCATGGCTCAGTAGAAATTTGAATCCAGGTCTTTTGTGTTGTAGTCCATCATTCTATCCACTACACCAGTGAAGGTGAACCTTTTAGAGACTGAGTGCCCAAATTGCAGCCCAAAACCCACTTATTTATTACAAAGGGCCAACACAGTAACAGGGCAGGAAGGAAATACTCCCACTGGGCTGCTGGGCAGAGGGGCGGGGTGAACTCTGTGCTCGGGGGAGGGGGGAAGCACTCCCATTGGACTGCTGGGCAGAGGGGCGGGGCATACTGTGCTGGGGTGACTGCACGGGTGCCCACAGAGAGGGCTCTGCATGCCACCTCTGGCATGCATGCCAGAGGTTCGCCACCACTGCACTACACCACAACCTTGCACATTAGTTTGGAACAGAGATAGGACAAGGATGCTACCAATGATGGTAGCTGGATAAGCAAAACTATCAGTGGATTGGCCATCCTAATAGCACTGTACCTCTGTTCTACAAAGTGCATGGTCTATCACTATTGGGAAGATAACAAACAACTGCCTCATATATACTTTATTGTCAGCAAGTATATGCAAATCCTGGTTAGCATTCCACTCTTTCAACAGTTCCAAACTTCAAATATATGTGCAGTCTCTTTTTTTGTTATAAGTATGCAAAGTAGATTTTAAAAACACACTTCATGAAGTCTCCTTTTTATTTTCTAGTTTATAAAGAAAATCAAGAAAGGGAGAGTTGGATTTCCAAAGATTGTTTATGCAGGTCTTCTTACCCTAACCACTTAGCATTTTCCCAGAAAATGGCAGTATTTTGAATAGCCCCTACTGCACTAACAACCAAAGAGAGCTATGCCACAGTTAAGCCTGCAGTCCAGTTTTTTTATAAAAAACACACTTTATATCCCCTTTTCCTTTCTCATTCCCTCTTGCTTCTCGTTGCCATTTTTTTTTAACATGCAAGTTGCCATGAAAAATTTGTTAATGAAATATTTGCTTAGAAGTCTGCTCTGGGCTAGGCTGATAACCTATCTGTGTTTGAGTTTGGCTTCCCATATTCTAAATACTCATCTTCTCTCTGTTTAGCTTATTGATTGGTTTGGCAGGGAAAGCAGCCTTGTCATCAGTGACCAAGGTCGAACTAAACAAAAAGGGACAGGAGGGGAGGATCAGGCAGGCAGGCGGTGAAAGAAAAAGTTGAACTTACCAGCTCAGTGAGGCAAGAATGGAATAGCTGTTGGCTAAAACTTTGCTTAAAGAGACAGACAGCTGGCCATCTACTCACAAAGCCATTCATAGCCGTGGAATTAAAAGCATGAAAAGCAAATGATAATGTGGGATCCCAAAATGTAAGCCACACCTCATGTGGAATTTGGCTTTCGTTCCCATAGTATGTCAAAGACTACAGTAGTGTGGGAAGGCTAGAAGCCGGATCCATGATGACAAATGTACAAGGGTATAATGAATATTTACAATGTTTCTTCTCCTTGATTAAAAAAAAAATATGTCTCATAAGATGGAGACACCACAGCAGCCCTATTGTTACAACCACATTTTAGCTCCTTTGTGAGAGTGGAAAAACTCATAGACTTTGGGAATAGCAATAGCATTACGAGTGTTAGTAAAACTTGATGTATTTTGCAGAAAAATGCTTTAGTTGTTGTTCAGTCACATGGCTGAGTCCTACCCTTCATAACTCCATGGACCACAGCATGCCAGGCTCCTCTATCATCCACCAACTACATCAATAATGCTGTCTAATCATTTCATCCTTTTCTGCCCCCTTCTCCTTTTGCCTTCAATCTTACCTAACATCAGGTCCTGCAGTGATCTTAGATCACAAGAAGGTAATGTCTTTCACTGCTTGCATTTCTTCCCCTTTTAATTGGTAGGGAGTGATGGGGCCCGATGCCATGATCTTGGGGGAGGGGGGGTGTTATGTTGAGTTTCAAGCCAATTTTTACACTCTCCTCTTTCATTCTCATCAAGAGGCTCTTTACATCTTTTTTTCACTTTCTGCCATTAGGTTAGTGTCATTTGCATATTTGAGGTTGCTGAAATTTTCCCCTGCAATCTTAATGTGCAAGTTTGTGATTCATCCAGCCCTGCATTACATAAGATGTACTCTGCATATAAGTTAAATAAGCAAGGTGATAATATACAGTCTTGTTGTATTCCTTTTCCTATTCTAAACCAATCAGTTGTTTTATATCCAGTTATAACTGTCGCTTCTCAGGTTTCTCAGAAGATAGGTGAGATGGTCTGGTACTCCCATCTCTTTAAGGACTTGCCAGAGTTTATTGTAGTCCACACAATAAAATGCTTTAGTGTAGTCAATGAAACAGAAGTAGATGTTTTTCTGGTACTTCCTTGCTTTCTCCATGATCCAGCGAATGTTGGCATTCTGGTCCGAGCTTGTACTTCTGGTAGTTTTTGGTCACATAAGGCTGAATCTTAGCTTGTAGGATCTTGAGCATGACCTAGCTAGTGTGTGAGATGAGTGCAATTGTATGATAAATTGCATCATCTTTTAGGGCTTTAAACAGCTCAACTGGAATGCCATCATCTCTACTGGTTATGTTGTTAGTAATACTTTCTAGGACCATTTTATTTCACACTTGCCCTCTGCTCTTCCCCAGTAGCAAATTGGACACTTTCTAAGTTGTATTTTGCACACACACAAAAACTTGCATTAAGCCTTTGCATTAAAATCCCTTGGATTTTGTGCAGATTACATTTTTTTTGCACACAATACAAATGTTTGTTGATAATTTGAGTGAAAAACAAAGCGTTGTTTAAAAAAACTATTTTCGATTTTTTTTCACACAAAAAAGTATTAAGATGCAAAAGAAAAAAGTACAAATGTTATTGCAGGCGCACCCCCCCAATAACGGACACAGACAACATTGAAAGTGGATAACAGCATAGGGCCACATTTATTGATTCAATGCCCTAGTCCGAATTATAAATTTGTATTGGTAAAACGACCAATCATAATTCCTAAGGCAAGCAGGCCGAAGTAACACTGGTAAGGTACCACCCCAAAATTGCCAACGGCAATTGGTTACAATGTATCGATTTGTATCAATTTGTTTGTTGACAACAAACAAATTATTGACCGTAGTCAATAACTAACTCATGACCCCACCCTCTGACGCGTATCCGTGAAATCACAGGGGTGATGCATGCTGGTTAGCAATCGTCATCACCCCATCGCCTGGTTCGTCGTTGACCGGACAACGTTTAACTAATTTATTCCTGTCTAGTGTTGTCCAGTCAATTGCGAACCTGCCGGATACTTGTGGGTCATACTGTTTACCTTACCAGTGCTACCCGCCAATGTGACCAAAGTCAACAGTAGGAACACAGAGAGACCCCTATATCAAACCATAGCAACAGTGTGGGATGGGCAAAAAAGCCAGGACCCGGAAGCCAATATGGGTCCCAACCAAAAATTCCCACCCGGCCCCGAAGCGACCATAATATCACACTGTTAACTAGGGAGGGGGTGGAGGGGAAAAAACTTCTCCGCTCCGTCGCTGAGGTAAAATGGCAGCTCGGCTGCCTCGTGGCCACCCCTTTTATAAGGGAGCTGGCCACGCCCCTAACTACCCGGATTCTCTGTCCTGTGGGGGGGGGCCCGCAAAGGGTGCGGCGGCCATTTTGGCGCCGCGCTTGCATTGCAGGCGCACCCCCCCAATAACGGACACAGACAACATTGAAAGTGGATAACAGCATAGGGCCACATTTATTGATTCAATGCCCTAGTCCGAATTATAAATTTGTATTGGTAAAACGACCAATCATAATTCCTAAGGCAAGCAGGCCGAAGTAACACTGGTAAGGTACCACCCCAAAATTGCCAACGGCAATTGGTTACAATGTATCGATTTGTATCAATTTGTTTGTTGACAACAAACAAATTATTGACCGTAGTCAATAACTAACTCATGACCCCACCCTCTGACGCGTATCCGTGAAATCACAGGGGTGATGCATGCTGGTTAGCAATCGTCATCACCCCATCGCCTGGTTCGTCGTTGACCGGACAACGTTTAACTAATTTATTCCTGTCTAGTGTTGTCCAGTCAATTGCGAACCTGCCGGATACTTGTGGGTCATACTGTTTACCTTACCAGTGCTACCCGCCACACGGAGGGGCTTCAAAGAAGACCTGACGCCCCCCCCCCCCAGACCGTCAGCCCGGTCAACAGGCCTGCTCGCCAATCGCCCAACAGGAGGTCCATACCTCCTCGCGACAGATGGACCCCATCCCCTGCGTACAAGTCATAATTTTGTAGACTAATATCGGGGTGATGACTGACCCGTCCCCAAGCCCTGGTGGTAAGAAAACGCGCCACCGCCTTATTGACCGCGCACCTAGCGCGGTCAAGGGCCAGGAGGTTAACGCCCCCTCTGTAAGAATGGCACGGGACAATGTCCGACCAAACCAGGGTTGTGGCAGGCCAGACATAATGCAAGTAGGCGAGTTCCTCGCAAATCGCATGCTTGAGCGACAAGCCGGTGACCTGGCCCAAATCATTGCCCCCCAGGCGTATGATTAGAATGTCAGGCGGGTCAGCACCCAGGCCAGAAAAAAGGAAAGGCCGCAGCTCCCGCCATAACATCCCAGGCTTACCATGCCCTGCGAGACTGGCGTGGTCACCCAGTCCCAGTCGGGGTCCACTCTGTCGCCGCAGCGTAACGCGCTGCCCTGCGCACATAGCTGTGGCCCACCAGCCATACTGTCACCGGTGTAATACGACACCCAGGGTCTGTAAGAAAATTGAGAAAAAAAAAGGCGGTAAGGTGACTGGATTGGTACTCATGGCGGGAGTGGGCGCACATAAAACTGAAAACATTGCGAGCCCCACCTCCCCATGCTGCGTATGTCAGCCCCAGAGTACCCAAAAGCAGCTGCTGTAGAGGCTGCACCAATCCGGAACGAATGTGTGCCATAACGGGCACCTGGTAGGCCCACCCTGGTGAGGGCTCTGGCTGTCACCTTCCAAAACTGAAATTTAGTAAGGGGAGACCCATCTTGGTGACAGAAAAACGGGCCGTGGTGCATGCCACGCAGTGCCAGGAATTCCTGTAGGGCACCAACCGGACAGATGTCTGCCAAAGAACAACGTAGCAGTCTTACACCACTGCCTACGCCATGCTGATCTGTTTTAGAGGAGCGTATCCTCAACTGGGCCCAGTCTTTGGCTACGTAGACATCTTCGAGTTCCAGTGCCCTACCACTTGCATCCGCCTTAGACAGCATCACGAGTTCGCTGACGCGGAGCGCTCCAAAAAGGCCACCGTTGTAGCCGCATGAAGTGGGCTGCCTCATTTCCAAAACAGAGGCCAGGCCAGCCCCGGGCCAATTGGGTGAAAACCCTGGGGAAATCTTGCATCCGCCTTACTCAGCATCTCAAGCTCGCCGATGCGGAGGGCTCCAAAAAGGCCACCGTTGTAGCCGCATGAAGTGGGCTGCCTCATTTATCAAAACTGAGGCCAGGCCAGCCCCGGGCCAATTGGGTAAAACCCTGGTAAAATCTTGCATCCGCCTTATTCAGCATCTCAAGCTCGCTGATGCGGAGCGCCTCCAAAAAGGCCACCGTAGTAGCCGCAGGAAATGGGCTGCCTCATTTATCAAAACAGAGGCCAGGCCAGCCCCGGGCCACTTGGGTAAAAAACCCCTGGGTAAATGGGGTGGCGGTCGCCCGGGAAACGCCCGCGCACGCGCACCCACCCCTCCAAACATGTCTCACCCGGAAGTCATTGGTGCTGTCACACAACCTCCCACTTTGGCCATAAAGCCAACCCGACAGCTGAGATGCTATGGTGCGTGGTGCAAGGCCCTGGGCATACAGGTAAACCATGAACCGCAGAACATGGGTTACTGGGCTCGGCCAGGTTCCTGGCAATCGAAATCGGGTACATAATACTCTGAAGGAACTAAATGCGTGGTGATACGCCTTACTATGCATGGCGCTATTGACAGGCTAATCGCCCGGTTCACCTCTACTTGCCAACATTCCATCTCTCGTCCGGGAGTGGCGAGGGAAATTCCTCCGCATCCGGGGGCCGAGGCATGGAACCGGGAGATCTGCAGGTAGGACAAAGCAGCAGTAATATCATTATCAACCCTTGGGACATGCCTGGCCCTGAAGGGAACGTTGAGGCGCAGGTTGCATAACACAAACCAGCTCCATGACCCCGGGCGATTTGGAAATCTGTGGAGTGACGATGCGGACAACAGCCGCGTTGCCATGCCAAAATTGCACAACCGAGTTGGCCCACTCCTTGCCCCATAGCATCAAAGCACCCAGGGTAGGTAAACATTCCAGATACGTGAGACCCTGCAGGCGACCCTTGCCTGCCCAGGATGGTGGCCACCCACCATAGGCCCCCTTCCAATGGAAGTACATCCATAAACCCAGGAATCCTAAGGTATCGGACTGCATCTGAAAGCAAGGGGGAGCCAGGAGATCAGACCCCAAAATGACACCCCGTTGAACTGCCTCTGGACCTATGGCCAGACAAGCACGTCTGCCCCGATACCCCGGGTAAATCTGAGCCTGTGGTGGGGCCTGGATAATCTCGCCATGGCGTCGCACCAGCGCAGAGCAAATGCCCTGCCCGGTGCGACGACCCTGCCAGCAAAGCTGGGGTGACCATGTAGCACCAGAAGTTCCCTCAGTGATGCCACGCGCTCGGCCAGCAAGACCAAGACAAGGGCCACTAGCCTTGACACCTTATCCCGCTGCAACCTAGAATCCTGCGCTACCGTGTAACTCTCCACCCCAGGAATACTAGCTGTGGAGATGGGCCCTCGGTCTTTTCGGGCGCTAAAGGGACACCAAGTTCCTCCATTAGCGTCTGAAATGTGTTGAGGAGACGTGTATACGTGTCCCAGCCCCGTTCAGCCCCGAATAAAACCATCCAGGGAATGGGCTACAGACCGGGACCCTGACCTGCGGACAAAAGCCCACTCTAGGAAAGTGGTGAAACGCTCGAATACCGAGCCCCCATGGACTAGCCAAAAGGCATGGCATCATTGAAATAATATGCTCCCCAGGACGGGGGTGCAGGGACAGGTCCAACGACCCTGCCCGCATAGACCCTCTTGTGAAAGCTGGCAGCAGCCACCTCCTCCCTCCCCCTAAGGGATAAAAGACTGGGGGCATCCTGAGGGGACCTATTACCCATGAAAGGGATCCGGAACCCCTGCCTAGAACCCTGAAGGAGATAACCCGCATCCTCTCCCTTCGGGTACAATGTGAGCCAACTCTCCAACACGTCCACCTTAATTGGGGAGGGAGCCCTTCGGTGGACTAGATCCATCTGCGGCAGTCTTGCCAGCCCCCTGTCTGCCCCACCCTCTGCCCCGCATCCCTCTAGGCCTGGGACAGGCAGAGGCCGCGTGGGGGCCAACACAGGTGGGACACTCCTGTCTGTATTTGCAATTCTTCCCATTGCAGGAGCCATTGTCCGAGAAGGTCCAGCACAGCAGGCGGGCTGTAACCCCCTGCCCCGCCACTTGGCGGGGTGCCTGCGCTGGAGCAGCTCGCTGGACCGCAATTCCACAATGATACATCTCCCTAGGCGCAGTGCGCGTGGGGTCATGTACAGAAGCCGCAGCTTCTGACAGGGCTCATCCCACTTCATCTCCGGGTGTAGGGGCACTCTTGTACGGAATTCTGTTTTTCCATAAGCCAACCACGACGTGCGTGGTGGCTAGCCAATCATCGGGAAGGCCGTTGTCGGTACAAAATGTAGACCAGGCATGCGCAGCGGGACCTGGATAGCCCATGCAGTGCCACATACTGCCCCGGGGCAGAAATCCCACCCCCAGGGTCGTGCCATAATGCAACCAAGGGCACTGGGATAGAATGACAAGTGATGCCCCACTAGCCTCTAATTGGCAAGGCGAAGAGCACTGAACCACCCCGCTGAAAGTGGACTGAGATGTGGGCGTATTCAACTTGACCCCATACTCACTAGTTGCACCCCCGTGAGCCGCCCCCACTGGGGGTTCCGGCACACCGTGGGCGTCGGAGCTCGCGACCGAAATCGAGCTCTAGGATGACCTCCAACGCATTCCAATCGCTGTACCGGACAAACAGGGAGCTGCGAGGCAGCGGCAGGCACAGGCTGGACTGTCTCCATAAGCCCGACCCAGCCGGCCGCCTGTTACAGAGTGACAGCGGTGGAAGTAGCCGGCGGACAGGAGGGCCCGGTAGATCGGAAAAGGACCCCCCACCCACTGGATTGCTAAGGATGCCTCCAGTACAGCCAAACGTGCCAACCAGGCACCCCCAGCCACAGTAAACCCCCAGTAGGTGGGCCAGGCGGGCCGGACGGCCCGACGGGAAGTGTGCCAGAGGCCCTGAATTCAGAGCCTGTGCCCGAATAAGCCATGCCCCAAAATTCCAGCCCCTAATTGGCAAAAACATGCTGTGAGGCAGCACCAGGCCCTCCCCCCAATTGTCCCGGCCCCTGGCGGGCCGCCGTGGGCCGAGGGCCGCATCCCCCGCAGGGCCGGCCTGGGGTTGAAAACGGCACGGCATGGGAGCTCATCCTGTCCTGCATGCGCAGAAATTGAAACACTGACCTTAAACAACCCAGTCAGCTTCTGTAGCACTGGATACACTGCAGTCCTACTTAAAGTTTGGGCACCCCTAAGTTGGAAAAATCAGTGAGCGACGGAGCAAACTTCTCTGCTCCCCCGCGCTCTGAAGGCAATAGGCTGGAAAGCCGAAAGGAAGCCTCGAACAAAGGCTGTCAACTCAAGCCTCTTGCAAAGAGGCAGAAGGGAATAAAGCGACGGAAAAAACTCCTCCTCACCGTCGCCTTATTTGTACACTCACCAGCCATTCAAGGAGTATAGAGCAACACGATCCCTATCCAGGGCTCAGCACCCACTGACTGGAAAGCCGGAGCACGAGAGCATTTGCAGTGCTCAGGAATCAAACTCCGACCCTCCAGGCAGCGAGTTCAGGGTCTTAATCCCCTGAGCCACAGGGGTCCGACAGAGCGACGGGGGGAAAAAACTTCTCCGCTCCGTCGCTGAGGTAAAATGGCAGCTCGGCTGCCTCGTGGCCACCCCTTTTATAAGGGAGCTGGCCACGCCCCTAACTACCCGGATTCTCTGTCCTGTGGGGGGGGGGGCCCGCAAAGGGCGCGGCGGCCATTTTGGCGCCGCGCTTGCATTGTAGTCTTGTCTATCAGGGAGAAAAAGTCTGATAATTTCTACATATGATCTCTGAGAACAAACTAAACGAGGACTTACATTCCTTACTGCTGCATATGACCAGAGTGCCACAGGTTGTTATGAATGAAGATGTAACAAATTTGCATAAAATTGCATGTTCTCATCAAGATGGAGTGCCTTCCCATGTCAAGAGTTACTGTCAAGAAATTTCTATCCTCCAGAGATTTCTCTCCTCCAATGCAAGAACAACAGGGATGTTTATCTCTACTTCTTTTTCTGAGCTTTTTTCTTTTGTCACAAAACTCAGTTAAGAAAATACACATGCAAACAGCAAGGACAGAAGAACTTATCTGAATGACACAAACAGTCCTTCTGATACTTTTAATTGGAACAAGTCTTTGCAATAAGGCAAAAATCATTGTAATGTTGTGCAATTTTGCAAGTGTATAATTAGTGCAAAAATTGATGAGGGACATATGGGAACTCTAATCAACGATAGAGAAAAAAATCATGCCTGCTTCACAAATTTATTTATTTATTATATTTATATCCTGCCCATCTGGGATCTTCTCCCACTCTGGACAGTGTACAACAGTTAACAAATTTCCAATACAATATATAATCAGACATAATACAATAAACAAATACATTAAACAATAAACCAAAAGCAATAAAACTATAAAACATAAGCAAAAAATGACAGCATGAACACTAAACAAATAAGGATTTACCTTTCTAAAGGTGAGAAGGATTACCAGACTGCAATTGGAAAATGCTGATGCACAGAATTCTACTGGTAGTTTCAACTGTAGTGGCCCTAATCCTAGTTGGGACTTCATCAACAGGATCCTGGCCACTGTGTCTTCCACTTGTACGGAGCAGATGTTAGGGACGTAGGGAGAAATGTAAAGGATACTTAGTTCTACCTATGGTGTCTCATTAACTGACGGAAAGGACAACACTTATTTCTTTAAAGGCCAAAGTAAAGATGTCAATATCTGCAAAAGTTTCTGCCATCTTCAAATGACTACTACTTCTATTAATTATATACCAAAATTGTAGTTTATTCAGTGGTCTGTCTAACATAAATGTGGGCTATCTACTAGCCTATCAGCCTACCATATACCTTCTAGATATTTTGACTATGACTTGTATCATTCCTGACCATTGGCTGTGCTAAGGGCTGCGGTGGCTCAGGAGTTAAGAAGCTCACCTTGTTAGCTGGAAGGCTGGCCTGTTGGCAGTTCGAGACCCGGGTACTGGATAAAGGATTGACCGCCTGTTTCTGCCCCAGCTCTTGGGAACATGAAAGGAGTTGGGGACATGAAAGGAGCCTCATTTGGGCATCCCCTGAGTGGAGTTTCTTCACCAAAAATCCTTTCAACTCAGAATAATTTCTGACACAAAATTATTATTATTGATTGTGCTACAGGGACAAATGGGACAGAGAACCTCAGGTTAAGGAAGGCTGCTATACACCTATGAAGAATGTCACATGGTTGTCTACCAGCAACAACAACCACTATTCCAATTGTATTTTTAAGCCCTAACATTCCAAGCACCCATCTCTTCTTTATTTCAGTTGCAACATATTTCAGTCATTCTTCCAAAACTCTGTGTCAGCTTGGCATTGCAGACAGTAAACTGTTTGTTTTTGTAAGCCTGATCTACTTTTTTAGGAAAAGACAGTCTCTCTAGAATTGGAACCAATTGAAGTAATCAGGAGGCCTCTAGTGGCTTAATGTTTCAGAGAAACTCTCTCCTCTGAGGTTTACACCAATAAAGATGTGTTTATGTGTCATCGGGTCAGAGAACAGAAAAAAAGATCAGTATGTGTTAACACTTCATGTTTAAAATCAATAGCTGTTCCTTTATACCAGAGTTTAGCGTTTATGAATCATTTCCTTGAGAGGCAATGAGCAAGATTTTACACTGGACAATGAAAGTGTCCAGAGAGGCAGACAAGAAGAGTGACTGTTTGTGTACATAGTCAGAAAAGAATGTCAGTGTAGTAAGCTAGCTGCTATTTGAACTAGCTGCTGAAAGAGAGCTGATTTCACCTCCTGTTTAATCCATGCTGAGAAATGTTTTCGGAGTGAACTCAGAGCAATACGATGGTTCATTGTCAAATTTCGTCCCAACTTTTGTTCCATTGGCAAGTATTAATGAAGATTTTTAGCATCTCATCTTTTTATGTTTTGGGAAAGAAAAGTTTTTATCCTGTCACCTGTACCAGTTTTCAAAGATAGAAAAATTTAGAGTTTTTGATTTGACTCCCATAATATCCCACCCAGCAAAGGGTAGTTGCCAGCTAATTTCCCCATCTTGGCCTATTCCACACCATGCTAAGAATATGTGGAATCATTTAATCTATTTCTAATGATCTGTTTGTGGCATTCTCTAGGTTCAACAGGTGAAGGATGGTAGCATTAACAGTTTAGGAAGCGCTAAAATCGACAGAAGTATGACAAAATCTATGGGGGAAGTCCCCTGAGGGTGCAAAACAGCCCAATGAAGTACTAAGCATGCTCAGCAGCTGTGGAAAGATATTTGAGCATTGGATTTAAAACACAGGAACAAAAAGGGAAGAGAAAGTGGAAGGTCTACAGCCATGAAAAGATCATTTTGTTACAAACCCAATTTGTTTATTTGTGATCCTGGAACTCACCTTCTGTCTCTGATGAGTCTGAGTAACAGTTTGCTTTGTGCTTTGCTTGAGAACTGGGTGAGACAATTTTGTTCACATGCACAGAATGTTCTGAAAATGTTTTAGGAGAGTAAGACTTTGTTTCACCATAGAAGTATGCCATTTGACACTTAAATCTATAAGTGAGCTGTAGAGGGACAGCGTATTTCTTACGTAGTTGAAATGGTGGCTCCCTCAAACTAGACTAGTGATGGCCAACCTTGGCACTCCAGGTGTTCTTGGACTTCAATTCCCAGAAGCCCAAGTCAGCACTCCTGCTGATCAGGGCTTCTGGTAATTGAAGTCCAAGAACACCTTGAGTGCCAAGGTTGGCCATCACTGCACTA
Organism: Bradypodion pumilum; assembly: GCA_035047305.1. Taxonomy (NCBI): domain Eukaryota; kingdom Metazoa; phylum Chordata; class Lepidosauria; order Squamata; family Chamaeleonidae; genus Bradypodion; species Bradypodion pumilum. The sequence continues at coordinate 41,847,339 of JAWDJD010000001.1, read as the reverse complement.
GATGAAGCAGAAATGCAAACAAAACCTGTGGAGAAAACTCCACCCCCCAAAAAATCCAGTAAGAACTGAATGGGCTCAGTGGCCACAGAAAGCTAACTTAGATGTAGGCAGGAGGACCGCTAAGAGTGCATCTACACTCCACAGCTATAGTGGTTTGATACCATTTACATTGTTGTAGGTGAAGTATTGAGAAACTGCTGCTAGAAAGCTTTAGTATTACAGTTCAGCCGAATACACCAGAACTCTTTAGCAAAATATTTTAAATGGCTCACCAAACCTCAAGATACTCTAGGAAGGTCTCAAAGCATTTAAAGTAGTATCAAAGCTATTTTGGTTTTGTTGTGTGGGCATACTTTAAGTGAGAAAGTAAATGAAGTTTTGTGATAAAGAGTAAGGCTAACTGTTTGAAGCTCTTGGAAATTAGCACTCCACATGGTAACTTCTTTTTGTGAAGGCCACATCTATCTTTGTCTAATTTCATTCATATATCACACACATTTGCAAATTTGACCACGGAAACATCTGTAGAAGCAGACAACACTGGCTCTTCGGCTTTGAAACAGAGATGAGCACTGATCCCTAGAGTCGGATACGACTGGCTTTAGAGCAAGGGTGACCTTTACCTTTACTAATGTTTATAAATTTGTTTTCAATATATCTCAGGGATATTTTATAGCTGCCTAGAGCTAACAATTTGTTAATGTTCACAGAACAAAGCTTCAAATACAGTAATACCTCAAATAACACTAAAACTTGGTTCCACAAGTCTTAGCGTTATCCAATTTTTTAATGTTATGAGATACATTTGTTTTAAAAAGCCAGCTTCCTTTGGGGGAAGCCGGGGCGAGTGTGCCCGCCCGCTTTCCCCCAAACCAAGCCGGGGATCAGAGCGTCTGTTCCCCGGCTTGGTTTGAGGGAAATCGGGTGCACACACCCATGTGCATTCACCCAAACCAAGCCACGGATCAGACACTCTGATCCCTGACTTGGATTGGGGGAAAGCAACGGGTGGGCTCTCCATTTTGGGAATAGGGTGGGTGGGGGTGGAAGGACACTCCAGCCTCCCTGATCCCAAAGCGAAGAGCCCACCTGAGCTGCCTGTTTTGGGATCAGGGTGGGTGGAGGGTGGAAGGCTTGCAGGGCTGAGAGAACAAAGGGTGCCTTGGAGGAGGGCGCAAAAGAAGAGAGCGCTAACAGGGTATTTCAAGCTCTTGTGGCAGCTGAAAACCCGACATGGTTTGTTTGTCATAGGTTTTGATGAGTGCAGCTCACTTCTTCAAATGCCTATTCCATCGGCCCCGGGATGGAGATTTCTCCGCCGCCTCTCCCTGGCCCCATCATCGGCCAGGGCTTTGAGGCCAGCTGTTGCCATTTTGCCAGGGCCCCGCCTTGGTGGGGATATAAGGACAGTGCAGCCCGACACTGCGGGACTCTGCTGCTGCCCCTCCCTGGCCTCGCTGCCAACGCTGACGTTGGTCCTATGGGCATTGGCCGCGGGGGAATGTCGACCGCCTGGGCTTCTGGCGGCAAAGACTTAAAAGTCGAACGCTGGCACTGCCCGCCCGACCGTTCTCTGGCATTGGTCACAGGGGAGTGAAGAGGACGTGGGCCTGGGCTCTGATATGTACATTGAGCCTGGCCCTAGTTAAGGGCATTATTTGTATTTTTTATATTGTTACTGTTATTATTGCACCGCTATTTGGTATTTGTGTATTTATTATTGCTATATTATTATTGTTGTTGTTGTTGTTGTTGTTGTTATTCTTATATTGATTGTACTATTTTAAGGGTACTGCAGTGGCTCAAGTCGCTAAGATGCTGACTGGGAAGCGGAAGGTCAGCAGTTCGATTCCTGAGTACTGCAGGACGGAAATGAGCTCCCGTCTCCATCCCAGCTCCTGCCAACCTAGCAGTTCGAAAGCAAGAAATTGCAAGTAGATAAATAGGGACCACTTCGGTGGGAAGGTAACAGCGTTCCGTGTGCTCCGGTGTCTAGTAATGCCTGCCACATGACCACGGAAACGTCTGCAGAAGCAGACAGCGCTGGCTCTTCGGCTTAGAAACAGAGATGAGCACTGCACCCTAGAGTCGGATACGACTGGCTTTCGAGCAAGGGAAACCTTTACCTTTACCTTATTGTTGTTTTGATATTGTTGTTCTGCTGCTTCGAGTCACCTTCGGGCTGAGGGAAGCGGGGTATAAATAAACAGATGATGAAAGACCCTCCAGCCTCCCTGATCCCAAAGTGAAGAGCCCGCTGTGGCTGTCCATTTGAGATCAGGGTGGGTGGAAAGTCCTTCCACCCACCCCCGATCCCAAAACAGACAGCCCAGTAATCAAGTGGGCAGTGATATAATGAAGATATGTTTAGCTAGATTGTAAGCGGTGAAGGGGCCTGTCGCAGCCGGCGCCGGGCAGCCATCCCCAGCCAGGCAGCCATCCCCAGCCGGGGGGCGAAGAGGAGGAGGAGAGCCGGGCGAGTGGCGAAGAGGCCAGCCACCGCCGCCGCTGGGCAGCCACCCCTAGCCGGGGGGTGGAGAGGAGAAGGAGAGCCGGGCGAGCGGCGAAGAGGCCAGCCACCGCCGCCGCCGGGCAGCCACCCCTAGCCGGGGGGTGGAGAGGAGGAGGAGAGCCGGGCGAGCGGTGAAGGGGCCTGCCGCCGCCGCCGCCGGGCAGCCATCCCCAGCCAGGCAGCCATCCCCAGCCGGGGGGTGAAGAGGAGGAGGAGAGCCAGGCGAGCGGCGAAGGGGCCTGTCGCAGCCGGCGCCGGGCAGCCATCCCCAGCCGGGCAGCCATCCCCAGCCGGGCAGCCATCCCCAGCCGGGCAGCCATCCCCAGCCGGGGGGCGAAGAGGAGGAGGAGAGCCGGGCGAGCGGCGAAGGGGCCTGCCACCGCCGCCGACGGGCAGCCATCCCCAGCCGGGCAACCATCCCCAGCCGGGGGGTGAAGAGGAGGAGGAGAGCCGGGTGAGAGGCGAAGGGACCTGCCGCCGCCGGCGCCGGGCAGCCATCCCCAGCTGGGCAGCCATCCCCAGCCGGGCAGCCATCCCCAGCCGGGGGGCGAAGAGGAGGAGGAGAGCCAGAGTCTCAGGCAAAGGATAAGTAGCCGACATGCAAATGTAGAAGACCTAATATAGCAACTGACATAGAGACTTTATACTGACTAAACATAGAAACTGACATAGAGACTGTGTTTTAAAGTGTGATAATATGCATGATAATATGTTGTCTTAAATGTCTTAAATGATTTAAACTTTTAAAAACTGTGATAAAATGTATGAGGAGGGGGAAATGGCGTAGACACCGGCAAACCACGCCACAAATCTTGCCAAGAGAACCCTATTGACAAAAACAAAAGGCAAAACAAAAGGGCAGGCTAGGTGATACAGGATGCTTAACACCACAGAGGGGAGGAAGGGGAGGGACAGGAAAGGGGGAGGGGAAATGCAATGTTGAAAGGAGCAATACTGCATAGGGACATGGAATGTGAGATCAATGAACCAAGGTAAACTGGAAGTGGTAAAAATGAGATGGAAAGAATAAACATTGACATCTTGGGCATCAGTGAGCTAAAATGGACAGGGATGGGTGAATTCAGCTCTGGAAACCATCATATCTACTACTGTGGGCAAGAAAACCTTAGAAGAAATGGAGTAGCCATAATTGTCAATAAAAGAGTGAGAAAAGCAGTAATGGGATACAATCTCAAAAATGACAGAATGATGTCAGCCAGAATTCAAGGCAAACCTTTCAATGTCACTGTGATCCAAATATACGCACCAACCACTGGTGCAGATGAAGCCACAATGGACCAGTTCTATGAGGACTTACAACACCTCATAGAACAGACACCAAGAAATGATGTCCAAATTATATTAGGAGACTGGAATGCCAAAGTAGGAAATCAAAAAGTGGAGGGAATAACAGGCAAATTTGGTCTTGGAACACAGAATGAAGCAGGGCAAAGATTGATAGAGTTCTGCCAAGAGAACGCACTGGTCATAGCAAACACTCTCTTCCAACAACACAAGAGGCGACTTTACACATGGACATCACCAGATGGCCAACACCGAAACCAGATTGACTACATACTCTGCAGCCAAAGATGGAGAACCTCCATACAGTCAGCAAAAACAAGACCTGGAGCAGACTGTGGCTCAGATCACAACCTATTGATCGCAAAATTCAGGCTTAAACTAAAGAAAATAAGGAAAACACGGAGACCAGAAAGATATCACCTAGACAGCATCCCTAAAGAATACACGGTGGAAGTGATGAACAGATTCAATGGCTTAGATTCGGTAGACAGAGTACCAGAAGAATTATGGACGGAGATGAGGGACATCATGCAGGAAGCAGCAAAGAAAACCATACCAAAAGAAAAGAAGAGTAAGAAAGCAAAGTGGTTGTCTGATGAGGCTCTTAAAATAGCAGAGGAAAGAAGGAACGCAAAAGCCAAAGGAGAAAGGAAAAACTACAATCATTTGAACACAGAATTTCAAAGAAAAGCAAGGAGAGATAAGGAAAACTACCTTAAAGAACAGTGCAGAGAAATGGAGGAAAACAACAAAAGAGGCAGAACCAGAGATCTTTTCAAAAAAATCGGGGAAATTAAGGGAACATTTAAAGCAAAAATGACCATGATAAGGGACAAAGAGGGAAAGGAGTTAGCTGATGCAAAGAGATTAAGAAAAGATGGAAAGAGTACACAGAGGAACTCTACAAAAAAGACCTCAACACTCCTGACAATCACAATGATGTAGAAGTAGAACGTGAGCCAGACATCCTGGAGAGCGAAGTCATAAAGGCCCTAAAGAGCACTGCAAACAACAAAGCTAGTGGAGATGATGGTATCCCAGTTGAATTTTTCAAAGCGCTAAAAGATGACGGCGTCAAATTACTGCATTCAATATGCCAGCAGATTTGGAAAACAAAACAATGGCCACAGGAATGGAAAAGATCAGTATACGTCCCAATTCCAAAAAAGGGCAATGCCAAAGAATGCTCAAATTATCGAACAATCGCGCTCATCCCACATGCCAGTAAGGTGATGCTCAAGATAATACAGGATAGACTTCAGCAGCATGTGGAAAGAGAATTACCAGAGGTGCAGGCCGGTTTCAGAAGAGGCAGGGGGACTAGAAACCACATTGCCAACATACGCTGGATCATGGAGAAAACAAAGGAATATCAGAAACAAGTTTACTTTTGTTTTATTGACTACACTAGGGCATTTGACTGTGTGGACCACAACAAGATGTGGCAAGTAATTAAAGAGATGGGAATACCAGAGCACCTCATATGCCTCCTGAGAAATCTGTACATGAACCAAGAAGCAACAGTTAGGACAGAACACGGAATGACAGAGTGGTTTGGAATAGGGAAAGGAGTAAGACAAGGCTGCATTTTATCACCATGCCTATTCAACCTATACACAGAGTACATAATGCGCAGTGCAGGGATGGAGGAATCACAATATGGGATTAAAATCGCTGGGAGAAACATCAACAATCTGAGATATGCAGACGATACCACCCTAATGGCAGAAAGTGAGGAAGACCTAAAGAATCTCTTGATTGGGCTGAAGGAGGAGAGTGCAAAAGCTGGCTTGAGACTAAATATCAAGAAAACCAAGATAATGGCAACAGGCCCAATCAGTTCCTGGAAAATAGATGGGGAAGAAGTAGAAGCAGTGACAGATTTTACTTTCTTAGGATCAAAGATCACTGCAGATGGGGATTGTAGCCATGAAATAAAAAGGCGACTGATTCTTGGGAGACAAGCAATGAGAAACCTGGGGAACATAGTGAAAAGCAGAGACATCACATTGAAAACAAAAATTAGAATAGTCAAAGCAATGGTTTTCCCAGTAGTAATGTGCAGATGTGAGAGCTGGACAATTAGGAAGGCTGAACGCAGAAGAATAGATGCCTTTGAAATGTGGTGTTGGAGAAGGGTTTTGAGAGTCCCCTGGACAGCGAGGAGAACAAATAGGTCAATCTTAGAAGAAATCAACACTGACTGCTCATTGGAAGGTCAAATAGTAAAGATGAAGCTAAAATACTTTGGACATCAAATGAGAAGGGAGGATTCACTTGAGAAGTCATTGATGTTGGGAAAGGTGGAGGGCAAAAGAAGAAGGGGGAGGCCAAGGATGAGATGGCTAGATGGCATTGTAGACACAATGGGCACAGAGCTGGGAGGGCTGAGGGGGATGGTGGAGGACAGAGGCGCCTGGAAAACAATGGTCCATAGGGTCGCAAAGGGTCGGAATCGACTGTGCGACTGAACAACAAGTACTATCACTTTTCACCCAGAGGATTACTGGTCTATGGAACTCCCTGCCAGAAGAAGTGTTGACAGCTGTCAGTCTTGACAGCTTTAAGAAAGGATTAGACAAGTTCATTGAGGACAAGGGTATCAATGGCTATAATTATGGATACCTAAGGACAACCTCCGGGTTGGAGAGATAGGCAGGATATCTCTCAATGCCATTTCCAGGGAATCCTAAGCAGGTGAAGGCATCTGCTTGGGAATACCCTGAAGGAAATGGTGAGCCACTGTGTGAGATAGAATGCTGGACTGGATGGGCTGTGTGGCCTGTTCCAGCAAGGCTGTTCTTATGTTCTTATGTTCACTCTTTTCTGACAAAACTGAAGGAGATTGGCAAATTGGCCTTTAACCTTTATCTGCTTGGAAGCTAAACTGCAGAAATAAACTACAGTGGCACCCACACTTTGGAATGAGATACCAACTGAAAACGGAATAGCTCCCACTTTATTGTTAGCTAAAGGTTTGGTATTGTTAGCTCCCCAGAGTAGTGTTTTACACTAATTGGGGCAGAATACTAAGTAAGTAAGTAAGTAAGTAAGTAAGTAAGTAAGTAAGTAAGTAAGTAAGTAAGTAAGTAAGTAAGTAAGTAAGTAAGTAAGTAAGTAAGTAAGTAAGTAAGTAAGTAAGTAAGTAAGTAAGTAAGTAAGTAAGTAAGTAAGTAAATGAATGAATACTGCCTAGCCAAATAATTCTTAAAGGGAAATCACAAATGTACATGCTGGATCTTTGGCTAATTTGTGACAAGGTATCAATGTAGACACTCTTTCTTCATCACACATGAATTTCCCTGATCCTATTTTTGTATTCTGTAACCAAGTCAAAGAAAAGTCCTTAATTCCTGGCACTTTGATTCACCTCCATAAACTAAGCCCCATTGTAGGCGACTTAGTCTCCATGTGATCCACCTATTATTAGAATACATTTAGTCTTCCACCAATCTAAGACTCTTGTCTCCCTCTGAGAGAGAGGGTAATATAGGTATATATAGCTATACTGTATCCTAGCAAAAAAAAATGGCACATGACTGCCTCTCCTCAGAGAATAGTTGGCACAAATCCCAGCAATTCCACTGAACTCTGTTGTTCTAGATGGGAATGACATCAGCACCCAAGTCTTTGCTGACACTTTCTGACTTGAAACACAAAAGGCCATTAATCTATCAGCTGCATCTATTGGGGATGAAAAGAAAATATTAAATGGTTCAAAATCAAGATAAGGAGGTGATCTTCCATGGGCAAACTCATCAAAGCAAATGAGCTAAGCAAGGCTTTGGAACTTCCTGCAGTTTTAAAAACACCACGTTCCATTTCCCCTGACAAATATAGGACATGTATATCTGCTCTGTAGATATATGATGCCTGCCACATTTGTTTCTCAACTGGATAATTACAGGTTTGAAAAGATCCCTGCCTGTACTAATTTATTCATTCTTTATTTTATTTATTGAAAACATTTATAGACTGATGTGTCACAAGATCTCATGGCAGGTCATGAGAGTCATACAAGACAATTAAAAAACACAACACCTTTTAATAAGTTAAAATTAAAACAGTTTAAAATACATGAAATTAAAATGTTAAATTGTTATGTTAAAATCTGCAGAAGCCAATACCCTCCTTTCTTAAAAGGCCCTAGTTTTGTCTTGGTATCAAAATTGTGCCAATATCAGCACCAGTCAAGATACCATTTTGTCAGGATTCAGCTAATAATATAATTTCATGTCATAAATTATTCTGGGTTGAAAAGGATTTTTGCTGGAGAAACTCCACTCAGGGGATGCTTGAATGAGGCTCCTTTTGTGTCCCCAAGATCTTTTCCCACTAAAGTGGCCCCTATTTATCTACTTGCAATTTTTTGCTTTCGAACTGCTAGGTTGGCAGAAGTTGGGACAGAGACAGTGATGCGCTGAATCAGATTCTGTCCTGTTTGGGAGAACCGGTAGCAGAAATTCCCCCAGGCCACACCCACCTCCATACCCCATTGTGTTGGCCCCGCCCACAGATTTAGCCCCCGCCCACAGATTTGGGCCCGCCCACAGAGGTGGTAGTAATTTTTTTTGGAGTGCATCACTGGACAGAGATAGGTGCTCAAACCATCGTGCAGTACCTGGGTCTTGAACAGCTTATTCCAGGCTATTATAATCTCCAGACATTGGTCTTGCATCTGCACAGCCACAAGTGAAGTAGAGCTAAGTGCCATCAGCACACTGATGGCAGCCAATCCCAAAACTCCTAATGGTCTCTAACAATGGTTTCATTTAGATTTTAAATAGCATGGAAGATAGAATGGGACCTTAATCAGTTCAAATTTTAATTGCCATGGAGCTTAGCAGATATCCCCAATGCCACATGTTCTACAGCTAGGAATGGAGCAATGATAATACAGCGCCTCCCCTTCCCATTGCATGGAATGGATCCAAGAATGTATCATGATCAAGGGTATCATGGTCAATGAGCAGCCCAGGGATTTTAACAGGGCCACACTCCCCTTATCTCTAGCCTGGAGCAGACTATTAGTCAGGGTACCTAAAGCCATTTTGGTACCAAAAAACCCAGTCTGAAACCAGACTAAAACATCCCAGGAAACTAATTTCCTCCATGAAAGTCAAGCTGTCAAGCCACCTCATGCTCAAGCAGCTTGGCCAAAAAGAAGGTACTTCTGATAGGCTTAGATTATCCCAGTGTGATATCTCACAATTAATGCTAAGACTTATCAGGATCCTCCCACATTTATGGTTTGGCACATCCTATAAGGACAAAGCTACCCCAAGACATTTACCTGCCTAAGATGATGTCCCCTGGCCGTTCCACATACAGAAGCTGACTGGAAAGGCAGTTGAGTTCTTATGTCAACATTGCCAAAAGAAGAACATCTTCTATCACAACATAGAGCAGAAGATTAGACTCATTGAGTCCACCCCCCTGCTGATGCAAGAAATCCATAGCTAAAGCATTCCTATCTACTGTCTGTTTAAAATCATTCAGTGAAGGGAAGCCTATCATCTCTGAGGTAATCCAGGTCACTGTCTAATGCAGTTGTTCCCAGCATGGGACACATGCCCCACAGGGGGACTTCAATTCCCAGAAACCTAAGTCAGTACATTGACTGATCAGTGCTTTGGGGAATTGACTTAGCAAAAACCAAAGGTTGGGAAACACTGGCCTAATGTTTAAGAATTTTAAATTTTACTGTTTTAGGAATTTCAAAGTTTTTTTAAAAAATTATTTTATTGCATATTGCTTTGCAAGTCCTGGTTGGTAGAAAATCAGTCTCATGTGACTTTGGAAGCTAAATAAGGTTGGGCTTGGTTTGTATTTGGAAGGGAGACTATCAAGTAATTCTAGGCATATTCAAAATTGAGCTAGAAAAGTATCCTGCCTGACACCCTGGAGAGCAATCATCTATTGGAGTTGACAATACTGGTCTGAATAGTCCAGTCATGGTGAACTTTGACACTCCAGGTGTTATTGGACTTCAATTCCCAGAAGCCCAAGTCTCTGTGACATGCAGTAAACACATTTGTGTGGATTCTCAGAGATGTGGGCTTTTGGGAATTGTAGTCCAAGAACACCTGAAGTTCTCCATGACTGGACTATCCAGACCATTATTGTCAACTCCAATAGATTGAAGTCCAAGAACACCTAGAGTGCCAAGGTTTGCCATCACAGGGATAGTCCTTTATTTGGCTATATTCATGGCAGCTTCATATGTTCTAGTTTTGCTAATATACATTTTTAGATAGATAAAAATAATTGCAGGCGCACCCCCCAATAAAGGACTCAGACACTGGTAAAAGTGGATAACGGCATTGGGCCACATTTATTGATTCATGCCCTAGTCCGAATTATAAATTTCTATTGGTAATTGACCAATTATAATTCTTAAGGCAAGCAGGCCGAAGTAACACTGGTAAGGTACCACCCAAATTGCCGGCGGCAATTGTTACAATGTATCTATTTGTATCCATTTGTTTGTTGACAACAAACAAATTGTTGACCGTAGTCAATATCTAACTAATGACCCCACCCTCTGACGCGTATCCGTGAAATCATGGGGTGATGCATGCTGTCTAGCTGTAGCCATCACCCCGTCGCCTGGTTCGTCGTTGACCGGACAACGTTTAACCAACTTATACCTGTCTAGTGTTGTCCAGTCAATTGCGAACCTGCCGGATACCTGTGGGTCATAAATGTTTACCTTACCAGTGCTACCCGCCACACGGAGAGGCTTCTCAAAAAGGCTCACCGCCCCCCCCCCCCAAGACCGTCAGCTCGGTCGACAGGCCTGCTCGCCAGTCTGCTAACCAGAAGTCCATACCTCCCTGCGACAGATGGGCCCCATCCCCTGAGTAAAGCTCTTAATTTTGCAGACTGATGGTGGGGAGGCGAATGACGCGTCCCCCACCCTATTCAAAAAGGAACCGGGCAATAGCCCCGTTCACGGAGCGTCGGCTCAGTCAAGAGCCTTGAGGCCGAACGCTCCCCAGTAAGCGTACCGCGACATCACGTCCGACCACTTGAGGGTTGTGGCCGGCCACACATAATGTGAGTAAGGCAGGTCACTGCAAATCGCAAGCTTCCACGATAGGCCAGTGACCCGCCCCAAGCCATCGCCCCCAAGGTACATAACCAGGACATCAGGCGAGTCAGCATCCCTGATGTAGAAAAGGAATGGCAACAGTTCCCGCCATAACATGCCGTGCTTACCACACCACCTGAGACGTGCGGGTGCACCCAGTCCCAGTCGGGGTCCCACTCTGTCGCCGCAGCGTAACGCGCTGCCCTGTGCAGCGTAACGCGCTGCCCCATGCAGCGTAACGCGCTGCCCTGTGCAGCGTAACGCGCTGCCCTGTGCACGCGGCTATGGCCCACCAGCCATACTGTCACCGGTGTAATACGACACCCAGGGTCTGTCAAGGAAAAAAAAAGGGGGGGGAAACAGTGCAGTGACTAAACTGGTACTCAGGTTGAAGAGGGCGAACACAAATTGAAAACATTGTGAACCCCACCCTCCCATGCGGCATATTTCAGCCCCGGAACACCCAAAACAGCTGCAGTAGAAGCCGCTCCCCTTCTGAACGAATGGGTGCCGCAACGAGCCCCTGAGAGGCCAACACTGTCTAGTGCCTTCGCGGCACCCTCCAAAATTGAAATTTAGTAAGGGAAGACCCACCTTGGTGACAGAAAAACGGGCCATGGTGCGTGCCACGCAGTGCAAGGAAATCCTGTAGGGCACCAACCGGACAGATGTCTGCCAAAGAACACCGTAGCAGTCTTACATCACTGCCTACGCCATGCTGATCTGTCTTAGAGGAGCGTATCCTCGACTGAGCCCAGTCTTTGGCAACATAGACATCCTCGAGTTCCAGTGCCCTACGACTTGCATCCGCCTTAGACAGCATCTCAAGCTCGCTGATGCGGAGCGCTCCAAAAAAGGCCACCGTTGTGGCTGCATGAAATGGGCTGCCTCATATCTATCAAACAGAGGCCAGGCCAGCCCCGGGCCAATTGGGTAAGAACCCCTGGGAAAATCGGGTGGCGGTCGTCCGGGCAACGCCCGCGCTCGCGCACCCACCCCTCCAAAACATGTCTCACACGGAAGTCAGAGGTGCTGTCCACATGACCTCCCACTTTGGCCATAAAAGCCAACGCTGAAAGCTTAGATGCTATGGTGCGAGGTGCAAGGCCCTGAGCATGCAGGTAAACCATGAACCGCAGAACATGGGTTACCAGGATCGGCCAGGTCCCTGGCAGTTGAAATTGGGTACAGAATGCCCTGAAAGAATTAATTGCGTGGTGATACGCCTTACGCGTGCGTGGCGCTATTGACAGGCCCGGTTCACCTCCCCTTGCCAATGGTCCATATCCCCTCCGGGAGTGGCGAGGGAAATTCCTAGGTCCATAACCCTGGGCGATTTAGAAGTCTGTGCATTGACAATGTGGACCACAGCCGCGTTGTCACACCAGAAATGCACGACCGAGTTGGCCCACTCCTCGCCCCATAGCATCAAAGCACCCAGGACAGGGAAAAACTCCAGATATGTGAGATCACGCAGGCGACCCGTGCCTGCGCAGGCCGGTGGCCACCCACCATAGACCCACTTCCCATTGAAGTACATCCCATAACCCAGGGATCCCGAGGCATCAGACTGAATCTGAAAATGAGGGGAAGCCAGGAGGTCATACCTCCAAAATGAGACCCCATTGAACTCCCTCAGGAACTGTAACCAGACAAGCATGTCTGCCCTGATACCCCGGGTAAGCCGAACCCTATGGTGAGGCCTGGATAATCCTGCCATGGCGTCGCACAAGCGCCGGGCAAAAGCCCTGCCCGGTGCGGCCACCCTGCAAGCGAAATTAAGGTGACCATGTAGCACCTGCAGTTCTCTCAGTGATGCCTTGCGCTTGGCCAGCAAGTCCGAGATAAGGGCCACTATCCTTGACACCTTATCCCGCGGTAACCTAGACGCCTGCGCTATCGTGTCAATCTCCACCCCCAGGACTAGCTGGGTAGATGGGCCCTCGGTCTTTTCGGGCGCTAAAGGGACACCGAGTTCCTCCATTAGCGTCTGAAATGTATTGAGGAGACGTGTACACGTGTCCCAGCCCCGTTCACCCCCGAATAAAAAGTCATCCAGGTAATGGGCTACAGACCAGGACCCTGACCTGCGGACGAATGCCCACTCTAGGAAGGTACTGAAACGCTCGAAAGCCGAGCATGATATGGAACAGCCAAAAGGCATGGCCTTATCAAAGTAATATTCGCCCCGAAATTTGAAGCCCAGCAATTCAAAGTCGCCCGGGTGCACCGGCAAGAGGCGAAAAGCGGACTTAATGTCGCACTTAGCCAGCAGCGCACCCGGGCCACATGAGCGCACCATGCGCAGCGCGTGGTCAAAAGATGCATACCTGACTGAGCAAAGGTCATCAGGGATAGCATCATTGACCGATCGGCCGGCTGGGTAGGACAAGTGATGGATAAGGCGAAACTCGCCTGGAGACTTTTTGGGAACCAAGCCCAGGGGCGATACCTTAAGGTTGGGGAACGGGGGTGCAGGGAAAGGGCCAGCGACCCTGCCCGCATCGACCTCCTTATTAATGCTGGCAGCAGCCACCTCCTCCCTCCCCCTAAGGGACAAAAGGTTGGGGGCATCCTGAGGGGACCTATCACCCATGAAAGGGATACGGAACCCCTGCCTAAAGCCCTGAAGGAGATAATCCGCATCCTCCCCTTTCGGGTACAATGTGAGCCAACGCTCCAACATGTCCACATTAATTGGGGAGGGAGCCTTTCGGTGAACCAGCTCCATCTGCGGCAGTCTTGCCAGCCCACTGTCCGCCCCTCCCTCTGCCCCGCGTCCCTCCAGGCCTGGGACAGGCAGAGGCTGCGTGGGGGCCCGCACAGGTGGGACACCCATGTCTGTACTTGCAATTCTTCCTATTGCAGGAACCATAGGACGAGAAAGTCCAGCACAGCAGGCAGGCTGGAACCCCCTGCCCCGCCACCTGGCGGGGAACCTGTGCTGGAGCCGCTCGCTGGACCACATGTCCACAATGGTATCTTTCCCCTGGCGCGGGGCGCGTGGGCGTCATGTACAGAAGCCAAAGCCTCTGGCATGGCTCATCCCACCTCATCTCAGGGTGCAGGGGAATCCGCATACGGAATTCCTCGTCATAAGCCAACCACGACGGGCCCGGAAAATCAACCATCGCCCGATAGATGTTGTCCAAATACTGGACCATCGGAATTGCCAAATCCAGCCGGGCCCTCAGGTACACCGCCATGTAGATGAGGTAAGCCGGCAGCCAGTTGGCCCACGTACGTGGTGGCTTGCGATGACGTGCCTGTTCCTTATCCTTCTCATCCTGCCCCTCCCTCTCTTCCTTGGTGGGCTCCCTGTTTAGGAGTGAGAAGATATCTACACACTCCCCCCGCCATATTTTCTCTTTGGTGGCCTGTGCCAAGTGGTCACCCAGTGGTAAGGAATACCCCGCTGTCGGCAAGGCCGAGACAGGCACCGCAGAAACTGCGGGCATCTGGAAAGGGGCTTAGACTAGCCCAGCCACCCCCAAAACATTCCCCACATGGTAGGAAACACCCCCCACCCCGGGGCCCTGGGTGGTAGTTGTCGTCGCCGGGTGGGGCGTCAGCGGCTGTACCGCCGCACCACCCACGCGAGGCCAAGGCCATTGGAAAGCCCCCCCCAACGTGGCCACGTGTGTAGGTGCACTAGTTTGGACCGCATACTCACATGCTGCACCCCCGCGGGCCGCCCCCACCGGGGGTTCCGGCCCACTGGGGGCATCGGAGCTCACGACCGCCGTAGAGCTCGTCGCCGGGGCCTGACCCGCCCTGGCCTGTTGGTTGGGGAGCTGCGAGGCAGTGGCCGAAGTCGCACCACGCGCCTCAAGCAGCTCGACCCGTCCCGTCGCCTGCCGCTGCCCAGCAGACGACGCGTCAAAATGAACCCCAAAGGGAGCCCCAGCGTGGCTTGCCCGAGCCAAGGATGCCTCAAGGGCCGCAACGCGGGCCAGTAAGGCCTCCCCCCTGACGTGGGGCCAAGGGCCAGCCAGCCCGCCTGCTACAGGCGTGTGTACAGGTCCTTGTACCCCGGGGCCGGAATAGGGCCATGACCCCACACCCAGGCCCGGTAGGGCCGATGTAGGCACCTGCCAGGGAAGGGGACCACACCACCCCCCAAGGCTCGAAGGCCCCGGAGTGAGCTGCGCCCCTATAGAGGAAGGCCCAGTAGAATGGGAAGCACCAGGAGCGGTGTCCACCACTTGCGGGCCGCGGGCCGCAGCCCTTGCTGGACCCATGCTTGGGTCCCCAGCCTCCGGCCAAGGGGGAATAGACCCCATCCCACCGGTCCCGGTGGGTGCAGGCAAAGGCGGCTGCCGGGGAGGCGCAGCCGCGGTCCTCCGACCCGGATTGCGCCTCCGAACCGCGCGAGCCGCGCTCGCGGCCGCCTTCTTCTTCGAAGGCATCTCAGTCCAACCTATGGGAAGCCGAAAGAAGAAAATCAGCAGCCAAAAGGCTTCCCAGTCAAGGCAAAAGCGACAGAGGTAAGAGGGAAAAACTTCTCCGCTCCGTCGCTTCGCAAAATGGCAGCTCGGCTGCCTCGTGGCCACCCCTTTTATAGAGGAGCTGGCCACGCCCCCTAACTACCCGGATGCTTTCATCTGATGGGGGGGCGCAAAGAGCGTGGCAGCCATTTTGGCGCCGCGCTTGCATAATTGCTTCATATTTACCTTTTTTAATTTTAAAGAAAGATTCCTGGCTGAAATTGTTTGCTCTAATGATTGCATGGATACAGTATTAGCATTTTAAAGAGAACTCTAGACTTCTCTAGGCTGCTGGCCTGGCTGGTACTTGTTTTGCCACATTGCAGGAAAACTATCCATTCAATGATGTGACACCTCACAGTAGTTTCGGAAGTTAGCAACAGTCTCGTTTTCATGTCAATTTGGCAAAAGACCACCTAGTATGTGCACCAATTAGCTGCCAGTGAGGCGACAGAATACTCAGCTTGCTGGGGTGATAATAATGGTCAGAAATGAAAATGTTTCCCTTGCCTTGCCTTCAGTGCCTCGGCTTGATATAACAAATATACACTCTTTCTCTCCATTAATATCTCATTCTCCAACAGTGTTTTGCCAAGTCCTGGAGGTCATAAGGTGCCCTGGTGTTAGCTTGGCTTCTTTTGCTTCATGATTTCCCCCCATTTCCCCCTTGGGAAATCTACGTCTGTCCCTGACATCTGTCCCCTGCCTTCCTTTTCTGATTGTGCTGTGGCACAAAATGCAGAACAGATGAAATGTCAAAAAAAAAATTCTGTGTCAGCACATTATTTTGGGTCTGCTTCAAGAAGTTGTCCCACCTCCTTCAGTGACTTCATGCTCCTTTCTATGGTTGCAAATACAAGACCATTATTTGCCCTGGCTTTCTGTCCAAACTTCCCTTCCATGGGTCTCCACTGTATTGTAGTGTTGTTCTGTTCTGTCGTCTGTCCCTCTTCCTGATATTTTATAATCTCCTCATGTAATTCCTCATTTGGCAAAAAAAAAAAAACACCTCAAGATTATGGCAGAGAGTAGAAGAGGTCTAAAGAGCCCATCTATAGAATTCTAGGTTAGATTGGCTGTCCTGAGAGGGACATGGGACAACATCTCAAGGATTCTCCAGTTCCCTTGAGAGATCTTGCTCCATTGTGAGGCCATGATGTGAGGTGATTTCTGCAATTTGTGCAAAATATATTTTGCACAAAACTCCTCTCACAAAGTGAATAATTCTTCCCTTTATGAAGCTGTGGACACACAGGCAAAGCAAACATAGGTAAAGGTAAAGGTCACCCTTCCTTGAAAGCCAGTCATATCTGACTCTAGGATTCATTGCTCATCTCTGTTTATAGCCAAAAAGAGCCAGGGCTGTCTGCATCTGCAGATATTTCCATGGACATGTGGCAGGCATGCCTCAACACCGGCATGCACTGAATGCTGTTTACCTTCCCATTGAAATGGTCCCTATTTATCTACTTGCAATGTCTTGCTTTCGAACTGCTAGGTTGGCAGGAGCTGGGACAGAGACAGGAACTCAACTCTGTCATGCAGTACCCGGGAATCAAACTCCAACCTTCCAGTCAATGAATTCAGCATCTTAACTACCGTACTTTAGCCACCACAGTCCTCCACAGTGAACATAGCAAAACACTAAGTCATGGCTCACAAAGCCACATGCAACCTATTTGAGTGCCACTACTTTTACCAGCCTGTACAGTTATTGAATTGTTCTACTAAATTTATTTTTTAGCCAGAAACTGAGTGTGATATCAAGAACCCTAGTCCCTTTGTGAATAGTCTTTACCTATTCATGAACAAAGAAGGGGGCATGAGAAATAGCTGAAGACAGAGAAAGAGATGGAGGAAAGGGAAGAAGATGGAATAAATGCTAAACAAATAAATGCATGTAAATAAGATGAGAAGAAGGAAAGAAGACACATACAGTACTCTAAAGCAGGTGCTCTAGCTTCTTCTTCCATGTCTTGGCCAGATGTTAAACTTACAAAATGAAGCCACCTTTTGGTGAATTCATTCTGCAGTTCCTTTCGCCCAACCTAATGTGAGAAAGATTAGCCAGCACAAGGTTGCCTTTGCCCAGGGTACACCCGATTGTGGTGCAAAAATACCACAATCTTTGAGGAGGCTCTTTCTGTGTACCCCAGTGTTTCAGCTTAAGGACCATGGCATGGAAGGAGCCAGCTGGGTGTAAGTGTGAAGGGTTCATTAACTTGATATAAAATTGAGGAAAGAATTTCCTCTAGGAAAATACCTTAAAGGGGATCTAGATTGATCCCTGCTAATGCAGTAAATACAGAAAATACTGCAGCAATACAAAGCTCTCCAACTTCAGTATTAGTGTCTGCGCCCAGCATTTGGCATGGAGAGGTAGTGTTGTAGATTAAAACAGACGGCAAATACCTCTTGTTTGCATGCCTAGTGCCTTTAATAATTTATCTTAAATTTCCTTCAGATCATAGAGCAATTTTACTCTTTGCATTTTGGAAACCTGCAAGATCTATGCCAGCATAGCTGTGCTGCGAACTACTGCTTTGGCCCCTGACCACACTCTATCTTCTCTTTAGCAGCTCCTGATGGAAATGCAAAATCATCTCTTCAACTGTCAGCATTATTTTGCTTTCAGTCCCATCCAAGGCTAGTCAAATCACAGAAAGCCATAAACAAATCACCACAAAGCACCTAATTTTGCACTATTATTCCTAAGAGACAAATTTCTTGTGGGCACATCTGGTGATCACATTATTATGCCCCGAAGCATGAAGACTCATAACAATTAGAATCTTTCCCTCACGATTTGTGAGCCTGCACATGTGTACCAGACACATCTTAAAGAACCATTTCCCACACACATTGCTAAAGATGGCATAGTCTGTTTCTACCTAAAACAAATAGTCATGTTTTGTTTCATCTAGCCTTCTTATATTAAAATTGTGAAAATATGGCATGTTGGTGACCACACTTAGGATTTTATACTGGATTGGGGAAAAGGAAAAACTTTCAGAAAATATACTTTCCCACAATTAAACATGGAGGGGGGGACCTTTACCTTTGCATCAAGGATTATTATCTAGCTGTCCCCAACTCACATTTAATATTTTATTGGCCACTTTTCCACATTTATCATATTCTGCATTAATTTACTCTTGAATCCCCTACCTATTACTGGCTTTTAAAATAGTCCTATCAAGTAACAGTAAGTATTCCTTAAGAAATGAAGTCACTTTAGTCCTATGTATTTTGTGTCCTCAAGTCAATTCTGACTTATTAGTCCTTTCCAGGGTTTTATAGGTAGAGAATATACAAAAGTGCTTTGCCATTTCCTTCTTCTGAGGGTTCCATGGGACTGTGCAGCTTACTAATGACGACATAGACTGGCTCTTTCCCTAGGATGCACAGTGAGCAGACGCGTGCTGGTATATCAGGAAATCGGGCTTTGTCCCACCCTGCCCTTGCCTCTGGCGCCATTGGGCACCAATAGCAATGTATGGGATTCCCCCAACCCTCCAACCCCAAATAGGTGTCCCCACCACTCCCTGTCCAGCACCTTCCCATGGTGCCCTGCACACCCCTGACAGTGAGAATTGAACTGTTAACCTCTGGCTCTGTAGCAACTTTCGTTACCTAAAGCATCAAGCTATTTACAACTAAATCTTGACCAGTTTTAGAGGCTAATTAGGGTAAGGTTTAGTTAGCTGTTGAACGGGAGACCCCCCGGGAACATGAGAGATATCTAAGGAGGAATAGGAAAGAAATCTAAGAAAGCTGCTGCCAGACAGAGTTGGGCTAGGTGGGCTAATGGTCACATAACATAAGGCAGCTTCCCATGTTCCCATGGTAACATTTTTATATATCAGGTTATCTTGCTGCCCGGGTGATGATGGGGTGTGGACATTATGCGCATGCCTCACCACTGCTTCGGGAGTTGCACTGGCTTCCGGTTTGTCTCCGGGTGCAATTCAAGGGTGCATTGCCCTACATGGCAATGGTCTGGGGTATTTAAGAGACTGCGTTACCCCAAGGTGGTCAGCACGTCCTACTAGGGCAGACAGGAGGGGCTCAGTGGTGGTCCCATCTGTGAAAGAAGTCCATCTTAGTGGGGCCAGGAAGAGAGCCTTCTCCGTGTCTGCCCCTGCTCTGTGGAACCTTTTACCACCAGAATTGCGTCTCCAGTCGGATCTTCTTCCCTTCAGAAAAATGTTGAAGACCTGGCTATGTCAGCAGGTTTAGGGCATGTGTGACTCTTCTGTACAAACCCGCTGGCTTATTTAGCCTCTCGAGGGATCATTTTTTTCATTGTTAATATCTTTGTTTGTTGTTTGTTTTTTACCATTTTATGCTGGGTGGGTGAGGGTGTTTTTTAGCTACAATCTGATTAGTTTTATGTGTTTTAATGTTGCTTTTAGTGGGTTGGGTTGGCATTTTTTAACAGTTAATGTTTTATCTGTGTTCATATTGTATATTATATATGTTGTTAGCCACCCTGAGTGATGTTTCTCATCAGGAAGGTGGGATACAAATTCATAAACAAACAAACAAATAAATAAATAAATAAATAATCTTTGTTTTGTTAATGGGGGAAAATGCAAATTCTGGTTTTAAAAAAAGTGAATGGATTTCAGCCTTTCAAATAGAGAGCTGTCCTCTAAGTACTATGGGCCTGTATATAAGTATGATTGCTTTGCTTTGGCCTATTTTTCATGCAAATTGAGACCACACATTGTCACATACCTGGTACTCCTCTAGGGATTCATACTGTAGGCCAGGAGTTCTCAACCTTTTTAAGCCAGGAGTTCTCAACCTTTTTAAGCTGGGGGCCGTATCATGCTCCCTCAGACAGCTTCAGGGGCCGGATGGCCATTTTGCCCTTCCTCCACCACATGCCACTTTCTGGTGTGGTGAAGGCAGTGCGGGGGCACATGAAATGGTGCCACAGTCCGCATCCAGCCTGCAGGGTGCAGGTTGAGAATCCCTGCTATAGGCTGAGCAAGTCTTAAAAAGACTGACCCACAGGTTCACCTTAGAGAATTATTAACACAGATCTGGTGTATTAGTTTATAGAAGACTTTTTTCAAACGTGTCACCATTTCAATCTCCCTCCCCTCCTCTTCTTTTTCTCTTTGGCAAGTAAAAAATATGGAAATGTAACCCGAAAAACACTTTGCAAAACATTTTATTTATTTATTTATTTATTTATATTCCACCCAATCAGGTAAACCCGACTCTGGGCGGCTCACAACAAGTTAAAACACACATAAAATAGTACAACCAATTAAAACCAATTAAAACCCAACATACCCACCCACCTACACCATTCCTCTTAAAACCCACATAAACCCACATTAAAAAAAGACAATTAAAAGAAATGGGGGCTTAATTTATAAGCCAACAGGCGGGGGCCACTCTTTCATCTGGGCCCCACACCTGCCCTGCCAACCAGGTTTTTTGGTCTTTTCTGAAAGGTAGCAGCTCCATCTGCTCCCGCAACTCTACAGGCAGGAGGTTCCGGTGCGGACACGGAAAAGGCCCTCCTTCGTGTGCCAGAGAGACGAGCCCCTCTGGCAGATGGAACAATCAGCGAGCCCCTCCAATCCGCTCTGGTTGGACAGGCGGAAACTCTTGGGACGATGTGGTTTCTAAGGTATCCTGGCCCACTACCATGAAGGGTAGTTAAAACATTTTGCTGGTTCATTGACTTGTCTTTCCCCAGAGACTTCCGTCAAGAGAGTGTCACATATTTATAATACTCAAAGGAGGCCTGGAGAAACTTGGTTTTTATACTGGGCAACTTCCAGCTCACTGGCCAACTACATTTCATTCAGTACTTGGGTCGAGCTCTTGGCAAAAGTCTGAAGTTATCAAGACCAAAAAGTTCACCTGAGCAAAAGGACAAGCAGATGAAAAGGTGAAGGAAAAAGAATGAAGATTGGAGGGACATACTACTGATCAAAGAGCTCTTGGTGCTCTAGCAAAACTCAGTAGAAATAGAAAGCCTTCACATCCTTTTTCATGGTTAGAGTATCCAAAAACCATGTTGGGTGTACCAAGGTCATCTGGAGTCTGTGAAACCTAGAAACTGTCACTGATGACAACAATTATGAATGCCGCCTGAAGTTTCTGGGCAGATGGCTGGAATAAAAAATGTGATGAATTGATAAGAATACTGTAGTACTATTAGTGTTGTCTGGCCTGACATTCCACTACAGTAATGGAGTAGACCATTGTTGTGTATTAAGGCACATTTGCAAGTTGTGCGGGTGGTGCCTTGCAAGAGGAAAATGGTGGTTTCCCACCATCCAAATTAGGAACCTAAAGTGGCGTGAAACCCCCCGTTCCAGGGTGTGTTGATTATGCTAATCCAAGCTCTGTGATTGGTTACAGTTTTGGATCCTGTTTCCCATTGGTTAATTACATATATACCCCATTATGATTGGTTAGTTACATTTGTCTGGCAGGTCGCTACTTTGTATTAAGGAGCCACCACCGGGGAGACACTATATAAGCCCCACGAGTAAACAAGGGTGGGGCCGGACCGGATCTACACTTCCCACTCTGTACTGGTAGCCAGCAATGTGCTAAGCCTGGGTCTCCTCCATTATGCTATGCTTCTATGGTAGCTAGCCTTTGCCTCCTACATGGCAAAAGTCTGGAGGGACTGATTTCACTGGGATTGTATAGATATCTCTGTGTCCGGAGCACCTTGTAAGCTCATCTCTAAAAGACAGTTGAATAAAGACTTGTTGCTGTTTTGTTCATTGTTGTCTGGACTAATGCTTATAAGAGCCGGACATAACAACCATGCAGCCAGCGACTCAACGCCAAGTGTTGGGCAACGGTAAATAACCTAACCTGACTCCCTAAAGGGGCCAATGGCTATGTGCAGATGAGCCCCTTTAGGTGGGGTGATGGTCTCCTCAGTGGAGGAAATGCCACTGGAAACCATCATATTGGGCCCAACGGCAAAATGAGTGGAGGATGAACTCTGATTCTCAATGGCTATGGAGATGGAAGAGGCCATGCCAGATGGACTGGCTGTGAAGGTTCACCTTGTCCATATCCTCAAGTCCATTGTGTTAAATCCTGCATGTCTCATTTTATATTACCACAAGAGATGGCTCCACGATTATAGTGTGTGGGTCACTTCATGGCAAGCTGGGATCCACCTTAAAGAAATTCATGTCACTGGCATTTTTCCTGATTGCTTCGGAGGGTGAAGGAGGCCCACAACCAGCTGGCCTCCAAGACCAGGCCTCCCAGCACCCTGGAGCAGGGAAAAAACATATACTCTGATCAAGTTGTGGCCGACGAGTACTATTAGCATTAGTGTCAGCCAATATACATGTAGTGTGGTAGATATACCTACTGCCAGAGTAGATTTCAGAAGGCTTGGATTCAAATCCCAAGGAAACTTATGGGGATGTAAGGAAGGATTAAAAAGAACTGATTTAATATCTCTTATATCAAGGGACTGTGGTGACTCAAGTGGATAAGATGCTGAACTTGATTACTGGAAGGTCAGCAAGTCAGCAGGTCGAGACCCAAGTACTGCATGACAGAATGAGCTCCTGTCTCTATCTCAGCTCCTGCCAGCCTAGCAGATTGAGAGCAAGAAATTGCAAATAGATAAGTAGGTACCACTTTGGTGGGAAAGTAAACAACGTTCCATGCACTTTTGTGTTGAGACATTCCTGCCACATCTTTAAATATTTTTGTCACTGGGGAAGAAGAATGTTCTTTAATCAAGGCATTTAGCATCCGCTCAGTAAGTGGAGGTGTGAATGAAAATTAAAAGAAAATTGCAGAAGAATATGAGGAAACTTAGATATATTTTGAACTTTAAGAGAATTACAGGAATCCCTCTCCTTTTTACAAGTATATTTGAGTCCCATTTGCACCTTATAGAACAGCCACTGCCCCCATGAGATTGTTTCTTCTACCTCACTTGTGAATAAATGTTAAAATTCCCCTTTCAGGTTCATCAGCAAAGAATGTGTTGAGATCACACTGCTTGGTAACAAGGATCACAGACAGGGATTTAAATATTGTATGCTCCTCATTCATCTTTCATATCATGACAACTTGGTTAAGGTATTTCCGTCCATTGAATGAAACAAGCAAGAGACGCAGGACTACGGTAAGCTTCAGACTCCTAAATGTTTAACTAGAGAGCTGGTGTCAACAGCTGAAGTGTCCGGTTTCTGAATATATATATTAAAAAACACTACTGTTTGAGACTTGTTTTGGAAGAGGTTATGATGAGCAGCTTGGAGGAAATGGAAAGCTCAAGCACCTGTGCACCTGCCCACCAAAACCCTGACAAAGAGGAAGTGATGCCATTAAGGTCATGTCATCATAACAATGAGGAGAAATTGGTGAAGAACTGTTTTATAGCCTTTCCCAATCCCTGTGTCCTGTCTGTGTCTCAAGGGCAAGTGTAAACCATGTTTTTCCAAGTCCCAGAAGGAAGTATAAGTAATTAGTCCTCACCAGACAACATATACAGTACCAGGGATTCTCAACCTGTGGCCTATGGGCCAGATGCGACCACACCAGGAAGTGCCATGTGGTGGAGGAAGGTCAAAATGGCTCTGAGGGAGTGTGACTCGGCCCCTGGCTTTAAAAAATTGAGAACTCCTGACGTATGCATACCAAACTAATCAGGCATCAAGCTCAAATAATGGTTCCAAAGCCTATACATTTTGTCCATGTAGAGATGCTTAGTTCAAACAGGGAGTAGGGGGAGATGTGGAATTCTGAGAAGTGAGTGGGTTAGCAAAGAAAATAATCAACAGAATTAGAAATAGTATTGTTGTCTTGTTAAAATTGCCATGTGCAAGACTTAACAGGATAATACTTATAGGTTGGTTCAGCTGTGCACCTACCCTCCCTGAATATGGACTCACAGGTCCACCTGTCTTCATGGTCCATTCAACCAGCTGACTATACACAAACCTCAAAGTGAAAAATGCATAACAAATGTAAATGCATCAAACTGGATTCTACATTTACAAATCCAGTTTTGGGTGTTCGAGGTTCCCATTTCCACGAAACCCACCTCGGCTGACTTTCTTGAAAAAAATTTGGGGACTTTCCATGCCCTGAATCTAGATCTGTCAGAATAGATATGTAGGGAAATGGGTCATCACCTAGTCCAGTATTGTCAAGACTGACTGGCAGTGACTCTCTAGGTCCTGCTGATCAGGGCTTCTGGGAATTAAAGTTCCAGAACACCTGGAGTTCCAAGGTTAGCCATCGCTGCTATAGGTGTTCAGCCAAGAGTCTTCTCTAGCTTTTCAAACCTGGGAATCAAACCTGTGATCTTCTGCTTGCAGCACATGCACTGTGTTATGTAGGGACAGCATTCCATTCCTCACAGGCATACTTAGCTACCATGAGCCAAGCCAACACTAAACAGCTCTGATAGTGATCTTCTTACACTGCTAAAGCCAATGTGGCCCTTTAGCTGAAACACAACTTCCATCATCCTTCAAAATTGTCCATGCTGGCTGATGGGAGTTGTAGTCCACCTTTCAAATGGAATCTGGCTACAATCGGGAAGATGTCCAGCAAATATTACAATTTAATTAATGTGGCAAAAAGAGGCTATAATACCAAATTGATTAGTGTGGCCTCTAACCAACAGGCAGAACTCTTTTAAGTCATTCCCAGACTTACTAATGCTGAACAGGTGCAAATATTGCAACCAAGTATAGAGAACTGCAACTACCTTATAGCCCATTTCAGATTCAAGATTGAATGTATCTGTTGTGACCCTGTCTCCTTATTTATCTAAGCAGATCAGACTGAGATGTCCAATGCACCATCTACTCAGGTTTAACTGGATCAGTTTCAGTTAGAAAGGTGGGGTACATAGAAAGAGCCTTCTCAAAGATTGTGGTATTTTTGAGCCACAATTCAGTGTACCCTGGTAATCGCAACCTTTTGTTGCCAGTTAATCTTTCTCACACTAGGTCAGGTGAAAAGAACTGCAGAATAAACTCACCAAAGACTGCCTAGACAGAGAAAGAGAAGAAGTTAGAAAGGCCTTAGTATGTTGACAAGGCACCACACATTGTAAAGCTACTACCTCTTTCTTAGATCCTTGCACATCTTAGCTATTATAATCTGAATTAGCATTGGTCACCAAGACAATCTCTAAAGGAGATTGTCCTTTAGAGGGGGTGCATAACCCTGTTAGTCCTCCTGGATCTTTCTGCGACTTTTGATACTGTCAACCACAGTATGCTTCTGAAAATATTATTGAGTTTAAAGATTGGGGCCTCCATTCTCCACTGGTTTCAAGTCTGTCTTGATAAGGGGTTCTCAACCTTTTCAAGTTGGGGGCCAGATCATGCTCTCTCAGTCAGCTTCAAGGGCCAGACAGCCATTAAACTCAAACTGAATCCAGAAGGCCAATAAACTCAAACTGAATCCAGATAAGATGGAGATTCTACTATTCGGAGGACTGTTGCCTTGGTTAAGGGAAACTTACCTGTCCTTGATAGGGTTACACTGCTCCCAAGGATTGGGGTTGCAGTTTAGGGGTATTCCTGGTCCCAGCAATCTCTATGGAGGCTCAAATATTGTCTGTGACCAAGAGTGCCTTTTATCAACACTGGTTGACAGCCCAGTTACTTGGATAAGAAAAATGGATAAGAAATGCCTAGCAACAGTGGTTCACACATTGATAATCTCAAAAAGAGACTACTATAATACTCTCTACATAGGGCTGCCCTTAAAAACAATGCATGGATTAGTATATTCAATCATATATCCCCAGCCTTGGTGCACCTTCATTAGTTCCCTGTCAGTTACCGAGCACAATTCAAGGTTTTGGTTATGACCACTAAAGCTCTCAATGGCATAGGGCCTCAGTTACTGTCAGAACCTCTCTCCCAGAAATCAGCTTCTCATTCCACTCACACCACTGTAAAGTTAAAGGGCTCCCTTGCTTGAAAGACAGTCGTATCTGACTCTAGAGTGTGGTGCTCATCTCCTGTTGTGTTCTGTAAAGCTGTACCTTTAACAATGCACCTTAGCCATGTGTTAACAATGTAACCTTTCTGTGTGCAACATCATAACCTTCAGCTGTATCAATGTAAACCTGATAAGGGGACGCGAGCTAGTGACCACTAGATGGCAATAGCGAGCGTCCAGCTCTCATGGCTCAGATTCACCTGGTTCAGCAGCGCGGGAAGATTCCCCGCCACCTCTTCACCTGGTCAAGAAGGGCGTGACCTTCCAGATGTCACGCAGGCAGCAACCAATAAGCTGTCGACGAGCCACATTCAAATGTATAGCCAGCTGTATATATTGAGCTGCCCATCCGCCATTACCACATGTTCCTCCGGATCATCATGCAATAAACCTGTGTTAAGCCAACCCTTCGGCTGTTTCGTTGTCTTTGGTCCCTTACACTAAATTGGCGACGAAGGTGGGATATGGCAGCCCACGGGACCAAGACATGCACCGGTTTCGAAATCAGGAAACCGGGCGACTGGGAGATCTTCGAGATGGACTTCCAGGCAGCACTGATTGAGTCCGAAGTCACAGAAGAGGCAAAGAAAAGGGCCATCTTCACCAGGATGCTCGGACAAGAAACCAAAAGGACCTTGGTGGACCTGATTGCACCGAGGATGGTGAGCGAATTCAAGGCCAAGGAACTCATGCAGATGCTGCGTGAGCACGTCCGGCCCGCCACGGCGATGTTTCCCGCTCGGAGTGCGTTCTGGAGGCGAGTCCAAGCGCCCGGGGAGACGGTCGCCGCATTCGTGGCGGCCCTGCGGCTGGCGGCCGGCTTGTGCAAATGGGATAATGCCGAAATCACCCTCCGGGACTGTGTGCTGTGCGGCCTGAACGACGCCGAAACCCAGCGCACATTAATGAACCAAGAGCCGCCTCCCACGTTGCAGGAGGTCGTCAGAGCGGCCCAGGCCGCGGAAGCTACAAAGGCTGGGGTCCAAGAACTCCAGGACTGGCGGCCGAAGTCGAGCAAGGCAGAGACCCCGGTACAGGCGGCCCGGCGAGCTTCGAGGTCGTCCACAGAGAGCAGCGACGACGAGGATGTCCGGAGGGTCCGGAAAGAGAGCCGACGATGCGACGGCTGTGGAGCGGCCCACGACCGCGTAAAGTGCCCGTTCCGGAAGGCCGAGTGCCACAACTGCGGCCGCTGCGGGCACATCGCCAAAGTGTGCAGGAAGAGGCGCGAGACCCAGAGGAGCTCAGCAGACCGTTCCGCGGGACAAGACCGCTCAATGAGACCCAAGGACGGCGCTCAGGCCACGCGGAAGCAGGACGGCATGGGCCGCATCTCCGACGGCAGCGAGGACGACGCCCCAGTGTTCAGCGTGTCTGCAGGACACCCCCGCTACTTTGTTGAGGTACTAGTCCAAGGGGTTCCCATTAGGATGGAAATTGACTCGGGGTCCTCATATTCAATCATTTCCCAGAGGGAGTTTTTGGGAATTGCCCCCCACAAGCGACCCAAGCTCAAAGCGTTGAGGTCCATGCTACGGGACTTGCAAGGGAACAGCATTCCAGTGTTGGGGGTTGGAGAATTTCAGGTTAAATTCAAGAAGCACGCCGCATCCCTCCCCCTAGTCGTGCTTAAAGGGGGAGATTGCAGCCTCCTCGGAACTCAATGGTTCCAGCCCCTGGGGTTGTTTATTGGGGGGGTGCATGCCGTTGGGATGCACGCCGTTGGGACTGATCCAGTTCAGGAGGTGTGCAAGGCGCACCCCGAAGTTTTCAAAAAAGGACTGGGGAAATTCAAGGGGCCCCCAGTGACATTCGACCTGGACCCGGAGGTCCGCCCAATTCGTCTTAATCCACGCCGGGTGCCGTTCGCACTTAAGGACAAGATAGAGGCGGAACTGGACAAACTGGTGGGCCAGGGAATCCTTGTGCCTGTTGATTCTGCGGAGTGGAAACTCCAATTGTAACCGCACTAAAGGCCAATGGGGAGGTCCGCATATGCGCCGACTACAAGTGCACCATCAACAAGGCGATCCGCCCGAATGCATATCCGGTGCCGGTAGTCAGCCATCTGCTGGGCAGGTTACACGGGGGAAAGTGTTTCGCTAAGCTCGACTTAGCACAGGCCTACCAGCAGCTTACAGTGTCCCCTGCCGCAGCTGCTGCGCAGACCATAGTCACCCATAAGGGGGCGTTCCAGGTGACACGCCTCCAGTTCGGCGTGAATTCGGCGCCTGGAATTTTCCAGTCACTCGTGGAACGCCTCCTGAAGGGGCTGGAGGGGGTGTTGCCTTATTTTGATGACGTGTTAATAACGGGGGGGAGTCGGGTTGAATTGGCCAAGAGGTTGGGGAAGGTCCTGACAATATTCGAAAAAGCGGGGCTGAGACTGCGAAAGGACAAATGCGTCTTCTTTGCAACCGAGGTTGAGTTCCTAGGGTTTTGTGTGACTCCTGAGGGAATAAAACCATCCAAGTCCAAGGTGGCAGCCATTAAGAAAGCCCCCCGCCCCACCTCCAAGCCTGAGCTGCAGTCGTTCCTGGGGCTGCTCAACTTTTACCACTCCTTCCTCCCCCGGAAGGCAGCGGTGGCTGAACCGCTACACAAACTGCTAAAGAAAGACCAGGCATGGAAGTGGGGCGATGACCAAGAAAGGGCATTTAGTGAGCTAAAAAGCCTCCTAGCGTCCGATGCCATACTGACCCACTTCAACCCCAAACGCCTGGTGGTTCTGACCTGTGATGCATCCCCGGTGGGGGTGGGGGCGGTGCTGTGCCACGTGCTGGAAAACGGGAGGGAGGCCCCGATAGCATTTTACTCCAGGTCCCTGTCCCAAGCGGAGAGAAACTACGCACAGACAGACAGGGAGGCACTAGCAATAGTTGCGGGGACGAAAAAATTTCGCAATTTTCTGTATGGCCACCCCTTCACCATTGTAATGGACCACAAGCCCCTGCTAGGCATCTTTACCGCAGATAAGCCCACCCCACAGATCCTGTCCCAGAGGATGCTCAGGTGGGCCATTTTTCTCAACGCGTACCAGCACGCGTTGGTCTACCGGCCCGGGAAAGAGATCAGCCATGCGGACGCTCTATCAAGGTCTCCCCTCCCCCTAACGCCCAGCCAGGTGAGCAAGGGGGAGCGGGACCATCAGGTTCTTATGATAGAGGTGCTAGATTCGCCACCGTAATGCCCACCGACATTGCCAAAGCGACAGAGAAGGACAAGACGTTAGCGGCAGTTAGCTCCTGGGTGCAGAAAGGGTGGCCGGCGTCCTCCCCAGCGGAGGAGTTCGCCCCATTTTTCAGGAAAAAGCTAGAGCTGTCCCTAGAGAGGGGGTGCCTCTTGTGGGGGCAGCGGGTGGTGATTCCCATTTCCCTTCGGCCGCGGGTGCTCAAACTGCTGCACGTCAGCCACCCCGGCATCGTGCGATCCAAGGCGCTGGCACGCAGTTACTTCTGGTGGCCCCAGCTGGACGCCGACATCGAGCACATGGTCGGCACTTGTGAAAGTTGCCAATGCTCCAGACCAGAGGAGGCCCGCCTTCCCCACAGGGAATGGGACACGGCTAAGGGGCCGTGGTCCCGGGTGCACGTTGATTTCGCGGGCGCGTTCAGAGGCACCATGTTCCTTCTTGTAGTGGACGCCTTCTCCAAGTGGTTGGAGGTTATCCCAGTCACGAGCACCTCCTCGTCCCAGACCATTAGGCATTTGCGGAGGCTCTTTTCCACGTTCGGCATACCCGACACATTAATTAGCGACAACGCTAGCTGTTTCACGTCCTCCGAGTTTAGGGCATTCATGGAGATCAACGCCGTTCGGCACATCACCTCCGCCCCGTTTCACCCGGCCACCAATGGCCAAGTAGAGCGCCTCGTCCGCACCACGAAGGACGTGTTGCGGCGCATGGGCCCCGGGGATCTGAACCTGCAAGTGTGCCAGTTTCTGCTAGGGTACAGGGTGACCCCGTTGGCGTCAGGATACTCCCCCGCAGAACTCTTAATGCGTAGGAAACTGACCACCATCCTTACTAGGCTAGACCCCACGAGGGTAGAGGACAAAGGAAGGAACATCGGGCTAGAGGCTACAAAGAGTTTCAGTGTAGGCGCCCCCGTGCATTGCAGGAACTACGCCAGCACGGGCCCAGCCTGGGTACCGGGCGTAGTTGTGGAGCAAACCGGCCCCGTGTCGTACCGCGTGGAAACCAGCACAGGGCTCCTGTGGAGGCGGCACGCGGACCAGCTCCGACGCAGGGTCTCCGATGAGCAGGGCACAGACCAAATAGAGGAAAAATCAGTGTTAGGGTTCTCCCCCACCCGTTCGGCCCAAGGGGGAGGGAAAGGGGGCCGCGGGTCCCTACCAAGGGGGGAGGGGGATATTCTCGTAGATATCCTAGGGGATCTTTCTGAGGAGGAGGAGGAACCCGACCCCATACACATCTCGCGGAATGTCCCCACAAATGTGGATACCCCTACTAAGTTAGATTTTGATTTTCAGAACCGGGGGGGGGGTTTCGGAGTGGTCCCCCACCCGTCCAAGCGAGAAGAGGGGTTTTTCGTTAGCCCCGATTGCCCCCGGTCTGCCCACAATGGAGTTCTTCCCTTCCCCTAAAGCCGCCAGACCGCGGCAAGCCACTAACGAGTCTCCCTCTCCCATTTCAGGACAAGGGACCAGGGAACAAAGAAGCAGTAGCGCCCCCGGGGGGGTCAGCCCTCTTCACGACCCAAACGCACATGCAACAAGCCATCTTGGCTGAGAGACTTCGTCTCATCCTAGGGGGGAGGGATGTTGTGTTCTGTAAAGCTGTGCCTTTAACAATGCACCTTAGCCATGTGTTAACAATGTAACCTTTCTGTGTGCAACATCATAACCTTCAGCTGTATCAATGTAAACCTGATAAGGGGACGCGAGCTAGTGACAACTAGATGGCAATAGCAAGCGTCCAGCTCTCATGGCTCAGATTCACCTGGTTCAGCAGCGCGGGAAGATTCCCCGCCACCTCTTCACCTGGTCAAGAAGGGCGTGACCTTCCAGACGTCACGCAGGCAGCAACCAATAAGCTGTCGACGAGCCACATTCAAATGTATAGCCAGCTGTATATATTGAGCTGCCCATCCGCCATTACCACATGTTCCTCTGGATCATCATGCAATAAACCTGTGTTAAGCCAACCCTTCGGCTGTTTCGTTGTCTTTGGTCCCTTACACTAAATCTCCATTTCCAGCCAAAGAGCCAGTGCTGTCTGCATCTGCAAACATTTCCATGGTCACATGGGCAGGCATGACTAGACCCCAGTGTGCACAGAATGCTGCTTACCCTCCCACCCAAGTGGCACCTATTTATCTGCTTGCAAATTCGCTCTTTCAAACTGCTATGTTGGAAGGAGCTGGGACAGAGATGGAAGCTCACTTCATCATTAAGCACTTGGCTCTCAACCTGCTGACCTGCCGACCTTCCAGTTATCAAGTTCAGCATCTTAGCCACTAAGCCACTGCAGTCCCCCCCCCCTCCTCTCAGTACATGTTACTAAAATAGCCACACCGAGAGAGGCCAGAAAGCCAAAGAGTAGCATTTTGGTGGTGGACCCCACCAAATAGGTTACAGGCAAAAGGAGAAGAGGACAGCAGAGGATGAGGTGGATAGATATTATCATTGACGCAATGGGCATAGATCTGGGCAGGTTGCAGAGGATGGCAGATGACAGAGGAACCTAGCATGCAGTGGTCCATGGGGTCGCAAATGGTCGGACTCAACTGTGCAACTGAACAACAACAAAAAGATGCATCAGGATCCTTCTCTCCTTATATTTAGGAAATTGTTGAAAGCAGAACTATTCAAAGCTGCCTTCAACATCAGATCTCCCAGATGCTGTTAATATTAGTATAGAATTGTTCTGTTTTGTTCTCTTTTTTGTATGTTTTTTCCTGTTGTTGTTGAATTTATTGTTGGGGGGAGGTCTGTGGGATTTCTAATTTTTAACTTGTAAACCACCCAGAGTAGTGCTTGCACTAATGGGGCAGTATATACATCAAATGGATGCAGAAAGAAAGACATACACAGAGAAAGACATGCAGAAAGACATTCTACTAGATATCCTATCCTGGACTGTCTAGGGCAGTGTTTCCCAACCTTTGTTTTTTTGGACTTCAATCCCCAGAAGCCCAAGTCAATTCCCCAAAGCACTGATCAATCAATGTACTGATATAGGCTTTCGTGAATTGAAGTCATCCTGTGGGGCGTGGGGCCCAAGTTGGGAACCACTTGTCTATGGCTTTATAAGTTAATTAAAAAAACCTTCAGCATGGCTCCATAGTTAAGAGACTGCAGTGGAATATAGGATACTGTATAGCTCTGACTTTCCAACACTGAGCAGATAATTATATGGAGGATTTCAGTTTACACTCCTTGTTACAGGAACCATGTCCGTCATGTGAGAGCCCGTCAGCTGTAACGGCCCAGGCCCGCTGGCTGGTATGATGGCCTGCTGTAACACACCTGTCTGTTTTTATTATACCTGTTTGTTTTTATCTCTCCCCCTTGTCCCCTGCCCCTCCCGCCTCTCTTTTTAAAGCTTATTTTAACTTTTTAACATCATTTTGGCATTGTTTAATTTTCTTTTAACAGATTTTAAATTTTGTTTATGTTTCTTTTTCTTATGGGGTTAGGGAGGTTGGGGTGGATATTGTTGTTTTAACTTGTATGTGTTTTAACTGCCATGTAAGCCGCCTTAGGTCATTCATGGATGAGGAAGGCAGGGTAGAAATCTTTGAAATAAATAAGTAAATAAATGTGAAGTGTTCTGTTCTCAAACAGGAAGTGGAAGTCCTCTACAAATTTCCTGACTCTACTCGGAGAACTTGAGGGCTTTATGGACTGGAGCAGAGCCTTGAACAATACCTTGAACCCTTTGTAGGAGAGAAGAGGCAAAACATAAATGTGACTGACAAACAACTAACTAAATATTATTGTTTAAATACAGCACTGCAGAAGAAGATGACAACTGAACTCAATGGCTGCAGAAACCTTCCATTATCAGTGGCTCCCAAAGTGGGCCCCACGCCCCACAGGGGACTTCAATTCTCAGAAGCCTAAGTCAGTATATTGGCTGATCAGTGCTTTGAGGAATTGACTTAGGCTTCTGGGAAATGGAGTCCAAGAACCAAAGTTTGGGAAACACTGCTAGATGAAGCTCCAACAGGGCCCCTAGAAAGGCACCTACACTTATAGGTACCAAGAGTGAAGTAAAAAACACATGGTTTGTGTTGCAAAAACCTTTCCGTGTAGTTCGTGCTGGGCACATGTTAATGGCAATCAAGGTCTGGTGAGTTGGAAAGATGGAGGTCCACCTCTCATCCGTCTCGGTTTGATAACTTTGAGATTCTTCCCTTCACTTTGGTAATAATGTAAAGTATCAACTAAAAATTGCAATGCATGCATTTCATTTGAGTTTTATTGCCTTAACAGACAGCATTAGATTACAAAAGAGAACATTTTTCTTCTCAGTTTTAGCTTATTCTTATGATTTACGAGGAGATACGGCAAGAGTTCATAAACTTCCCTGACCCGCTGACAGTTTTTACAGGCTCCTTGATTTATTTTCCATCTCAGATTTAACAGCTTTCATGTGACTGATATTCCTCCAGTCCTGGCGTAGCTGCCTCTCAGCCCTAGAGAGCTCCTCTAATCTCCATGTTACTAATTTAAATGAAGTCTTGGTCTGTTGTTTAAAAAAGACATTTGTCATCTTGCTGAGGTTTACAGATTCTCTTGTAATGTAATGTCAGACACTTCTGAGATATGAGTTTTATAAAGCTGCCTGATACCGAGTGTTGTAAGAAGACACACCAAGGTCACTTGAATTTGCCAAACCAGAAAAGGAGAAAGCAAAAAAGGTGGGGGAAATTGGTTTACAACATGGAGCAAAACTGGAAAAGAGGTGTTCTTAAGGAGCAGAGTACATTCAGATCAGATTTATATATGCTACAAGTACATTTCGTAGATAAACTTGACACTAGAGAGAAAAGGGGGTGTTAAAAACATTTCTCAACCCAAGAAAAAACAGAGGCAACCACTCAACAGCTATGAACTTCTGATTAAACTGAAGTAGGCACAGAGGGAAACCAAACTTTTCTCACCCGTCATGTGGCCAACTCATATCAACAGTTTTGCAGTGCATTCAGGTTGCCAGACTGCCTGATTCAAGCTGCATGGCTGCTCTCATTGAACTTCTGCAAACACAAAGAGGGAGCTGCATTTTGTAATAACAAAGCCTAGCCTACATTACTGTGTAAAAGTCTTAAGTCACCACCAGTTGGTTTGGGGAAAATTCAATGGGTGATTGAGGGTGGGGGACATCTTTAGTGTATGGGACCAAAGACAACCGGACAACCGAAAGATTGGTTTAACACAGGTTTATTGCATTGCATGAGGTTCCAGTGAAGCATGAGGTAATGGCGGTGATACAACTCAATATATACAGTAGCTCTCTACATTTGAATCTTGTAGCACGGTAGCTCATTGGCTGCTACCGGCGTGGCCTCGCCCAGGCACGCCTCTTTCTTCAGCTGCTGAATGCGGGGAAGGTTTTCCCGCGGCTGTCCGTGATTGAGCAATGTGAACCATGTGAGGCTGAACGCTCGCAGCTGCCCTCTATGGGCTGTCTGCTCGCGTTCCTTTACAGCTGGTATCGTTTGTATCTGGAGTGGTTACATTCTTGCCTTTACAGTATAATGAACATGCATACATACATACATAACATCCCTCCCCCCTAGGATGGGACGAAGTCCCGCAACCATTGTGGCTTGCCGCACGTGCGCTTGGGACGCGCTTGCGTCTGACCTAGTACTGGAGAGCCTGTGATCCCTGACTCCGCGGGTGCTTGTCCTGCAACGGGAAACGGGGATTCGTTAGTGGCTCCGTGGGGCGTCCGTGCCTGCCTCGCGCCCGGGGATGGGAAGGGAATGAATAGTTGGGAGGTGAACCCCTGCCGGTCGCTCTCTGACCCCGGGGATCCACCTATTGTGAACCGCGGAACCGATGAGGTCGCCCTTGCGGTTCGGCTACCTTCTGATCCCTGCTCGGGGGACCTTGAGACTGTGGTGGGCGGACTCGCTGATGCCTCCCGTCTTGGGGGTGTCGGTCTCCGGGAAAGTGGCGCTATATCGCATTCTAACTCACAGGGGCTACTGGGACTGGAGGTACCAGGGGCTGAACTGAAACCCCTCTTTTCGCTAGGACGGGTGGGGGACCACTCCGCTAACTCCCCCTGGTACTGAAAATCAACGTCTAAACTTCTATGGGCATCTGTGTTTCGGGGAAACTCCCGCGGGGTATGTGTGTGGTCGGGGCTCTTCCATTTCTTCGGGGACCCCCGCAAAAGATTTCTGTGGATCGATTCCCTTTCCTCCCCCCTTGGTGGGGACCCATGCTCCCCTTTTCCTCCCCCTTGGGTTAAGCGGGTGGGGGAGTACCCTAACGCTGATTCGATGCTATTCTCGTCTCCGTCCTGCTCTCCGGGGACCCTGCGCCTGAGTTGGTCCACGTGTCGCCTCCACAGGAAACCTGTACTGGTTTCTACGCGGTATGAGACGGGGCCGGTTTGTTCTAC
This sequence comes from Bradypodion pumilum, assembly GCA_035047305.1. Lineage (NCBI taxonomy): Eukaryota > Metazoa > Chordata > Lepidosauria > Squamata > Chamaeleonidae > Bradypodion > Bradypodion pumilum. The sequence continues at coordinate 41,811,352 of JAWDJD010000001.1, read as the reverse complement.
TACGGTGCCCGGCACCCAGGCTGGCCCCGCGCTGGCGTAGTTCCTGCAATGCACCGGGGCGCCTACGCTGAAACTCTTTGTGGGTTCCACCCCTATGTTCCGCCCCTTGTCCTCTACTCTCGTGGGGTCTAGCTTGGAGATTCCCGTGGCCAGCTTCCTGCGCATCAACAGCTCTGCGGGGGAGTACCCCGATGCCAGTGGGGTGACCCTGTATCTTAGCAGGAATTGGCACAATTTCAGGTCGAGGTCTCCGGGCCCCATGCGCAGTAGCGCGTCTTTCGTGGTGCGCACGAGGCGCTCTACTTGGCCGTTGGTGGCCGGGTGAAAGGGGGCAGAGGTGACGTGCCGAATGGCGTTTCGCTCCAAGAATGCCCCGAACTCAGCGGACATGAAACAGCTGGCGTTATCGCTGACGAGGGTGTCGGGTAAACCGAACGTGGAAAAGACCCTCCTTAACTGTTTAATTGTTGTGGCCGAGGAGGTGCTCGAGACTGGAATGACCTCCAACCACTTGGAGAACGCGTCCACCACGAGGAGGAAAAGCGTTCCCCTGAACGGGCCAGCAAAGTCTACATGTATCCGGGACCAGGGCCCCCTAGCCGTGTCCCACTCCCTAGGTGGCGAGCGAGCCTCTTCTGGCCTTGAGCTTTGGCACGCTTCGCAAGTGCCGACCATGTGCTCAATGTCGGCGTCTAGCTGGGGCCACCAAAAGTAACTGCGGGCCAGCGCCTTTGAGCGGACGATCCCCGGGTGGCTGACGTGCAGCAGTTTAAGCACCCTCGGCCGGAGAGGCGTGGGGATCACTACCCGCTGTCCCCACAAAAGGCAACCCCTCTCTAGGGACAACTCTAGTTTCTTTTTGAAAAATGTGTCGAATTCCGCTGCTGGGGAAGACACGGGCCACCCTTTCTGTACCCAGGAGCAAACTGTGGCCAGCGTTTTGTCCTTGCCTGTCGCTTTGGCGATGTCGGCCGGTACTACTGGAGGGGAGTCTAGAACCTCTATCATTAAGACCTGATGGTCCCTCTCTACTTTGTCCACGTGGCAGCAATCCCGGGGAATGGGGGACCTCGACAGGGCGTCGGCATGGCTGATCTCCCTCCCGGGCCGGTACACCAACGCGTGCTGATACGCGTTGAGAAAAATGGCCCACCTGAGCATTCTCGGGGACAGGATTTGGGGTGTGGGCTTATCTGCGGTGAAAATGCCTAACAAGGGCTTATGGTCCGTCACTATGGTGAAGGGGCGGCCGTACACAAAATCATGAAATTTCTTGGTCCCCGCAATTATTGCTAGTGCTTCTCTGTCTGTCTGAGCATGGTTCCTCTCTGCTTGGGACAAGGACCTAGAGTAGAACGCTATCGGGGCCTCCCTACCATTGTCCAACACGTGGCATAACACCGCCCCCACCCCCACCGGGGATGCATCGCATATCAGGACCACCGGGCATTTGGGATTGAAGTGGGTCAGTACGGCATCTGATGCCAGGAGTCGCTTCAGGTCATTGAAAGCCTTTTCCTGGTCGTCGCCCCACTTCCATGCCTCGTCCTTTTTTAACAATTTATGTAGCGGTTCTGCCACGGCTGCCTTCCGCGGGAGGAAGGAGTGGTAGAAGTTGAGCAGCCCGAGGAACGACTGCAACTCGGGCTTGGATGTGGGGCGAGGGGCCTTCTTGATGGCGGCTACCTTGGATTGGGCTGGTCTTATTCCCTCGGGAGTGACACGGAACCCTAGGAACTCAACCTCTGTAGCGAAGAAGACGCATTTGTCTTTCCGCAACCGCAACCCCGCCTTTTCGAATATTGTCAGGACCTTTCCCAACCTAGTTGCTAATTCGGCCCGGCTCCCCCCTGTAATCAATACGTCATCAAAGTAGGGTAACACCCCCTCTAACCCCTTCAGGAGGCGTTCCACAAGTGACTGGAAGATCCCGGGCGCCGAATTCACGCCGAATTGTAGGCGCGATACCTGGAACGCCCCTTTGTGGGTGACTATGGTCTGCGCAGCAGCTGCGGCGGGGGTCACCGGGAGTTGCTGGTAGGCTTGGGCCAGGTCGAGTTTAGCGAAGCACCTCCCCCCGTGTAACCTGGCCAACAAGTGACTGACTACCGGCACCGGATACGCATTAGGGCGGATCGCCTTATTGATGGTGCACTTGTAATCAGCGCATATGCGGACCTCCCCGTTGGCCTTGAGAGCCGTTACAATCGGAGTTTCCCACTCCGCAGAATCAACAGGAACAAGAATCCCCTGGCCCACCAATTTGTCCAACTCCGCCTCTATTTTGTCCTTTAGTGCGAAGGGCACTCTGCGCGGTTTAAGTCTGATTGGACGTACTCCAGGGTCCAGGTCGAAAGTCACTGGGGGGCCCTTGAATTTCCCGAGCCCCTTTTTAAAAACCTCGGGGTGCGCGTCGCACACGCTCTGTATTGGATCAGTCCCGGCGGGGTGTGCTTCCACGGCGTGCACCCCCCCGATGAACAACCCCAGGGGCTGGAACCATTGAGTCCCGAGGAGGCTGCATTTACCTCCCTTGAGGACGACTAGGGGAAGCGTTGCGGTGTGCTTTTTAAACTGGACCCGGAACTTCCCAACCCCCAACACTGGGATGCGGTTCCCTTGCACGTCCTTCAGTGTGGCCCTCAACGCCTTGAGCTTGGGCCGCATGCGGGGGGGCGATTTTCATGAACTCCCCCTGGGAAATAATGGAGTATGAAGAACCCGAGTCCACCTCCATTCTAACAGGGGCCCCTTGTATTACTACCTCAACGAAGTAACGGGGGTGCTCCGTGGAAACGCTGCAGACCGGCGCGTCGTCCCCGCTGTCGTCGTGGTCCGGGTGCCTACTCCGTCCCGCGTCCTCGTGGTCCGGGTGCCGTCCTTTGGCCTCGTGGTGCGGTCCTGCCTCGTGGTGCGGTCCTGCCTCGCCGAACGGTCTGGAGAACTCCTGGTGGCCTCGCGCCGTTTCCGGCAGACCTTGGCGATGTGCCCGCGCCGGCCGCAGTTGTGGCACTCGGCCTTGCGGAACGGGCATTTGGCGCGGGCGTGGGCGGCGCCGCAGCCGTCGCAGCGCCGGCCCTCTCTCTGGACCCTCCGGACGTCCTCGTCATCACCGCTCTCCGCAGACGAGTCCGAAACTCGCCGGGCCGCTCGCACCGAGCTCTCTGCCTTTGCGGGCTTCGGGCGCCAGTCCTGAAGCTCGTGCACCCCGGCGGTAGTGGCCTCCGCGGCCTGTGCCGCGTCGAGGACTTGTTGCCACGAGGGAGGCGGCTCCCTCTTCATCAGCGCGCGCTGAGTCTCTGTGTCCCTCAGACCGCAGAGCAGGCAGTCCCGGAGGGTGATGTCGGGGAGCTCCCACTTGCATGGGCCGGCGGCCAACCACAGGGCCGCGGCGAACTCCTCGACCGATTCCCCGGGTGCCTGGACTCGCCTCCAGAACGCGCTCCGAGCGGGGAACATCGCTATTGCTGGCCGGAGATGGGCGCGCAACGCCGCCAGGAGCTCTGTGGCTTTGAAGTCGCCCACCTTCCTTGGCGCGATCAGGTCCACCAAGGTCCTCTTGGTCTCGTGTCCGAGCATGCGGACGAAAATGGCCCTCTTTTTGGCCTCATCGGAGACTTCGAGCTCCACCAGCGCTGCGTTGAAGTCTATCTCAAACAGCTCCAAGTCTCCCGGCTTCTTGATCTCGTAGCCGGCGCATGTCTTGGTCCCGTGGGCAGCCATATCCCACCTTCGTCGCCAATTTAGTGTATGGGACCAAAGACAACCGGACAACCGAAAGATTGGTTTAACACAGGTTTATTGCATTGCATGAGGTTCCAGTGAAGCATGAGGTAATGGCGGTGATACAACTCAATATATACAGTAGCTCTCTACATTTGAATCTTGTAGCACGGTAGCTCATTGGCTGCTACCGGCGTGGCCTCGCCCAGGCACGCCTCTTTCTTCAGCTGCTGAATGCGGGGAAGGTTTTCCCGCGGCTGTCCGTGATTGAGCAATGTGAACCATGTGAGGCTGAACGCTCGCAGCTGCCCTCTATGGGCTGTCTGCTCGCGTTCCTTTACAGCTGGTATCGTTTGTATCTGGAGTGGTTACATTCTTGCCTTTACAGTATAATGAACATGCATACATACATACATAACAACATCCTAATTCCAAACTTCACCAAACTTGGTGAGGACTGAGAGGAGTGCGAGCAGAAGTTCCTCTCAAATTTTGGTGTGTCTAGATGGCTCAAGGGCTGAGTTAAGGTAGAGGTAAAGGTTTCCCTTGCTCGAAAGCCAGTCGTATCCGACTCTAGGGTTCAGTGCTCATCTCTGTTTCAAAGCTGAAGAGCCAGTGCTGTCTGCTTCTGCAGACGTTTCTGTGGCCATGTGGCAGGCATGACTAGACACCGGGGCACACGGAACACTGTTTCCTTCCCACCAAAGTGGTCCCTATTTATCTACTTGCAATTTCTTGCTTTCAAAATGCTAGGTTGGCAGGAGCTGGGACAAAGACGGGAACTCATTCTGTCCTGCAGTACTCGGGAATTGAACTGCTGACCTTCTGCCTCCCAGTCAGCATCTTAGCCACTTGAGCCACTGCAGTTACACCCCTCCAAATAACTCATTGATTTTTCCTCAACCCCCAGTTGGTGGTGGCTTAAGGTACACTACAGAGAAGAAGAGATAAGGAAACTACAGAGCTCAGAAAGTTCCCTTTTTAGCTTCTTGCAGTTCAAAAGGTAACTTTCCAAAACTCTGAAAAATGCAAGTGCGGCGCCAAAATGGCCGCCGCGCTCTTTGCGGGCCCCCCCATCGGACGAAGGCATCCGGGTAGTTAGGGGGCGTGGCCAGCTCCTCTACAAAAGGGGTGGCCACGAGGCAGCCGAGCTGCCATTTTGCGAAGCGACGGAGCGGAGAAGTTTTTCCCTCTTACCTCCGTCGCTTTTACCTTCACCGGGAAGCCTCTTGGCTGCTGAATTTTCTCCTTTTCGGCTTCCCATCGGTTAGCTGCGATACCCTCTAAGAAGAAGGCGGCTGCGAACGCGGCTCGTTCTGCGCGGAGGCGCCAGCCGGGTCGGAGGACCGCGGCCGCGCCTACCCAGCAGCCTCCTTTGCCCGAGCTCACCGGGACCGGTGGTATGGGGTTGATTCCCCCCTTAGCCTGGGGCTGGAGGTCTGCGTACCGGCCCTGTAGGGGCCGCGGCCCTCGGCCCGCAAGCAGTGGCCACTGCCTCTGGCGTGGCCCATTCTGCGGGGCCTTCCCCGTTGGTGCGCAGCTGCCTGCGGGGGGTTTCAGCTCTCTCCCCTGGCAGGTTCTCCCCGGCCCTGGGGCCGGGCCTGGGATCATGGCCCTATATGGGCCCAGGGGTCCAGGGATCTGGACCCGCGCTTGCAGTTAGTGGGCCGGCCGGCCCTTTGCCCCCTCTTGGGGGGCTGCGGTGGCTCACATGGTTAAGACACTGAACTTGCCGACTGGAAGGTCGGAGTTTGATTCCCGGGCACTGCATGACGGACTGACAGGGCCGCCATCAGAAATTTCTGGGCCCCATACTGAGCAATCCTATTCTTGGGGGGCTACGTCAGTGTGGAGGCCCTTCTGGCCCGCGTTGCGGCCCTCGAGGCTTCACTGGCCAGGGTAACCACCCAGGGGACCCCTTTTGGGGTGCAGATTCATCCATCGTCTGCTGGGCAGCGGCAGGCGGCGGGACGGGTCGAGCTGACTGAGGCGCGTGGCCCGGCATCGGCCACTGCCTCGCAGCTCCCCGATCGACAGGCCGGTGCTGGTCAGGCCCCGTCGCCGAGCTCAGGTGTGGTCGTGAGCTCCGACGCCCCCAGTGGGTCGGAACCCCCGGTGGGGGCGGCCCATGGGGGTGCAGCATGTGAGTATGTGGTTCAATCTAGCGCACCCACACACATGGCAATGTTGAGGGGGGGTTTCAATGGCCTTGGCCTCGCACGGGTGGTGCAGCGGTTCGGCCGCCGACGGCCCACCCGGTGACTCCAGCTCTCACCCAGGGCCCCGGTGTGGGGGGTACTACTTGCGCAGTTGGAAATGTTTTAGGGGTGACCGGGTTGGTCCAGGCTCCTTTTCAGATGCCCGCAGTTCCCGCCGTTCCTGTGTCGGCATTGCCGACTGCGGGGTATTCGTTGCCCCTGGGGGCCCATTTGGCCCAAGCCACCAAGGAAAAGGTCTGGTGTGGGAAGTATGTGGACATCTTCTCCCTCCTTACCAGAGAACCCACCATAGAGGAGAGGGAGGGGCAAGATGAGAAGGGTAAGGAGCAGGCACGTCGTCGCAAGCAGCCACGTACGTGGGCCAACCGGTTGCCGGCCTACCTCATACGTGGCGGTCTACCTCAGGGCCCGGCCGGATTTGGAGATTCCGATGGTCCAGTAGTTGGACCACGTTTACCGGGCGATGGTCGACTTCCTGGGCCCGTCGTGGTTGGCTTATGATGTGGAATTCCGTATGCGGATTCCCCTGCACCCCGAGATGAGGTGGGATGAGCCCTGCCAGACGCTGTGGCTTCTGTACATGACTCCCACGCGCCCTGCACCTGGAGAGAGATACCATTGTGGACATGCGGTCCAGCGAGCGGCCCCAGCGCAGGCACCCCGCCAGGTGGCGGGGCAGGGGGTTCTAGCCCGCCTGCTGTGCTGGACTTTCTTGTCCAATGGTTCCTGCAATGGGAAGAATTGCCGGTACAGGCATGAGTGGCCCTCTTGCGCTGGCCTTCCGCCTCCTAGTCAGCATCTTAGCCACTTGAGCCACTGCAGTTACACCCCACCAAATAACTCATTGATTTTTCCTCAACCCCCAGTTGGTGGTGGCTTAAGGCACACTACAGAGAAGAAGAGATAAGGAAACTACAGAGCTCAGAAAGTTCCCTTTTTAGCTTCTTGCAGTTCAAAAGGTAACTTTCCAAAACTCTGAGAAATGAGTGATCCCCCCCTCTTTTATATATTTTCATCTGAACACAAAGAGAGCTCTCCTCTACTACTGCCACCCGAGCCCTGCAAAAGAGACCGAGAGAAGGGGAGACTTTAAAAGTGCAAATAGCATTAGAGAATGAAATATACAAGCCCTGTAAAATGTTTTCCCATTGTTGTGTTCTGTAAAGCTGTGCCTTTAACAATGTACCTTAGCCATGTGGTAACAATGTAACCTTTCTGTGTGCAACATTATAACCTTCAGCTGTATCAATGTAAACCTGATAAGGGGACGCGAGCTAGTGACCACTAGATGGCAATAGCGAGCGTCCAGCTCTCATGGCTCAGATTCACCTGGATCAGCAGTGCGGGAAGATTCCCCGCCACCTCTTCACCTGGTCAAGAAGGGCGTGACCTTCTACGACGTCACGCAGGCAGCAACCAATAGTCTGTCGACGAGCCACATTCAAATGTATAAGCGAAGAAAATGTTACACTCCCAAAGGTAAAATGCAAGTGTTTTAATTCAGAAGAAATTCAAGGAAAAATTCACATGTACGTCCTATGTTGAGGAATGTCGGGCAAGAGGTAAGGTGTGTAAGCTAAACACAAAAGTTACCCCACACTAATCATATACCTATACAGTATCATTTCATTCTGCACGTAAATCAAGCTGATACAGTAATAACACAAACAACTCAGACAAAACCTCAAACATACAAGACACACCGGGACCCCAGATAGTAAACCCTCATCCCCATGGTGCTGGGTAGACGATAGGAAGCGTGGTTGCAAAGCGCTATAACAGCAAGTTGGAAATCAAGCGTTAAACCCGCAAAATGCAGTCTCTTAGAGTCCGTGATCAAGTGTACTCTACTCAGCTCCTGAGGTTGACGCCGGGGGTGGGGGGTGAAATCCTACTTCATACAAGGGTTCCCAGGTGATGAGCATCAGGCGATGGTAAATAGATTACGTAGACAAAAACACGATGCCCTTCCGGTATACGGACATTTCGAATCTTCCTCAAGTGTCTATGAACAATAACTAGCGCGTCTCGCACCTCTGCTGGCGTTTCTCTCCCTGTGTGCACGCGTTTTTGTCTACGTAATCTATTTACCATCGCCTGATGCTCATCACCTGGGAACCCTTGTATGAAGTAGGATTTCACCCCCCACCCCCGGCGTCAACCTCAGGAGCTGAGTAGAGTACACTTGATCACGGACTCTAAGAGACTGCATTTTGCGGGTTTAACGCTTGATTTCCAACTTGCTGTTATAGCGCTTTGCAACCACGCTTCCTATCGTCTACCCAGCACCATGGGGATGAGGGTTTACTATCTGGGGTCCCGGTGTGTCTTGTATGTTTGAGGTTTTGTCTGAGTTGTTTGTGTTATTACTGTATCAGCTTGATTTACGTGCAGAATGAAATGATACTGTATAGGTATATGATTAGTGTGGGGTAACTTTTGTGTTTAGCTTACACACCTTACCTCTTGCCCGACATTCCTCAACATAGGACGTACATGTGAATTTTTCCTTGAATTTCTTCTGAATTAAAACACTTGCATTTTACCTTTGGGAGTGTAACATTTTCTTCGCTCATTCGAACACCCCAGCCGTCCCACCTACCCACATTCAAATGTATAGCCAGCTGTATATATTGAGCTACCCATCCGCCATTACCACATTACCGCAGTCACTCCGACGGCAGCGAGTGACTGCCCGTCCAACTAGAGCGGACCGGAGGGGCTCTCTAATGGTGCCGTCCACTAGGGGTGCACATCTGTCTAGTACCCGCAGGAGGGCCTTCTCCGTGTCCGCACCAACCCTCTGGAACCTCCTGCCAATAGATATAAGACTTCAAAGTGAACTGCTGCCCTTCAGGAAAGGAGTAAAGACCTGGCTGGCAGGGCAGGTGTGGGGCCCGAACGGGACTATGGTTCCCGCCGGCTGGCTTTTATAAAATAAGAGCTCTCTCTTCTTCCCTTTGTATAGTAGGTGGGATGGGTGGGTGGGATATGGGTTTTTAAATGGGGTGGATGTGGGTTTTTATAAGGTTTTTATAATGTTTTTATGTATTTTTAGAATTGTTGTAATGCCGCCCTGAGTCGGGTTCTGCCTGAGTGGGCGGCATATACAAATATGACTATAAATAAATAAATAAATAAATAAATAAATGTTCCTCCAGATCATCATGCAATAAACCTGTGTTAAGCCAACCCTTCGGCTGTTTCGTTGTCTTTGGTCCCTTACACTAAATTGGCGACGAAGGTGGGATTATGGCAGCCCACGGGACCAAGACATGCGCCGGTTTCGAAATCAGGAAACCGGGCGACTGGGAGATCTTCGAAATGGACTTCCAGGCAGCACTGATTAAGTCTGAAGTCATGGAAGAGGCAAAGAAAAGGGCCATCTTCACCAGGATGCTCGGACAAGAAACCAAAAGGACCTTGGTGGACCTGATCGCACCGAGGAGGGTGAGCGAATTCAAGGCCAAGGAACTCATGCAGATGCTGCGTGAGCACGTCCGGCCCGCCACGGCGATGTTTCCCGCTCGGAGTGCATTCTGGAGGCGAGTCCAAGCGCCCGGGGAGACGGTCGCCGCATTCGTGGCGGCCCTGCGGCTGGCGGCCGGCCCGTGCAAATGGGAGAATGCCGAAATCACCCTCCGGGACTGTGTGCTGTGTGGCCTGAACGACGCCGAAACCCAGCGCACATTAATGAACCAAGAGCCGCCTCCCACGTTGCAGGAGGTCGTCAGAGCGGCACAGGCCGCGGAAGCTACAAAGGCTGGGGTCCAAGAACTCCAGGACTGGCGGCCGAAGTCGAGCAAGGCAGAGACTCCGGTGCATGCGGCCCGGCGAGCTTTGAGGTCGTCCGCAGAGAGCAGCGACGACGAAGACGTCCGGAGGGTCCGGAAAGAGAGCCGGCGGTGCGACGGCATGTGGAGCGGCCCACGACCGCGTAAAATGCCCGTTTCGGAAGGCCGAGTGCCACAACTGCGGCCGCCGCGGGCACATCGGCAAGGTGTGCAGGAAGAGGCGCGAGACCCGGAGAGGCTCAGCAGACCGTTCCGCGGGACAAGACCGCTCAACGAGACCCAAGGACGGCGCTCAGGCCATGCGGAAGCAGGACGGCGTGGGCCGCATCTCCGACGGCAGCGAGGACGACGCCCCAGTATTCAGCGTGTCCGTAGGACACCCCCGCTACTTTGTTGAGGTACTAGTTCAAGGGGTTCCCATTAGCATGGAAATTGACTCGGGGTCCTCATATTCAATCATTTCCCAGAGGGAGTTTTTGAGAATTGCCCCCCACAGGCGACCCAAGCTCAAAGCGTTGAGGTCCACACTACGGGACGTGCAAGGGAACAGCATTCCAGTGTTGGGGGTTGGAGAATTTCAGGTTAAATTCAAGAAGCACGCCGCGTCCCTCCCTCTAGTCGTGCTTAAAGGGGGAGATTGCAGCCTCCTCGGGACTCAATGGTTCCAGCCCCTGGGGTTGTTTATTGGGGGGGTGCACGCCATTGGGATGCACGCCGTTGGGTCTGACCCGATTCAGGAGGTGTGCGAGGCGCACCCCGAAGTTTTCAAAAAGGGACTGGGGAAATTCAAGGGGCCCCCAGTGACTTTCGACCTGGACCCGGAGGTCCGCCCAATTCGACTCAAACCATGCCGGGTGCCGTTCGCACTCAAGGACAAGATAGAGGCGGAACTGGACAAATTGGTGGGCCAGGGAATCCTTGTGCCTGTTGATTCTGCGGAGTGGGAAACTCCAATTGTAACCGCACTAAAGGCCAATGGGGAGGTCCGCATATGCGCCGATTACAAGTGCACCATCAACAAGGCGATCCGCCCGAATGCGTATCCGGTGCCAGTAGTCAGCCATCTGCTGGCCAGGTTACACGGGGGAAAGTGTTTCGCTAAGCTCGACTTAGCACAGGCCTACCAGCAGCTCACGGTGTCCCCTGCCGCAGCTGCTGCGCAGACCATAGTCACCCATAAGGGGGCGTTCCAGGTGACGCGCCTTCAGTTCGGCGTGAATTCGGCGCCTGGAATTTTCCAATCACTCGTGGAACGCCTCCTGAAGGGGCTAGAGGGGGTGTTGCCTTATTTTGATGACGTGTTAATAACGGGGGGGAGTCGGGTCGAATTGGCCAAGAGGTTGGGGAAGGTCCTGACAATATTCGAAAAAGCGGGGTTGAGACTGCGAAAGGACAAATGCGTCTTCTTCGCGACCGAGGTTGAGTTCCTGGGGTTTTGTGTGACTCCTGAGGGGATAAAACCATCCAAATCCAAGGTGGCCGCCATTAAGAAAGCCCCCCGCCCCACCTCCAAGCCCGAGCTGCAGTCGTTCCTAGGGCTGCTCAACTTTTACCACTCCTTCCTCCCCCGGAAGGCAGCAGTAGCTGAACTGCTACACAAACTGCTTAAAAAAGATCAGACATGGAAGTGGGGCGAGGACCAAGAAAGGGCATTTAGCGAACTAAAAAGTCTCCTAGCGTCTGATGCCATACTGACCCATTTCAACCCCAAACGCCCGGTAGTCCTGACCTGTGATGCATCCCCGGTGGGGGTGGGGGCGGTGCTGTGCCACGTGCTGGAAGACGGAAGGGAGGCCCCGATAGCATTTTACTCCAGGTCCCTGTCCCAAGCGGAGAGAAACTACGCACAGACAGACAGGGAGGCACTAGCAATAGTTGCGGGGACGAAAAAATTTCATGATTTTCTGTATGGCCGCCCCTTCACCATTGTAACGGACCACAAGCCCCTGCTAGGCATTTTTACCACAGATAAGCCCACCCCACAGATCCTGTCCCAGAGGATGCTCAGGTGGGCCATTTTTCTCAACGCGTACCAGCACGCGTTGGTCTACCGGCCCGGGAAAGAGATCAGCCATGCGGACGCTCTATCAAGGTCTCCCCTCCCCCTGACACCCAGCCAGGTGAGCAAGGGGAAGCGGGACCATCAGGTTCTTATGATAGAGGTGCTGGATTCGCCCCCCGTAATGCCCGCCGACATTGCCAAAGCGACAGAGAAGGACAAGACGTTAGCGGCAGTTAGCTCCTGGGTGCAGAAAGGGTGGCCGGCGTCCTCCCCAGCGGAGGAGTTCACCCCATTTTTCAGGAAAAAGTTAGAGCTGTCCCTAGAGAGGGGGTGCCTCTTGTGGGGGCAGCGGGTGGTGATTCCCACTTCCCTTCGGCCGCGGGTGCTCAAACTGCTGCACGTCAGCCACCCCGGCATTGTGCGATCCAAGGCGCTGGCCCGGAGTTACTTCTGGTGGCCCCAGCTGGACGCCGACATCGAGCACATGGTCGGCACTTGTGAAAGTTGCCAATGCTCCAGACCAGAGGAGGCCCGCCTTCCCCACAGGGAATGGGACTCGGCCAAGGGGCCGTGGTCCCGGGTGCACATTGATTTCGCGGGCCCGTTCAGAGGCACCCTGTTTCTTCTTGTCGTGGACGCCTTCTCCAAGTGGTTGGAGGTTATCCCAGTCACGAGCACCTCCTCGGCCCAGACCATTAAGCATTTGCGGAGGCTCTTTTCCACGTTCGGCATACCCGACACATTAATTAGCGACAACGCTAGTTGTTTCACGTCCTCCGAGTTTAGGGCATTCATGGAGATTAACACCGTTCGGCATATCACCTCCGCCCCATTTCACCCAGCCACCAATGGTCAAGTAGAGCGCCTCGTCCGCACCACGAAGGACGCGTTGCGGCGCATGGGCCCCGGGGACCTGAACCTACAAGTGTGTCAGTTTCTGCTAGGGTACAGGGTGACCCCATTGGCGTCAGGATACTCCCCCGCAGAGCTCTTAATGCGTAGGAAACTGACCACCATCCTTACTAGGCTAGACCCCACGAGGGTAGAGGACAAGGGAAGGAACATTGGGCTAGAGGCCACGAAGAGTTTCAGTGTAGGCGCCCCCGTGCATTGCAGGAATTACGCCAGCGCGGGCCCAGCCTGGGTACCGGGCGTAGTTGTGGAGCAAACCGGCCCCGTGTCGTACCGCGTGGAAACCAGCACAGGGCTACTGTGGAGGCGGCACGCGGACCAGCTCCGACGCAGGGTCTCCGATGAGCAGGGCACAGACCAAACAGAGAAAAAAATCAGCGTTAGGGTTCTTCCCCACCCGTTCAGCCCAAGGGGGAGGGAAAGGGGGCCGCGGGTCCCCACCAAGGGGGGAGGAGGATGTTCTCGTAGATATCCTAGGGGATCTTTCTGAGGAGGAGGAACCCGACCCCATACATATCTCGCGGAATTCCCCCACAAATGCGGATACCCCAACTGAGTTAGAATTTGATTTTCAGAACCGGGGGGGTTTCGGAGTGGTCCCCCACCCGTCCAAGCGAGAAGAGGGGTTTTTCGTTAGCCCCGATTGCCCCCGGTCTGCCCACAATGGAGTTCTTCCCTTCCCCTAAGGCCGCCAAACCGCGGCAAGCCACTAACGAGTCTCCCTCTCCCATTACAGGACAAGGGACCAGGGAACAAAGAAGCAGTAGCGCCCCCGGGGGGGTCAGCCCTCATCACGGCCCAAACGCACATGCAATAAGCCATCTTGGCTGAGAGACTTCGTCTCATCCTAGGGGGGAGGGATGTTGTGTTCTGTAGAGCTGTGCCTTTAACAATGTACCTTAGCCATGTGGTAACAATGTAACCTTTCTGTGTGCAACATTATAACCTTCAGCTGTATCAATGTAAACCTGATAAGGGGACGCGAGCTAGTGACCACTAGATGGCAATAGCGAGCGTCCAGCTCTCATGGCTCAGATTCACCTGGATCAGCAGCGCGGGAAGATTCCCCGCCACCTCTTCACCTGGTCAAGAAGGGCGTGACCTTCTACGACGTCACGCAGGCAGCAACCAATAGTCTGTCGACGAGCCACATTCAAATGTATAGCCAGCTGTATATATTGAGCTACCCATCCGCCATTACCACATGTTCCTCCGGATCATCATGCAATAAACCTGTGTTAAGCCAACCCTTCGGCTGTTTCGTTGTCTTTGGTCCCTTACACTAAACCCATGGAAGGATCTTATGTTAAAAAGAAGAGGGGAAAGCACCCAAATTAATTTCTCCTGAGCAATGTGGAACTCTCAAACTATCTGCCCTCTACAGGACAACTTTGGCCAAGCCTTAAGTAGAGGGTTCATTAGTGACCAGAGACAGAGAGAAGAGTTTTATGTACTCAAACTGCTCAGAATTAAAGGTTGCTTCCTATGCTATTCCAATCATGTTCACTTTGAATACTGAATAAATGAATAATATTGAATAAGTGAGTGCAGCCATTTATTATGGTTCCTGATAATAATAATTTTGTATCAGAAATTATTCTGGGTTGAAATGATTTTTGCGGAAGAAACTCCACTGAGGCAACGCCCAAATGAGGCTCCTTTCATGTCCCCAAGAGCTGGAACAGAGATGGGTGCTTAATCCGTCATGCAGTACCCAAGTCTCAAAATGCTGACGTGCCAGCCTTCCTGTTAACAAGGCGAGCTTCTTAACCAATGAGCCACCAGAGACCTATGGTTCCTGATCATCTAGTAGTGATTATGACCATGCTGTGGTCCATGGTGGGTCACAAAAGGTTGGACTCGACTATGAGACTGACCTACAACATCCTATTGATAAACCTACCATCTTCACCAACAGCCATCATCTTTGGCCTAGCTTCAGCAAAAATGTGCATTGGAGTTTTAAAAATTTCATTATTGGTAATTTGCAGTGAGAATGTATTTTCTTTTGATGGCCCAAGTGTTTCCTTCAAAGTAGGCTCAAAACATTCTGCCCTTAATAACAATTCTCTCTCTCTCTCACACACACACACACACACACACACACAAATATATATCCATTGGTCTCTGTCATATCCATGACAGATAAAATATAAAGGCTTTTGCTTTGTTCTCCAAGGTTTACCCACTGAAAGGTAGGACATACAAAACTTCACTGGTTGTATATGGGTTGTATGCCTTTATTTCCTAGAACAAAGGCACTGCTCCTTCAAAGAACACAGCAAAAGAGAAAGAAAATGCATTTTAACATACCTCTCTCCTTCTTTTATTTTTCACGCTTGGGTCTGGTTTTGCTTCAGCTGAAAGGAATTTGACAGTAGTAATTAAATGATTGATTGCACTGTTGAAAAGACAATGTTAAGGATTACACTACAAAACATACTTTTTTCCTGGTTTAGTCCTACCTTTGAAGCTGAAGCACAGGGCAAGGTGTGCATGCTAGGATTCAAAGCCTAGCTTTTCATTGGCTTAGCATCTTTTTGCACACTGGGAATCAAACTCCCAAGCTCTTGCTGTGTAACCCAACTCACTGAGCTATGCAGCAAAGCATGAACAAGTGTACCTGTGCAAATGTAGGATCTTGTAATTGAGAGAACAATCAGGATCCTAAGAATCCTAGGCCAGGGTGATCAAAATAACAGATTTCTAACTCTGAAGGCTAGCAAGATAACTAAGAGGGTATATAATTGATCGTTCCAGTTATCAGTTTAGTACAAAACATAAATAGAATCTGAGTTTAACAAACACATTCTCTCCAGAGGAGGAAACATATATAAAAGTGTTTAATGAATTGGATAGCCCCTGATCAATTATTTGTACACTGGCCAGAGTGGGAAATATCCCAGATGAGTGGTATAAAAATGCAATAAATAGAATAATATAAATATTAATTGATTGATTGGTCAATCTGAGATGTGCCAAATTCAGTTGTGAGCAGATCTCTTTACCTTACTGAATGGACGACATTGATGGACTATAGGTAGCAGTCTATGGTATCAACTCAGCTGAGTGATATGCAAAGAACTACTAATAGTTTGAGGAGGTGCAAAACTAGGGGTAGACAATTTCCAGAGACCTGGGGTTGTATCCATAGTCATAAATAAATTACAAGCCCTCCCAAATTGCACAAAAAGCCAATTGTATCATCTAGAGCAGGGGTCCCCAACTACCAGCCCACAGACCAGTACTGGGCCATGGGATTTCTTGAACTGGGCTGCTTGGGTGGGTGGTGCTGGGAGCCAGGATGGCAGCCTTCTGCCCTCAACGTGCTCCGCCAGGTCTGCCCAGTGAACAGAGCAAGAGCATGGGCTCCAGACACAGCAAATAGGCAGGTGGCCGGGTCCCTCCTCCATGTTACTTAACTACAGTGGGGCTCCCCTCCCCTCTGCTTCTGTGCAATGTAATACCTCACTGCCCGAGTTGAATGGTACAGCTGTCAAGCAGCTGAGCCCTCCTCCTTGTTCTTCAGCTACAATGGGGCTCCTCCCCGCACTTACTGGTCCATGGAAAAATTGTTTAGCATGAAACCAGTCAGTAGTACCTAAAAGGTTGGGGATCCCTGATCTAGAGAGCATGGTTGGCAGTTTTAGGACAAAATATATTTTGGAAAAGGAAGTATCAGGAGCTAGATGTTGAATTCTGGTGACTGTATTTGGCCCAGGGGTAAGATGGGTAAGAACTACGGGAGCTTAGTGGTTAGTGGCTAGATGACTAGAGCTTGATGACTAGAAGGTCAGAAGGTCAGCTGGTTAATGAACTTGATGACTAGAAGATCAGCAAGTCAAGTGAGTGCCCATCTCTGTCCCAGCTCCTGTCAACCTAGCATTTCGAAAGCAAAAAAAATGCAAGTAGATAAATAGGTACTGCTTCAGTGAGAAGATAACAGTGCTCCGTGTGCTCCAGTGTCTAGTCATGTCTGCCACATGACCATGGAACCATCTACAGACACAGACAGTGCTGGCTCTTTGGCTTTGAAACAGAGATGAGCACTGAACCCTAGAGTCTGATATGACTAGCTTTCGAGCAAGGGCAACCTTTACCTAAAATGCATTGAAAAGGAAGAGTCAACTAAGCATTGGAGCTTCAGAGGTGGTCATTGCAGTTAGCATCAGCAGCAGTGAAATGTAGTCAGTAGTAATTAATTACATTCAGATTCACACTGTGTATTCACATGCCACGTCAGACAGAAGCACTTCCTTAAAATTCTGCATTAGTAATTTTTTTATCCTGGAAGTTTGGCAAGGGTTGTGCTGTTACCTTACATAAAACTGACATAATGGCTGCAGTACAAGAATTGTGGTCGGTGTATATAAGTAGAGGCCTCCTATTCTTGTCTGTTTAAAAATAGAAAAGAAACATTTGATGACTCAAAACAGCATGTTCTAAAACAAGAGTTCTCATCCTTTTTAAGCCGGGGCCGGGGGCCGGGTCACTCTCCCTCAGAGAGCTTCAGGTGCCAGACAGCCATTTTGTCCTTCCTCCACCACATGGCATTTCCTAGTGTGGTGGAGGCTGTGGGGGGCCACATGAAATGGTGCTGTGGGCCACATCCGGCCTGCAGGCCGCAGGTTAAGAATCCCTGTTCTAAAATATTTTTAATAGGGGAACTCTGAGCATCAGCCAGTAACTAGTTCCGTTACAAGAACGTTACCATCAGAATGAAAAATGTACTTTGTTCAAAGCTGAAATGTGAAACCTGATTTCCCTTCATCAAAACCGTTGTCCATATGAAAGCATAAAGGTTGTTTTTATCAGCATTTTAGTTTTGTTTCTTCTTCCACTGGGATTCGGCTTATTCAATGGCATGACTAATGTATGCTTTGCAAGATGCTTATTCAATAACAGGTTTTTAAAAATCATTTCATGGACATGATGGAGAAAAGACATAATGAAAGGGTGTAAGGCCTCCCTTGTAATCAGAGCTTGTCAAGAGAGGATAAACATGTGCTGGAGCAAGCTAGTTAACAAATAGTTTCATTTGTATTTATACTTTAATGTACAATTAACTTGAAGGCAAATTCTGAGTGAACATATTCTTCTTTGTTTCAAGTAGAAGATAAAACAAATCTATGACATGAAAAGGACAAACTACACATTACACAGGAGATTCATAGAAAGATCTGCTGGCATTTTCATTTCTCCTTTAAAGACATCATACGTTTGTCAAAGTCAGAGAGAGAGAGGACAAAGCCAACATTTTGTCCTATCTAATTTTTCCAGATCTAAACTGCTCCCCTTTGCTTTGTAATTAACCAGGACAGAGTGAGCTGAACTTCTAAATGGCAGGTAAAGTTAAACAAACACCGAACATTTCTAGAAATATATGCTTCAGGTCTAAATCTATGGGGTGGAAGGATTATAGCCCCCTTGAAGACATAGTATTTTTGAATACATATGCTATGGTTTGTGTAGCTTGCCACAGATTTCCCGCAATAAGCAACTCCTGTGAGAAAAATGCAAATGTTTGACATTGTAGAACCTAGAACAGAGCTAGGCAGGTGAACTTGCCCCCTCTTAGATCTTTTATGGTACTATTTCCTCCAATAATCCTTCTTTTTTTCTGTGCCCCCCCCCAAATCACTCACCAATTTTTTCCTTCTGAACATCTGTTCAAATCCAGAAGGAGACTTCTAAGCACTACTGATTTATTTTCTGTCTTCTTTTTTTGGGGGGCGGGGGTCTCTTGTAGACCCCCAGACTAGCTGAATTTGCCCAAACCTGGCTTAAGAAAGGCATGTAGGGGGAGATAATTAGGCATGTTCTGAATTAAACATGCTGCAGAAGAGCAAATGGGTGTAGAAAAGTTTATTTTCATAGTTTAATTGATATCATAATATTTATTAATTATTTTGTAATTGCCTTCATGGGTGTCACATTGTAACCTCTTCAGTTGGTCTACTTTAACCATCAGTATCAATATTTGTCTTGCCTTCAAGCAAATGTGCAAAAATGAATTAAACCAATCATACATGCTTGTCTGATTCTGAGATGATTGTTGAGTGGAGGAAATAGTATCTCTTCATTTCTGGAAAATATATATACTGTATATATTAGAGTGTAAGATGAGTTTTTTAGCCCCAAAAATGAGCCCCTAAAAGGGGACACAGCTTACACTCGGGTCAATAACCACAAGGGTCCCAGAACCGTGCCAACAATTTAATTAATTTTACCATATTTCCATGTATATTGATTATAGAAACTCACTAGCAGCTGCTGCATTTCCCACCCTTGGCTTATACTCGGTTCAATCTGTTTTCCTGGGTATTCAGGTCAAAATTAGGTACCTCAGTTTATATTCGGGACAGCTTATACTTAAGTATATACAGTAATGGTGCCAAAGAAAAAGGTGCATAGCAGCTGAACCTCCCAATAAAGCTCAAGATCTTCCCCAAACACTCCAACAATTAGGATCGCTGTGAGGTATAAACTGTATATATTTACTGAAGTCATAGGGCAAGAACACACATTCTTGAAAGTACACAAGAGCAAAACCAAATTAGAAGATGGAGCTCACTGGACAAGGAATAACATTAAAGGAGGATATGGATGATGACCTCAACCTCCCTTATGCCACTTGGAGAAGTCTGAATAGGCTGAAGGTCAGAGTGCCTAAATGTAAAACCAACATGCTCAAGTGGGGGTTGCTGGTGTACAACAACATGTTGTGTGAATGTGGAGAGATACAGAATCCAGCTCATTTGCTGGTCAGCTGATTACTACCAGAAGCATGCACCGATGAGGATTTAAGTTTGGCCAATGACAAAGCCAAGAAGGTGGCTTCATTTTAAAGTTTGACCTGGACATGAAAGAAGAAGAATAGGGTGAAGAGAAAAGCTTGTGCAGCTATTTAGAGAGCCTAATTTCATTCTGGGGGGGAAATCATTTTCATTGCAGGCGCACCCCCCAAAGAAAGACTCAGACACTGGTATATGGATAAAGGCATTGGGCCACTTTTATTGAATAATGCCCTAGTCCGAATTATAACTTTCAATTGGTACTCATCCAATTATAATTCTTAAGGCAAGCAGGCCGCAGTAACACTGGTAAGGTTCCTCCCAAAATTGCCAATGGCAATTGGCTACAATGTATCCATTTGTATCAATTTGTTTGTTGACACAAACAAATTGTTGACCGTAGTCAATAAACTATCTACTGACCCCACCCTCTGACGTGTATCCGTCAAATCACGGGGTGTTGCATGCTGAAAAGCTCCTGCCATCACCCCTTGCCTGGTTCGTCGTTGACCGGTCAACGTTATTACACCTGTACCTGTCTAAGTGTTGGCCAGTCAATTGCGAACCTGCCGGATACCTATGGGTCATAAATATTTACCTTACCAGTGCTACCCGCCACACGGGGAGGCATCCATGATGACTCACCGCACCCCCCCCCCCAAGACCATCAGCTCGGTCGCCAGGCCTGCTTGCACCACACCCAGACGAGGTACATACCTCCAGCCGACAGGTGGAACCCTTCCCCTGCCTACCGGCAAATTTTTGTAAGCCTATCCTCAGGTGTCCAATGGCTGTCTCCCAGCCATGCTCGAGCAAGGAACTGAGCAACAGCCCTGTCCACTGACTGCCGGAACAGTCCGAACCACGGAGATCCACGTCTCCCCTAAATTGGTGTCTCGGCACGACGTTAGACCATAGCGACCGTGTGTAAGCCACACATGATATAAAACGCCAGGTCGCAGCCCCTCGACAGTTTAGTAGCAGCAGTGATCCGTATAAGATCGTTGCCGCCGAGGTGCCTATTAAGAACATTGGGCGGTCCAGCATCCCCTACGGACATCAGGAATGACAACAGTTCCCGCCCCCTTGTGCCGCGCATATCATACCATCGCATACGTGCGGATGCACACAGCCCAAGTCGGGGTCCACTCTCTGTCGCCGCAGCATATACTGCTGCCCAGTGTACATAGCTGAGGCCCACCAGCCCCACTGCCACCGGTGTGTAGAGACACACAGGATCTGTAAAAGAGGAGAAGAGGTTAAAGACATAACTAGGTACTCGTACAGTGAGGGCACGTACATATAAGAAATTGCGCGTACACGCATGTCCGCCTCCGAGTACTCCAAACGTAGCCGTGATCAATGCGATGCCTATCCTAAATAAATGGGTGCCAAAACGGGCCCCCACACCGCAAAGCGTGGCACCGGTCACCCTTAGTAACATTATTTCGGCAAGGGTAGACCTATCCTGGTGGCAGAAAAACAGGCTGGGGCGCGCAGCAGGCACTGTCGAAATTCATGTAGGGCACCAACTGGACAGATGTCTCCAATAAAACTTCGTAGCAGTCTGACTCCACTGCCTACGCCATGCTGAACAACCTGTGAGGACCGTATCCCCACTTGAGCCCACTCATGTGTGACAGAGACATCGTCGAGTTCCAGTGCCCTACGAGACACATCCGCCTTACACAGATGGTACCAACTCTGGCACCCGCTCACTGATGCGGAGCACTACAAAGAAGGCCACCGTGGTAGCCGCATGAAAAAGAGCTGCCTGATACCTGTCAAAACATAGGTTAGGCCAGCCTCGTGCAAGGTGTGTGAGCACCCCTGGGGAAATTGGGTGCCGAGTGTCCGGGCGGCAGCCACGTTCCCGTGTCCACCCCTCCAAAACATGCCGTATGCAAAAATCGTTCATGCTGTTAGCAAAACCCCTCACCCTGGCAATAAATGCCAATGCTGACAGCCTGGATGCTATAGTGTGGGGAGCGAGGCCCTAACTGTGTAAATAAACCATGAATTGTAAAACCTGTTCCACTGGAATGGGCCACACCTCTGGCAACTGAAGTTGCACACGAAAGCTATTAAATTGAACGAAAGCATGATGATACGCCTCACGCGTGTGGGGCGTCAAGGACATTCCGATCGCCTGGTTCACCTCTCCTTGCCAAATGTCCAAATCTCGGCCGGGAGTGGCGAGGGGAATTCCTCTGCATCCGGAGCCAAGGCGCGGAACCGGGGGATCTGCAGGCGGGATAAAGCATCAGCAATATCATTATTAATGCCTGGTACATGTCTAGCCCTAAAAAGCACGTTGAGGCGAAGGCTACGTAACACGAATTGGCGAACTAAAGCCATCACCCTGGGTGATTTAGAGGTCTGAGCATTGACAATGTGCACTACTGGAGCATTGTCACACCAAAAGTGAACCACAGAGTCGGCCCACTCCTTGCCCCATAGCATCAAAGCTCCCAGGATTGGAAAAAACTCAAGGAATGTAAGATCGCGGAGGCGATCTGTGCCCCACCATGCTGGAGGCCATTGGCCATAAGCCCACCTCCCCTGAAAGTAAATCCCATATCCCAGGGAGCCGGAGGCATCCGACTGGACTTGAAACCTAGGTGAAACTAAAAGGTCGGACCTCCCAAAGGATACCCCGTTAAAGTCCCGCAGGAATGAGAGCCAAACCAAAAGGTCAGCCCGCATGCCCCGGGTTAGTCGGACCCTATAATGGCGCCTTGTCAAGCCAGACATGGCATCGCACAGGCGCCGAGCAAATGCCCTGCCAGGAGTAACCACCATGCAGGCAAAGTTAAGATGGCCATGCAGTACCTGAAGCTCACGAAGTGACACCTTACGTTTGGCCAGCAAGGACAAAATCATCACGGAGATCCGGGTGACCTTCTCAATGGGTAACCGGGATGCCTGTGCGACCATATCAATTTCAATACCCAGAAATGTGAAGGCAGTGGATGGGCCCTCCGTCTTTTCGGGTGCTAAAGGGACACCCAGTTCCTGCATTAGCATCTGAAATGTGGTGAGGAGACGCGTGCACGTGTCCAAGCCCCGTTCACCCCCGAACAAAAAGTCATCGAGGTAATTGGCTACAGACCGAGACCCGGACCTGCGAACAAAGGCCCACTGAAGGAAGGCGCTAAAATGTTCAAATGCTGAACAGGATATAGAGCAGCCAAAAGGCATGGCCTTATCTACATAGAACTTCCCTTGGAATCTAAAACCCAATAGCTCAAAGTCCTCGGGGTGCACTGGCAACAATCGGAATGCCGATTTAATGTCGCATTTCGCCAGGAGGGCACCAGGACCACAAGAGCGCACCATTCGCAGGGCTTGGTCAAAGGACGTATACCTGACCAAACAAAGGTCAGCAGGGATAGCATCATTGACAGAATAACCCGCCGGGTACAATAAATGGTGGATTAAACGAAATTCCCCCAGGGCCTTTTTGGGTACCAACCCCAGAGGGGAGACCTTCAGGTTGGGAAAGGGTGGCACAGAAAAGGGGCCTGCCACCTTCTTGGCCCCAACCTCCTTAGTGATATTCAGAGCAGCCACCTCTTCTCTACCCTTCAGGGACAGTAAATTGGGTGCATCTTGGGGTCCCCACACTCCTTTGAATGGGATTCGGAAGCCCCACTGGAAACCCTCAAGGAGGTACTTCGCGTCCTCTCTCCGTGGATAAGTTGAGAGCCATCGCTCCAACATATACACATTAACTGGGGAGGGGGCCTTTTGCCTGACTAGCTCCCTCAGCAGCAGCTCTGCCCGCTCCCTGTCCACCTCTACCTCTGCCCCGTGACCCGCCGGCCCGCGGACACGTGGCGGCGGCGTGGGGGCCAGCGCAAGAGGGACACTCATGTTTGTATTGGCACTGTCGCTTATTGCACACACCGCTAGCTGAAAAGCTCCAACACAGCAAGCGGGCTGGAACCCCCTGCCCCGCCAGCTGGCAGGAAGCCTGCGTTGGAGCAGCTTGCTGAACGGCATGGCCACAATGGTACCTATCCCCAGGCGCCGGACACGTGGGGGTCATGTACAATAGCCACAATTTCTGACAGGGCTCATCCCATCTCATCTCCGGGTGCAAGGGCACTGAATTCCTCATCGTAAGCCAACCACGATGGGCCAGGAAAATCCACCATTGCCCTGTAAATATTGTCCAAATATTGGACCATAGGAATGGCCAGGTCTGGCCGGGCCCTGAGGTACACCGCCATATAAATAAGATATGCGGGCAACCAGTTGGCCCAGGTGCGTGGTGGCTTACGACGGCGGGACAGTTCTTTGTCCTTGTCATCCTGTCCCTCTCTCTCCTCCTTAGTGGGCTCACGGTTCAATAGGGAGAATATATGCATGTACTCCCCCCGCCAAATCTTTTCCCTCGTGACCTGGGACAAATGATCACCAAGGGGCAACGAATAACCAGCCGTCGGCAAAGCCGTCACCGGCACATTAGGTACCCGGGGAATACGCAGCGGAACCTGGACAGTCCCTGCGATGCCCGGCACTGGCCGGGGGCGGAAACCCCCACCCCCAACGCTGCACCAGTATGGAACCAAGGGGCACTGGGATAAGCTGGCAACTGATGCCCACTCGCCTCGACATGACGAGGCCATGGCCACCTAACCCCACCATTGGAAGTGGGCTGTGATGTGGGTGCATTAACTTGAACCTGATACTCACTAGGTGCACCCCCGTGAGCCGCCCCCACTGGGGTTTCCGGCCCACGGCGGGCGTCAGAGCTCGCGACCGGAATCGAGCTCTGGGGCCGCACCTGACCACTCTCCTGCTGTAGCTCTGGACGAACAGGGAGCTGCGAGACACCGGCCGGGGTAGGCTGGAGCGTCTCCAGCAGCTCAACCCGGCTGGCCGCTCGTTGAAGTGTGGCGGCCATTGAGGTAGCCGGTGGACCCAAAGGGCCCCCCACAGCGAATGAAGGGCCACCATACATGGGGTTGTGTGCCATCCCTAAGGATGCCTCAAGCACAGCTAAACGCGTTAGCAATGCATCAACTGCCACAGATCCCCCAATATAAAGTGGGCCGGGTGGGCCGGACGGCCCACCAGGCATTTGACCAGGAACCTCAGCATGAGAGCCTGGGCCCGAATAGGGCCATGCCCAAAACTCCGGCCCATGAGGGGCCGGAGGTGGAACGTGCTGTGCACCAGCACCGGGCCCACCCCCGCTGACCGGGCCCATGGCCGGCAACTGCGGGCCGAGGGCCAAACCCCCAGAAGGGCCGGACGAAGGCTGACTAGCCGAGGGCCAAGCAGCCTGCATCGCCCCACCGGTATCGGTGGGGGTAGTGCCCTGCTGCATGGGCGCAGCCCTGGTCCTCTGACCTGAGGGCTGCCCCCCGCGTTGCGCGGGGCCAAAAGTCCTCCCCGTTGGCCGCGGCTTCATCACAGAGGCCCTCCGTCTGGGAGGCATATCTTGAAGAAGGAGCAGGATCCCTTTCCAGGGATCGAAGAGCGCAAAAAAGGCACAGAGGAGCCCGCAATCCAAAGGCTCTGTGCGAAACCCCTCCTTCCCACCCGGGAAGGAAATTGAACAAATAGCGACGGAGAAAACTTCTCCTCTCCGTCGCTATTTTAAAATGGCAGTTCGGCTGCCTCATGGCCACCCCTTTTATAGAGGGGTGGCCACGCCCCCTAACTCACCCGGATGTCTGAGTCCGGGTGGGGGGCCCCGCAAAGAGCGCGGTGGCCATTTTGGTGCCGCGCTTTCATTGTCCTACCATTGGCTTGATGCATTCAGTTTTACAGAAATATTTTTACACTATTAGGGTTGAGTGTCTCAGTGATGGTTTAAAGGCAATTAATTGCTCTATGGGCATTGAATTAATATGTCACACAAGTGGGGTGCATTTATTTTTCCCAAGTCATGGCTGTTTGTGCGTCCTCCACCCATAGGTGAGTGGGGGAGCATTTAATGGAGATCTGGAAATGTACGTATAATGTTTACAAACTTGAGACAGTGGATCAGAGTGTCTCACTGAGTGGTATAGGACAGACCAGCCTTTTACAGAGTAATTCAACTGTACATATTATGGTGACAACTAGTTTTAACGATATTGAATACAGTTCGTCAGTTTATCTATTTATTTAGTCCATTAAACAAACACGTCTAAGACTACACCTGCAAGCATGTATATTCCTTGCCAGTCTTGAATCTTCTGCATTTTGAAAGTCCCAGCCACTGTTTGCTGGCTGGGAGCATTCTGGAAGATGTGGTCCAAAAGAAGAAATGTGTTCAAGCTCTGGTCACCCTTGTATATATTTTCTGGGTTTGCAGCCTACTTTGACAAGGGCTTTCAAACAATTAGCAAGCAGGTGCTGCTTGGTTAACAGCATGCGTGCACTGGTTCTGCATCTTTGTCTCCGGTTGGTGCTGTTTCATTACCTGAATCTTTTTAATTAGCCAAACATCTGCCAACTCCTGTTGTCTGTCAGGGCGCACTACTGATGTTCTCTTTGTAGTCCTTTTCACAACATATGCAAACAGGTGGAAGAGAAAGCTTGCTGCTAGTATGCTGCGGATTTATAAGTAGGTGAGAACTGTATATCAGGTTTTTGCACTCTTCATATATCTCTCTATTTCACTCCCCACCTATCGGTCAGTAAAGTTGGCTTCTCCTCATTTTATATCATTTAGACTTCCTGTATAATACCAATTGCACAGAGCAAGTGGAAGCAACAGTTACTGTTTGAACACATTCTCTCAGACTGCAAGCACTATCTGAATTAGGTTTGGTTTCTTCAGTGAGGTCACCACACAGCCAAATTTAACTGACAAAGTGAAGTTTGACATCACTATTGTTAAGAAGAAGTAGGAATTTAACACAATGAGGTAATGGATGGCTACTGGTTAGCTTATCTGTATTTTTAAATGTTTCTTATAACTTTTCCTTGGGACTGGGCGATGTTTTTCAAACTATCTCCTTACAAGAGATGACAAAAAAGCGCATGGAGGACTCCAATGCTAAAATCCTATTGCTTAGTACAATAGTACGTTGCAATTATAACAGGCCAAGTGAATCAGTGGGATTTAAGGGGTCAGGTTTCCCTTGCTCGAAAGCCAGTCGTATCCGACTCTAGGGTTCAGTGCTCTCCTCTGTTTCAAAGCCAAAGAGCCAGCGCTGTCTGCTTCTGCAGACATTCCCATGGTCATGTGGCAGGCATGACTAGACACAGAGAACGCTGTTTACCTTACCACCAAAGTGGTCCCTATTTATCTACTTACAATTTTTGCTTTCGAACTGTTAGGTTGGCAGGTGGTGGGACAAAGACGAGAGCTCATTCCGTCCTGCAGTACTCAGGAATCGAACTGCTGACCTACCGCCTTCCAGTCAGTGTCTTAGCCACTTGAGCCACTGCACTTGAGCCTTACAGGGTCAATTCCTCCCTAAATTCCATTGCTTCAGCAGGCCTGCCTACTCTATTAGCAACACAGTACACTAAACAATCCTGCCAACCTAGCAGTTCGAAAGCAAGAAATTGCAAGTAGATAAATAGGGACCACTTCGGTGGCAAGGTAAACAGTGTTCTGTACACTCCAGTCATGCCTGCCACATGTCCATGGAAAGGTCTGTAGATGCAGACAGTGCTCGCTCTTTGGCTGTAATAACAAGTGTCACATTTTTATGAAGGTTGATCTTGTTTTTTCTATTCGGATTTTAATCACCAACTCAGGATCCCAATTTTCATTTAACATACTCCCCAAATAGACAATTTTATCCACTCTTTTGATTTCTTGTATTCCTGCCATTAGCTTGCTGTGATTTGGTGTTCGGCCTATAACCAGATATGTTGTCTTCTTGGTGTTGAGATACAAACCATATTCTGCACTTGAAACTCTAACTCGATCCAGCATATGGTTGCCATATGCCCCAGTTTTCCAGGATTTTCCCAGATTCAAGCTGTCCCAGTCGGTTCTAGAAAAAACATGTAAAAGTCCCGGATTTTTAAATGTGAACAAAGAAAGCAAGATCACCCCTCACCAAGGGATTTTTGCAAAGAGTTAATTCACTGCCTCCCTGCCTTTCTTTCAGTTATCCTTCTTGAAAGTGATGAGGACAAAACAGCACCCTGAGAAGCCTGCTGGGGAGGGGAGATACTTGCAAGCAAGATAATTGAAAGAAGGGCATGGAGGCAGTGAAATAACTCTTTGTAAAAATCCCTTTGCTCACCTTGAAATTTGGGGGACAAGGAGTCATCCTCAGCCCTTTTCCCTGAAAGCCGGGAGGGAGCAAGAAATACAGTACCCATATCTAAGAAGCCAAAACTCCACCATACACTGGGATGGAGGATTCCTTCTTCACATGACCACAAAGGTTAATTGCATAGGGTCAGTATTCCTAGAGAGGAAGGGAACAGGGTGGACAGAAAGTGAAGAGTCATTCATTCATTCATTCATTCATAAGTTTATTTGTACTTCCATCGCAAAGGTCCTCCTCCAAAATAAGTCCCTTCCTGTCTCCTGCTTTTCTCCTTCCAGAGGGAATCGGAGGTGCCATGGACTGCATTGCCATTTCAGGCCCCTCTTTAGAACTTTCTTCCAAGGGATCCTTGCGGTTTCCCCATGCCCCGCAGGGCATGGAACGGCCCGCCAGAGGCCACCGCGGTGAGAGACGCTCCCAGCCCGTGGGCTCTGCGGCCGCCAAATTAAGGGGGGTGAATAAAGTATAGGGTTTGATTCACCCAATTACCGTGACCTGACCTGCGACTCGGCCAAGTAAGCAGATAGCTGACTTCTGTCAAGCATTAAGCACATAGTTCATCTCCCAGCTCGGGAAATCCCTGGCGCAAATAAGCCATGTTTGTCCCTGCTTAATCCCCAAGACAATGAGGTCCCTGAATCCATGTTTGCCCCAGCTGATTAAACTCCCCTTTGAAGAATTCCCCATTAACCCGTGTACGTGAGTGAGGTAATTTTCCTGTCAGGTGACAGCTTGCCACCGTTGCGCTTTTTTCCCTATAAATGATGTTGCCTTTTTCCAATAAACTACTGATCTGATCTCGCTCCTGTTGCCTCGTGTTGTCATTGATCAGTCTCCTCCGGGCTCTAACGCCGCCCTAGCGGCCAGGCATCGCTACAGCTGGTGACCCCGACGTGATTTACTCGTGAGTAAGAGACCCCGGAGAGGTCTACTCGTGAGTAGCGCTCCACGCGGTCCGGTTCTGCGCTTGAGCCGCGACCCGCCAGCCCGGAGGATAGCGCGGCGCTCTGGTCGGCAGCCAGCCGGACAGAGGACGGCCCGCCGCGAGGCATTCCAGAGAGGCATTCCTACAGCTTACTCCTCACTTTCGAGAGGTTTGCCATAGAGGGAAACGCGTTCCGCTCAGGGCAGGCTGTGAGCCCCTGACATCGCAGAGGCCGATAGAAGGGCCCGTGGCAGAAGGTCCACGCTCCGAGGTCTACCCCAGACACCCGTCGCCCGAACCTGTTGCCTGCAAAGACGCGTCGAACTTCGTCCCGAGAAGGAAACTTCGGAGGACCATCGCAGGTAATATGGGGACTTGTTCTCCTCGACCAAGTCCGTCCGCTAGCCAAAGAACTCGGGAGCAAGAGTTCATAATCCTGGCCAGGGTTTTTCAGTCACGATTTCACAGCAGGGAGCTAGCGAGACTTCTGGCGTACCTCAGGGAACACTGCCTACTTTACCCAGAAGTAGGTACGTTAACCCTGAAGCTCTGGGATCAGATAGGAGACTGCATTCAGCAAACCCCGAAAGCTCCAGGAGGGATAGTCCGCACATGGAGGAAATGTAGGAGACTCTTAGAGCAGATCGAGCCAGTCCGGGTAGAAGCGGAAGAACCCCCGTTAGAGAAGCCATCAGGCATGCCAGTCGAGCCGACTGCGCCCGCCGCACTCTACCCGACATTCAAGTATCAGCAGAGTAGCGCAGGGAGCCTTCCCGCGGTGACAGCTGCAGACGTCACCGAGGGAACGCAAGGAATGAGAGGCGCTGGCGCCTCTCTGACAGCCCCAGGTTCCCTAGTCGTGAAGAGTGCCCTTCAGCGCACAGCTGAGATAGAACTCAAGAAGGGGGAATTGCCGGTTGAGCAGCTAGCAGAACTTCGGCAGATTTGTCCCATCCGCTTGGAGATGGACGCGCTCACAGGCGCACAGCAGGTAGTACACTCCCCGGTCCCGTACAAGCTTCTCATGGCTTTACGGAAAGCAATCTCAGAGACAGGGCTCCAAAGTCGTTTTACGAGGGGCACGCTTCAGCAAGTGTGCGAAACCACCATGTGGATTCCTCATGATTGGAAAGCCGTCATGAGGATGATGCTCACCCCCAGCCAGTACATGATTTGGGACAGCGAGTTCCGCCTAGAGGCGCAAGCTCGGGCTGCCAGGATGGGAGGCGCGGTAATCCCTGACCAGCTGTATGGTTCAGGTGCCTTTGAGTCCATCAACGCTCAGATCAACTTGCCTCTCGCCACCCTAGAGATGTCAGCCGAGGCTGCCTATAGGGCATACTTCAAGGTCCCAGCGTCTGGCAAAATGGCCAAAAATTACACCGCTATTAAGCAGGGAGCCCAAGAGCCCTACATGGACTTCATCAATCGCCTGGAAGAAGCAATCAGCAGGCAGATTGACAATGAGCACGCCCAGGAAGAGCTCATGATTAAGCTAGCCAAAGACAACGCCAACTTGGACTGCCGTAAAATCTTGCAGTCCCTGGGCAATCGCCCTGACATAACCTTAACGGACATGATCCGAGCATGCTCCGACGTTGGCACAGACTCTTACAAGATGGGTCTGCTAGCGGCCGCGGTGCAGGGGGGAAGAAGACCGAATGGCAAGAACAAGGGGGCATGTCACACTTGTGGCAAGGTCGGTCACTTCGCTCGGGAGTGCCGATCCAAGGGAAGCGGACAAAAGTCCGGCCGTCCCAAGGCTCCGAACACCCTCTGCCCGAAGTGCAAGAAAGGCTACCATTGGGCCAGGTTTTGTCCGAATTCGGGAAACCGGAATCCGGGCACGTCTCTGGCCCCAGTCCAAACAGAGGCTTCCTTCACCCAGATCCCGAACTCCCCAGACCGAGACTAGATTCCAGGCACACTCCAGGCACTGCGAGGGCACAGGCCAGCCCCAAGGGCAGCACGGGGCTAGAACTGACTTGCCAGGCGGACGTTACATGCGACCTGCCAGGCACAGTCTATCTAGTCGACACCCAGTACATGGGACCCCTGCCCAGAGGCTTTATAGGTTTAGTTTTGCCCCGTAGTGTAGCCGGAGCACGCGGAATTTTTATAATTCCAGGAGTCATTGACTCCAATTTTTCAGGCATTCTCCAGGTCCAGCTTTGGGCGCACCTGCCCCAAACCATCCACAAGGGAGACACATTAGCGCAACTGATCATGGTTCCTTGTCACTCGCCAGCAGGCAGCCAGGGAAGGCTCAGGGACAGCTCAGAGTCCGGTTCAGCAGACCGCTCGAGCGCGAGTGAGGCAGTGCAAGGCTACCAGGTCTTAGCGACAGTGGAGACCAACATTGAGTGGAAACAGCGCCCCGTTATCGAGGTATTTTTGAACAAAAGGGTGTTCTCAGGGTTACTCGATACCGGACCGGATGTGAGCGTGATAAGCAGGAGCCAGTGGCCAAGAGAGTGGGCCATTGAGCCGGTCTCCGATGTGTGGGGGGTAGGAGGCGTCCAGGAAGCGTTCAGGAGCCGAGAGTGGGTAGAAGTCACAATCCCAAAGGCTGACGGCACAGCGGTAATTCGGCCGCACATTCTTGACGTGCACATCAACCTTTGGGGGCGAGACATTCTCCAGCAGTACGGTGCTACGCTTACCTTCGGGTAATGGCGTTGCCACTCAAATGGCTCACCGACACTCCGGTATGGGTAGAACAATGGCCGGTAGTGGGAGAGAAATTAGTTGCCCTCAAGCAGCTAGTTAAGGAACAGCTAGACGCAGGACACATAGAACAGTCCACAAGCCCCTGGAATTCGCCAATTTTTGTGATTAAGAAGAAGTCGGGGAAGTGGCGACTCCTCCACGATCTCAGGGAGATCAATAAATGCATTCAGCCGATGGGCCCGCTTCAATGCGGCATCCCAAATCCTAACATGATTCCCGAAGGGTGGGAGATCCTAGTTGTAGATCTCAAGGATTGCTTTTATACAATCCCCCTAGACCCCAGGGACCGGAAAAGGTTCGCCTTTACAGTGCCGGTCGTGAACCACGGTGAGCCCACGCAGCGTTATGCGTGGAAATTTTTGCCACAGGGCATGCTCAATTCGCCCACCCTGTGTCAAATTTACGTTCACGGCGCACTGGCAAAGTTCCGAAGCCTTTACCCTAAAGCTATTGTTTGTCACTTCATGGACGACATCTTAGTAGCGTTGCCGCAGCTCGGCAGCGAAATGTTTTCTGACCTCCAGGCCAGCCTGGGGGACAAAGGCTTACTTATTGCCCCTGAGAAAGTGCAGAGAACCGAGCCCTTTTCATACTTGGGCCATCGGCTTCTCCGCTCTTTCGCAGCGCCAGTCCTGCCTCAGATAAATTTACAAGACTCAGTCACCCTTGTAGAGTTGCAGCAAGTTTTGGGGAACATCAATTGGGCCAGACCGTATTTTCGTTTAGATACGGATCTCCTAAAACCGCTCTTCTCGCTGCTAACCTTAGGTAAGCAGCCGGCAGACCGGATAAAGATCTCTCGAGACGCGTGCTTGGCGCTCGAGAAGGTGAACCAAGTTCTCAGCCAGAGGTGGGTGGATAGGATCGCCCCGGGGCCATATGCCCCGATCCTGAATTTGTACATCGTACGGTCAGGGTCCATGTTCACTGGGGCGCTAGGAGTAGACTCAGAGAAGGGAGCGAAAATTGTGGAGTGGGTCTACTTGCCAAACACCTCTTCTCGGAACATCGTTCCGCCCCAAGAACTGGTCTCCGCGGTGATCTACCGCGGCAGGCTGAGAGCAAGGGACATTTCTGGGCACGATTTAGCTAAGATCATAGTCCCGTTCACCAAGGAACAAATCCATCAGTTGATGCAGCTAGGTGACTCGCTTCCGATAGCCTTGGAAGGATTCACTGGAAGCTTGGCATACCATTTGCCCAAAGACCCTAGGCTTGTCTCACTTCAGACAGGAACAGTCAGCTTGTTCGAATTGCTCTCGCTGGTCCCGCTTCAGGGGGCCAAGACAGTTTTTACCGATGGGGGACGCACATATGGTGTCCTGACTTGGCAGGAGGGCGAAGCTTGGCACACGCTGCTAACTCTTCCACAGAAGTCCGCGCAGCGGGCAGAGTTGGCAGCCGTGAACCTTGCCTTGCGCACCTTCGCCAAGGAACGTTTGAACATCATCACTGACAGTCTGTATGTAAGGAATTTGCTTCACAGTCTACCGGGAGCTTACATTACTCCCGCGATAGACAAGAACTTGCTCAGCCTGTTTCTCACGGCTCA
Source organism: Bradypodion pumilum (assembly GCA_035047305.1). Lineage (NCBI taxonomy): Eukaryota > Metazoa > Chordata > Lepidosauria > Squamata > Chamaeleonidae > Bradypodion > Bradypodion pumilum. The sequence goes on along the minus strand of JAWDJD010000001.1, from coordinate 41,778,464 downwards.
ATTTCATTTGCGGAACCGCACAGAGCCGCTCTATATTGCCCACATCCGAAGTCACCAAGACCTACCGGGTCCGATTTCCGCGGGCAATAGCAGAGCGGATGCGGCGGCAAAGGAAATTCAGCAACGTTCAGTTTTGGGAGTTTTCACTACTCCAATTCAAAGTCATGCCTTTTTTCACCAAAATGCCAAGGCACTCGCTAGACAGTTCAATCTGCCACTCTCTCAAGCCCAGGGCATAGTCCGCTCTTGCCAGCATTGCGCAGGGGCGCCGGGGGGCCCTCGTGGGGGGTCAACCCACGAGGGACAGAGGCTAATCAGGTATGGCAGATGGACGTCACGCATGTGCCGCAGTTCGGCAGATGGCAATACATGCACGTCTGCATTGACACTTTTTCTCAATTCGTTTGGGCAACGGCGCAGAAGGGGGAGGCTGCAACCCACGTGGAGCAGCACCTCCTTTCCTGCATTGCGGCAATGGGCAAGCCGCGGCACGTGAAGACGGACAACGCGCCGGCCTACAGTTCCAGGCAGTTGGCCGCCTTCATGGCTACTTGGGACATCAAGCACACATTTGGAATTCCCTACAATCCGCAAGGGCAAGCGATTGTAGAGCGGGTCAATCGGACGCTAAAGTCCTATATTGAAAAACAAACAGAAAGGGGGGAGCCACCAGCCCTCCCCAAGTCACAGGGAGAAGCACAGATGTGTCTCAACAAGGTGTTGTTCACTTACAATCACCTTAATGTTTTTTCGGATTGCACGCCGCAGGAGAAGCATTTCCGCCGTTCGGAAGCTCTCCCGCGACCTATGGTCCGGTACCGAGTGCCACCAGACCCTTCTTGGAGGGGCCCGGTGCCGCTCATAACCTGGGGAAGAGGGTATGCTGCAGTTGTGTCTCCTACAGGTGTCGTTTGGATTCCAGCTCTGTGTGTCAAGCCCTACTTGGAACCGCATGGCGTGGAACCAGGCCGGCCCGAGTCCGATCCCGGAAATGGAGGACCTCACCCTGACCGAGAGGACCCGCCGGAGGAAACGGCCGCCGATGCCCAAGATCACCTGGGGGATGGTCAAGATTCTTTGCAGTGACGCCCAGGACGCCGTGCAGCGCGAGGAGAAAGAGCCGACACCGGAGAACCTCACAGCTGCAGTTTTTGCCCTGATTCACGCCAACACAGCGGCGATCACCGTCATCCTGGCCCTTTCCCTGCTCTTGGGGGGAGGCGTTCAGGCTACTCCGATCCAGGCCGACGGTTTGCCGCCTGGTGAAGATATTTCTGCACGAATGCAGTACAACTTGTGGGAAAGGTTGGCGGGCCTCGTCAACCAGTCCGATTTTTGTCTACGGCAGGACATTGGTTCTGCATCTATCCTCAGCACCTGTCTCATCCCCGTGTGCCACGCTCTGGACGCGCGCACCAAGGATGGCGACTGGTTGTTGAAGGCGTTCTTTGGCCCACACACTCCTACCACCTTCTCAGCATACGCACGCTGGGGGGGACGGCGACTTGCATCAACCTTGCCGGCTGACGCAGCCACTCTCCATACCCCTCGAGTGGCGGTCAGCCCGGACGCTGCTTGCACCCGAATGACCGGCTGCACCTCAGGCGGTCCGACTCGGCGCCGCTGCCTTGACCCCGGCAGCGGCAACTGGACTTGTAATAAACCAGAAACCCTCATTTCGCTGTACGCTCACGTCACCCTACCTTCAGGGTGGTTTTTCACCTGCAACCAGTTCACATGGAACTATATTCCTGCGAATTTGTCGGACTCAATGTGCTGTATCAGTCGTTTGACACTGTTACTCCCTACTAAGGACATGATTGCCCCAAGCACAAATGTTTCTAATGTTTCACATGTTCCTAATGTTTCAAATGTCTCCCCACTCATACGGCACGCACGCACAACCCAGTTAGACAGCTCTTGCGACAGCAGCTTCAGAGTAATGAGTCCCGCTGAGTATGTATCCCTAGCAGTCAGCCTTGTCGGCGTGCCAGGCTTGGCCGTCGGCAACGCACGGAGGATTGGCCGCTTGGCTTGCGGTTTGGCAAAAGCCATTAACCATACCTCCACAGCGATAGCGCTCCTCAATCAGGAACAGGCAGAACTTCGCCAGGCCGTTCTTGACAATCGAGCGGCTATCGACTACCTCCTCTTGCTGCACCACCTGGGTTGCGAATCTGTTCATGGAATGTGCTGTTTCAATCTTACTGACAACTCCCGTAAGATCCAGAGCCAGATCACGAACCTCCACACCATAGTCCAGGGTATTACTGAGGGTTCCGCATGGGGGGCTTGGTGGAGTTCCCTGTGGAATTGGATGTGGTCATGGATTCCCTGGGGGTGGCTGCAAACGGTGCTTAAGGTAGTGGTGGGGATAACCATACTAGGCATTACGCTTTGTTGTTTTGCTCAGTGCATTCCCTCGCTGATCTCCAAGTGCCGCCCGAGAGAGAAACTCCGTGACGTCATACCCGCTCAACAGCTGATGCCGCTCTTGCGCAAGGTCGCCAGTCAGGTCCTTAAATAGAAAATAAAGGGGAGATGCGGTTTCCCCATGCCCCGCAGGGCATGGAACGGCCCGCCAGAGGCCACCGCGGTGAGAGACGCTCCCAGCCCGTGGGCTCTGCGGCCGCCAAATTAAGGGGGGTGAATAAAGTATAGGGTTTGATTCACCCAATTACCGTGACCTGACCTGCGACTCGGCCAAGTAAGCAGATAGCTGACTTCTGTCAAGCAGTAAGCACATAGTTCATCTCCCAGCTCGGGAAATCCCTGGCGCAAATAAGCCATGTTTGTCCCTGCTTAATCCCCAAGACAATGAGGTCCCTGAATCCATGTTTGCCCCAGCTGATTAAACTCCCCTTTGAAGAATTCCCCATTAACCCGTGTACGTGAGTGAGGTAATTTTCCTGTCAGGTGACAGCTTGCCACCGTTGCGCTTTTTTCCCTATAAATGATGTTGCCTTTTTCCAATAAACTACTGATCTGATCTCGCTCCTGTTGCCTCGTGTTGTCATTGATCAGTCTCCTCCGGGCTCTAACGCCGCCCTAGCGGCCAGGCATCGCTACAGATCCTCATGTGGGGTTTGAGAGTGAGTCTATTTCAGTGGGATGTTTGTGAAGGGAAAGGTGGGGTGACCTCAGGGGGAGGAAGGGTGGTTTCAAGAGTGGCCCAAGAAATTTTATTCAAAAAAATAAAAATAGAACAATCAAGACTAGTCTTTTGCAAGAAGAATCATGTGGGGAAACCTCTTGACTACAGTTTATTTTAAACTGACAAAGGCTGGACAGGGATTCTGCAGGGCCTTGGAGCTGTGGTCTCCCTGGCAGCCCCTTCTGATGCATGCGCAGTTTGAAGAATGCAATGATGTCACATGGTTTGGCAGGAAAGAATTGTAGCAACCCTAATCCAGCATCAACTGAAGATCTGCAAGGTTTGTGACCAACAAAACTGTGTCATCAGCATATCGGATGTTATTCAGGTACGATATTCCCCATTAATTTTAATGTCAATGTTTAAATCTGATAGTGCTTCTGAAAAAATACTCTCCTAATATATATTAAATGTTGTTGGGGAGAACACACACAGCCTTGTTGCACACCTCTGTGAATTTGAACCTGCTCTGTCAGCTGCTCTTCAACTCTGACTTGAGCTATCTTATTCCAATAAAGGTTAGTGATGTTTCTGATATCTTTATCATCTACACCTATTTTCTTCAGTGCTATGATAATCTTCTCATGTTGGCATCTGTCAAAGGCTTTTGCATAATCTATAAAACATGCATGCACATCACACCTCATGTCTCTACATCTTTGTATGAGGAAATATGAGAAGGGCAAAATCTCAATCTCTGTATTCTCATCTCTTAGAAATCGTCATAGTTCATAATATGAAGTAACAGAGGAAGCTGGATCCAACAAATTCAAGAGATAGGTAAAGTTTCTCTCAATGTTATTTATTTACTTATTTACTTGTAGAATCTATAGCCTACCTTTCTCCCAAAATTAGTAGTGACAGTTTTCTTACTGACACATCCCTGTATTTTTTCATCTTGCACTCACCTGTATTTACAAAAGATTATTAAAAAGATATAATTTCCCCAATTGCAAGTAGGAGTTCCATGTCAGATTATTTGCTGGACCAGGAACTGATGACATAAATAAAATGGTCCTTTTAGTGTAGAATTATGCGTATTGTCCGTAGATATTGTTTTGCTTTTGAATGATTTAACTTACCTATGCCCACCTGCTTATTCTTCAGTATCAAAATGTCCATCCATCAATGTTTTGGAATTATCCCAGTGCTTGCTAGTAGAAGTGATTTTCCCCTGTTGTTAAGAAATGAAAAATGTTGTGGAAGTTCACAATTTTTTCCACAGAGCATCTCAATATGTTAAGAGAAAATCAGAAAATTTGTAAGTATTTATTACATCCTTACTTCCCATTACTTAAAAACAAGGGAGCATAAAGAGTAGGGGGGGGGCACTGTTGTGTATGTAACAGTATTACTTTAAGAATGTATGAATGTAACCTGACAATGATTACAATGTAACCCAGCTGTTTAAGGAACGTGAGTAAACTGCCCATAGAGGGCAGCTGCGAGCGTTCAGCTCACATGGTTCACATTCCCCAAATCACCGGCAGCCGCGGGAACCTTTCCCGCGCGAGGATCACCTGGAGAAGATGGGCATGACTCAGAATGACGTCACGCCGGTAGCAGCCAATGAGCTACCATGCAACGATATTCAAATGTATTTACTGCAGTATATAATGAGCTGTACCTCCGCCATTACCACATGTTCACCCTGATCATCATGAAATAAACCTGTGTTTTAGCCCCCACTGTGGCTCCTTCTTTGTCTTCCGTGCAAGACACCAAATTGGCGACGAGGATGGGATCCATGGCGAGTCCCAAGGTCAAACCTCACCAGTTTGATATCAGCGATCCAGAACAATGGGAGCTGTACGAGTGCCAGTTTCGGCACGCGATGGATGCTGCAGGCATCGACGACGATGGGAAGATGCGCTCGCACTTCCTAGCCCAGGTGGGGCCGGCCATGCTACGTATCCTGATGAACCTGGTGGCCCCCCGGAAGGTAGACGTGGTGCCCATTGACCGCATCCTGGCGCTACTGAGGGAGCACTTCCAGCCTCCCGTTTCAATCTTCCCGGCCCAGGTCGCGTTCCACAGGCGGGACCAGCGCGCGGGGGAGTTCGTGTCCGCCTACGCGGCGGCCCTCAGGCTCGCGGCAGACAATTGCCAATGGGAGGACCTGGACATGGCCCTCTGAGACCGCATGCTGTGTGGCCTGAGGGACGAGGAGGTCCAGAGGAAACTGATGACCCGCGACCATCGTCTCACGTTCAATGAGGTATTGCGGGAGGCCCAAGCAGCCAAGGCGGCCAGGAGCGGGGTCAGGGTGTTCAAGTCCCGAGGGGCCGCACCTGAGGGGGCCAAGTCACCCGTGCACGCGGCCAGGCAGACGTCGGCGGAAACGGCCTAGCGGGCACTCCGGTCGCCCGCTGGCACCCCAGCAACCTCCGATGAGTCTTTCTCTATGGCGGACCCCTACTCCAGCGAGGATGACAACGTACAGAAGGTAAAGAAACGCGGGGAGAGACGCCAGAACAGCAAGCGACAAGGCCACCATTGCGATGGCTGTGGGGCATCTCACGACCGGACAAGATGCCCATTCCGGAAGGCCGAGTGCCACAACTGCGGCCGGAAGGGCCACATCGCCAGAGTCTGCAGGCGCGGGCGAACCGAGGACAAGGCCGCATCGAGACACCCTCAAGCACACCAATGAAAGGCGGCCGGCATCGGAAAGGTCTCAGCCAACGATGGCGCGGAAGGCGTGAACCGCGTGGGCCTGGAGCACCGGCGCTTCTTTGTAGAGGTACTGTTACAAGGGGTTCCAGTGAGGATAGAAGTAGACTCGGGGTCGTCATACTGCATCCTGTCCCAAAAAGAATTCATGCGCATTCCCCCAAATGCGCGGCCCAAATTGCGGGCCATGAAGTCACACTTACGGGACGTGCAGGGCTATGGGATCCCAGTGTTGGAGGTGGGGAACTTAACAGTGAAGTTCAAAAATCACACAGAGAAACTGCCCTTAGTGGTCCTCAAGGGGGGAAGATGCTGCCTTTTGGGAACCCAGTGGTTTGCTCCCCTGGGAATCGAACTGTCCGGCATCAACGCCATGGAGACTGACCCAATGCGGGACGTGTGCGATGCGCACCCGGACGTTTTCAAGAAGGGGCTCAGGACTTACAAGGGGCCCCCAGTCTCTTTTGAGTTGGACCCAGAAATCCGGCCCATACGTCTCAAGCCAAGAAGAGTGCCCTTCACCCTCAAGGACAAGATTGAGGTGGAACTGGACAAATTGGTGGGGCAGGGGATTTTGGTCCCAGTTGATTCAGCGGAGTGGGAGACTCCGATTGTTACAGCCTTAAAATCAAATGGGGAGGTCAGGATTTGCGCTGACTACAAATGTACAATTAACAAGGCCATTCGGCCAAATGCATATCCGGTGCCAGTTGTTAGCCACTTACTGGCCACGTTGCATGGGGGGAGGTGTTTCGCCAAGCTAGACCTGGCGCAGGCGTATCAGCAGCTCACAGTAACCCCAGCTGCTGCCGCTGCGCAAACCATCGTTATGCACAAGGGGGCATTTAAGGTAACGCGCCTACAGTTCGGCGTAAATTCGGCCCCCGGGATCTTCCAGTCCCTTGTGGAACGCCTTTTAAAGGGGCTTCCAGGCGTGCTCCCATATTTTGACGATGTTTTGATAACGGCGGGGAGCGAATCAGAACTAGCGCGAAGACTAGACAGGGTCCTTTCAGTATTCGAGAAAGCGGGACTTCGACTGAGAAGGGACAAATGTGTATTCTTTGCGAGGGAGGTTGAGTTTCTCGGGTTCAAGATAACCCCGGAGGGCATCAAGCCCTCCGAGTCCAAGGTTGCGGCTGTGCAAAATGCCCCTCGCCCCACCGCGAAACCGGAGCTGCAGTCATTTCTAGGGCTCCTAAATTTTTACCATTCCTTCTTGCCAAGGAATCTGTTGCAGAGCCACTGCACGCACTACTAAAGAAAGAGGCGGTTTGGCGGTGGGGAGATAGGCAAGAGAAAGCTTTCAAGGAGCTCAAAGCGCTTTTATCCTCGGATGCTGTCCTGACCCACTTTGACCCGAGGAGACCAGTAGTTTTAGTCTGTGATGCGTCCCCAGTGGGGGTGGGGGCGGTGCTGTGCCACGTGTTGGAGAGCGGGCGGGAAGCCCCGGTTGCGTACTACTCCAGGTCCCTTTCAAAGGCGGAGCGCAACTACGCGTAAACTGATAGGGAGGCCCTGGCCATAATCGCGGGAACAAAGAAGTTCCACAATTTCCTATACGGCCGTGAGTTTATGGTTGTGACTGATCACAAGCCGCTTCTGGGAATCTTTACTACAGGCAAACCCACCCCGCAAATTCTATCCCCCAGGATGCTACGTTGGGCAATTTTCCTTAACGCCTACCAGTATGAACTGGTCTATCACCCAGGGAAGGAGATCTCCCATGCGGATGCGCTGTCCCGGTCTCTCCTCCCTAGTTTAGGAGATCCCGCATGAGAGGTGGAGCAGGACCACCAAGTCCTGCTGATCGAGTCCCTCGACTCACCCCCCATAGTCCCGGCAGACCTCGCCAAAGCCACAGCGGCCGACAAAATCCTGTCCCAAGTGGGTTCCTGGGTTAGAAAAGGGTGGCCCACAACTCCCCCCGAGGAGCATTTCAAGTCATTTTTCAGGCGCAGAGTAGAGCTTTCCCTTGAAAGGGGCTGTCTGCTCTTGGGCCAGCGGGTAGTCATCCCAGAGAAGTTGCGGGCGAAGGTGCTGAGACTGCTGCATACCAGCCACCCGGGAATAGTGCGCTCCAAGGCTCTGGCCAGGAGCTACTTCTGGTGGCCCCAAATAGACGCGGATATAGAACACTTAGTGGGCACGTGTGAGAGCTGCCAGAGCTCTTGGCCCGAGGAGTCCCAACTACCCCATAGGGAATGGGACACAGCCCGAGGGCCGTGGTCCCGAATACATGTCGACTTCGCTGGCCCTTTCCGCGGGTCCATGTTTCTGCTGATAGTTGACTCCTATTCCAAGTGGCTGGAAGTAATCCCCATGACTAGCACCTCATCTGCTGCAACCATTAAACACTTGCGCAGGGCGTTCAGTTGCTTCGGCCTGCCAGACATTCTTGTTAGCGATAGCGCCAGTACCTTCACTTCTGTGGAATTCAAGGCGTTTATCGAGAGGAATGCCATCAGGCACATTACCGCTGCCCCGTTTCACCCCACCACAAACGGTCAGGTAGAGCGCCAAGTGCGCACTACGAAAGACGCACTGCGGTGCATGGGTCCCGGTGAGTTGAACCTCCAACTGTGTCAGTTCCTCATCTGTTATAGGGCAACCCCCCTAGCTTCCGGACTTTCGCCGGCCGAACTCCTCATGAGGAGGCGGCCGGTAACCCTGTTTGATCGGTTGGATCCGACCAGGGTGGAGGATGAAGGGAGAAATATAGTGGTAGAGAGTTCCAAAAGCTTTTCGGTAGGGGACCCGGTTCACTGCAGGAACTACGCGGCCTCGGGACCAACGTGGGTCCCAGGGACGATCATTGAACAAACGGGGCCAGTATCCTATAGGGTCGAGACTAGCACAGGTCTACTCTGGAGAAGGCACGCTGACCAACTCAGAAGGCAAGTCACTAGTGAAGGGGAATCAGCGTTAGGGTCCTCCCCCACCCGCGTAACCCAAGGGGGAGACACGGCGGCGTCCTCGGGTACAAATGCATACCCTGGATTCTCAGCCGAGGAGGAGGATACTTTGAAAGAGTGGAATGAGTTTGACTTTACGTTACCGTACCAGAGGGGTGTCGCGGAGTGGTCCCCCACCTGTCCGAGCGAGAAGAGGGGTTTCAGTTCAGCCCCTGGTACCTCCAGTCCCCCCAGCCCTTTTGCTTTAGAATATACCATATCACCAAGCCCCCCGAGCCAAGCAGCAGGGGGAAATTCGCTCTCCTCATCCCCTAGAACTCCGGGTCAGGCAGCAGGGGGTGGTGCAAGTACGCCGGTTGCAGGCGCAAGGAACCGGGGGGAGGCAACAAGGGTCTCCTCGTCGGTCCCGAGGTTCGTACTGGGGGGTCCCCAGGCGCCACAAGCAACAGGCAGCGGTTCACATCTCAGCTGTATGTTCCGTTCCCTTCTCCCAATGCAAGGTTGTCACAGAGTTCCCGCCAAACGACTAACGAGTCCCCCCTTTCCATTGCAGGATGAGACTCTGCGGATCTTGGAGCCCCTAGTTCCCCTGTGCTAAACCAAGCAGCCGCACGCCCCAAGCGTACGTGCGGGAAGCCACAATGGTTGAGGGACTTCGTCCCATCCTAGGGGGGAGGAGTGTTGTGTATGTAACAGTATTACTTTAAGAATGTATGAATGTAACCTGACAATGATTACAATCTAACCCAGCTGTTTAAGGAACGCGAGTAAGCTGCCCATAGAGGGCAGCTGCGAGCATTCAGCTCACATGGTTCACATTCCCCAAATCACCGGCAGCCGCGGGAACCTTTCCCGCGCGAGGATCACCTGGAGAAGATGGGCGTGACTCAGAATGACGTCACGCCGGTAGCAGCCAATGAGCTACCGTGCAACGATATTCAAATGTATTTACTGCAGTATATAATGAGCTGTACCTCCGCCATTACCACATGTTCACCCTGATCATCATGAAATAAACCTGTGTTTTAGCCCCCACTGCGGCTCCTTCTTTGTCTTCCGTGCAAGACACCAAAGACACTCATGAAACAAACATTTGCAAACTTTCCATTAACTTCATCACACAATCTCCCAGATGTTCACTTTGCCACCAAAGGTTGCAGACTAGGCTTTTGATCATTAAACTATACTTTGATAAATAGAAAAGCCAGCCCCAAATGTGGTCCTGTATATGTCAGTGTGCATGTGGTGGTGGTGATTAGAACCCATTTTTTTTTCACTTTTCATGAAGCTTTCAACCCACAATAGGCTGTATTACACTGGAATCATTTTGCAACTGTGAACAAAGATGCTTTTGTTACAATCCTGCTTAAGAAATAGGTGGAGCATGAAAGACAGAGAGACAGCCAAATGGTCCCAGACTTACAATATCCTCATTGCTTTAATAAATGGTTTCTGAAGCTGTTCGAACAGGAGAGCAGACGGACAATCAAGAGCCCTTCCCTTAGAAGACATTAAGATACCTCATCGGTTCCACTGCTGCCCACATAGCATCTAAAGGGCTGTTCCCATAAGGACCAAATTATGTGTTATATATTTTGCCTTTGTTGTTCAGTCGCATAGTCAAGTCCGACCCTTTGCAACCCCATGGACCATCGCACGCCAGGCACATTTATCCTCCACCATCCTCCTCAACCTGCCCAGCTCTGTGCCCATTGAGTCAACAATACCATCTAACCATCTCATTTTCTGTCGCCCCTTCTTCTTTTGCCCTCCACCTTTCCCAACATCAAGGTTTTCTCAAGTGAATCCTCTCTTCTCATTTGATGTCCAAAGTACTTTAGCTTCATCTTCAATATTTGACCTTCCAAGGAGCAGTCGGGGTTGATTTCTTCTAAGATTGACCTATTTGTTCTCCTTGCTGTCCAGGATACTCTTAAAAGTCTCCTCCAACACCACATTTTAAAGGCATCTATTCCTCTGTGCTCAGCTTTCCTTATGGTCCAGTTCTTACAACCATACATTACTATGCGGACTTTAGCAGAAAGGAAAAGAATGTTTACTTGTAAGGCTTGTGTTCAAATAAACTTGTCAGATAGATGTCAGAACTATAACACAACAGTTCAATTCATCTTATTAGCAAAAAACAGGAAAAATCTTTCCAGCAAATGATGGTTGCAAAGGGGTACTGAGTTACTGACTTTTATTTATTTATTTATCAAACTTATATTGCCGCCTTCATCACCTTGGCGACCCAAGGCAGCTCACATCAGTATAAAACAACCTTAAAACTAAATTAAAACGGTAAGTAAAGGTAAAGGTTTCGCTTGCTCGAAAGCCAGTTGTATCCGACTTTAGGGTTCAGTGCTCATCTCTGTTTCAAAGCCAAAGAACCAGCGCTGTCTGCATCTGCAGACATTTCCGTGGTCATGTGGCAGACATGACTAGGCACCAGAGCACATGGACCGCTGTTACCTTCTCACCAAAGTGGTCCCTATTTATCTACCTGCAATTTCTTGCTTTCGAACTGCTAGGTTGGCAGGAGCTGGGACAAAGACGGGAGCTCATTCCGTCCTGCAGTACTTGGGAATCGAACTACTGACCTTCCATCTCCCAGTCAGCATCTTAGCCACTTGAGCCACTGCAGTCCCTATTAAAACAGTAAAATGCTTAAAATGTCCACAAGGACACACACCCTAACACATTTTGAGTCAGAAAGAGACTGAACTATTATGCAACTGAACACTCAGAACAGACAGATTGAACTGAACTATATTACCACCACTCACCCACAGAGCTAAACATAAATACAAAGTGGAAAGCAGTTGTTTTTTTAAGAGGGAAGAAACATTTCACCTGCTGATTGGCTTTAGATTCAAAACAGGCAGTGACTATGTTAAATTCTGGTCCTTCCCATCTCCATGTTAGCATGCAAAACGAGCACAAAGCATGGTGGGATTTCTTGCTGTAAGCTTAACAATCTGCATACTTCTGGTTTTAACTTGGGCACCAAAATAACAACTGTGGCTTAAATTCAGTTTGAGTCCCAAGGTTTCCCTTGCTCGAAAGCCAGTCGTATCTGACTCGAGGATTCAGTGCACATCTCTGTTTCAAAGCCAAAGAGCCAGCACTGTCTGCTTCTGCAGACCTTTCTGTGGTCATGTGGCAGGCATGGCTAGACACTAGAGCACACAGAATGCTGTTTACCTTCCCACTGAAATGGTCCCTATTTATCTACTTGCAATTTCCTGCCTTTGAACTGCTAGGTTGGCAGGAGCTGGGACAAAGACGGGAGCTCACTCCATCCTGCAGTACTCGGGAATCAAACTGCTGACCTCCCGCTTTCCAGCCAGTGTCTTAGCCACTTGAGCCACTGTGGCCTAAATTCAGTTTGAGTCCCAAACATGAAATCAATAGTTGAATGGCAACTGGATAGGTATTAATTCTATTGATAAAATGCATCTAAAGATAGTTGGAACCAGCAACTAGACATAGGCCAAATATGACACTAGTCAGATGTTTAAGAGGTATTTTGTAGCATGATACCTGAGAGATTCTTTTCATGATTGCCTATTGCAATATTGGGAACAAAGAGAATAAAATCTCATACCCCACCCTGCCCAGCAGATCTTGGGCAGAATATATGGAGGGAAACTTTCCTTCCAAACATCTACATCTTCATCCTTTTAGGGCTATGAAGGTTATGGTCAGTGTCTTGGAACTGAAGGGCATTGACAGCCAGACCTGTTCTGTTGAAACCAGTGCCACATGGTTTCTATCTAGTTCCCCTGCTACTAATCTGGCAATCACATATTTCACTAGCTTCAGCCTCCATATTGCCTTCAAGTGTTATACTGTGCTCCCATATATGGGCAGGGCCAGTCAGAAACAGGGACATTGATGCAGAAAGTATGGCTTTCTATACAAAGGTTAGATTGGATGAAGGCACAAAATTAGGTGAGTCTCACCTTCCGCATTCTGAAGCCCTGTGCATGTTTGTTTCTGCTTAGAAGGAATCCAGTCAAACTGTGGCAGTCTCTCATCGTCATATCCTATACAAAAGATGTCCCTTGACATTTGCAGAAAACAGAGGGACAATGGGTATGACAAAGAGAAATCCTTGCCACCACAGCAATCTTTTTCAAATGTGCTCGCAGCCACATCAAACATCAGAAGTGTTTGAACTTAAGCAATTAGAACAAGTTGTCAGGGACACAAGAAGCTCTTTAGATGAACACAAAAGCATTGTGGATGTCACCCACTAATGTCACAAACCTTCAACCTAGGTATATGGTCACAGCTGAGTTAGTAGGGTATAAAATAAAATTAAAAAATAACCCTACATGTTAGCTATTATACAGTCACTAAGGATTCTCCCCCACCTCTCCTGTATAACATCTTCCCCGTGGCTTTTCCTTCTGTCTCTAAGGTCTTTTCAAACATTCTTATATCTGAATTGTCCTCCTCCTCCAGGGTTATATTTTCAGTCACTTCCTTTATTCCCTTTTGCTTCCTATCTTTTATTCATCCACTTCTATTTTAACTTCTAATCCCATTTTCTATGTGTGTGGTGTTTTATTTTATTTTTTTTTGCACCCTTCCGTCTTCTTTTTCTGAGTGTATAGCATGGGGGAAGGTTAAAGAAATCATTTCCTTCTGCTCATTATTCCCCTTTCTTTCTTTCTTTCTTTCTTTCTTTCTTTCTTTCTTTCTTTCTTTCTTTCTTTCTTTCTTTCTTTCTTTCTTTCTTTCTTTCTTTCTTTCTTTCTTTCTTTTCTTTTCACCATTATGCCTGTATTTTATATTTTATCTTTTACACCATTTTAATCTCTACATTCAGTACATCAGAGTTCTCCCTGACTTTCTGAGTTATTACTGAAGTTATTAATGGAGCATATTGTGCACCACAGTTTACATGACTGAAGGTATTTCACTATGTCGGAAGAAGATGATGGAGTTATTTCACAGTGCATGATCTCCAAAGATTTATCTTGCACAGGAGCTATGGCAGGGATTCTCAACCTGCGGACCGTGGACCGGATGCGGCCCACAGCACCATTTCATGTCCCCCCCCCCCACTGCCTCCACCACACCAGGAAGTGTCATGTGGTAGAGGAAGGGGGAAATGGCCATCCGGTCCCCCCAAGCTGTCTGAGGGAGCGTGACCCAGGCCCCGGCTTTAAAAGGTTGAGAACTCCTGAGCTATGGATTTGTATTCAGACAAAATACAAGCAAGAACACCAGGCTGGTTTGGTGGTTCCTTCATCCTCAGGCCCTACAACAGAACCAAACCCGAATGAGCTGAAGTTCAGCCCTCAAACTTTAGAAAGGTGGCTACCTGGAAACAAAAGTAAAATCTATTTTGTGGAAAACTGAAAGAAAGGGAGATTGGAGCTAAGTGACCGACCGATCCAGATTCTAATCCTTGGGTATTTTTTGTGGAATTGTCACTCGCCATTTTGGCAGCTGGGGCTAGCAGCACGAAAAGTGCCACCAGATTGCTTTGTAAATTATGGTGTGAATCCTTGAGCACATACTGTGCTGAACTGGGGGCTGCAGTGGCTCAGCGGTTAAGAAGCTCGCCTTGTTAGCTGGAAGGTGGGCAAGTCAGCAGTTCGAGCCCTGGGTACTGTATGATAGAATGTGCACCTGTCTCTGTCCCAGCTCCTGCCAGCCTCACAGTTCAGAAGCAAGAAATTGTAAGTAGATAAATAGGGACCACTTCTGTGGGAAAAGATCTTGGGGACATGAAAGGAGCCTCATTCGGGCATCCCCCGAGCAGAGTTTTTCCAGCAAAAATCCTTTCAACCCAGAATAATTTCTGACATGAAATTATTATAGTGCTGAACTGTAAAACCTACAAAGACGAATGAAAAGTGTATCTATATAATTTAGCATACCATATATATTAATAAAGGACTTCAGTGGCTCAGTTGTTAAGACACTGAACTTGATGACTGATGACAGTGAGTCAACAGTTCAAGACCCAAGTGCTACACGATGGAGTGAGGTCCCATCTCTGTCCCGGGGTACACAAAAAGAGCCTCCTTGAAGATTGTGGTTATTTTTGAACCACAAATGGGCATACCCTGTTTGGTTATTTTTGAACCACAAATGGGCATACCCTGTTAATGGCAACATTGTGTTTCCCACAAAAATAGGGCCAAATGGTGCAGATGCAAATGAGAGAAAGAAACCATTTGAGGCAGGAGTATCTTTCAAGTCTCTTTTACTGCAAGAATGCGAAGGAGTGAAGAAATAAAATATCATCAAAACTGTTCCGGTATTGCCAGTTTTTCAAAAGAATTTTTCTTCATCAGGATATAATCTTAAGTATTTTTCTGTAGACAATAAAATGAAAACAAAATCATACACTCTGACAACACATTTTAGTTTGTCTGTGAGCCTTAAACCAAGATATCTAAACATAATACATACCAAGAGTTGTTTACACGTCTACTAGCTTCAGGGAGGAAAACATCCTGTCAATGAGCTTAAAGACATTGAAACATATGGTATAATGTTTGCAATATATAGCATGTGTCAAGTGATGTATTCATGAGAAATAATTTTCTTTTAATTAAAAGATACAGTAAGGAGGCAGAAATGGCTTGATTATTTAATGTGACAACATATTCAGAATTATAAACCATACAAATGATTATAAAAAAAACAATAAAGGTCCAAATCATTATTCAAACCTGATGGAACCAAAGTCTTCAGACGATGAATATAAAATGCTTCTCTCTGCAACAACAATTTATCAATATTGTTTTTTTCAAAAGGTTTAGGTTGTACAACTTCAAGAACTAAAAACTTGAAATACTGTCTAGCTCCTGTACCTTTACTTCCAGAAAGTGGTACTTTTCTGTGCTGGGGATATGTTTATGACATGTGCCATTTTCACACAAGTTGCTGTCAAAAAAAAAGGTATAGAGTAAGAAAACTCTTTCTAACCACTTTTTCTACACAGACCATTGCAATTTATTAAATTTAGGATGTTTGTTGCTCAGGCCCATCTCTATGGCATCTGCTATTTTGTTGAATGTCATGAAAGAGTACCCAACTGAAAGTTAAGCTATTGTTGTATCTTCACTGCCAGAGACAGGGAGAGGTCTGAATGACTCTGGCTTCAATACTTTCAGACTGCTGAGCAGAGGTAGGTGGCCCCCAACCATGACCATACCTATGGCTACAAAATTTTTTGGGTAGTCCCAGATAACCAGCATCATCAGCAAGATAAACAAGTAATGGTTAAAGGTGAAATAGGGTCAACAGAGCTGTAACTGATTGTGACTATCTCCTTTTGGATGTGTTCTTTAATTATTAATCTTGTTAGTCTTAGCTACAATAAATATCCTAGTTCTGAGGACTGGAAATTGCATATTTATTGTTATAAAGATGTGTTCTAAAATATAGCAACATGTCACTGAATTATATAATAATACTTGCACATCATCAAGTCAATTCTGATTTATTGTTAATCTGTCCAGGAATTTCTAGGCAAAGAACACTGAGAAGTGGTTTACCATTCCCTTCTTTTGGAGGTGACCTGGGACAGAGAAGCTTCTCCCTAAAGGTAAAGTGGAGAATCACATTCCCAACTTTTGGCTCCACAGCCAGGTACCTAAACCACTGAGCTATGCTTGTCATAAAAAAAAATTGACATTTTGTCACTTACTTATGTTTTAGAAAGCTTATATACACACTTCTTCTGTGTCTAGGCCAGATGTGAAACTGCCAAAATGAAGGCATCTTTTGGGGAGTTAATTCTGCAGTTCCTTTCGTCTGACCTAGAGTGAGAAAGACTAGCCTTAAGTCTCTGAAAATCAAATCAGACACACATGAAATGTCTGGTTCAAGATTTGCAACAAAGAATCAAAAACTCAAGAAACTTGCTTTATTTTGGATTTTTAAAAAATCCCACCCAAGAATACTGTTACAAACTATTGCAGCATGCTATGAATGTAAGCTTTACAATGCAAAGGATTTCTGATCGTTTACCTAAATCCTGCTGGTTATACATAATGGGAAATTAACTCCGAGGTTTTCTATTTATTCTGTTTGTTTTAATTATTTCAGACAGTAATGTTTGTAAATGTGATTGACACTAAACCCCTGTTAGGTTGGTTTTGAATAAATGTATGAACAATAAACATAGTCACCAAAGGCATACAGAACAGGAAGCATGGTGAATGTTTTAAAAGTTATGCTAATAAAAGTTTGCTAGCTCAGATGCCCTGTTCAGTCATCTCTGATCTAGTTTCTAGTATCACTCCATATGAGCAGGGACATATCTGTAGGTACTTTCTATGTGCAAGGAAAACATCAGATGTTCCAGGATGGTTGTTCACATCTCTGTTCTACATGTAAATAAGAAGTTCTCCAGTCTCTCCTCCTGGTGAGAGAATTGTGACAATAGAGGTGGGACTAACTGCTTCTCCTCAAACATTTTAACAGAGTTGGATTATACCACATAAATAGGCTTGTACTGCTGTTCACTCAAGCCTTTGTGGTTCAGGACAAAGGTTTTCACAGGTCTGTTCCCAGGGGTGTGCAGATTACCATGGGAAGGTGCTGGACAGGGAGTGGTGGGGGTGCCTATTTGGGGTGGGGATCCCATATATTGCTATTGGTGCCCTGGGGTGCCAGAGGTGAGGACAGGGTGGGACAAAGCCCGATTATCCGATATACCAGCACGCGCCTGTCTGTTCCCATGATATCTACTTAAGTCCCTGTAGAAAATCTATAAGCAAACCTTCTACTGCCCTGCAGCAAATAGAATTTGTAGAGCCTACTACCTTGATTTTGGAGGTAATGAGAGTAACCTCATTGTTGGTAGGAAACAAACAAACAAGAAAGAAAGAAAGCCGGCCAGCCACTGGTAACCTTCTCTTCTATCAAGTGTGTTTAATCTTGCTTTTAAAGGGATGCTTTTAATGCTTTTAAAGGGACTGCGGTGGCTCAAGAGGTTAAGACGCTGAACTCGCTGACTGGGAGGTCAGAGTTCAATGTCTGGGTACTGCATGACGGAGTGAGCTCCAGTCTCTGCCTCAGCTCCTGCAAACCAAGCCATTCGAAAGCAAGAAATTGCAAGTAGATAAATAGGGACCACTTCAATGGGAAGGTAAACAGCGTTCCATGCACTCCGGTGTTGAGGCATGCCTGCCACAAGTCCATGGAAATGTCTGTAAACACAGACAGCATTGGCTCTTTGGCTATAAACAGAGATGAGCACTGAACCCTACAGTTGGATACGACTGGCTTTTGAGGAAGGGAGAGCTTTACCTTTACCTAAAGCCATGCAAATTGACCATCATCACGATATCATGGGGGTCACACATTCCTTCTTTTAAGAATGTGCTCTGTGGGTTTTCTTTTTTATTATTATATTTTTACCATTCTTTATTTTTTTTAAAAAAATTATTGCCTCTCTGCACAGCAGAAAGAAGCTAAATATTCTACAATAGACAAATTCTTCTTCTTTTGAGTCCAGATTAAACTTTGAACTGCCAAAATGAAGCCACTTTCTTGGCTTTGTCTTTGGCCAAATTTAAATCTTCATTGGTACATGTTGCTGGTAGTAGTCAGCAGACCAGCAGGTGAGCTGGATTCTGTATCTCTCCACGTTCTTCTTTTTCTTTCATGTCCCAATGAAACCCTAGACTGCCAAGGAAGGGAAATTCTGTAACAGGCAAATTCTTCTTTCAAGTCCAGATCAAACTTTGAACTGCCAAATGAAGCCACCTTCTTGTCATTGGCCAAACTTATGTCCTCATTGGTGCATATTTCTAGTAGTAATCAGCAGACCAGCAATGAGCCAGATTCTGTATCTCTCAACATTTACACCACATGTTGTTGTCCGCCAGAAGCCCCCACCTGAGCATGTTGGTCTTACATTTACGAACTTAAACCCTCGGACAATTCAGGGTCCTCCAAGTGATGTAGAGGAGGATGAGTTCCTCAATTGTCCTCCTTTAATGTTATTCCTTGTCCAGTGAGCTCTTACCTCCATCTTCTAATTTGGTTTTACTCTTTTGTATCCTCAATAATGTTTTTTCTTGCAATAAAGCTCTTCCTAGATCTGAGCCAGTGGACCTGAGGCACATATCCATTCAGAGGACGTCGAGGATCATTCTCTTGCTTAACTCTCTCAGTGACTGCTGTTACTACTCTCCGTATCTTAGGTGGAGTAATACCAACAAGAGAGTATATTTTTTCAACTGGTATAGGTGTGAGGCATCCTGTCACTATACACATGGCTTCATTAACAGCAATGTCAAATTGTGTTGTGTGTGTGGATGTGCTCCATATTGGAGCAGCATACTCTGCTACTGAGATGCTCAGCACCAAAGCTGTTGTACACAGTGGATGGTTGAGTTCCCCGGGTATCATTTGTGAGTTTCCTGATGATATTGAAAAGTCAATTTATTTAAATAACCTTTCTAATCTGTTTTAAATAATTTTAATAGACAAATTAAAATTATTGAAAGCAGATTAGAAAATGTATTTTTAAATGTTTTAAAATTATGTGGAAGTGTTAAAACTTCATTTGAAAGATAATAACAGTATCTGAGACCAGAGGCATTTCTGAACAATAGAAACTCAGCGCAGATAGAACCAGCCTCTCTCCTCAGGAGGTACCTCAGTAATCAAGGTGTGTCAACCTCACCACTTCTCAAAGGGTTGACTGTTAATCTATCCTCTACATCTTTATCTATTTACTACATATGGTCTGGTTGTAGCTCAAGAGGATTTATTGAAAGAAGGGAAGGGGAAAGTTTCAGAAGTTTGCCCCAAGACAAGTAGTGGGACTGGAGCAGTGCTGGCCCGAGGCAAGTTTTAGGATGGAGCGAGATCTAACTATGGCACCCCCTTGGTCACCCCTAATATATGGGATTAAATTAAGTTACTTGGCAAAACTTTACACATGCTTTACTACTGTGACGCCCCCTGGGAGTGGGCACCTGGAGCAACCGCTCTGTTCGCCTTATGGTAGGGCCAGCCCTGCTGGAGCAATAACATTGCCCCTGCACAGTCCTAAAATTGGCCTAGCCCTGAGTCCCAGAAGTCCTCAGCCTCTTCAATGAAGGTCTCCACGGGGGACCAATGGTAGGTTTCCTGAGGAGGAATGGCTTGTAGGTCTACAATGAAGCCAAGGCTTGAGCTGTGCACATGTCAGTTGTTTTGGAGGCCAAAGCTGTGGCTACTGTTGGATGGGTTCCTGATGCTATTTCTTCATTTTCATCTCCAAAGTCACCTTTGGTTAGGAATGGGGCCTGCTTGGCTCAGCTCTAGCTGATAACAGTTCTCTTAGTGGGAAGGTAAGAAGTGGCCACTCTGGTAAGGAATCCCAACTGAACAGCTTTGCCCTCATGGGACAGAAAATTCCACAATTACTCCTGTCAAGGAGTCCTCCCAACAATTTCTTCCTCCTCCATGTCCAAGGATTCCCCCCACCAGGAGATTTACCTGATCCTTACTCAATCCAGCTCCCAGTGGCTTCCTCCAAAGCCTCTTTTATAATCCTCAACTGCCATCTGGTTCCGTCCCCCTTCCTATTTTCTGGGTGGCTCTCCTTTGCAACAGTCTCTTCCTCTTCCAGGGCTGGTTGTTCCCATCCCACCTGAGCTTCAGATCTAGCAGTAGCTGGACACAAGGACCCTTGCTTGGGAACCTGGGCTGCCAGAAGTGTCCCCCACCCACCAGGTGTTACAGAGGAAATAACCAGCTGGATAGCTCAGTGATCTCAGTTTCCCAAATGCCATTTAAAAGAAGAGCTAACCTATGTGAGCTTGGCAAGCTGCATCATTTCCGAGTGCCCCATCCGGAAGAAAAAAATAGTGAACCACTTCTGAATACTCTATAACTAGAAAACCCTGGAGAGGGTTCCCAAAAGTCATAATTGACTCAACATGTTAATTAAAATAGATCAAACCCAACTTGAATTTTGCTCAGAATCCAGTGCCAGTTTGAGATCAGGCAACAGCTTGGTTGCCACATTTTGCACTAATTGTGCTTCTAAATACTTCTCAAAGGCAACCCCATATAGAGCATGTTACAGAAAATTAAATGGCCACTGATTTGTCATTTCCCCCCGACAATTCACTAAAGGTCTCCGGATTCCATATTGCATGACAAGGAGAAAAATCTTTCCCTGTTCTCTTCTTCCATTATGCCACACTTTACTGTATGTACTTTTATCTTGTCCATTTTTGTTACTGCCCCTCTAAGTTAAAAGAAATATGATTCATTTCCCCTGCCTATGCCTTTAGATAGACCTTCACAACACTCTAGTGCAGGGTAAATATCAGCCCTGTAATCAAATCCAGTGCCTAGATGTTTCTAATATCCATTCCAGTTCATATAGGGATGAAATATTTTGAAGGTGGAAGTAGACAAAACCAGGGTGAGGGGGATGGAGATCCCTTCCCTGATCTTTGGATTTTCTAAAGGGCTTATTTGTAAGATAGAAATAGGACAGCTGGGCATCCATCATTGCTATATATATGAAGATTTAGTGAGATTGATGCAGAGGGAAAGAACAAGTGTATTAACAAATCTACCTGTCTAAAAGTCAGAGGTAATGTTAACCAAGAAGTACATTACACTGATTCCATCAAAATGTTCTGTTATTTATTTAACTTTTTCCATTTCCATTTTTATTTAGCCAAGATAATTGCTTGTGATAAGCTGCCTCTGCCGAAAGCTGGGAACATGGAAGAAACACAATGTTAGATTGGGATATGTACTTTCAGCCATAGCGGTAGAGCCGTGTGATGACCAGGCTGAATTTGCATATTGAAACAATCTCAATTAAAGTCTTTTATCAGGCAACTTCAAAGAAAGAATCACTTGTAACACAGCAACCCACCCACCCTTTCTATGAAATGCTATTAGGATTCCAACGTGTTTATCTTGGTTTGCATTGATGACCATTTTCACATTGATATCAAACATAATAAAACATATATTTCTTTCTATGCCACAAAATGATTTTTTTCATGTAGCAGTCAGTGTAATTGAAAGGGGGTGGAAGGAGCCTGTAAAAATAGAATTCAATAGCTCTATTGATTTCTATAGGGCATATTGTTCAATTTTTGTGTCAACGCATCCCTAAAATTGAGGCTGGAGAGCTGCTAAATAAAATTTATACTGACAGAAAGCTACCAGAGGAGAAAACCTAGCACTGGCAAGTCTCCAGTGCTGGAGGGTGCCTTGGTGGGGAAGAAATGGAAGTTGATTGAAATCTTATATTTGCTCACAAGCTGTTTCCACCCCAACTATGAAATCAACTGCTCCATTATGGCCACAAAGACCTCTGTACAGGAACAAATTAAAACGAATGTGAGTGCTAACTGAAATGAAATACAAGAGTTTTACAAATGAATAACAAGTACTGTAAATGCTATTGCTTTTTGTCTCCCTTGAGATTCTAGACAAAAGTATCCATTATTTTAGGTTCAAGACAAAAAAACCTCTTCAGACTTGTAGGACAACTCATGCAGCTTGCTTTGAACATCTGCACATTTGTAAGGCTCATGAAGCAATATGCACAAAGTCCACTTTCATATTTTTTAAAATGGGTGGCTAGAAATGTGTACTATGGGAAATACAACATCAGTTGGGCAGAAAATGCATACAAAAAGTATATTCAGAAAATGTACAGACATATCTGTATTGAGAGGGGATATGCAAAATGCATATAAATACAAAGATTTATACAGGTGGGATCTGAAGCAACTAAGCCATGGGTGCCCAAACTTTTTGGGCCATGGGCCAGTCACATGGTTCAGGGACCCAGTCACTATGGCCCATGGGTCAGATCTGGCCCCCATCACCAATTCATCTGGCCTGCAAAGCCCTCATTGCTCCCAGAAATTGAAGTAAAACACACCTGTTTACTTCTACTTCTGGGAGCAAAGAGGGCTTTGTGGGCCAGATGAATATATATAGTAATGTACAGTAATGTACTGCTACTGGAACAAAATGTCTAGTTTGGAAATGTATTAGATGTGGAGTGCTTGTAGACCATTCTACAAGTGGTCCAAAATGTGACCTTACTTTATTCATGTCAGAATGCACCACCAGTATAGAATAACATACAAAGCTAAAATTAACATATCCAAATCCAAAACAGAGTTTAAAAGAGCTAGATGGCATCTGTCCAATATCGAACCAGATCAACTGCATCTCCTGTTGCCAACATAAGGTCCTCCTCAGTGCACATTGAGGGGCATCATGTGCATTGTATCATATAGGAGATAGTTTGCACTTCTCCGCATTCACCCAGGTTGTTTTCTACAGTGAAACCCCACTTTCTCAAATAAGTCCATGATCCTCCTACCCCTGGACTCAATCTATTTAAGGCTTTCCACGCAGTCCATGGTTGTTCTTGGCCAGGCAGTAGAGAGTCATGTGGTTCTGCCCAGTTATCTGGTAGCTCCTTGCTCACCTTCCATAGTTCTAAGGCGGTCTGTGGGGGCTGGTTGTTAGGAGAGGCAGAAGTTGTGAGGATGCTATGCCTTGATTTCAGTCTCTGCTTTGGTGGTTGGTGATGAAATAGCAGGTGTGTTTCCTTTCAGCCCAGAAGCACCAGAAGCAGAAAATGTGAGTTGTCTCCCTGTCTGATCACACCCTTAGTCTGTCTGACTAAGTCAGACTGAGAAACCTTGACAAGGAATTCCAAAGCCTTGTGAGTTCCCTCACCTCTAGATTAGGAGCAGAACATCTTCCTCTCGAAAGCCCTGTACTTTGTGTAAAATGTCTCTAGTATTTGAGATTTTATAGAACGGTAGCAGGTTTTGTTGACAGGTGTGATAAGAGGTTCTTCTGTGAGCTTCTGTTCCGTGTGTGAAGTTGCAGCTGTAATCCAAATTTTTTTTAACTTTTCCCAGGCCCTGACTTGGCATTGCCATCTTTGCTCTGCTTCATTAGGCTAAATATTATGGGTGGCCATGACAGTGGCATACCCAAAACAGGATCCCAGCGATACCTTTGTATACCCCAGAGAATGTTTCTAAGGACATTTTCTTAACAACCACCTTTTCTTTTCTCTCTCTCTCTCCCTCCCTCTCTGTACCTCTGTGTGTGTGTGTGTGTTGCAAATTACTGTCTGAAAACAAGAGGTCATTGTAAACTGACTTTGAAAGACAGAGAAGCAATAGATGGTGGGAGGTGGAATACAGGCAGAATATATTTCTGCAGAGGACTGTCAGATCATGCAAAGAAGTGGGATGTGCAGGCATCAGCCATCAACATTAACTCATGAGTGAGCTGGATACACTGAGAGAGACAGAGTGGGCCTCAAGAAAGGTAATTGATCTGAAGATGGAAAACTGCCACAGAAAGTGATTTGTATTTCCAGCATTGAGAGATGTGGGTCTTTGATGGAGTGGGTGTTTTTCCCCCCTTGGCACTATTATATGCATGACTTTAGAAAGTGCTATCAAACTATCATGCCATCACACCAGCCACAATAAGAAAATGCTATATTAATGATATTACTTGTCCTTTAGCTATCAGTTACATTTGGTTCTTCCCTTTGTGCCTTCCCTCCTACTTGTATCTAAAGATTAAATGCCTACACAAAAGTTGCTTAGCATGTGGTAAGGATGGGAGTTCTTTGGAGGCAATGGAATTCTCTGCTGGTTCGTGTTTCTCTGGTAGTGAAGAAGCTGGGTGAGAAGTTGTCTCCTTCCTTCTGAGAACTCCTCCCATGGAACTTTGCCTCTACTTTTCTTCTTCTGCCATATCCGAATCTGAATATTGGCAATCCTCATGGTGATCAGCCATGAAGACTGTCTTGAGGATATAATGCAGTGCGAAAATGTAGGGGACAAATGTAGAAACTGGAGCAATGACTGGAACCGTTTGTCTTGGCAAATAAAATTGATTTAATGATTTCTGCACTTCTCAAAAAGTCTTTTATAACACAAAGATCCGAACTCCTTTCGATAACAGGAATTTTCAGTTTTTTACCTCAGGGATCTAAACAAACAATTTAACAATATTTACCAACAGATACATACGTAGATATATACATATATACATATATACATATATACATATATACATATATACATATATACACAATCTTGGAATAAAGGTTTACAACATTACCTGTAGTGTCTTATTAAAGTCCAATTCATTGTTATTTTATTATTTTATCGCGTCCTAGACCTCACCCGTTTGTTCTTATGGTGTCGACGGACGTTAACCAAACTAGTCAGAGTTCATATTTAAGGATACCAAACTTACACAGCTGATTAAAGACAGGAATTATAGGAAACAAGTAAAATCAATTTCTTGATTAAGCCCAAATGGGTACAAGGTGTTGAACCGATGGATGAAATGACTCTCCCTCTGTCTTAAAGCAATATCTAAGTCTGTGCGGTGAAATGGTTGTTGTTTATAACTCTCAAGTACTACGAATTTGAAATCTTGGTCGTTATGATTTGCTTCAATGAAGTGGCTGACAAGCGGTGCAGATAAGTTCTTGTTGTGGATTTTAGACCTATGTTCCCCCACCCTCGTTTTTATTTTGCAGGATGTCACCCTCACATAACCTAACCCACAGGAACATATTAATAAATAGATATACCCGGAACTGTTACAATTCGAAAATTGTTTTAGATATAAAGTATAAGTGCAGTGGCCTTTCATCTGCCTTCTGCATTGCACCATGACACTCATACCATTGATCCAGTTCCACGAGTCACTTACTGGTCCTGAGCCCTTTTGGTATACAAAGTCCTCATCAGCCTCAGGCCAATATTGATAAAGTGTTTCCCTCCACCAAGATGGATTCAAGGGGGATTTAATCCTCTTTGGGACCATCGCCTTTCCCTGTGGACTTCACCACCCAAGGCCATTTGTCCTTAGGGTTGTCAGGTTAGTTAACCGCCGCCCGACACTCAGCAGAGAGTCGCTGGCAATATGGTCTACTCTATTACCATAGAAGAATAACCTGGCCAGACATATGCCCTCTGCCTTGGTCATATTAAAATCAAAGTTAAGAGTTTTCCATGTGTCTGGAAAAAAATTATGATCTAAATAAATATATGACCTAAAATTAACTGTTTTGGTTCTTTACCTATTTTACCAAAGCAATGAAGTTCAATCCAGAACACAACCTCAACTAACATTTACATTTCAAAAAGATCTATAATTCTGTTGATGTTTGCACTTAACTTTGTTCCTCCCAACAGAAAAGCTATTTAATAAATTCGATGCAAATAAAGTATAATTAGACAATCTTTTGTTCATCTAAGTTATCAAACTTTTTCTTTTTCTTTTCCTCCTGGTGTCACAGCACAAAGGGCATATCCATAAAAAAGCATGATTAAAGAATATTATTTAATGATCCTTAGGGGTATGAAAAGGAGGAAGTTGAGTATACAGGAAATCATTTACCAGGAAAACATCATTGTCCTGTTTCTGTTTTTCAAATAAGGAATAACTTCTGTCTCCTGATGGTGAAGGTTTTCTATAATGACGGAAGGCTTTCTTTCCTCCAGGAACTAAATATAGAAAGAACTAACCTCTCATGAAATGGGAAAGGTGTTCTGCAAAACGCAAGAGATCTTTGAAATGATCTCCCTAGAAAAGAAGGGGGAACCAATTCTCACAACCTATTTTTATTCATTAACATCTATCCAATAATATGTGGATGTGCGAGAGAGATACAGTAAATGTATATATCTATATACATCTATGATCATATGTATATACCGGTATCTACAGCTACAGCTGGTTATTTAATTTCTGTATTCTGGAGAATTGCAAGGGTACAACATTTGATTCCCTCAGATTTCAGGGCCAAAACCCAAAATGGGGGAGTAGGCATATCTTGTATTAAAGCAAAGCAAAGGCAAAGCAATCACACTTATGTACCACCCATTGTGCTTAGTGCACTCTCTGGACAGTTCAAAAATTAATTAGCATTTTACCCCCAACATGCTGGGTCCTCATTTTACTGACCTCAGAAGGATGGAAGGCTGAGTCAACCTTGAGACCCTGTCAGGCTCGAACTCACAACCTTTTGGTTGCAGTACAACATTTTAACTTTAATCACTGTGCCACCAGGGCTATTACAGCTATTCCCTTGTGAAGAAAAATATTCCTTTCCCTTAACATTAAAAATGACACTTTCCATGGACTCCGATTTTTCTTGGGGATTGGGAATGCATGGAACAAATAAATGTTGCTCTTTTTTTGATAATTTATAATTAAATTGGGAGAGTTGGACTAATGAGATGGGAGTGGACAACCTATCTAGCACTGAGGACTGCATCAGAAA
This sequence comes from Bradypodion pumilum, assembly GCA_035047305.1. Lineage (NCBI taxonomy): Eukaryota > Metazoa > Chordata > Lepidosauria > Squamata > Chamaeleonidae > Bradypodion > Bradypodion pumilum. The sequence goes on along the minus strand of JAWDJD010000001.1, from coordinate 41,751,424 downwards.
TATATCGCGAACAGAAGAGCTGCCGCTAATTTGCAGCTTTTGTTTGCATATAATTAGCACTATTTACAAGATACCAGTCCACCAGATGCCAGACAGTTGCTGAAGATGTTCCTCTCATTCTATAACATTCTTGTTCTCAACTGGAAATCCTCCAATGACAAAAAAAGCCAAAGTCAGGCTTAAAAATATTTTGATAAGAAGGCAGACACAAAAGCTAAAATTAGATTGAAAACAAACTAAACAAAAAATGTTCTCAATTGTGCAAAAATTTGCTCCATCAGCAGTTTAGGTATCTGGCAGCGGAGCTATAGGTTGGGAATTTGATTCTTCACCATACCTCCCAGGGGAAGAGTGTTTCCTAGGTAGAAAATATACAGAGGTAGTTTACTATTCCCTTCTTCTGGGGGCATCCAGAACTGTTGGATTGGGGCCGTGAAGCGGCCCTTAGGGTCCCGGAGGAGACTGGTCAAGGAACAACACGAGACAAGATGGAGCGAAGACCAGTGGTTTATTGAGGGAAAATCATCATCATATATAGGAATTCAAGGCAGCGTGTGATAGAATCGTAATCTGACAGAAAATCATATCACCTGTTTACCTGGGTTAATTGGGAGCTTCTCTTGGGGAAGTTAATTAACTAAGGCAAATACTGACAGGGGAAATCCATTGTTCATGGCTTGCACAAGAGTAAACATGGCCACTATTTGTGCTGGGGCTTGGGCTAATCTGCAAGTGCAGAATTACCTAATTCCTAACTTGAGTTAGATATTCAACTTCCCCCTGCCGAACTGCCTGCCAGGTCAGATATGGGTGAATCAATCTTATGACTATTAATCCGCACCCCAATTTCTGTACCCGCAAAGGCCAGTGACCAGGAGCCTCCCTCAACCGGTGTAACCTTTGTCAGGGACAGTTAATGCCAATTGTGCTCGCGGATACCACACAGAACCTTGCCTGTGTGTAGCCTTGGGTACGCTAATGGGTGTCCCTAGAAGACTTACTCACTCATTCCCACCACATACTTACCACATCAATATGTTTGGGAACAAGTCCTTTAACCATTACCATATAAACAATCCATTTACACATAATTGGGTGTCACAATGTCCAGAAAGGAAATCTGTCAACTTCAGCTGCTGCCTAACATGATTCCTCAAATTTAGAAGATACCTGCCTATATTCTGTTCAGGTACTTTTCAGAACAACAGATTCTATTGGAAATGCCCATACAAGTGCAAAGAGGCATCGAAATAAATTGCTAGTCCTCAGGAGTGACCTCTTAGTAACCATGAACTCCAAGAAATAGCAGTGGAATTGTCAAAGTTGCAGTGCAGAGCTATCCAGTAGTGTAGTGATAAATTTTGAAAGGCATACGCTTCTTATAAAAGATCCCATAGCTAGCCTTTCTCAGGAAAAGTCCTAATATGCAGATAGCTAGACTGGTTTACCTTAACAAACAGGAGGTCTTTTGCAAATGCAAATGCTTCTTTATTGTCCATTCACAATCAATGCTCGTATACTTTGCCTTATAACACTGCTAGCTTGTAAACTACGTTTTTCTTGGGGGGAAAGCATTTCAGCGCCAGCTACTGTATCTATACTCAGAAACACCCGGGGGGGGGCTAATAGGAGCCTAACATATAGTGTCCTGCTTGCAATATGTATGGTACAGACTATTTTACTCAGCAGAAATGTTATCCCTGATCATTGTTTGTATTAGAGAGAGACTATGTCATTACTTATTAAAGAGATATGTCACTGGCCAATATCTTCAATTACTTTGACCCCCAGAGGAGAAAAAAATACCAGCAATTGTTTTTATCTTTTAAAATGTTGCTTAAAAATCAAATCATAAGAGAGAACTACAGAATGTTTCAGCTATCTGCAAAGTTTACATCAATCTAGATGGGTATACATAAACTAGTTTTTATCCTCAGCTGTGAAATTTTTGGGGGGAAAGACAGATAAGGAAGTGATTAGTTAAATATGCATTTAGATATTGTTTCCAATATTCCACCTCATTCACTGACTAGCCCAATCAACCCTTTGAACTGATGAAGAAGCTTTTGTGTGAAGGAAGACACATCTGAAGGGAGTTCGGTGAAATGGCTGCTACTCATCCCCTTAATTCTAGGCATCTGAATCCAAGGCAAAGAGAGCAAGTCCAACAGTCTTGGATGGAAATCACACCTCCACTTTTTCTTTAGCACACCTACTGTACATAGTAGCTTGGCTGCTTCCAGTCTTTACCATCTGTTCAGGTGGCATGGTGCCTACACACATGTTGGATGATATATAGGTGCCAGGCAACAATGCGGATTGATGGGCAGCCTGCACAACTCTGCAATTTCTGTCTCTTGTGCATGGAGGCTGTCCTTCGCCAGAAAGGAGGCATTGGCACTTTGCATCTCCGTAGACTTGTTCGCACCTGTTGACACATCAATGCCAAAAAAAGAAGAAGAAAAAGAAATTATTGTGGAACTGAAACAAAGAAGATATTAACCTTACAAGCGTTACCATTTCCTAATCGCTAACAATCTACTCTGGCACCAGAAGCCTGAAAGACCATTCCTCCATAACAAAATATCACTTAACAATATGCATTATCATTATTTCCCTATTTTCTATCCATTGAATACCTTTGTTTTGTAATGGATTTTTCATTGAGCAGTAAGAAAATTTGTCCTGATTCCTTGGATTTGGGTAAATGGGTGACATGCTTCTTCTGAAGGCCTAGACTAGACCAGGATGTGCACCTGAAGCAGTAGGGGGGGGAGAAAGAAAACATTCCAAGACAGAGACAAAAAGAGGTAAGATATTGCCTTTTGGGGGGGGGGGAACTTGACTTACCTCAACATGCAGGTGAGGCTCTGCTGCACAGCCTCAGTAATTTTCCCCACTGAATGAAACAATAGATTAAAAAGGTGGTTTCTTCTTCTAGTAAATGAATGATTGCTTTTGTGAAGCCATTTTAGGATCAAACTACACAAGTCACTGAACTCACACTTAAAAGTTGGTAGCACAGTTTTCCCTCCAGGAACACAATTTCCATTAGAGTTGTGAATGAAGTCTATGGCTGAAATCATGTTGATTAGCATACCAATTTGCACTAGAGTTGGCTCATTCAATCAGTGAGGATTTGGAGAATCAATTCCTCCATAGATGTCATTCATTCAAATGGGCTTACTCTGGTTGTGATTTACCACACTAAAGTAAGTCACAATTAGAATAAGCCTATTTGTATCCATAAAACTTACAGAGAAGTAGACTCACCAAGTTCCTGCTGCCCTACTCTACTCTAGCTTTCTATACTAAGCAACAGGATTTCAGCCCATGTTTGCCTAACAATGGCTGATCAGAGAAATCACTCTTTTGCAAAATGTGAAAGTAGGCAAAGCTAGTATTACAACTATCAGATGCTTTTTATCAGTTTAGGGAGTACCTCTTCTAAATTTGGACAAATTCTCTTCCCCCCTAGTTTTATTCTAACAATGTGATGTAGATCAAGCTGAAAGTTGGCCCAAGGTCAACCAATGAGCTTCATTGGAACAGGAAGGTTTGAACCCAATTCTCCTAGCTCTAATCTACTTCATTAACCATTACTCTATGTTATCTGCTGCCATTGCATCTTACCTAATATTGGCAAGAATCCTATTAGACTTTTCATAAGCTTTGTGTAACTTTCCACAGCTAGCTGGTACCATGACCCATCTTGTCCCTGATTGCACAAGGGAGATACATCCCAGCACCTTGCCAATGAGCCACAGTTAGCTGCAGAACTTTAGTATACACCAACAGGATTCTAGCCAGATTAAATTATCTGATTCTCTCCTCCCTTTACATTCTGCTCATTAAATTTTCTACATACATGTCTTGTGACTCTCCCTCTGTGATCTTATGTTTTCTTGGGCTGGGGGCAGAGGCAGGGGTGTACTATTTAGAAGGGGAGTACACTGTACTAGAAACAACTAAACAAGTGGAGGGGAGATACCTGTAAGAGGAGTGATTAGCCTAAGTAAAAAAAAATAAGAGATTAATACAAAATGGCCAGAGGGAGGTATTGACTTAGTCTTTCTTGCAAAAATCTCATCAGAAACAACTATCTGGTTTTTTTAAAAAAAAATTACCTACTATATTTAGAGAGCTATCTTCGTAACACAAATGTTCTGGGCAGCACACAACCCACTATCAAGTAGCATTTGCCTCTGCTCCCCTTGACAACATAACCTCCAAGTAAGTAGGGCTCCTGAAGGAGGAAAGAAACAGATCCCAGCTCTTTATTTTACATTAACAATTATGGGTGACAAAATGCCAAAGCACTGAACAGTTACTATAGACCAGGGGTCAGCAAACCTGGCTGTCCAGATGTTCTTGGACTTTAATTCACAGAAGCCCTGATCAGCAGGTGTACAAGTCCAAGAACACCTGGAGATAGGGTTGCCATAATTCTCTCCCGCCAAACCAGGATAGCCATTGGATTCTTCAAACTGTGCATGCATTGGATGGGGCTGTCAGGGAGACCGTAGCTCTAAGACCCCACAGAATCCCTGTCCAGGGCCGACAGAGAATACCGACCCTATGCAATTAACCCTTTGTGGTCACATGAAGAAGGAATCCTCCGTCCCAGTATGGTGGAGGTTTGGCTTCTTAGATATGGGTATTTCTTGCTCCCTTCTGGCTTTCGAGGAAAAGGGCTGAGGACGACTCCTTGTCCCCCAAACTTCAAGGTGATTATTTCAAATAGTTATTTTACTGCCTCCGTGCCTTTCTTTCAATTATCTCACTTGTAAGTGTCTCCTCTCCCCGGTGGGCTCCTCAGGGTGCTGTTTTGCCTTCACTGCTTTCAAGCAGGATAATTGAAAGAAAGGCAGGGAGGCAGCGAATTAACTCTTTGCAAAAATCCCTTAGTGAGGGACTTTTACATATTTTTTCTTGAACCAGCCGGGACAGCTTGAATCCGGGGGAAACCCGGAAAACTGGGACATATGGCAACCCTACCTGGAGAGCCAAGTTTGCTGACCTCTGCAATAGACTGACTGAATGCTGGAGGATCTGATGTTCACAATAAAAGTGTGTGTGGAGGGGCATACCTCCTGAGACACACTGCATGTTTGTGAGGTATCTATGGTGTTGTGCAGAAACAGAATTTACACTCATTCTAAAATTGGTATTCATCACTAAGTTGGGCAGGATATAAATTATATAAATAAGTACAAGCAGTAAAAAGCATGTAATTTTTTAAAAATAAAAATCTGCAAAAATGCTTGAGAAAGGAAAATGAAGAAAAAGTGTAATAGGCAAAATCCATAGGTATATGTGTATATTGTGTAAAATGTGTAACTAAATGTGCACATTAGGAAAATGCATAAAATGTACAAAATGTCAATGTTGGAACTAAAAAAACAATTTTTCACAACTGGATACAAAGCAAGAACCTGAAAGAAATGCAAATGACATTGGGAGAAATGCTACAAAGCTGTGCTTCAGGAAATTTTCGCAATATTATAGGTATTGCAATATCCCAACAGTGGAGCAGCTCAATAGTTCTTCTTCTATGAAGTATCATCATGATGTAAATGAACCGAGTCATAATTATAGAGGGGAAAAGGGGAAAACTAGTAAGTAAGTGATGACTGCGCAGCTGCAACAACAGTGCTGGAAAAATCATCCTTCAGCAGCCTAAACATTCATTTGACAATGTACACCATTGATTACTTAATTACATTTAAATATATGTGCCAGGCACATTAGAAACCCAAAGAAGGCTGCTGTATGTGCTATAAAACTGCATGTATGCAAATGCTCTACTTTGTGAGCCTTGTAAGTCTGTGAAAGATTCATTACTTCCTCCTTTGGGGAGTGAATCATTTTAATGGAGTCTTCTTTTTTTCTGGTGTTTTTTTTAGCTATGCAAAGATCATATCTAGCTTAGGGTTTTGTTTTTTTCAGAGTGTAGGCTAACATGTATCAAGACACCAGGTGGGTTAATATGACAAAAAGTCTAACAATTTATGGTAGTCTGCCTGACAAATTCTGGGACTTGTTGTCCAAGACCTGTGGAGAACCCAACTTCAATTAATACAAACAAACAATTCTAAGTAACAGCTGTGTGAGGGAGTATCTGTCTTCAGCCCCACCATGAACTCTTACAACAGGATCTTATTTCTAATGTATATTTACAAGAAGATCTACATATGCTTGATCTCAGTGTGACCTGACTTTGTTGCCAAGGCCACCAATCAGACCAGCTCTGTTGACAGTCAAAGCATCTCTATTAATTTCTGGGAAAAGAGTGTTGATTTACAAGCATGTTGTACAATTTCTCCTGATGACATGGTCTATATTTATTTCTTGCATGCTACTTCAAAATGATGTCTTTGATGTAAAAGCAATAGGAAGCTACTGTTACTTGGTAGTCTGGATTTAAACAGGAATACTAAATGAAATCTTTAGTAGCACACACACAGAGATTGTGTGTTAAATCAAGCATTTATACATCAACATTAGAAATGATTGGGGGCAAGAAATTCTCAGGAAAATGGAGAATGCTGTTTACCTTCAAAAGCGATTTTCCATGGCAAAGCCATTGATGAAATACTGAAAATTGTGTGACCATAGCACATCTTATTTTACAACTAGAGAACAGAAGGGTAGAACTGGAGAAAACAAGGTGAGCCTAAAGGAGAACAAGTTTCCTACATTTGCTCTTTTAAGAAGGAATCAAAGAGGGGCATGTCATGTCCATTGCCTGTTTATTTATTTATTTACATCATTTGTACCCCGCTTTCCTCACCCGAGGGAGACCCAAAGCGGCTTCACTCATTCTCTTCCAAGAGGCTGCCTTAGCAAGTTGATTGGGGCTTTTGTCTAGTGTATCCAGGGCATCGGTGCCCAAACTACAGCCCATGTGTTAGATCCGGCCCCTGACACCAATTCATCTGGCCCACACCATCCTCATCGCTCCCCAAAGAAGAAATAAAATGTGTCATGGGCCCCACAGGCATGTTTTACCTCTGCTTCTGGTAGCAATGATGGTGGTGTGGGCCAGATGAATTAGTGTCAGGGGTCATATCTGGCCTGCTGGCTGTAGTTTGGGCACCCCTGGTTTAAGCAGAGAAAATGGCAGCTTAATATCTATCTCATCCTGTTGCAAAAACAGATTAAAAGGCATGTTTTACTCCTGCTTCCGGTGGGAGGAACCACGTGACTGGCCTGCTGAACCACATGATTGGCCCACAGCCTGAAAAGTTTGGGCACTCCTGATCTAGGGTGAAATGGAGGTGAAGGTCTTTGCCAGGTCTTCAACCACTGCTGATCAGCAGCCTTTCTGTTTTGCTTGCACAATTCAGTGTGTGCAAGCCTTGCCTTTCACAGAGAAGCAAAAATGCAAAAATACCAAAATGGACGCAAACAGGGATTGGGTCACAAGTGTCTCCAAAAGGGCTCAGTGTGGGTCAGGCATCAGTCTGTGTGTCCTTATTCAGCAACAGCCAGAATAATAACAAGAATACACATCTCTAGTTAGCATTTCCTCAAGCAATTTTTGACATATATAAATGCTTCTATAAATCTATGTATTTTGTTTGTAACGTATACAGTATACTTCATTTATGATTGTTCTGTGTTTTCCACTAACACTAGGAACAATTCTCATGGTTTTCTGTTTTGTTTTTTAAGTAAGTTATTTTCTTTGTTTAGATGTATTTACAAATTCAAACAAATTAAATGAGCCAACTGCTTTGGAGTTAGTGATGGAAGAGTAGGTTGTTCATTTTCTTGATATGAGCTTATTGGCTGAAATCATCTTGTGTTGCTATAGAAATATATTAACTTTCAGAGGCTCCATGTCCAGTGAGTGACTAGCAATATCCAGCAAGAGTGTCGGCTGTTGGAAAGATTATTTTCCAGATAAACTAGACCAGGACTTAAGACCATTAGAGGGGACTATTCTTTTGGTCAGAGTACCTTTTAAGGCAGAGGTAGCCAAACCTTGGTGCTCCTGCTGTTCTTGGACTTCAACTCCCAGAAGCCCAAGTCAGTACATCTTCTGAATTGAAGTCCAAGAATAGCACAGAGCACCAAGGTTGGCCACCCCTGATCTAAGTTATACTTGGTTGGGATTCAATTGAAGGCATTCTTGATAGCGTCTCCCTGGCTCTGGAATTCCCTAGTAACAAAAGTTAGATCCACTCTATCTCAGTTGTTCCTTCAACAGCAAGATAGTATATTTCTCATTCAAGAATGTTTTGATGTGTGTCTTGTCTGTTTTTAAAGGGGCTTTAAACAGTTGGATGGCCATGTTGGATGTGGGTTTATGGGAGCTATAATCCAAAAATGCTATTTTACCAAACTTTATTTTCTTAGACTGTCTCATCAAAGGGTTTTCATTGGAAGGAAAATTCAGTGGTATTTTATCATCGCCACCTGCTGTGTAATACTAGCAAAAGTTAGCTTGAGGCTGTCATGTTTTGGCCATTTTATGAGAAGGTAAGATTCTTATGCAAAGACAACAGGGAAGGAGGAAGGCAGCAGGAGGGGGGAGGTGGGGGTGGGGGGATGAAATGGATTCACTCCCTAAAGGAGTACAACAGCTGAACAGGACTGCTGATGACCAGGCATTTTGGAGACCACTCACTTATAGCCAGTCATATCCAAAGCCAGTCATATCCAACTCTAGGGTTCAGTGCTCATCTCTTCAGCATCTTAAACACTAAGCCACCACAACTCACTCATAGGGTTGCCTAAAGTTGGAGGCAACTTGATGCCATGTAGCAACTTCTTAAACTTCCTTCCAGCAATATTTGGTAGGCCTTGGGTTAATACATGCTGCAGTGGGCATTAGCTCCATGACTAGATGTTTGATTATCTTTTTAGCATATCATTTTATTTTCTTTGATAGTCTGCCTCTCTCTCTCTCTCTCTCTCTCTCTCTCTCTCTCTCTCTCTCTCTCTCTCTCTCTCTCTCTCTCTCTCTCTCTGCAAAAGCTTTCAAATGCTTGAAATAATTTGTGAGCAAAAGGTTTTTCCCTTTCGGAGCAGGTTTCTTCCATATACATACCGTCTGCATCCCTTAGCATATCTATTACATTAACCCACACTTTAGCGATACAGCGGTTGAAAACAGAGGACAGGCGCCTCTAAATGGTAGTGGAGGGGGGAAATGTAATAGGTTTCCCTGCTTAATGTAATAGAATTGGCAAGAGGTACTGTGAGCAGAAGCGAAAATAGTCACTCAAGCATTGTATTTGCACGATATTTAAATACAAGTGGCTGAGGTGTAAGTACCTCTAAGTACACCTGAAAGAGATGGTGCCTTGTAATCATTGTTTCAGCAATTGACAGTTGTTTACACAACAGCCGCACATTCTCAACTGATTTGAATAATAAACATGCTTAAACACCAGCTGGATAATAGAAGGATAATTGAAACATAGTTTAAAGCTTTGATTTACAGGCATTGTGGCACCACTTTTATTTGTGGTACAATGCTACACTTCTGGGCTATCTCTTGGAAAAAATTAAAAGAGCATTGTTTGCTGACAATGATGATAAGAGTCCGTGATAAGAGTTCACTTGAATAATCTATAGTATTTTGGCATACATTGTGTGCTAAGCATTCACATATGCTCCCGTCTCATGTCATATTTTAGTCAAGGCAAGGTTGGCTTGTGGTTTTGGAGATTTTGTTGTTGTTGTTCAGTTGCACATTTGATTCCGACTCTTTGCGACCCTATGGACCATTGACCTCCAAGCACCTCTGTCCTCCACCATCCTCCTCAGCCCACCCAGCTCTGTGCCCATTGTGTCTACAATACCATCTAGCCATCTCATATTTGGCCGCCCCCTTCTTCTTTTGCCCTCCACCTTTCCCAGCATCAAAGCTTTATAAAGTGAATCCTCCCTTCTCATTTGGTTCCAAAATACTTCAGCTTCATTTTTACTATTAGCCCTTCCAATGAGCAGTCTGGGTTGATTTCTTCTAAGGTTGACCTATTTGTTCTCCTTGCTGTCCAGGGGACTCTCAGAACTCTTCTCCAACACCACATCTCAAAGGCATCTATTCTTCTGTGCTCAGCTTTCCTAATGGCCCAGCTCTCACATCCATACATTACCACTGGGAATACCATTGCTTTGACTATGCAAATTTTTGTTTTCAATATGATGTCTCTACTTTTCACTATGTTCCCCAGGTTCCTCCTCCTCCTCCTTTTTCTTCTACTTCTGCTTCTGTTTCTTCATTGTCTTCCTCCTTCTCCTTGTCTTCCTCTTCATCTTCCTCATCAAACCAAATCAAATCATTTTGTGACAACTTAAAAGACCAAGGCCAGTATCCTGCTGAAGTTACCTAACAGTCAATCACATAAGCAGTGTGCTCTGTTTTATGAGTTGGCCACCATGCTCTTGGTGGTGCACAGGTGGTGCAATCAATATTTGATCAGTCTTCTGCCCGGTCATGCAACATACAGGCCACTAAATATGGAAACTGATTGTGCAGTTGCCTTGTGGGAAAATCCATCAGGATTCTGGCCTAACAGGTTTTATTTGGCACCCGCTTTCATAAATCTGTTGCTCGCTTCCTCAGATAATGCTGATTCATCTCATGCAACAGACTTCAGACAAAAACCCCAGTAGAAAAAGAAAGGAAGAGAGGCAGATGGTGTTGGGAGAAGAGTGGTAGGAGTCGCCTTGCCATCCCTCTTCCATGTACTACTGTCCACCCCCTAAGCTAGCCTGCAGCTCTCATATGATCTGAAGGCAGAGCCATAACTAGTAGTTTGAGGCATGCAACACAAAATAAATGATATGAAAATAAAAATAAGAAGCTATTACAGCACCAAACAACTTTCCCCAAGGATAGCAACAAAAACAAATCAGAAGGGTCATTTTTATATACACTGGAACCTCATACAACAATCGCCCCGTATAGCAACGAAATCGCATTACAATTAGGTTTTTGGGGGAAATGGTGTCCCACATAACAATTTTCCCTATGGAAAAAATCTGTGCAACAATTTTTCAATGTGAAAAACCACTTAGCGAAAAGAATCCCATAGGGAAAATCGCTATACGGTGCATGCATCGTATAACAATTGTTTTGTACAACAACAAGCCCTATGGAACAGATTAAAATCATAGTATGAGGTACCACTGTAGTATGCCAAAGTTCTGTGTGTTAGCCAGGAAGACAGTGAGTTAGGTTTCTGGCTGCAGAGTCGGGAATTGGGAATTCAGTTTCTTGCTTTGCAGCCAAGAAGAACCAACATGTGTGACTTTGGGTAAGGTGCTCAGCCTCCAGAATGCCCCATTTCATGTATCCCTATTTTTCTGCTTGCACTCCAAAGCCCCAAAGAACCCTTAGAAATCACTTCAAAAAAGCAAAGGCAATGGTGGGCTGGCCCATCAGGCTACCAGGACTCAGCCCAGGGTGCCCCCCAGGCTCCTAGTACCATGGTGCCCCCCTCGGGTGCCAATCCAAAGAGCTGAGCCGAGCTGTAATGCCCGCAATGGTCAAGCAAATGAGTGGGGCTCCAAGTTCCTCTGCCTGCCTTCCTCCTCCTGTGCTGCCAAAAATGATTACAAAAGCAACTCCATTGACAGCGGAGCTGCCATGGCTTAGTGGTTGATGTTTTGCCTTGTAAGCAAGCGGTTGTTGGTTCGAATTCCCATAGGGGAGTTGAAATTAGAAGGCAAATGGGAATGTATATATTTTGTTAGGGTTATACGCCCTCAAGCATCCTTTTAGTGTTGCCAGCATGCCCCTGACAAGAGAGAATCTATCTAATGCAAAAGCAACAGAATGTACATAAAAAACAAGCTCATAGCATGTGTTCAGTACCACAGACCTACTAACCAAAGCATCTGCCAACAACACAATATCAAGAACAAGAAAGAAAATGTGCCAAACTATTCCCAAACAACAACAATGATCCAGCCAGCACAGTGGCACACTTTCACAATTGTCCAATATATGGGGCAGGAGGCAAGAAATTATTTATTAAAAACACAGAAATACGAAAAGCACCCAAGCAAATAAAGGCATAATAATAATAAGGAAAGGTAAAGGTTGCCCTTGCTCGAAAGCCAGTCATCGGTGCAGTGCTCAACTCCATTTATAGCCAAAGAGCCTGCGCTGTCTGTGTCTGCAGATGTTTACGTGGTTATGTGGTAGACATGACTAGACACTGGAGCACACATAACATGGTTACCTTCCCACTGAGGTGGTACCCATTTATCTACTTGCAATTTCTTGCTTTCAAACTGCTAGGTTGGCAGGAGCTGGAACAGAGATGGGAGCTCACGCCAGCATGCAGCACTTGGGTGTCAAACTGCTGACCTGCCAACTTTCCAATCATCAAGTTCAGCATCTTAACCTCTAAGCCCCCACAATCCTGATAACAATAAAAGTTGAACCCCCACAAAAAACCCACAACTACTAGAATATGGGGAGTTTTATTTTGTCTTACTACAATGCCTTCTCTTCTCTACTTTGGGTTGCCATACACTAAATAAATAAATTTTATTTGGGTCCAGTAGGCAGCAGCAGGCATGACAGGCGGCAGCAAAAATAATCCAAGAAAGGACCCCCACCTGCTGGCTGATATAGCAATATTGCTCCCTCCCTCGTACTTTTAGCTGTTTGGGGTAATTTTTGTAATATTTTTAATTGGGTTTTTATGGGTTTTAAGTTTTAGATTGTGATGGTGATTTTAATACTGTGAGCCGCCCAGAGTCATTTCAAGTTGGGTGGCTATATAAATTGGACAAATAAATAAAATAAATAAGAAAGATTGGAAAGGAAGGCCAAAGAGGAGTGAAATCCCCAGACATATAGGTGGGGAAAATATACAAAAATCTCAGGGAGGCATGCTGGAACAGGTAAACTATCTGTCAGCAGCAAAATTAATCCAAAGAAATGGAGAAGATATCCCTCTAAAATCAAGACAAAAGACAAAAAAATGAAAACATTCAAGATGAAGGAACAGGCAAACAGGCATAAAAAGTGATCCAAGATGGAGGGCACCAGGAGCTCAGCACACAAAAAGTCCACAAGAAAAAAAATGAAAGATCACTCCTCACTAGATTTCAGGAATGTTTAAGATTTCAAAATTCCAACTCCTACCCAGATGTTCTGATTGGCTGCTGACAGCCCTTGCGATGCTATTTGGATGAAAAATGTCTCTGACCAGCTACAACCTAGGCAGGACACTGGGGGGGGGGAGACAAAGAGACAAAAGGTAACACCCATCCTAGAGACAATAATCTGCCAGTCAGAACCAGGGCTGCCATCATTTCCCTCAATGTGAGCATAGCACCCCTCCCTGGAGTTAACAGGGGGCCCTTTGAATGTACCCAGTCCCGCACGAAAAACATCAAGGTAGCATTCACAAGCAGCTTGAATGGGGTCAGCCTGCACCCCATGAATTCCCAAAAATGCAATCCCCAGGGGGCCCAAACCACTGTACCCTCAAAAGATTATTCCTACCGGCATTCACCACGACCAGTGGAAGCTTGGTTGAAATGCCCTTGAAGCGCACGTCAAATGTGCCGATTCCCAGGACAGGAATGTGCCGGCCCTGCACATCGCTCAACTGGACTTGAAGAGCCCGCAGCCTTGGGTGGGAAGCAGGAGGAATTTGAAGAAATTATTTCTGTGAAATAATGGAGTACGACGTGCCGGAGTCGATCTCCATCTTGAAGGGGCATCCTTGCAGGCAGACGTCGATGAAGAACCTTTCAGACACTGCCTGGACACCAGAAGATGCTCTGTTTCTTGCATAGACCTTTTAAATCAGGTGCTCCCACCAGCGATAACCCTTGTCCAGTGTCGGGGATCAGCCGGTCTGCCCCGGTCTGAGTGGACTGGTAGGAAACCAGGCTGACCACGCCCCCTCCCCTCCCCACCCCACCCACCTCTTCCCGGGAGAGCGGGTGACCCGACAGCTTTGGCGCTTCATTCACCTCCGGAGCAGCTGCGGGTGCTGCTCGGGTGGTGGTGGAGGTGGTGGTGTGTGTGCGCCTGGCCCTGGGGGAAGAGGAGGGGGAGCTGACTTCACGTGCCATGCAGGAGAGCTCACCTGTGCACCCCGGCGCCCCTCTTTGCTGCCTCCTTCTAGCAGCAGCAGCAACTTTCGCAATGCCTGGAACTATTCCTGCAGGAAGAGAACTTACTACAGGATGTCTGTCTGACTCTGGGCATTGCGAGAGTTGCCCTGCCTGGACACCTCTCGCAATGCCCAGACAAACATCCTGTAGGAAGTTCTCTTCCTGAAGGAATAGGTCCAGGGATTGCGAAAGTTGTTGCTGCTGCTAGAAGGAGACAGCAAAGAGGGGCTCAGGGGCGCGCTGGCGAGCTTTCCTTGGTGGTGCGTGATGTCAGCTCCCCCTCCTCTTCCTCCAGGGCCAGGCGCGCACTCGCCACCACCTCCACCAGCAGCAGCCACTCTGCAAGCAGCAGCAGGGCTGGACTCGCTGGTCCTGGAGGACTAAAGGAGGAGGGAAATGCCAAAGCATGTCACATGAGCACTTCTTCGCCCCCCCTCCCCCTTGGGAGGAAGGAACACCCCGACGTGTCGCTTTCTGGGAAAGTGTGTCTTTTTGTTTCCTTCCCTCCCCCCCCCCGGGATTAAAATGTTTTTGATTTAATTTGGATCAGAGACGAATCTCTCATTTCTTAATTCTCTTTGTATCTTCTGAAGACTGTATAATGAGCCACAGTTTATTGACTTGTTAACTGATGTATAGTGAGGAGCCCTTTTTTAAGATTTTGCAGAGGGGAAGCCAAAGAATAAAAACCATTAATCATTTCTTGCTAATCACCCAGTACTTCCATTCTTCACCTTCATCTATTACATGGCCCTTGAGTCAAAAAGTTTCCCCACCCCTGTCTTAGAGCAATGGATTTAATTATGAATTTATACAGGCTACTTTTCCATTAGCATATTTAACAACTGCTGGAAGAAATAAAAGCCAAAATATGTATTGTACACAGTATTGAAGATACAAGGTCATTGTATTGATTTAAATTATAGACATATTATTTTAATAAATGTTCCATCTTTTAAAAATATATTGTTCCTCCCCCCCCCCCATTTGTGTGTGTGTGTGTGTGTGTGTAGAGGGGAGCAGAGGCTAAAGGGATTTCCCAGGGCAGGGGTGGGGTGGCAGTGAGTCTTTAAAGTGCCACAACATTTTTGTGTTTTTGTTTTGTTTACCTCCTGATCTGCTTGCACAGAATAAAACTTTAGAATTGGTGCCATTTTATTCTGTGCAAGCATATCAGAGAGTAAACAAAAAAATGTTGTGGCCCCTTAAAGACTGATTAGGCCATGCCCACTGATTAGACCACACCCACTAGTTAGGCCATGCCCACCAGTTAGGCCATACCCATCAGTTAGGCCACGCCCCACGGTGTGGTAGTAAAAAAAATTGGTGCCCATCACTGCCCTTGTCACCTGGTTGCCCCTCCGACTGTTGACGGCACACTTCAGCAATGTGCCCTTTTCTACCGCACTTGTGGCACTCTGCTGTCTTGAAAGGGCATTGGGTGCATAGCTGTCTGCTCCCGCAGCCTTGACACAGAGCGACGACACCTTTGGAGTACTTAGCAGGCTTCTGCTGAACTTTACTGATGTCATCCCCTTCGTCGCTGTCGTCTAAGGATGGTGCTGGACTAGCACATCGTTGTTTCTGGACAGCTGAATCTTTGTGGGTAGGCGCAGCTGGCCTGGACTGGAAGAATTTCACCCCAGCATATGCAGCTTCGGATGCCAGGGCCTCTTTAAGTACATGAGCAAAAGTCAGCGTGTCCCTCTTTACTAGCCTACGTTGGGCTGCTTCATCTCTGAGGCCCAGGAGAAGTCGGTCCCGGAGAGCCTCATCCAAGTTGTGCCACTGGTATGGAACGGCAGCATACTCAGTGACCAATTCTCCCACTTTCTCGTCTTGGTAGTAGAAGGCCAGCCTCACTGGAAAAGTGGAAACCTTTGGCTTGAAGTGGTTCCGGAGGACAACAAGGATGTCCACCAGTGGAGTGTCCTTCAGGGCCCGTGGCAACAGCAGGTGCACAATCAGCTCTATCATGGGCAACCTGTAACACGCCAGGAACATTGCCTTCTGTCACTCGACCTCCTCGATTTTCTCTGAGACGATGGAGTTCTTGAACTGGATCTCGTACACAAGCCATTTCTCCAGGTTGGAGATATCGAACGGCAGCCATCCCACCTTTGTCGCCAATGCTGAGTCTGGCGCAAGAAGTACTCTAACCAGGAGGATTGGGTTAAACTCAGTGATTCTTTATTCAGCTCATAACTCGGACTGGGGAATATGTACAAGGGTGGCCTCTATATATACAGTGATCTGACTGTTACAAAATAAGATACATTTAGGCGGGCTTCCGGAGGACAAGCAAAGTTCAACATTTCCCACTTTGGCATCTATTTGAATTTCGCGCCTTTAGAAATAGTGTGTGTCTCATTCTTCCGAGCTTTGGACACAACAAGCTTTGGACACAACAATCCATCCTGCCACCTCAATAGTCTTGAAAAAAAACAAAAGCCAGTCCTTCCTTGTTTTCAACTAGCAAGCTTCCTGCTGTTATTTTAAACATATTTTATCAGGCAAGCGTTTTCAGTCAAAACATCTTGTTTCTAAGAGTGTGTCAAGAGATAGTAGCGACAGAGTGAAAATGGCATTTTTTTATCAGCTACAGTACATATTATGTGACATTCAAACACAAGTGCCATTCAGTTGCTTGTAAGTCACTAGAGGTGAGCAAAAACACTTATCTTTTTTGTGCAAAGAAGAAAGGGAGGTGGAATATCTTCAACACAAACCTCTGCTATGGCTTATACATATACAGATATATGTATATAGTAAGCAGCTCTTATAAATTTATGAGTACAAAGTCTCTTGTCTATTAAGAATCTGAAGACATATTTATGCATAGATCCTCAATAGCTGTGTCGTTAATGTATTATTGTGTCAAGGACATTAACGAAGTTACATTTTGTAATCCAAATTGATCCATCCAAATCAATTTCTGCATGGACATAAAACTGCCAGGCCATTCTAGCAACCATCAAAACACATTTTCATTATGATACATAGGGGTCAACATTTAACAGGGCTGACAAAAAAATAATAATGCATGTGCTCCATAAGCATCAGGTAAAAGGAAACATCTTTTTTTCCACACTTAGTAGTCAATTAAGTTCAATACCTTCTCCAGTGTTAAGTGGTTCCAGAAATCTTTGAAGCGGCAGACTCCAGTGACTAGGGGAGGGTGAACCTCACCATGGATAATTATTCTTGCTTGGTACATCAAACAACAATAGGAGGTGGCAGTCAACAAAATCTTTATTTGAAAAGTCTTTCTTCCTGGCCACATTGCTCTAACACAGCAGGTCTATGAGTCAAAACAAGAATGCTGAATCAGCTAGTAGATGCTGGGGCTGAGGCAGAAAAATATTAAAGTTCCAGTTACTCCCTGTCCTCTGCTGGAGACCACAGTTGTGGGTGCTTTCATAAGAGGTTTGTGTGCCCTATACTAACTTTCTACCATGAAGTACTATAGAAGTTTAGTGTTTGAGAATCAAGACAATGGAAACGGCTGTAAGCTAGCCTAACACATCTTTATTGCATAGAGTACAGTACGAACATGTGGTAATGGCGGACAAACAGCTCTTTTTATACGGTGGCTATCTAATTGAATCTGGCTCTTCGACAGGCATTGGCTGCTGTCCAGGTGACGTCATCCTTGGTCACGCCTTTCTTGTCCAGGTGAGGTGAGCGCGGGAATCTTTCCCGCGCGGCTGAAGGCATTTGAGTAATGTGAACCCTGTGAGCTGGGCGCTCGCTATTGCCCCCGGTGGCCACTAGCTCGCGTCCTCATCAGAAGGTTACAGTGTTACCTGTACCCATTCGTGTGGTTACAAATACATTCAACACACTACATTCAGTACACAACAAGAAGATTTTGTCCTTCCACCAGAGTGTCCATGGAGAGGATGTTATCTATAGTTTCAGACAAAGTGTCTTTGACTGGCCATTCCTCAAGTTATATGCTGGTGATAGTGGAAATGTCCAAGGAAAGTTTCTTGGTTCCGAGTAGTCATGTTTCCACCACACACACACAGTAGGATTTAGGTAATGAGTATCAGTCAACATCGTAAACAAAAGCTACATGACTACTTTCTCCAGTGCTTGAGGGCTTAACAGAAGATGTCCTTTACAGCAGAAACCAAGGTTTTTAAGACCTGATGAGTAGCAATTGCTGTCCTAAGATATGTTTTTACTGCTGTCTTGCCACCAATGGCACTCAAGGAGGCCAGGAATTATGTCATTGCTACCACCCAGTTCATCATGTGTGCTCCTGAGGGCTTTTACATGTTAAATTAAAGGCATGATGAAGAAACAAGTGCTTTCATTGTACATATGGAGCGCTTAATAGGGCATATGAATAAACAATCATCACTAGTTAGTATTTTGATGGGTAGCACCAAGCCCTTGATATAAACCTCAATTACTGCAGTGTAGCAATGAGGCCAGAGCTTTCAGGATCAAAGCACCAGGAGTTTTTGATCACCAGGGATGAGGATATCATCTGCTACATCCCTTAGAAATTACCAGGCAAAATGTTAATTAACTTGTGAACCACCCAGAGAGTGTACTCAGCACTATGGGGTGGTATATAAGTGTGGTTGCTGTTTCCTCAGGGTGACTGCTGATTCCTGTTTGGATGGACATCCTGCTATGCTAATGGAGTAGACCGTACAGCAAGTGACTCAACGTTGAGTGTTGGGTGGTGCTAAATAACCTGAGTCCATAAAGGGACCAATGGCTATGGGCAGATGAACTCCTTTAGGTGGGGTGATGGCCCCCTCAGTGGAGGATATGCCACTGGAAACCACCATATTGGGCCCAATGGCAAAATGAGAAGAGGAGAAACCACTTCACTATTCTGACTCCCAATGGTCACTGAGGTGGAAGAGGCCATGCTAGATGGACTAGCTGTGAAGGCACACCTTGATAATAACCTCAAGGCTGCAGCAATCCATTGCAGTCCTGGTGTTAAATGCTGCATGTCTCATTTCATATGTGCCACAGGAAATGGTTCTGTGATCACAGTGTGTGGGTCACTTCATGGCAAACTGGGATCCACTTTAAACAAATTCACACCAATGTCATTGCAGGCGCACCCCCCAAAGAAAGACTCAGACACCGGTATATGGATAAAGGCATCAGGCCACTTTTATTGAATAATGCCTTAGTCCGAATTATAACTTTCAATTGGTGTAATCATCGAATTGTAATTCTTTAAGGCAAGCAGGCCGCAGTAACACTGGTAAGGTTCCTCCCAAAATGCCAATGGCAATTGGCTACATGTAACTATTTGTATCAATTTGTTTGTTAACACAAACAAATTGTTGACCGGAGTCAATAAACTATCTACTGACCCCACCCTATGACGTGTATCCGTTAAATATCAAGGTGATGCAGGCTGTGAAGCTCCTGCCATCACCCCTTGCCTGGTTCGCCCTTGACAGGCCAAACCTATTTCCGCTGTACCTGTCTACATGTTGGCCAGTCAATCCTGCCGGATACCTATGGGTCATAAATCTTTACCTTACCAGTGCTACCCGCCACATGGGGAGGTGTCCATGATGACTCACCACCACCACCCAGACCGTCAGCTCGGTCACCAGGCCTGCTTGCACCTCATCCAAAAGAGGTACATACCTCTAGCCAACAGGTGGACCCCATATCCTGCCTACAGGTCAAATTTTCTGTAAGCCTATCCTCAGATATCTAATGGCTATCCCCCAAGCCATTCTCAGCAAGGAGCTGGGCAACAGCCCTGTCCACTGACTGCCGGGATGGTCCGAACTGTGGAGATCCACGTCTCCTCTAAATTGGTGTCTCGGCATGATGTTAGACCATAGCGACCGTGTATAAGCCATAAATGGTATAAAACGCCAGGTCACTGCACCTCGACAGTGTAAGTAAAGGTCAGTGATCCGTGCGAGATCATTGCCACCGAGGTGCAGAATAAGAACATCAGGCGGTCCAGCATCCCTGATGGACATCAGGAATGGCAACAGTTCCCGCCCGTTCATGCCGCGCATACATACCACCGCATACGTGTGGATGCACGCAGCCCAAGCTGGGGTCCACACTCTGTCACCGCAGCATATACTGCCACCCAGTGTACATAGCTGCGGCCCACCAGACCCACTGCCACCGGTGTGCGGAGACACACAGGATCTGTAAAAGAGGAGAAGGGGCTAAGGACACAACAAGGTACTCATACAGTGAGGGGACGTACATATAGAAAAATTACGCGCAGACCCCCACGTGCCCACCTATATCCGCCTCCAAGCACCCCAAACGCAGCCACGGGCAATGCGACGCATATTCTAAGTAAATGGGTGCCATAACGGGCCCCACACTGGGAAGCACGGTACCGGTCACCCTTCGGAACTTAAATTTGGTAAGTATAGACCCATCTTGGTGGCAGAAAAACAGGCTAGGGCGCGCAGCAGGCACTGCCAATCGCATGTAGGGCACCAACCGGAACTTTGTCAGCAAATGTACGTCGTGGCAGTATACACCACTGCCCACTCCATGCTGATCGGCCTTCGAGGGACGAATCCCCAACTGGGCCCACTCTTGTTTGATATAGACATCTTCGAGTTCAAGTGCCCTACAAAACACGTCCCCCTTTGACCATGGGACCAGCTCGCTGAGTCGTCGAGCTCCAGAAAAAGGCTACATCGGTAGCTGCATGAAAAGAGACTCCTCCTACCTACTGTGATATAGTCTATGACAACCTCGTGCAAGGTGGGTCAGAATATCTGTGAGAATAGAGCGACTTGTGTCAGGCGGCAGCCACGGACACGTGTCCACCCCCCTAATACATGGCTTATTCAGAAGACCCTAGCATAGTCAGGGAAGCCCCATGCTTTGGCCACGAGTATCAATGTTCAAAGCCTGATGGCTATGGTGCGTGGAGCCAACCCCAGATCATAGGGCAGACTATACAATCTAAAACCCAGTCGACCAATGTCGGCCGCATATTGGGCAATTGCCTTTACCAACAAAAAGGCCCTAAAGTGAAGGATTGGATGCTGATGCGCAGTGCGCGTGCGAGTTACCAATACATGCAATTTGCCCAGTTCACGTCTCCTAGCCAAATGACCATACCACAGCCAGGAGTGGAGAGGGTAGCCACAAGCGTCCGTAGCACAGCCGTGGAACTGGGCAATCTGCAGGTGGGGGAAAGCATAAGCAATATTGTTATAAATGACTGGCACAGGGTGTGGCTAAGATGGCCGATGAGTAACATCTTGATCTGGGCGCTCGCGCTTATCAAAGTGGTAATTAATGAGAATGAGTAAAATGGGACAATTTTAAAGAGATATTTTGTAGTGATAAGATTCCTGCTTGCCTGTTTGGAAAGTTTGCAGTTGGGCGGTCGAAGTTTGGGAGGTATCCCCGGCGGGAGAGGCACGCGATGGAAGCCGCGGCTTCCCCTGCCGAGGAGTCGAGAACAGGACCAGCGACACGGCGGAGATCCGAGGAAGTAGTAAAATTGGCAAGAAAGTGAGTTAATGAAAGTTTATGTTGACGGGAGCTAAAGGCAATTGGGGATTTTGCTTTGAAGAGCCTGGACTTGGCAGTGGGTGCAGAAGCGGATAAAAGGGGATAGCTGAACCGATAATGGTGGCGGTCCTGGAAAACGAAAGTGGTTGTTTTTTGGACAATGGCTTTCTTGCGTCCCAGGAGAGCCGTGGCATGGCTTGGAGGCAGTGAGAAGCGGTTAAAGAAGAGACTGATTGGGCTTAAGTTTTTGATTACTCCAGTGCTTTTCGAGGTTAAAATAAGGGAGAGCGGTCCTTAAAATAAAAAATAAAAAAGAAGGGGAAAGTTTGCTGATTTGGAGAGGAAGAAGGGGGGATTTCCCCCTGAAGCCGCCGCAGCCGCTGGGAAAAGGGTGCTTGGTTTCGTTCGTTCCAAGAGAAGGACTATCAAATTTTTTTTCTTACTCCTTCACTGTGTGGATTACAACTTTCAATTTTTTTTATATACACTTCTCCTCTTCTCTTTTTTTTATTACTACAAGTTGGAGTTTGGGATTTTTGACTTCCCTTCCCTGAGGTCTCGACTCAAGTGGATATATTTGGGCGTCTGTCTCCTTGGAGCTCCTGTCTTTTCGGTTGGGAGCGTTGATACCTGGGCTGATTATTTTTGGGAACGGGCTTCCTGTGGATTACAATATTTTTTGTCTGGGTTGTTTTTTGTTCCTGCTCCTTTATGGATTACAATAATTAAATTCTTTGCTGGACCTCTTCTTTGCTTCAAGCTCTAACAGAATTAATGGGACTGTTGTCAGTTTTGGCTGCATTGGAACAGGTTTAAGTGGACTGTGTAACGATTTTACAATACGCTGCAGCATTAAAACTCTTTTGGGGTCGCTACTATGGATAAGGGCACAAGAGGAAAAACAAAGGAGGAGGAGCCAGTGGTGAAATCTAAGAGGAAAGAAAAAGCACCAACAGAAGAGATCCCTCAGTCATCATCACCACCATCCGAACCCTATGATCATACTCAAATTATGGTGGAAATTGGCAAATTGTTTCAGAAGATGGAGAAAAATGAGGATTCAAGGGTGAAAGATAGAAATGAAATGATGAAAAAACAGGATAAGTTGGTAACATCTGTTATGGATTTTACAAAAAAAGTGGAATTAAGTTTGCAAAAAATAGAAGGAAATGTGAAATTGGTTCAAAATGAGGTGAATGTCATGAAAAAGGAAATAAAATGGACTCAGGAGGCGGTGAGGGAGAATAAGCTGAAAATGGATGAGCATGAGAAAAAGGATTGATGCTGTGGAAGATATGATGAGAAAGCAGAACATTGTGATCCGTCAGGTGGTTGAAAGGACGCCAGACCATCTAAGAGAAAGAGTGGTTCAGTGGTTAAACAGTTTGAGCATGGGAAAGGAATTTGTACAGGAGGACATTGTAAGTGCATGTAGGGTGGGTCCAAGAAGAGGGAAGGCGGCTCAAAGAAATGTTTTGGTAAAATTTGCAAATTGGGGAGACAAACTTAGAGTAATGGCTTTCTTGAAACAAGCTGGTTCTGGCGCCCTGAAAATTGATGGTTCTGATGTGGAAGTATATAATGATATTTCAATGAAGGAAAGAATTTGGAGATATAAGATGAGACCCGTAACTAAATTGCTGATGAGTAAAGGCGTAAGGTATAATTGGAGATTCCCACAGCAATTGTGTTTCTTTTATGAGAAAAGAATGCAGGTTATTGATGAGGGGACTGACCCATTGGAATATCTGAGTCTGCTGGAGCTTGTTAAAGCGGGTTCGGAAGAGTGGTTAACTTTCAGGAAAGATTTGTTGGAATCGGGGGCTATAAGAAGGGAGTATGAGGGGGCAGAGGCCGGTGGTGCTACAGGTGGAACCCCACAGGGAAGAGAAGAAGAGGAGTTGTCATTGATCGTGGTGGAGGAGGAGGCAAGTAAGGAGCATTGAGCAATAGACTAAGATAAAAAAAAAATTTTAAATCACTTAAGTACTATATAAAGGTGGGTGGCGCGAAGCACTAACCTGTACATACATCTTCCATGTCCCCCCTCTCCCCTCTTTGGTCATCAAAGGCGTCTTTTTTCCGGAGAAAGTGGGGAGAAGGATATTGTGTGTTTTGTGTATAATTTTGTGTTTTTGGGGTAAGGGGTTGGTGGTGGCATGCCCAATGGAGAGTTTAGAAAGAAAGGAAATAGATTATGGGAAATATTAAAGTATTAACCTGGAATGTAAAGGGTACAGGTTCTGTACTTAAGAGGAGGAGGTTGGAATTGGCTCTGAAGAAAGATATAGTGTTCTTACAGGAAATGCATCAAAAGTCAAAAGATACAAACAAACTTTTCTTGGGATGGATACAACATTATGAGATGGCATTTGGTACTTCAAAAGCAAGAGGAGTGGCAATTATGATTTCTAAAAGATTAGGATTTGAGATAATAAAAAGTGTTGCCGACCAAGAAGGTAGATATTTGATTGTAAGAGGAAAAATAGACGATGAGGAAATAATGTTGGTGAATATTTATGCTCCAAACGAACACCAAGTGGAATTTTTAGAAAAAGTTCGAAAAGTTGTAGAGCTAGAAAACGTTGCAAAAATGATTGTTGCTGGAGATTTTAATTTGATAAGGTCAAATTTAGACTGTACGAATTTAGCAAGGTGTGGAACTGGACTGAAAGGGAAGGTTTTAGATAAATGGATGGTTGTGATGGGTTTGAAGGATTCTTGGAGAGAGATCAAGGGTTCGGAAAGGGCATATTCTTACTTTTCACATGTTCATGGGTCCTATTCTAGAATAGATTATGTTTTGTTATCGGAAATTTTGATTTAAAATATTGAGGGAATGGAAACAGGGATTTTCAAGGAATCAGACCATGCTAAAGTACTTTTGGAATTGAGATTACAAAAGGATAATCGGAGAGGAAGAAGTTGGAGGTATGATCCCAATTTATTCAAAGACCAAAAATGTAAAGAACAAATTATGGAAAGTTGGATGGAAAGCTGGCAGTGGAACGATAACGAAGAGGTAAATTTTAATGTTGTTTGGGATGCCATGAAGTCGGTTTTTAGAGGGGAAAGTATAAAGTTGGCGAGTATAAAGTACAGAAGATATAAGGCAGACCAGGTGGAAAAAGAAAAAGAAATAAAACAATTACAGGAAGATCATTCAAAAAAAGAAGGGTAAAAAAAATTCGCTAAATTATAAAGACTTAAGGCAGAATTAATGGGTAAGGATATAAAGTTAAAAGAGATTTGATATATCTAAATAGAGAGTATTTTGAATTTAGCAATAAAAATTCAAGATTATTAGCAAGAGCGGCCAAAGCTAAAAAGGAAAAAAGAGAAATTGGGTTGTTGGTTAACAAACAAGGGATAAGGTGCAATAAGATTAGCGATAAATGTAAAATTGTGAAGGAATTTTATCAAGCATTATATGCAAAAAGAGAGATAGACGTTGGGAAGCTTAAAGGGATTCTGGAGAGGCAGTTAGGGAATGGAATAAAACAGGAACACCAGGAAAAAATGGAGGAACGGGTTACTGATAAAGAGGTAAAAGAGGTAATTAGTGGTCTGAAGTTGGGGAAAGCCCCTGGAGATGAAGGACTATCGACAGAGTTTTATAAGGAATTTAAAGATGTTGTGGCTCCAAAGTTGGTGAAGTTATATAACTATATTTTAGACGGTGGACAAATTCCAACTTCATGGTATAGGACTATAATCGTTCTGCTGCCAAAATCGGGAAAGAATTTGGAAAAGGTGGAATCATATAGACCAATTTCTCTTATAAATCAGGATGCCAAGATCTTCACAGCAATATTGGCTAATCGGTTAAATAGATTTATGGGGGAATATATAAATGTTGATCAAGTTGGTTTTTTAAAAGGAAGGCATATGGCTGATTTGACTAGGAGGGTGTTAGATTTAATTGATAATGTCAATCAGACGAAAGAAAAGGTGGGTTTGTTATCTTTAGATATCTTTAAGGCATTTGATTCGTTACAATGGTCTTCGATCAAGGAAATAGTTAGAAATTATGGATTTGGGGATAGATTTAGAAGGGTAATTGACCTATTATATCAAAAAGGGAGTGCTAGGATTAGAGTAAATGAAGAGGTTATGGATGAGGTAAAGCTTGAGGCAGGCACTAGGCAGGGTTGTCCACTATCTCCTATCCTGTTTATTATGGCAATGGAAATCTTAGCTAAAAATATAAGGGAGGATTCAAGTATAGAAGGGATATTGGGTAATAAAGTGAGTATGTATGCAGATGATACGTTGCTAATGGTGAAACACCCAGAGGCAGTAATGGATAGGATTAAAGAACAAATAGAGGAATTTGAGGCTATAACTGGATTGATGATAAATTGGGATAAATCGGAAATGATGTTGTGCAATATGGGGGAAGAGGAGAGGGGAAAGATGGCAGGGTTATCTAATATACAAATTAAAGAAAAGTTGAAATATTTGGGGATAATTATTTCAAACAGATTGGAAGAATTTAAAAGACTGAACTATGACAACTTGAAAGCAGAATTTAAGAACAAAATACAAAGTTTTCAGAAGTTGAAGTTGTCATGGTTTGGGAGGATTGCAATTTGCAAAATGATGTTTTGCCGAGGATTAATTTTCTATTTGATGCACTTGCAATCCAATTGAAGGAAAAGGATATTAATGAGTTCCAAAAAAATGTTCAATAATTTTTGTAATGGAGGTAAAAAATCTAGACTTTCAAAGAAACTCTGGTATCTGCCTCAGAAAGAAGGGGGTTTGGGAATGCCAAATTTGTTAGCGTATTATCGAGCATTTCAAATTAAGAATGTTGTGAAGATCTTGGCAAGAGAAAAAGTAATCTGGGAGGAAATGGAGATGAAAGATTATAAGAATATCGGTAAAATGATTTTTTTGGGAACTAAGGTTAAAATGATAAATACAGGTAACACTATGATGAGGGGACTCATGAGGGTGTGGAAAATATTAAAGAAAGATTTGATCCCAGATCTCTCTCCAATTTTGGAATTGGCAGATATAGCGTGTTTTCTGATAAAAATAGACCAAAAAAAGGGAAATATTGGATAAAAATGAAGTTTTCTTGGTGAAGGAATGGCTAAGGGTTTGCGAGGATGAAATTAAGAAGAAAAAATTATTTGAACAGTTAAAATTGGATTGGTTTCAGATACTGAAGGTTGATAATTGGAATAAAAAATATAGAAGAGAACTAGATATAGACAGAGAAAAGACCGAATTTGAAGAATTGGTTTTAAAGATTAGAAAAGGCGAGAAAAGTGTCAAGGGTCTAGTAAGTAAACTTTATATTTAATAAACAAGGGTAGTGATCCACAGGAAGATTTGAAATTGAAGTGGGAACAGGACTTGAATATAAAGCTAGGAAATGAGGAATGGAGAAATAAGTGGAAAAAGAGGATAATGAGAACAATGTCAGTAAGAATTAAGGAACATAACTATAAAATGTTGTGGCAATGGTACTTGACACCACTTGGTTGCATCAGATTGATAATAAAAGGGATAATTTATGTTGGAGATGTAAAGAAACTGTTGGAACGTATGAGCATATGTGGTGGAGTTGTAAAATGATAATGCAAGCGCGGCGCCAAAATGGCCGCCGCGCTCTTTGCGGGAGCCCCCCCACAGGCGACGTCAACCACCACCCAGGGCCCCGGGGTGGGGAGCATTTCCTACCCTGTGGGGAATGTTTTGGGGGTGGCTGGGCTAGTCCAAGCCCCTTTCCAGATGCCCGCAGTTCCTGCTGTGCCCGTCTCGGCCTTGCCGACGGCGGGCTATTCCTTGCCACTGGGTGACCACTTGGCGCAGGCCACCAGAGAGAAAATATGGCGAGGGGAGTATGTTGATATCTTCTCACTCCTAAACAGGGAGCCCACCAAGGAAGAGAGGGAGGGGCAGGATGAGAAGGATAAGGAACAGGCACGTCGTCGCAAGCCACCACGAACGTGGGCCAACTGGCTGCCGGCTTACCTCATCTACATGGCGGTGTACCTGAGGGCCCGGCCGGATCTGGCAATTCCGATGGTCCAGTATTTGGACAACATCTATCGGCGATGGTTGATTTTCCGGGCCCGTCATGGTTGGCTTATGACGAGGAATTCCGTATGCGAATTCCCCTGCACCCTGAGATGAGGTGGGATGAGCCATGCCAGAGGCTTTGGCTTCTTACATGATGCCCACGCGCCCCGCGCCAGGGGAAAGATACCATTGTGGACATGCGGTCCAGCGAGTGGCTCCAGCACAGGTTCCCCGCCAAGTGGCGGGGCAGGGGGTTCCAGCCCGCTTGCTGTGCTGGACTTTCTCGTCTAATGGTTCATGCAATAAGAAGAATTGCAACTACAGACATGAGTGTCCCACCTGTGCGGGCCCCCATGCAGCCTCTGCCTGTCCCAGGCCTGGAGGGACGCGGGGCAGAGGGAGGGGCGGACAGTGGGCTGGCAAGACTGCCGCAGATGGAGCTGGTTCACCGAAAGGCTCCCTCCCCAATTAATGTGGACATGTTGGAGCGTTGGCTCGCATTGTACCCGAAGGGAGAGGATGCAGATTATCTCCTTCAGGGCTTTAGACAGGGGTTCCGTATTCCTTTCATGGGTGATAGGTCCCCTCAGGATGCCCCCAACCTTTTGTCCCTTAGGGGGAGGGAGGAGGTGGCTGCCGCCAGCATTAACAAGGAGGTCAAGGCGGGCAGGGTCGCTGGCCCTTTCCCTGCACCCCCGTTCACTAACCTCAAGGTATCGCCCCTGGGCTTGGTTCCCAAGAAGTCACCAGGCGAATTTCGCCTTATCCATCACTTGTCCTACCCAGCCGGCCGATCGGTCAACGATGCTGTCCCTGACGACCTTTGCTCAGTCAGGTATACATCTTTTGACCACGCGCTGCGCATGGTGCGTTCATGTGGCCCGGGTGCGCTGCTGGCTAAGTGCGACATTAAGTCGGCTTTTCGGCTCTTGCCAGTGCACCCGGGCGACTTTGAATTCCTGGGTTTCAAATTTCGGGGCGAATATTATTTTGATAAGGCCATGCCTTTTGGCTGTTCCATATCATGCTCGGCTTTCGAGCGTTTCAGTACCTTCCTAGAGTGGGCTTTCGTCTGCAGGTCAGGGTCCCGGTCTGTAGCCCATTACCTGGATGACTTTTTATTCGGGGGTGAACGGGGCTGGGACACGTGTACACGTCTCCTCAACACATTTCAGACGCTAATGGAGGAACTCGGTGTCCCTTTAGCGCCCGAAAAGACCGAGGGCCCATCTACACAGCTAGTCTTCCTGGGGGTGGAGATTGACACGATAGCGCAGGCCTCTAGGTTACCGTGGGATAAGGTGTCAAGGATAGTGGCCCTTATCTCGGACTTGTTGGCCAAGCGCAAGGCATCACTGAGGGAACTGCAGGTGCTGCATGGTCACCTTAATTTCACCTGCAGAGTGGTCGCACCGGGCAGGGCTTTTGCCCGGCGCTTGTGCGACGCTATGGCAGGATTATCCAGGCCTTACCATAGGGTTAGGCTTACCCGGGGTATCAGGGCAGACATGCTTGTCTGGTTACAGTTCATGAGGGAGTTCAATGGGGTCTCATTTTGAAGGCATGACCTCCTGGCTTCCCCTCAATTTCAGATTCAGTCTGATGCCTCGGGATCCCTCGGTTATGGGATGTACTTCAATGGGAAGTGGGCCTATGGTGGGTGGCCACCGGCCTGGGCAGGCACGGGTCGCCTGCGTGATCTCACATATCTGGAATTTTTCCCTATCCTGGGTGCTTTGATGCTATGGGGCCAGGAGTGGTCCAACTCGGTCGTGCATTTCTGGTGTGACAATGCGGCTGTGGTCCACATTGTGAATGCACAGACTTCCAAATTGCCCAGGGTTATGGATCTAGTGCGCCAATTTGTGTTGCGCAGCCTGCGCCTCAACGTACTGTTCAGGGCCAGGCATTGCCCAGGAGTTAATAATGATATTGCTGACGCTTTGTCCCGCCTACAGATCTCCCGGTTCCGTGCCTTGGCCCCGGATGCGGAGGAATTTCCCTCGCCACTCCCGGAGGAGATATGGACCATTGGCAAGGAGAGGTGAACCGGGCGATTGTCCTGTCGCTAGCGCCACGCACCCGTAAGGCGTATCACCACGCAATTAATTCTTTCAGGGCATTCTGTACTCAATTTCAATTGCCAGGAACCTGGCCGATCCCGGTAACCCATGTGCTGCGGTTCATGGTTTACCTGCATTCTCAGGGCCTTGCACCTCGCACCATAGCATCTAAGCTTTCAGCGTTGGCTTTTATGGCCAAGGTGGGGGGTCATGTGGACAGCACCTCTGA
Source organism: Bradypodion pumilum (assembly GCA_035047305.1). NCBI lineage: Eukaryota > Metazoa > Chordata > Lepidosauria > Squamata > Chamaeleonidae > Bradypodion > Bradypodion pumilum. Next base: position 41,721,496 of record JAWDJD010000001.1, on the reverse strand, counting down.
CTTCCGTGTGAGACATGTTTTGGAGGGGTGGGTGCGCGAGCGCGGGCGTTGCCCGGACGACCGCCACCCGATTTCCCCAGGGGTCCTTACCCAGTTGGCCCGGGGCTGGCCTTGCCTCTGTTTTGATGCATATGAGGCAGCTCTGTTCCATGCAGCCACAACGGTAGCATTTTTGGAGCGCTCCGCATCAGCGAGCTTGTGATGCTGTCTAAGGCGGATGCAAGTCGTAGGGCACTGGAACTCGAGGATGTCTGTGTAGCCAAAGACTGGGCTCAGTTGAGGATACGTTCCTCTAAGACCGATCAGCATGGCGTCGGCAGTGGTGTGCGACTGCTACGGTGTTCTTTGGCAGACATCTGTCCGGTTGGTGCCCTACAGGAATTCCTGGCACTGCGTGGCACGCACCATGGCCCGTTTTTCTGTCACCAAGATGGGCCTCCCCTTACTAAATTTCAATTTTGGAAGGTGACGGGCAAAGCGCTGCCAGTGTGGGCCTCCCAGGCGCCCGCTATGGCACTCATTCATTCCGTATAGGGGCGGCCTCGACCGCTGCGGCTTTTGGGTACTCAGGGGCTGACATACGTAGCATGGGACGGTGGGGTTCGCAATGTTTTCAATTTTATGTGCGCCCACTCCTGCCGTGAGTACCAACCCAGTCACCTTACCTACTTTCCCTCATTTTTCCTTACAGACCCGGGGTGTCGTATTACACCGGTGACAGTATGGCTGGTGGGCCATAGCTATGTGCACAGGGCAGCGCGTTATGCTGCGGCGACAGAGTGGGGACCCCGACTGGGACTGGGTGCAAACGCAAGTCTCACATGGCATGGTAAGCCCGGGATGTTATGGCGGGAGCTGCTGCCTTTCCTTTTTTCAGGCCAGAATGCTGACCTGCCTGACATTCTGATTATACACCTGGGGGGCAATGATTTGGGCCAGGTCACCGGCTTGTCGCTGAAGCATGCGATTTGCGAGGACCTTGCCTACCTGCATTACGTCTGGCCCGCCACAACCCTGGTTTGGTTGGACATGGTCCCGCGCCATTCCTACAGAGGGGGTGTTGACTTCCTGGCCCTTGACCGCGCTAGACGCATGGTGAACAGGGCAGTGGCGCGTTTCCTTGTCGACAGGGCTTGGGGGAGGGTCAGTCGTCACCCCGCTATTAGCCTCCAAAGTTATGACTTGTATGCAGGGGATGGGGTCCATCTGTCGCGAGGAGGTATGGACCTCCTGTTGGGTGATTGGCGAGCAGGCCTGTTGACCAAGCTGACGGTCTGGGGGGGGCGTCGAGCCTTCTTTGAAGCCCCTCCGTGTGGCGGGTACCACTGGTAAGGTAAACATTATGACCCACAGGTATCCGGCAAGTTCGCAATTGACTGGACAACACTAGACAGGCATAAGTTGGTTAAACGTTGTCCGGTCAACGTCGAACTAGGCGACGGGGTGATGGCTATAGCTAGACAGCATGCATCACCCCGTGATTTTACGGATACGCGTCAGAGGGTGGGGTCATTAGTTAGATATTGACTACGGTCAACAATTTGTTTGTTGTCAACAAACAAATGGATACAAATGGATACATTGTAGCAATTGCCGTTGGCCATTTTGGGTGGTACCTTACCAGTGTTACTTCGGCCTGCTTGCCTTAAGAATTATGATTGGTCAATTACCAATAGAAATTTATAATTCGGACTAGGGCATGAATCAATAAATGTGGCCCAATGCCGTTATCCACTTTCATTGGTGTCTGAGTCCTTTATTGGGGGGTGCGCCTGCAATGCAAGCGCGGCGCCAAAATGGCCGCCGCGCTCTTTGCGGGAGCCCCCCCACAGGACGAAGGCATCCGGGTAGTTAGGGGCGTGGCCAGGTCCCTTATAAAAGGGGTGGCCACGAGGCAGCCGAGCTGCCATTTTGCGAAGCGACGGAGCGGAGAAGTTTTTCCCCTCCACCCCCTCCCTAGTTAACAGTGTGATATTTTGGTCGCTTCGGGGCCGGGTGGGAATTTTTGGCTGGGACCCATATTGGCTTCCGGGTCCTGGTTTTTTCGCCCATCCCACACTGTTGCTATGGTTTGATATAGGGGTTTCTGCTGCTGCTGTTGACTTTGGTCACATGGGCGGGTACCACTGGTAAGGTAAACATTATGACCCACAGGTATCCGGCAAGTTCGCAATTGACTGGACAACACTAGACAGGCATAAGTTGGTTAAACATTGTCCGGTCAACGTCGAACTAGGCGACGGGGTGATGGCTATAGCTAGACAGCATGCATCACCCCGTGATTTTACGGATACGCGTCAGAGGGTGGGGTCATTAGTTAGATATTGGCTACGGTCAACAATTTGTTTGTTGTCAACAAACAAATTGATACAAATGGATACATTGTAGCAATTGCCGTTGGCAATTTTGGGTGGTACCTTACCAGTGTTACTTCGGCCTGCTTGCCTTAAGAATTATGATTGGTCAATTACCAATAGAAATTTATAATTCGGACTAGGGCATGAATCAATAAATGTGGCCCAATGCCATTATCCACTTTCATTGGTGTCTGAGTCCTTTATTGGGGGTTGCGCCTGCAAATGAATTTTGGAGAAGAATAGAAGGAGAGATAGGGGAAATAATGGGTAAGAAAATTAAGCTGGTGTCAGGTACCATCTTGCTAACAGATGTGGAAGGTATGTGTTTGAACAAGGCAGAAAAAGAGCTATTAGAAATAATGTTAACTACTGGTAGACAATGTATCGCTAGGAATTGGAAAAATGATGTAATTATACAGACGGGAGAGTGGTACAAGGAAATGTGGAATTTAGCATTGAATGACAAATTGACATGGGAGATAAAAGTAAAAAGGGATAAATTGAAGGAAAACAGATTTTGGAGTATTTGGAAGCCGTTTGTTGATCACTCTCTTAGGGGTAGGGATAGTTCTAGACCTGTACCATCTCAAAGTGGTTTTTGGAGATGATACAGACACTAAACTCTCCGGGGCAATGTAAATATTCACTGGGTGATTTGTAATTTGAAAAGAATGAGTTTGATGGTTGTTAACAAATACTTGTAATATTGATAGCTTTTATGTAGGTTATGGTTATAGTACTAACTTACAATGTGGACATTTAATTGTTTGTGTACCATGACAAATAATCAGTTCAACTATCATGTATGTGCTATTTTTTATGAGTTATATGTATTATTGTTATGATGTATTGTTTTTTTCTGTATGTTTGTTTTTTCTTTTGAAAATAAACAAAAAATATATTAAAATAAATAAATAATGTTTATAATGTTTAGCCCAAAGAAGCGCCTTAAAGCGCATGAACCCCAGAACAATATACAAGCTGAGGCCATGACTCAGGTGATTTAGACGTTCGGGCATTGACAATGTGCACCACCGCAGCATTATCACGCCAAAAGTGAAGCACAGAATCAGGCCGCCTGTCCCCCAGAGCATAAAGGGTACCCAGAATTGAGAAGATATGTTAGAAACATAAGATCATGTAAACGATCTGTGCCCTGACATCCCTGGGGCCAATGACCATAGACCCCTGACCTTAATTAAATCCCCTCACCCGGAGAGCCGGAGGCATCCGACTGTACATGTAACTGGGGCTGACCAGAAGCTCAGGCCTCCTGATGCGGCAGCATGGAAGTCCTGCAGTAATGTGAGCCAAACCAACAGGTCCGCTCACAAACCCCTAATCAGCTGTACCCCGCAGCTTCATTTAACGAGACCCGCCCTAGCGTGACCCAGTTCAAACAGAGCCAACAAGCTGGAGTCAGCACCCTGTCAGCCCCCCAAACATGCCCTGCCAGCCAGGTTTTCAACCCTTTCCTAAAGGGTAGCAATTCTGTCTGTAGCCGTAGGTCTGCTGACAGAAGGTTTCACAGAGTTGGGGCAGACATAAAGAAGTCCCTTCTCCTTGTGCTAGAGAGGCAGGCCCCTCTAGCCAATGGGACACTGAGAAAGACCCTCCGGTCCGCCCTAGTGAGGCGTGCAGACTCCCTTGGGGCGATGCGGTCTCTTAGGTAACCTGACCCACTACCATGTTATTGTCTTGTTATTAATGAAGTGGTCCGTGTTTTGACCAACAGATGGTTGTCATCTGCTTCCAACAGATGATTGTCATCTGGGTGGCAAAATCCATTAGGTCTATAAAAGACATGTTCCTGATGCAGATAAAAAATGCTAAAACTGATTTGTTCAAATCGGTAAACAGTTACCTTTATTTACAGCCAGCCCTAAGGAAATTTACTATGACAGCACTACACCCTGAAATTTACCACTGTACCATTGCCTAACTGGTACAGTTCTGACATGATCTCGGTACTAGGTATGGGACTTTCCCTTAAAAAGGAAAAAGGAAAAAACAGAATAGGCTGTTACTTTCACTTTGGGCTTCATTTATTGATTCCTGAATAAATGACTCATGAACATGAAGGATTTATTTTAATGAAAGAGGCATACAGAAAAATATTCCGTTTTTAATGTTTCTCTCGTTTGTTAAATGTTTCTATTATTCTTTGTCTGTCAAATCACACAGGAAATTCTTCAGGCAATAGCACTGTGACTGTTGCTGTCAGAGCCAATCAGAATGTCCAGGAGGGAAGAGCTGGAAGTTTGATGGTGTAAAAGCAGGAGTAGGCAACCTACGGCCCACAGCACCAAATAATCTGGCCCCCACCCTTGCTCCAGCTGCCAACACCAGAATCGGCTGCAGATGCATTTACATTAGATGTAAACAGCAGGGGGACCACCAGTCTGGCCCCAAAAAACTGTCTGAGGGAGCATGACCTGACTTTAAAAGGTTGGTGACCCCTGATGTAAAGGGTCTGGATTGGTGCCATGCTGGGGAGAAGATTCATCTTTCCATCCGTCCAGCGGTGGCGGCGGCGGTCAGCGGCACCGTCGAGTCAAACCCTTTGTGACCCCGTGGACCTTCCTTGGTACAATTGTGCAATTTGTGTTGCCTGTTAGGAGTACTCGTGGTGAAAACTTTGAGAAGCCAAGAGAGAAAGAAGTCGGAATAGAGCAATTTCTCTTTTTAGTCTTTTAATTCTTTTTTGTACTTCTGCTATGCCTGCAGGAAGTGGTGTGGAGAGCCAAGAAAGAAGAAAGCAGGAGTGGCTTCTGCCTTTTATACTTCCAAATCTTATTTATACTTTCAAGAGTATGATGAAACAGAAAATCTCTGTGGACTCTTTCACGGGCATCCAGTGTGGTGAAAGAGGGGATTTTTTTACATTGCATTCCTTGTTGAACAGTCAATCTACTGTGTGTCAGCAGTTTTTAAAATAGTTTCTTAATGGCTTTTTAAAACATGTTCAAGAGTAGTGCTTCACAACGTGGGGCAGTGGCACACACCCCGCAGGGGGACTTCAATTCCCAGAAGCCTAAGTCAGTACACTGATCAGTGCTTTGGAAAATTGACTTAGGGTTCTGAGAACTGAAGTCCAAAAACCAAAGGTTAGGAAACACTGTTCTAGAGAGAACACGAATTTTGGGGTGGGAATAAAATAAAAGAGACTAAAAGAGCTAATTTCTTTCCTGATTAATGAACCAGTGCATGAAAGTAATGAAAAGCCCCAAATGAACCTGAAATGCAATGAACATAAAAGTTTTTACCACACATGGTTTCCTTAAATCCATGGATTTTCCCACTAAGCTCACTCTCAAATCCATGATCTTTCCTCTGCCAACCTTAGGGTTTGCTTATAGTCATCATAAGTCTAAATTCTACAGGTAGCACAGCCACAAATAGTATGGCTGATGCTGTTGCTAGCATGCACAGAAACACAACATATTGTTGACAAGCAGTGTCAAACTTTGTGTCATTGGGCTTTTAAAAAAGATTTATTTTAAAAATATCCTTCAACGAGACGTAAGAAGTTCTGCAAATATTTAGAAAGAGAATTAAGGTAATATATGTAAAGATCTGCTCATATTTGATAATCTTGAATCAATTTAATAAATCCTGTCCAGTTTTAATAAACATTGGATTAGGGTTAGATTTCTTAGAAACAAATTAATAATGAAAATATTTAATATACTGTACAATCTTGTGCCTCTTGGCTTGCTTATATATATATATATATATATATATATATATATATATATATATATATATATATATATATATATATATATATATATATATATATATATATATATATATATATATATATATATATATATATATATATATATATATATATATATATATATATATATATATATATATATATATATATATATATATATATATAAGATAGAGAAATAGAATAAAATCAGGGAGAGAGAAGGACAATTGCAATCCAACAATGTTAAGAATTTAAGGAACTGTAGTCAAGAAGATACACAGAGCTTGCCAAGTGTGAACAGAAAGAAACAATTGTCAGGCTTTCTAAAAAGAATAAAAAATGGGGTTGCAGGGGAAATCAAATATTTTGGCACATTTTTGGATTGGCAATAGATTGTGGAAGTAGCTAGTTATCTATACCTATAAAGAGGGACATTAATCATTGGACTCCGGCATACGCTCCCGTACCCGGCCCAACCATCCCTAACCGAGCCGCCTGCACTTACCTTACCCCCACCTCAAGAACCCCGCAAGGGTACGGAGGTCGTCAGTGGGGCAGCTGCCCCACAAACGCGACCCAAAAAATAAAACTACGAGTCCCAGAGGCCTCTGCGCTGTGCAACCCCTCAGCCAATCAGGCTGAGGGATGCAAGCACAGAGGAGGCCAGGAACACGCGGTGCACCAACTTTAAAAAAAAACGCCAGGAGGGAAAGACTTTTAAAGACCCAGCCGGAGCCAGGAAAAGGTAAGTGCAGTCGGTGGGGGTTAGGGAGTGGGGGAGGCACGGCCCCAGTAACCACCCCACCACCCCCACCCCACCACCTAGCCTCCCTCCCTAACACCCACTGACCACACTTACCTTTTCTTGGGCTCCGGCTGAGTCTTTCAAAGTCTTTCCCTCTCAGCGTGGCCTTCTGCATAGGGAAAAGCACCGGCCTTTCCTTCATCCCTGCAGTTGACATGAACTCGGTGCCCGCAGGGATGAAAGAGAGGCCGGTGCTTCTCCCTATGCAGAAGGCCACGACAGGAGGGAAAGACTTTCAAAGACCCATCCGGAGCCGGCAAAAGGTAAGTGCGGTCAGTGGGGGTTAGGGAGGAGGAGCCACAGCCCTGGTAACCACGCCACCACCATCCTGCCCCACCACCTTGCTCCCCCCCCCCACTCCATAACCCCCACCGACCGCACTTACCTTTTGCCAGCTCCGGCTGGATCTCTGAAACTCTTTCCCTCTCTGCGTGGCCTTCTGCGTAGGGAGAAGCACCGGCCTCTCCTTCGTCCCTGTGGGCGATGTGGCCTCATCGCCCGCATGGACAAAGGAAAGGCTGGAGTGCCTCCTGGCCTACTGGAGAGAAGGCCTCGCTTCTCTCTGGGTTGTCATCTGCTTCCAACCCAGAGAGAAGCAAAGCCCCTCCGTGCTGGGGATTCGTTCTCTCCAGGAGGCAAAGGTGCTGCCTTTGTCTCCGGGAGAGAAGAAATCGCTTCACTCTGGGTTGGCTGGGAACTAAACTTTTGTTCCCAGCCAACCCAGATCTCTCTCTCTCTCTCTCTCTCACACACACACACACACACACACTGTGGGACAACCCTCCCCTCCCACCCCACCCACCAACACACACACACTGCGGGACAACCCTCCCCACACCACCCACCAACACACACACACACATACAACAAACCTTCCCTCCCTCTTCGCCTGTCTCCTCTGTCTGACTGTCTCCTCCCTCACTCTATCTAACTCACTGACCCCCTCTGCTGGTCTACTCTATCTGTCAGTCTCTCTTCCTCTCTCACTCTCACTCTCTCACACACACACACACTCACACACTGCTTTTCTTTCTCTCTCTCTCTCTCTCTCTCTCTCTCTCTCTCTCTCTCTCTCTCTCACTCACACACACATACAATACACACACACACACACACACACACACACACACACACACACACACACATGACACTCCTGCCTTGCCAGGCATTTTTAATGTGTGTGTTGGTGGTTGGAGGGGTGGTTGTGCACACCCAAAACCACCCCTAACCACCAACACACACATTAAAAATGCCTGGCTGGCCGGGCACAAATATGCTAATCAATAACTAAATGTTTGTGATTAATTCCTTTTCCCCATAAGGAGAACATAACCATATTACATGACAATTGTGACTTAGCAACAAATCACCACAGCAGTGAGGAAATTTGTTATTTTGTCTTGGATTATAATTCCTACAATAACTCAGCCAGCATGGCTAGTGATTGCCTTTCCCAATCCAAGCTGATTTATCCCATACTGCAAAATTCACCAGTGAAAAGAGAATGACAAAGGCCACCCTAGATGAAGGTAGAGAGATAAAATCAAAGTCATATTACAAAAACACCAAATAATGCTGGTGAAGGCCATTAGAAATGCCAGAACAAGAACCTTGAACCTTCCTAATCACCTGAAGGGGTGGAAGAATTAGAGCTAGAATATTAGAATTACAGGTAGAAGAAGAATTAGAAGAAGAAAGAGGAAGACATTAGTCCTGCTTACTCATCTTCCAAAGGATGCCCACAAGTATTGAGAGAAAAGCATTAGCTCCTTCCTCAGCAACTCTTTAATTACCTATAAGGAAACATAGCCATCTGAAGAGGGGGAAGCTTCTATAGTTGGGTGGCCAGAACTCAATTTGGGTCATTTCAAGAGGCCACATGGACAATGCAGTCTCTTCCTCTTTGGACAGTGACATTTCAATTATTAAAGAGATGCTGGAGAAGACAAAGACTAATATGCACTCCACAAAGCATACAGGCATTGAAGTGGGTTTCTGCTGTAATACTCTTCCTCTGAGGCAGGGGTGCCCAAACTATGGCCCATGGGCCAGATCCAACCCCCAACACCAATTCATCCAGCCCACAAAGCCCTCATCACTCCTGGAAGCAGAAGTACAGTAAAACCCCGACTTACAAATGCCCCGAGTTACATAAAATTCAACTTACAAAATGATTTTGTGCTAAAACCATGTCCCGATTTACACAATTTCCTATGGGTTTGCTTTGAGTTACATAAAGATTCTTTTTCCTATGGTTTTTCCTATGCTTCAATTTACATAAAAATTTCATTTTTTCCTATGGGTTTGCTTCAAGTTACATTTTAAAAAATTCCTATGGGTTTGCTTCGAGTTTCATACAAATTTGACTTAAGAAAAAGCTTATGGAACAGACTTTTTCATTAGTAGGGGTTTTACTGTAAAAAAACGCCCATATAGCCGCGTTTTACTTCTGCTTCTGTGAGTGACAAGGGCTTCATGGGCTGGATGAATTGGCGTTGGGGGCCAGATCCAGCCCATGGTCCATAGTAACCGGCCCCCTGAACCATATGACTGGCCCGTGGCCTGAGGTTTGGGCACCCCTGCTCTGAGGTGTTGTGGAAGAAGTTGACCTTGGCTCAGAAGAGCAACACTACTGCTACTCCATTTATTTATTTTAAAGTGGAATTAAGACAGACAGACCCCAATGCTTCCCTACTGTTGTTCACTCATCTTACACCAAATTATTACCTCTAAAATGCTAGCCAAGAAAGAGAAGTCTCTGCTACTGTGTCTCTTCTGCTTTAACAGATGAGGGATCTAAGTTCCCAACCGAAAAGTCTTCAGGTTTTCTCCAGCCCAGAAATATATGTCAAAAGCAGAAATGGACTTGCAAAGGTAAGGAGCCACTTTCACATCCATGCTATTTACATGTCTCATTTGTGCTGATCAGGTACTGAGTATGTATAAACACTTCCACCTCCATATCCCTAAACCACTTCTTATATGGGTTCTGTTTTCATTATATATACATTTTAAACCCTCAACAGACTCTGTTAGCTAAGGTTGATAGGAAGAAAGGAAATAGAAGAATAAAAATGAGCAGTCACATCACAGATGCTCCTAGATTTTTTCCCCCCACTTGATACCCTTTCCACTTGTCAAGGGATCTGGAATCCACATCTTATTAAACCATGTACCTTATTAAATTTGCTGGAGTTATATATAATTTAAAAGATATTTAGATTGTGTCTCTTCAGAGATTACTGATTTAAAACACTTAAACATATATTACTCAGTCTTCCAGCAGTTTTGATTTGACAGATTAATCAGAAAATCTCTTCTTTGGAATTCCTTTTTGAGAATTTGTGTACAGTACATAATCTCTTTAATATAATCTTTTTCAAAGATCATTCTTCAGCAGCAAATAAAGGGATCCACAAAACAACCAGAAAACTTGGGGGGGGGGGGGAAATGTTCATGTTGTTAAAGATGCACTATATGTGTATAATGTATGCATGGTAGCGTTGAGAAATGCAGTGATTGTGAATTGGGTAGAGAACACAAGAGTGCTAATAGCAGGGCCATAGCCAGGATTCGGGGGGGGGGGCAATATTTTTTTTCAGGAAGGGCAACAATGTTTGCTTTTATTGAACACTAGCAGAGATTGCCTGGCAGTGCCAGGCTGTTTTAAATTGTTTTGGAAGGTTTTTTTATGTGTATTGTTATATAAAAAGACGTAAAATTGTGTTGGATAGTAAAGGTTATGGTTTTTTTCTCTTTTTCTTGAACAAATGAAAGCGCAGCGCCAAAATGGCCGCCGCGCACTTTGCGGGGGCCCCCCACCCGGACTCAGACATCCGGGTGAGTTAGGGGGCGTGGCCACCCCTCTATAAAAGGGGTGGCCACGAGGCAGCCGAGCTGCCATTTTAAAATAGCGACGGAGAGGAGAAGTTTTCTCTGTCGCTGTTCCTTCGATTCTTCGGCTCTTTAGCCCTTGGCTTTTCTGAAGGAAGGAGTTGCACAGAGCCTTTGGCTTGCTGGCTGCTCTGTGCTTTTTTGGCATAGGTTGATCCCTGGACAGGGATCCTGCTATTTCTACGGATATGCCTCCCAAACGGAAGGCCACGGCGACGAAACCGCGGCCAACGGGGAGGACTTTTGCCGGCCCTGCGCAACGCGGGGGGCAGCCCTCAGGTCGGAGGACCAGGGCTGCGCCCACGCGGCAGGGCACTACCCCCACCGATACCGGTGGGGCGATGCAAGCTGGTGCTTGGCCCTCGGCTGGCCAGCCTTCAACCGGCCCTTCAGGGGCTTCGGCCCTCAGCCCGCAGTTGCCGGCCACGGGTCAGGTCAGCGGGGGGCGGTGCTGGTGCACAGCACATTCCTCCTCCGGCCCCTCATGGGCCGGAGTTGTGGGCATGGCCCTATTCGGGCCCAGGCTCTCATTTTGGGGTTCCTGGTCAAATGCCTGGTGGGCCGTCCGGCCCACCCGGCCCACTTTATACTGGGGGATCTGTGGCAGTGGATGCATTGCTAACGCGTTTAGCTGTGCTTGAGGCATCCTTGGGGATTGCACACAACCCCATGACAGGGGGCCCTTCACTCTCTGCCGGGGGCCCTTCGTGTTCACCGGCTACCACGACGGCCGCCACATTGCAACAAGCGGCCAGCTGGGTTGAGCTGCTTGAGACGCTCCGGCCTGCGCCTGCCGGTGTCTCGCAGCTCCCTGTTCGTCCAGAGCTACAGCAGGAGAGTGGTCAGGTGTGGCCCCAGAGCTCGATTCCAGTCACGAGCTCCGACGCCCGCCGCGGTCCGGAGCCCCCAGTGGGGCCGGCTCACGGGGGTGCACCTAGTGAATATCAGGTTCAAGTTAATGCACCCACATCACAGTCCACTTCCAATGGTGGGGTTCAGTGGCAATGGCCTCGTCAAGTCGAGGCGAGTGGGCATCAGTTGCCAGCCTATCCCAGTGCCCCTTGGTTCATATTGGTACAGCGTTGGGGGTGGGGGTTTCCGCCCCTGGGGCAGTGCCGGGCATCGCAGGGACTGTCCAGGTTCCGCTGCGTATGCCCCGTGTACCTAATGTGCCGGTGACGGCCTTGCCAACGGCTGGTTATTCATTGCCCCTTGGTGATCATTTGTCCCAGGTCATGAGGGAAAATATTTGGCGGGGGGAGTACGTGGATATATTCTCCCTATTGACCCGTGAGCCCACTAAGGAAGAGAGAGAGGGACAGGACGACAGAGACAAAGAGCTGTCCCGCCGTCGTAGGCCACCACGCACCTGGGCCAACTGGTTGCCCGCATATCTTATTTATATGGCGGTGTACCTTAGGGCCCAGCCTGACCTGGCCATTCCTATGGTCCAATATTTGGACAATATTTACAGGGCAATGGTGGATTTTCCTGGCCCATCGTGGTTGGCTTACAATGAGGAATTTAGAATGAGGGTGCCCTTGCACCCGGAGATGAGATGGGATGAGGCCTATCAGAAATTGTGGCTATTGTACATGACCCCCACGTGTCCGGCGCCTGGGGATAGGTACCATTGTGGCCATGCCGTTCAGCGAGCTGCTCCAACACAGGCTTCCCGCCAGCCGGCGGGGCAGGGAGTTCCAGCCCGCTTGCTGTGTTGGAGCTTCTCGGCTAGCGGCGTGTGCAATAAACGGCAGTGCCGATACAAACATGAGTGTCCCTCTTGCGCTGGCCCCCACGCCGCCGCCGCGTGCCCGCGGGCCGGTGGGTCACGGGGCAGAGGTAGAGGTGGACAGGGAGCGGGCAGAGCTTCCGCTGATGGAGCTAGCCAGACAAAAGGCCCCCTCCCCAGTTAATGTGTATATGTTGGAGCGATGGCTCTCAACTTATCCAAGGAGAGAGGAAGCGAGGTACCTCCTCGAGGGTTTCCAGTGGGGCTTCCGAATCCCATTCAAAGGAGTGCGGGGACCCCAAGATGCACCCAATTTACTGTCCTTGAAGGGTAGGGAAGAGGTGGCTGCCCTGAGTATTGCTAAGGAGGTTGAGGCCAAGAGGGTGGCAGGCCCCTTTTCTGTACCACCCTTTCCCAACCTGAAGGTCTCCCCTCTGGGGTTGGTACCCAAAAAGGCCCTGGGGGAATTTCGTTTAATCCACCATTTATTGTACCCGGCGGGTTATTCTGTCAATGATGCTATTCCTGATGACCTTTGTTCGGTCAGGTATACGTCCTTTGACCAAGCCCTGTGAATGGTGCGCTCTTGTGGTCCTGGTGCCCTCCTGGCAAAATGCGACATTAAATCGGCATTCTGATTGTTGCCAGTGCACCCGGAGGACTTTGAGCTATTGGGTTTTAGATTCCAAGGGAAGTTTTATGTAGATAAGGCCATGCCTTTTGTCTGCTCTATATCCTGTTCAGCATTTGAACGTTTTAGCACTTTCCTTCAGTGAGCCTTTGTTCGCAGGTCCGGGTCTCGGTCTGTAGCCCATTACCTCGATGACTTTTTGTTCAGGGGTGAACGGGGCTTGGACACGTGCACGCGTCTCCTCACCACATTTCAGACGCTAATGCAGGAACTGGGTGTCCCTTTAGCGCCCGAAAAGACCGAGGGCCCATCCACTACCCTCACATTTCTGGGTATTGAAATTGACACGGTTGCACAGGCATCCCGGTTACCCATCGATAAGGTCACCCGGATTTCTGCGATGGTTTTGGCCTTGCTGGCCAAACGTAAAGTGTCACTTCGTGAGCTTCAGGTTCTACATGGCCATCTTAACTTTGCCTGCAGGGTGGTTACGCCTGGCAGGGCATTTGCTCGGCGCCTATGCGACGCCATGTCTGGCCTGTCAAGGCGCCATCATAGGGTCCAACTGACCAGGGGCATGCGGGCTGACCTTTTGGTTTGGCTCACATTCCTGCGGGACTTCAACGGGGTCTCCTTTTGGAGATCCGACCTTTTAGTTTCCCCTAGGTTTCAAGTACAGTCGGATGCCTCCGGCTCCCTGGGATATGGGATTTACTTCCAGGGGAGGTGGGCTTATGGCCAATGGCCTCCAGCATGGCGGGGCACGGATCGCCTCCACGATCTTACATTCCTTGAGTTTTTCCCAATCCTGGGAGCTTTGATGCTATGGGGCGAGGAGTGGGCCGACTCTGTGGTTCACTTTTGGTGTGACAATGCTGCGGTAGGGCACATTGTCAATGCTCAGACGTCTAAATCACCCAGGGTGATGGCTTTAGTTCGCCAATTCGTGTTACGTAGCCTACACCTCAATGTGCTTTTTAGGGCCAGACATGTTCCAGGCATTAATAATGATATTGCCAATGCTTTATCCCGCCTGCAGATCCCCCGGTTCCGCGCCTTGGCTTCGGATGCAGAGGAATTCCCCTCGCCACTCCCGGCCGAGATTTGGACATTTGGCAAGGAGAGGTGAACCGGGCGATCGGCATGTCCTTGGCGCCCCGCATGCGTGAGGTGTATCATCATGCTTTCATTCAATTTAATAGCTTTCATATGCAACTTCAGTTGCCAGAGGTGTGGCCCATTCCAGTGGAACAGGTTTTACAATTCATGGTTTATTTACACAGTTAGGGCCTCGCTCCCCGCACTATAGCATCCAGGCTGTCAGCATTGGCATTTATTGCCAGGGTGAGGGGTTTTGCTGACAGCATGAATGATTTTCGCATATGGCATGTTTTGGAGCGGTGGACACGGGAACGTGGCCACCACCCGGACACTCGGCACCCAATTTCCCCAGGGGTGCTCACACACCTTGCACGAGGCTGGCCTAACCTATGTTTTGACAGGTATGAGGCAGCTCTTTTTCATGCGGCTACCACGGTGGCCTTCTTTGGAGCGCTCCGCATCAGTGAGTTGGTACTACTGTCTAAGGCGGATACGACTTGTAGGGCACTGGAACTCAACAATGTCTATGTTTCTAATGAGTGGGCTCAGTTGAGGATACGGTCCTCAAAAGTTGATCAGCACGGCGTAGGCAGTGGAGTTAGACTGCTACGATGTTCCATTGCAGACATCTGTCCGGTTGGTGCCCTACAGGAGTTCTTGGCAGTGCGTGGCACGCACCCTGGCCCGTTTTTCTGCCACCAGGATGGGTCTCCCCTTACTAAATTTCAATTTTGGAAGGTGACCGGTATGGCACTATCCAGTGTTGGCCTCCCAGGGGCTCGTTACGGCACCCATTCGTTTAGGATAGGTGCTGCTTCAACTGCAGCTGCATTTGGGTACTCTGAGGCTGATATATGCCGTATGGGAAGATGGGGATCTACGCGTTTTGCATTATATGTTCGCCCTCTTCAGGCATGAGTACCAGTTAAGTCACTGTTCTCTTTTTTCTCTTACAGACCCTGTGTGTCCCCGCACACCGGTGGCAGTATGGCTGTTGGGCCACAGTTACATGCACTGGGCAGCGCAGTATGCTGCGGCGACAGAGTGGGGACCCCAGCTTGGACTGCGTGCTGCCGCATGCATACGTTGGTACGGTAAGCGTGGAATGAGATGGCGGGAACTGTTGCCATTCCTTTTCTCCATCAGGGATGCTGAACCGTCTGATGTCCTTGTACCGCACCTCAGGGGCAATGACCTCGGCCAGGTCACTGGCCTTTCTTTAAAATTCACGATTTGCAGTGACCTAGCTTATTTGCATTATGTGTGGCCGTCCACAAGGCTGCTATGGTCGGACATCATACCACGTCACGCTTACAGGGGAGGTATTGACCTCCGTGCCCTTGACCGCGCTCATCGCTCGGTGAACAGGGCAGTTGCCCGGTTTGTGGCAGACAAGGGTTTGGGGATGGTCATCCGACACCCCGCCATTAGTTTACAAAATTATGATCTTTATGCAGGGGATGGGGTCCACCTGTCGGCTAGAGGTATGAACCTCTTTTTGGAAGATTTGCAAGCAGGCCTGTTGACCGAGCTGACGGTCTGGGGGGGGCGGTGAGTCTTCATTGAAGCCTCCCCGTGTGGCGGGTAGCACTGGTAAGGTAAAGATTTATGACCCATAGGTATCCGGCAGGTTCGCAATTGACTGGCCAACACTTAGACAGGTACAGGTGTAATAACGTTGACCGGTCAACGACGAACCAGGCAAGGGGTGATGGCAGGAGCTTTTCAGCATGCATCACCCCGTGATTTGATGGATACATGTCAGAGGGTGGGGTCAGTAGATAGTTTATTGACTACGGTCAACAATTTGTTTGTGTCAACAAACAAATTGATACAAATGGATACATTGTAGCCAATTGCCATTGGCAATTTTGGGAGGAACCTTACCAGTGTTACTGCAGCCTGCTTGCCTTAAGAATTATAATTGGATGAGTACCAATTGAAAGTTATAATTTGGACTAGGGCATTATTCAATAAAAGTGGCCCAATGCCTTATCCATATACCAGTGTCTGAGTCTTTCTTTGGGGGGTGCGCCTGCAATGAAAACGCGGCGCCAAAATGGCCGCTGCGCTCTTTGCGCCCCCCCCGGACTCAGACATCCGGGTGAGTTAGGGGGCGTGGCCACCCCTCTATAAAAGGGGTGGCCACGAGGCAGCCGAGCTGCCATTTTAAAATAGCGATGGAGAGGAGAAGTTTTCCCTCCACCCCCTCCCTAGTGAACAGTGTGATATTTTGGTCGCTTCGGGGCCGGGTGGGAATTTTTGGCTGGAACCCACAATTGGCCCTTGGGTTCTGGCTTTTTTGCCCATCCCACA
Source organism: Bradypodion pumilum (assembly GCA_035047305.1). Classification (NCBI taxonomy): domain Eukaryota; kingdom Metazoa; phylum Chordata; class Lepidosauria; order Squamata; family Chamaeleonidae; genus Bradypodion; species Bradypodion pumilum. Next base: position 41,704,939 of record JAWDJD010000001.1, on the reverse strand, counting down.
CTGTTGCTGAGGTTTGACATAGGGGTTTTCTTGCTCTTGACTTCGGTCACTTAGGCGGGTAGCACTGGTAAGGTAAAGATTTATGACCCATAGGTATCCGGCAGGTTCGCAATTGACTGGCCAACACTTAGACAGGTACAGGTGTAATAACGTTGACCAGTCAACGACGAACCAGGCAAGGGGTGATGGCAGGAGCTTTTCAGCATGCATCACCCCGTTATTTGACGGATACACGTCAGAGGGTGGGGTCAGTAGATAGTTTATTGACTATGGTCAACAATTTGTTTGTGTCAACAAACAAATGGATACAAATGGATACATTGTAGCCAATTGCCATTGGCAATTTTGGGAGGAACCTTACCAGTGTTACTGCGGCCTGCTTGCCTTAAGAATTATAATTGGATGAGTACCAATTGAAAGTTATAATTCGGACTAGGGCATTATTCATTATCCACATACCGGTGTCTGAGTCTTTCTTTGGGGGGTGCGCCTGCAATGGTGCCGGACTGTTTTAAATGGTTTTGAAAGGTTTTGTGATTTTTAAAATGTTTATTTATATGCACGGGCTGTTATAAACTGTGATCAGCTTTTTTTGGTTTGTTTGTTGTTGTTTTTTAAAAAAAAGGAAGAAAGGATGATATAAATTTTTTTGCAATTATTTTTTTTAACCAAATAATGTTTTACTATGTGATTTTTTTAAAAAATAGTTGTACTTTGGATAAAAATTTTAAAAATGTGTAAGTATATGTTTTTTCAAATTTAATATTTTTAAAATGTTTTAAAATGTTGTGTTTTTATTTTTGAGTGAAACTGAACATAGGATTTTAGAAATGTGTGAATCATTTCTGTGAATATTTTTGACTGTTTTTTCTCCTGTGGCCTCTGGGTGGTGCTGTTCAGGTTTTCTTTTGCTTTGACTATTTTTCTCTACTGGCCTCTCGTTGTTGCTTCTTCCAGTAAGTAGTCTCTTTCTTTCCTCATTTCATTTGCGGACGTCGTGGAGGGAGGACATGGGGGTGAGTTCTCTGGTTTAATTTCTCTGAGGGTTTGTTTTGTTATTATTATTTGGGGGGCGTTCTGTGTGTTCTGTCTTGTTCTTATTTTTGGGTTTGATTTTGATTATTGTTGAATGTTTTTGTCTCTGATGTTTGTGTCTTATTTTTGGGGTAAGTAAAGTCAGCGGGCGGAGCGCCGTCCACTGGCTTTGCTTACCTGGGAATGGGTTCAATGTGTGTGTGGGGGGGGGGGGGGGTTGGGAGGGTTTAACGCGACCTTGCTTTGCTGGCCAGGCCACGTTAAATCCTTGCGTTGGGGTGGGGGTGGGGATTCTTTTATTTATTTATATGTATGTATTTTTTACAGGGGGGCTGGCCAGTGCCTTGCCGTAGCCTGGGTTTGAGGGGGAAGAGGGGGGTATCCCCTCCCCCCAAGCTACGGGCTGGCTTGGGCAGGCCTCCGAGGCTGCATTCCCTGTTGCCTTGCCGAACCATGGGTGGGGGGGGGTGGAACAGAGGGGTATCCTCTTTCCCCACCCCCCCCCCACCCCGTGCTACAGAGGAGGAATTGTTTCACTTTCAAGGGGGGGAGGCAATGATGCCTTTGCCCTCCCTTGAAAGTGAAACACTTACTCGGCAAATAAAGGTACTGGGCAGAGCACTGTCCGGTGCCTTTCCTTTCCAGAGGAATTGTTTTGCTTTCAAGGGGGGCGAAGGTATCAATACCTCCACCCCCTTGAACTTCCTCTGTTGTTGTGTTTTTTTTCCACCCCGGCTCAACTTTTGTTGAGGCCGGTGGTGGTCTCACTGTGTCTTCGGTGGGGTAGCGTGGTCCCTCTCCTCCCCATTGCTCCATGCAAGAAGGCCGGTGGGTGTTTGCGTTGCTTTGAGGCGCTGCGTCCGCCTGCAGCGGACCTGCCCTCCCAGTGTGTTTTTTATTTTTATTTTTCGCACACAGGCTTCCTCAGCGTTCTGCGTGCTCATGGTGCGCAGGACGCTGGGGCTTGTAGTTTTCGGTTTGTGTTTACCATTGGTGCAGCGGTTTTTTCCCTGTGGCTTCATTTTGATTGGCCACGGCGCATTTCTGAACATTCCTTTTGCTCACGCCTCTCAACCTGATTGGCTGTGGCACAGTGCGGCCCAAGGAACGTTGGGAAATTGAGTCCTTTCTTTTTGTTTGCGGTTAGGGGGTTCCTGCCCCACTGGCGCAAAATTCAACCCGACAGTTACCTGCGAACCCCAGTCGGGCGAGTGGACGGAGGCTAGTGGGGCCTGGTGCAACATCCTTTGTCACATTCCAATGGTTAACGCACAGATTTATAGGTATAGATTTCCACCCGCCCCTTGATTGGGGAACTAGTTTGGGGGGGCTATCTGCCCTGGCAAATAGTAAAACAAAGGCTGCAATCTTGTTGATGTACACATAAGGTATGCATATAATTTACAGCAGCTGATTATGGCTTGCTGATGAGGAGCTAAATTGGATTTTTGGTTTTGCAGTTGGATATACGTAGTTGGTTGTGCAACCAAGACATCCTGGTATCTTCTCATTTAGCCACAACTAGCTACAGAAACCTTATATGAACACAAGCAGGGTTTAGATAATCCTATTACATTTCAAAGGCTATCACCTTCATTTGCAGAAATCAGATGCATAAGGGGAACAACAAGTTTTCCATCAACACTGACAATGGGATAAATTCATTCACCACATCTGGTGCTGCAGACCAGTTTAGAGGGGGTGAGATAGGCTCCATAGCATGTACAGTTCAATCCCCCCCAAAAAGGTGAGAGGCCAAAGGGCTGGGCTGAGGAAAACCAGCTGGGAGACTACAGTAATGCTTTACAACAGGTATTCTCAACCCGCGGCCTGCGGCGCCATTTCAAGACTCTGCCCCTCTGCCTCAAAATTTAATTTTACAAGGGAAGCAAAACAATTCCATGGAAATTAGTGCAATAGCATTTCACATGCTTCTGAGTCTGTACCGTTATTCCATATGGCTGATGACTGTGATTCATTTGTAGTAGCTCCTACACTGATCATAGAAAATGCTGAATTAGGCATCGATGTAAAAATGGTAATTTTGTGCACTGTGGTTGTCAGTGAAGCAATATGCCTTCACCATAATGAGACACTTTGACCCTAGTTAAGAAAAATTGACTCCTTTATGATCCCTACAAGAAGAAACTCTTTACAGAGTGGTGCAACTATCATGTCCCAATAGACTAAGGCTGAATGTTTTGAAATGCAAGCCCTTCTCCGTTCCCATTTGCTGTCTTCTTAGTTCTTGGATATGAGTTGCGGCCCACAACGAGATCCTAAAGTACAAATGCTCAGGCATAGTTTTAGCAAAAAGAATGTTTACTTAAAATTTTTAGCAACAAAATGTTTACTTAAAAGGCTTGTGTTCAAACAAAGTTGTCAGATGGGGGGGATATATAATATATAATAGAACAATTAACTTGGTTGCCATAAGTTAGGAAGAACAATCTCTCAAGCAAATGATGGTTGCAAGAGAGTACTAAATTACTAGGTTTCTGACACTAAAACATTTTGAGTTAGAAAGACAACTAAACCAGTCAGACAGACACAGACTAAACTACCAGTACAGAATCAGGTCACACAGCTTAGAATGGAAAACAGTTACATTTGGAGAGAAGAAACTTTTAAACCAGTGCAGGGGTGGCCAACCTTTTTATGCTGTGGGCCTGACCATGCCCTCAGACAGCTGAACAGGCTGGACCATGCCCCCAGAAGTGGGCTCAATTAAGGCTGTTGTAAATGTGCCCACTTCTGCATTTACAACAGCCACGGGCGCATTTGCACATGCACATTTTACAGCTGATGTAAATGCACCCATTCTATTTCCAGTTGTGGCGGAGATGGGCTGGATAGAATTGCATCCCAGGCCAGGTGTGGAAACCCCCTGATTGTCCAGGGCAAGCAGGGAGGCTCCGGAGACCAATATAGAGGTTGTGATGGGCATGGGGCGATATAGCGGGTACCGAGGGGCGGGCCGCACCCGGGGAACGCGGGGCAGATGCTTAGTAGCTGTCCCTCGTTCCAGCCCCACGGTTACACCTCTAGGTCCTGAGCAGCTGACCCAGGGTGACCCTGTCCTTAGGCTGCTGATGATGAATGCCAGGTCGGTATGTAATAAGGCCCCCCTGATACAAGACTCTATTATGGGGGAGCGGGCCGACTTGGCATGTATTACTGAGACCTGGCTGAGACCAGAGGATGGGGTTCCTCTGTCAGAAATGTGTCCAGCTGGGTTCAGTATTTGGCACCAGCCTAGGGATAAGGGTAAGGGCGGTGGCGTCGCCATCATAGCCAGGGAGTCACTGGGAGTCACCAGGGCTACTGCTCCACAAATTCTGGGTTGTGAGGCCCTGCTTCTGCGTCTGGGCTCTAAGGGTCAGTTGGGAGTCTTACTCCTGTACCTGCCCCCTTGCAGGGTAAGGGACTCCCTGCCTGAGCTCCTCGAGGCCGTCTCAGCGTTGGCGTTGGAGTTCCCTAGACTGATGGTTCTGGGGGACTTCAATTTACCCTCGCTGGGGACTGGCTCCGAGGTGGCTCAGGAGTTCATGGCTTCCATGGCAGCTATGGACCTGATTCAGGTAATTCAGGGCCCGACCAGGGGCAGTGGCCACACACCAGATTTAATCTTTTTGTCGGAGCGGTGGCAGAGTGATCTGAGATTACGGAAATTAGACATAACACCTGTGCCATGGTCAGATCACTATTTGGTGGCTCTAGACTTCCTGGGTACGTCGCTTTACCGTAGGGAGGCAGGGCCTATTAGAATGGCCCGCCCCAGGCAACTGATGGATCCTGATGGATTCCAGAGGGAACTGGGGGATTTTCCTCTGGATCGGCAACACGATTCGCCCGAGGCACTGGTCGACCTGTGGAACAGGATGACAACAGTGGCCTTGGATGAAATCGCACCACTACGGCCTCTCAGAGCTCATCGAGCTAGGTCATCTCCATGGTTCACAGATGAACTGCGGGAGCTCAAACGGGCAAAGAGACGCCAAGAGCGCCGCTGGGTGAAGACCCAGAGAGACTCCGATTGGACACTAGCTAGGGCCGCTATTAGGGCCTATCTAGTGGCGATGGAGGTGGTGAGGCGACAATACTTCACCACCCTTATCGCCTCCGCTGATAATCGCCCAGCCACCCTGTTCCGGGTTACCGGGTCTCTCCTTGGTAGGGGGACCCCGGTGCCCGGTTGGCAGGGGTCGGCTGAGGACTTTGCTGACCATCTAGTGGAGAAAATCGATCGGATTCGCTCTGGGTTTAATCCTGGCGTGGATGGGGAGAGTCCGAAGGGAGCCGGAGCACAGTCTTGCCATGCCATCTGGGACCGGTTTGATCCAGTTGCCCCTGATGAAGTGGACAGGCTCCTTGCAGCTGTGCGTGCCACTACCTGCCCTTTGGACCCCTGTCCCACCTGGTTGGTGAAAACCTCCAAGGCTGGGTTGGGGCTGTGATCAATGCATCATTGCGAGAGGGGGTGTTTCCTGCACCTTTAAAACATGCTTTGGTGCGCCCCCTCCTTAAGAAATCTTCCCTCGACCCAGCTGTCCTAACTAACTATAGGCCTGTCTCAAACCTCCCCTTTTTAGGGAAGGTGTTGGAGAAGGCAGTGGCGTGTCGGCTGCAGGGGGTACTGGATGAAGCGGATTATCTGGACCCTTTTCAGTCAGGATTCAGGCCTGGATATGGTACCGAGACGGCATTGGTCGCACTGATGGATGATCTCTGGCGGGAGCGGGACGGTGGTCACCCATCCGTCCTCGCTCTTCTTGACCTCTCAGCGGCTTTCGATACCGTTGACCATGGTATCCTTCTGGAACGGCTCCGAGGTTTGGGAATCCAGGGTACTGTGTGGTCCTGGTTTTCCTCATTTCTGAAGGGTCGGTCCCAGTCGGTGTGGTTGGAGAGTGAGAGGTCCAGTCCTAGGCCCCTCAAATGGGGGGTTCCTCAGGGCTCGGTGCTCTCTCCTCTCCTATTTAACATCTACATGAAACCGCTGGGTGAGATCATTCGTTCCCATGGGGTGTGGTACCATCAGTACGCGGATGACACTCAGTTGTACATCTCGGCCCATGGGGACCCCAGTGATGCTGTCAAAGTCCTTTCCAGATGCCTGGAAGCTGTGGGGGTCTGGATGGGGGCTAACGGGCTACAATTGAATCCCAGCAAGACTGAGTGGCTATGGATAGGGGGTCCTGCGTTAATCCAGGAGCTTCCATCGTTGGTTCTGGATGGGGCTATTTTGCCCCAGACAGACCCGGTGCGCAACTTGGGGGTCCTCCTGGATTCACGGCTACTGCTAGAAGAACAGGTGGCGGCTGTGACCAGGAGGGCTTTCGCCCAACTTCGGGTGATTCGCCAGTTGCGCCCACTCCTGGACCGGGACTCCTTGCTCATGGTCACCCATGCTCTGGTTACCTCCAGACTAGACTATTGCAATGCGCTCTACATGGGGCTGCCCTTGACGACCATTCGGAGGCTACAGCTGGTCCAAAATGCGGCTGCCCGGGTGGTGATGGGGTGTGGCCGTTATGCTCATGCTTCGCCACTGCTCCGGGAGCTGCACTGGTTGCCAGTATGTCTCCGGGTGCAATTCAAGGTGCTGGTTTTGACCTTTAAAACCCTATATGGTAGTGGGCCAGGTTACCTAAGAGACCGCATCACCCTGAGGACGTCTGTCCGTCCAACCAGAGCGGACCGGAGGGGCTCTCTAATTGTTCCATCAGCCAGAGGGGCTCGCCTCTCTGGCACAAGGAGGAGAGCCTTCTCTGTGTCTGCACCGGCCCTCTGGAACCTCCTGCCAACAGAATTACGTCTTCGGACGGAGTTGCTGCCTTTCAGAAGGGATCTTAAAACCTGGCTGGCAGGTCAAGTGTGGGGTGCGGGTGGAAGGGTAACCACCATGGGGTGGTTGGTGTAGAGGAACTCTTCCCCATGGTGCCTTTTCGATCCTGCAGCCCTTGCTTTTTAGGGGGTGGGTAGTCTTAACTTTTTTTTTACTGTTTTAACTGTTTTTAGGATTATTGTTGTATTTGTGAATATTGTCTGTAAACTCCTTGGGTTGCCCTGGGGTTACTTTTTATGTTGTTAGCCGCCCAGAGTCGGCCTTGTGTTGAGTGGGCGGGATATAAATTGAATAAATAAATAAATAAATAAATAAATAAATAAATAATCTTTTGCTTGGCTATTTTGATTCAAAACAGCTAATTACCATGTTTGTTAAATGCTGGCCCTTTCCATCTCCATCTTACAAAGCATGATGGGGTTGCCTGCTGCAAACTCAACAAGTTCCAGTTACCATTTCCTATTATTCTCAGTTTAGTTTGCTGAGCCAGAAATCATATACCATATGTGCATCAGTCAAGACATGCCAATTGTAAACCCAGTAAAACTGAAACCAGTTAAGGATTGCACCTATAGATCTGTACTGTCTTTAGGAAGGCCTCTTTCTCTTTGCTGTCCTCTTCCCCTTTGCCAGAGTGTCATGGAAAAGAAGAACAACTTGGAAATCTCAGCTCACAATAGAATTCCAACCAGATGCAGAGGGATTCAGCAATCAGCTTCTTCACACAGAACAATGTTATGAACAAGGGTACAGTGGAACCTCATACAACAATCACCCCGTATAGCAATGAAATCACATAACAATTAGGTTTTGGGGGGAAATGGTGTCCGGCATAACAATTTTCCCTATGGAAAAAAATTGTACAGCAATTTTTAAAAGGCAAAACCACTTAGCAAAAAAAATATATCATTGTATGATGCATCCCATAGGGAAAATTGTTATACGATGCATGTATCGTATAGCAATTGTTTCGTACAAAAACGAGCCCCATGGAATGGATTAAAATCATTGTATGAGGTACCACTGTGCATTCTTTTCCAAATTGTTCTAGACACTGTACATTTTCTGTTATACTGGCTGAAATCATGTTTTTTATTATTTATTTATTTATTCTTAGATTTTTATGCCACCCACTCAGGGAAACCCAACTCAGGGTGGCGCACAATGGTAAAAACAGATAAAATACAGTAAAATACAAAACAGATTAAAACCCTCACTCGACCACCCACCAACCCACCCTCCCACTCCCACCCCACATAAAAGACTAAAAAGGGAATAGGAAATGGAGGAATACTGCAGTACACAAAACAAAAAGGAGGGACAGCTGAGCTCTAGTTGGAAATAAGCCAACAGACTGGGGCCGTATTCCCATTAGGGCCCCACACCTGCCCTGCCAGCCAGGTTTTCACTCCTTTCCTGAAAGGCAGCAATTCTGTCTGTAGCCTCAATTCTGTTGGAAGGAGGTTCCAGAGGGTTGGTAATCCATACCTCTGCATGCCAGAGAGGCGAGCCTCTCTAGCTGAAGGTACTACCAAGGATCCCCTCTGGTCCACTCTGGTTGGACGGGCAGACACTCTTGGGACAATGCGGTCTCTCAGGTATCCTGGCTCACTGCCATATAGGGCTTTAAAGGTCAAAACCAGCACCTTGAATTGCACCCGGAGGCAAACTGGTAACCAGTGCAACTCCCGGAGTAGTGGGGAGGCATGGGCCTCCATCACCACCCGGGCAGCCGCATTCTGAACCAGCTGTAGCTTCCGAATGGTTGTCAAGGGCAGCCCCATGTAAAGCACATTACAGTAATCTAGCCTGGAGGTGACCAGAGCATGAGTGACCATGAGCAAGGAGTCCCGATCCAGGAGCGGGCGCAACTGGCAAATCACTCGAAGTTGAGCAAAAGCCCTCCTGGCCACGGCCACCACCTGTTCTTCCAGCAGCACTTGCGAGTCCAGGAGGACCCCCAAGTTGCACACCGGGTCTATCCGGGGCAAAACTGCCCCATCCAAAACCAAAGAAGATAACTCACTGGATAATCCCGGACCCACAACCCATAGCCACTCAGTCTTGCTAGGGTTCAGCTGAAGCCCATTGTCCCCCATCCAGACCCCAATGGCCTCCAGGCATCCGGACAGGACTTTGACCGTATCACTGAGATCACCACGGGCCGAGATGTACACCTGAGTGTCATCTGTGTACTGATGGTACCACGCCCCATGGGAACGGATGATCTCGCCCAGCAGCTTCATGTAGATGTTAAATAGGATAGGAGAGAGCACCGAGCCCTGCGGCACCCCATATTTGAGGGACCTAGGGCTGGACCTCTCACTCTCCAACCACACCGACTGGGTATGACCCTCCAGAAATGAGGAAAACCAAGATAACACCATGCCCTGGATCCCCAATCCTTTGAGCCATTCTAGAAGATTACCGTAGTCGACGGTATCGAAGGCCGCTGAGAGGTCAAGGAGAGCAAGGATGGTGGATGCCCGCCATCCCACTCACGCCATCCCGATCACGCCATCCCGCATTATGTTCCATAATGTAGTAGGTCACTTGCTATACTAAAGTAAGTCACAACTAGAATAGACCCATTTGAATTAGTGGAACTTACAGAGAGGGTGACTCACCAAATTCCCACTGATTCAGTGGTTCTGTTCTAGTGTGACATACTACTGCACTAAGCAACAGGATTTCAGCCATTATTTACCCGCTGTTAGTTTGATGATTTTGGTGATTTCTCTTAAAATACCTTGAAAGAAAAGCACTAATTTCTGTAGGAGTTACTTCTAAATAATGTTCTGCTTTGATGTTCAGCCTGCTTCAAAGTGATCATCTCAGCAGAATTCTGTTTTCTCTGCCACCGATTGACCCTGTTTGCCTGTTAGGCCCAATCCTACAAAATGGATATTTATTGAAGCTCCTTATGAAATATGTATGATCTCACACCCTATGAATAGATTTGTAAATCATACCTCTTTAAAAGATATGTATCAATGAGAAGAACGGTATGGATTACATTAAGTTTCATATTGGGGTACACAGAAAGAGCCTCCTCAAAGATTGTGATATTTTGAGCCACAATCCTGCGCACCATGAGTAACAGCCACCTTGTACTGGCTAATCTTTCTCACACCAGGTCAGGCAAAAGGACCTTCAAAATGAACTCCCTAAAGACCACATTATTTTGACAGTTTCACATCTGGCCTAGAATCGGAAGTAGTTGTTGTATCATATTTCATTTAGATTTATTAACTGTATCACATTGTACATAAAGTTTTCTTAAAACTTATCTCCAAGGGACACTGCTGCCTCAACCACAACATTTTAAATTCCTATCCACTCAAGAGAAGAGCTTGTCTACACATCTGGGCTGAAGCAAACTGGGGTGAGCTAATCTGGTGCAATCCTCACATCCAAATGGTATACAGACCTTGAACTACTCTATTTGGTCCACAGCAACTTGCTGTCAATTTGCCAGTACAGTATCATGAAGTGGTTTACAAAAAACCATTGCATTGTATTAGCAAAGTAAACATTCTCTTGACTCTGTGGAGGGGCTGAAGAAGTGGAAGGAGAATTTTAAGTGTGTATTAGTGCAGCAAATATGCACTGCATCACTTTAAAAACAGCATGAGATATGTTTATTGGGTATGTGTATTAGCTTTACCTACCCAATACACATACCTAGTTTGTAACGCAGAAGTGTTTAATCTACCAGTACCTTGAAGTGGTTCTTATAATAATATTGGTAAAACAATTAATGTTATTTTTAAGGGCTATTAATTAGTTTGATGTTGCTTTTAATTGTTGTTAGCCGCCCAGAGTCATTGCCAAGTTGGGCAGCAATAGAAATTTGAAGGATAAATGAATAAATTAAATAAATAGAAGAGGAAGGCTCGCTTTCATTAGTTTCCAGAGATCACATGCACTTAATTTAATTTTTAATTTAATTTTCGTGCTTATATACCGCTCACTCAGGCGAACCCGACTCAGGGCGGTTTACATAGCGGACAATAATACGAAATACAGTAACATAACATACAATAAATACAGCAAAAAATCAATCACCAAAAGTACAATTACAAATCCCTGTCCGCAAAAATTACAGAAATATATATATATATACACTACAATATGCACTACATGTGCACTACAATACAGTTTCTAACAATACATCAAATAAGGTACAATACAATAAAATCCTAAACATCAGTTAATCACATCAAAGAGTACAAAATATTAAAACAAAAATTCAAAACGTCAAATAACAATATAAAAAATATACCCAGCACAGTCCTTTTAGTCCTTCCAGAAGGTGGGATGGGTGGAACAAAATCGTGCACAAGTCCTGAAGCTGCAACCCGACCAGCCTCCTCGCCTCCACCGAGGCCCAGACCATGGCAAGTCCAGCCGCCCGCCGCGGCTGGCCCCAAATCCTAGCCAACAACAAGAAGATGGTAGCGAAGCATCCCAGGGGGCCAACCAGGACAACCCGCAGCATCTCCCACCTGTCTCCACTCCTGGGAGCCGGTGGCGTGGACTCCCGGGCAAGACAGGGAGTCCCTCTCCGCGATGGCGGCATCTCCCCTTTTTCTGCTCTCTGGGTGGGCCGGCCCAGAGAGCGAAGTCAGCTGTGTGTGTGTGGGGGGGGTGGCTCTCCCACCTGTCTCCACTCCCGGGATCCGGTGGCGTGGGCTCCCGGGTGAGACAGGGAGTGGTCTGAAACAGACCAAAGCACATCAGTATTGTTTTCAAGCAAACTGAAGCACAAAAAGAAAATAGAAGTCCCTGTGAGGGACCAGGGCATGGACAGCTGATTGATTTGATTTGTATGCCAGCAGATAACATGAACACCAGGACAAGCAGGTCACAGGCTGGACAGTAATCATGTCTCAGTCCAAAGACCAGGAAAGTAGGATTAGTTCAGACAATGAAAGTATAGTTCAAATGAGCCAGAAGTCATATAACCAGGAGAACAGACAAGACAGCGTATGTTCAGGGTCTGGAGCAAGGTGAGGACAGACTTCCAGGATCAAAGCAAGGCAGAACAATAATCCACAGGAATAGGCAGGGAATCTTCAGGAACAAGGCAAGAGATATACCAGGAACCTACTTTCCTGGTCTCTGGACTGAGACACCAACACCGCTGCCACTGCTGCTGCCTGGGACCCGTTGCCTCTCCCTGAGCCCACACCATTGGCTCAAGGATGGGTGGCAGGTGTGACCGGTGCCTCCACTCTGCCCCTCTAGAGCCCCGCATGCTCAAGGGGCTAGAACGTTTTTTGGGACTGTATATTATTGTGTATTTTATATTCTGTATGTAAATCCCTTGGGTTACCTTGGGGTATGTATATGTTGTTAGCCGCCTTGAGATAGCCTGCGCAGAATAGGGCAGGACATAAATCAAATAAACTAAACTAACTAAACAAGGCAAGAACCAAGCAACTGCAGGTCTGCCAACCTTTGTTGCTAAAACAGCTTCTAAGAGGAAAGGCAGCTCTTAAATAGCTAGCCACCCAGGTTCTCCAGGTGGATCTTATGAAGGTCTGGAAAGCTCCCCCAGGGCTCTCAGGTGAGGCTCCAGGACTTAGAGCAGCAGCTACAGAACCTGACCACCCATGACAGGGACTAGAAAGGTGCGGGCAAGACCACTCTTAGAGCCGATTCGTTCACTCCAGCAAAGAGGTCACTTGATCACTGAGTGGTGCAGTGGTTAAATTTCTGTAATGCAGTCAAAACTTTGCGAGTTTGATGCTGATGGGGGTCAATGTTGACTCAGCCTTCAATCCTTCCAAGGTTTGTAAAATGAGTACCTAGCATGTTGGGGGAGAATGCTAATTAACTTGTGAACCACCCAGATAGTGCACTAAATGTTATGGGGCCCTATGTAAGTGTAATTGCTATTGCTCTCACCATCTCTGTGAACAAACCAGCCTGTCCCTGCAATGGGCCAAATAGCAAACTAGATGCCCAAGTAGTCAGTCTCTAAATATAGTCTGAGTGAGCAGTCCTCTATCACCATTTGGTTTCCAGAGAAAGTAGGAATTTGAACCTCTTTCTCTTTAGAATCAGTCTAATACTCTAGCCCAGGGGTGGCCAAACCTTTTGGGCTGCAGGCCGGTCATGTGGTTCTTCCCGCATATGTGCAAAACGCTGCTGTAAATTCACCCACAGCTGTCACAAATGCGTTTACGAAAGCCGTGGGTGAGTCGGGTTCTGCCTGACTGGGTGGCATATATAAATATGACTATTAAATTAAATTAAATTAAATTTATGGCAGCATTTTGCGCATGTTTAACTTCTGCTTCCGGGAGCGGTGAGGGCTGGATTATTAGACACCATGGGCTGAATCCGGCCTACAGGCCATAGTTTGGGTACCCCTGCTCAAGCCACTACCCAGTACTGTTTCTCACTGCTAACCTTTGATGTGTTCCAAACAACATGATACCGGGAACTTTCTTTGCATTGTTGACTGAAGTCAAACCTTCAGATATGCCCATTTTCTTTTTTTAAAAGAACACATCTCTTGCTAGGAAATGTGACAGCAGCACGAATGGAAGCAGCAGTTAACTGTGTAATAAAATAGTTTGCAGAGTCCAAGCTGAGGCCTGGGGTCCCACTGAGGGACCATGAAAGGCAATATCAGTTTATGACAGGCCTAAGTATCTGAAACAACTTGTTATGGATCTCAATTTACTGAGACTAAGTAGAGTTTGGAGGACAGTAAAGACAATTATCCAGGGAAATCTCAGTAGCTGGAATGCTGGGAAACGTCCCCATAAACCACTCTCCCCTCCCTTGAACTCCTCTGTTTGCTGAGAAATGACAGTAGAGGCTGGATGGCTCTAAAAACTCAGTGTAGACTGGGCCAGACACTTTATGACAATCTTCCTCTCTGTTTCTCCTAAAGAGATTGCTCTGGTTATTCCACTTAACATTCCTCTGAACTCTATTTAGTCTCAGTCAATTGAGGTTACAGCCAAGTTGCTTCAGATACTCAGCCCTGCCATTTAAAGCAGGGGAGGGGGGGGAGATGACCCAAAGGCACATTAGAAGCAAATAGACCTGCGACATCTCTCTAAACACACAGTTCCTTCCATGTCTTAGATCATTGTTCAGGATTAAATAGGTACACTGCCAAATTGTTTATTTAGAGTTATAGCCTGCCCTAGTTGGATGGCTAAGGGAATATAAGGAGAAATAGTTATCCTGCTCATTTGTGCAACAATCACAGTGTTAAAAATGATGTCTAGCAGCCTGGGATATATTTCAACATTAAATAGTGTAAATAGTGCAGTATTTGCCGGTCTAATTCGTACAGCCATTTTAAATACATGCCAGGACCAATAAGAACCCTTGGTTAAGAATTCATATTGAATTTGCAAAGAGAATGGAGATATTTTTTTATTCAAATCTCAGTCTATTAAAAACTGCATGTATCACCCGGATTGCATCAAAGTAAGGATTTAAAATGGCAGCTCCTTTGCTCACTGCTATGGTCACAGATGGGGCCATCAGAAATCTTGTTTCAATGTCAGGTCTCATCCCCACCACCCCAAGCCAATAGGCTGGGTTTAAATAAAACAGGCACTGAAAGATGTTAGAAAAAATAGTTCCAGTGGGTTCTTAATCACCCAATGTGTCATTGCATGGCTTAACAATTAGTGTTATGCCAACCTCAGATGTACCTAAGGTCTCCATCCTAATTCTGTAGAAAAATGACAGAAAAAGATATAGGAATGGAATATCTTCATGTTTCAATAATAGAGATACCTGCAGCTGTATAGGTAATATTTTAATATTCAAATTTTCCTGGACTCCGTGAAGGATTCAGAGGTACCTTTTCATGCGAAGTCCTTTTGCATATCCATGCATACTCTTTTCTAATTTAGTATCGAATGCTTCATGAGGAAAGGGAACTGAAATCCAGACATTTGTGCCTATTTGTGCAAGATTTTGCCCCATTGCTTGTGCAAGATCCGTGCTAGAGCAAGGCATCACACAATGTTATCTGTAGTCACACTTTGCATCCAGGGTTATTCATATAAGGTGGAATGCAGTACAAGTGTCAGAATGTACTAACAGGTTACACAGCAGGATCATTGGGAACAATTCCAAAAAAACGAATCCCTGGCAGTATGGCGGAAAAAGAGTAGAACAACTTTAAAAAGGAGGAGTAGAGGGCAAAACCCCCAAAAACAAATGTGGACACCCTATCTGTGATTGAAGCCAAGAACTCTGACTATCATGCTGTATAACCTGTCTTGCATATGCTCCATAAAACTGTACTACTGCACATCTACAAAGTTTTAAACATTGGCTGAAATGCTGTTGCTTGCTATACTACATCACTCTACCATAGGCCCATTCAGTCCTTGAGGATTTGGTGAGTCAACATCTCTGTACATGGCAAAAAGAATCAGAGAAGTTCTGGGGAAAGGGGTAACAAACCTGTCTGTCCATTGATCTATCTATCCCTCTACATGACCTCCCCTCCCCCCTCCCCTCCCCTCCCTCTCTCTCTCACACACACCAGTAAAGAAATGGTCAGTATACAATTTCCCAGTAAACTAATAAAAATGCTTAACTTGATTATTATGGCACCTAAGTCAACACTCACTGGATATTTCTGTTACCTTGGCAAAAAAAAGGCCATCACTGTGGGTTAGAAAATGGCAAGAAAGTTCTGAGCATCATGCAAACAAGTGTTTGGGAGAGTATTTCCTTCTTCTGGAGGCTTTAGCGGTTTCAATTTAGACTACTAGTTAAAGGTCGCCCTTGCTTGAAAGCTAGTCGTATCAGACTCAAGGGTTCAGTGCTCATCTCTGTTAATAGCCAAAGAGTCAGCGCTGCCTGCGTCTGCAGACATTTCTGTGGACATGTGGCAGGTATGACTAGACACCAGAGTGCACAGAATGCTGTTTGCCTTCCCACTGAAGTGGTACCTATTTATCTACAGTAGACCCTTGCATAACGACATTACTTAGTTCCCCAAGTAGCATTGCTAAGAAATTTTTGTTGTTATGCGGGTTTCTATGGAGTTCCCCGCATAACGATGTTTTGTCCAGATAATGATGGTTATTTTAGCGTTGTTGTCCGGACAACGACACTAAAAAAATGTTGTTATGCGGGGAAACAGGTGGTGCATAACAACGCGTTCTTAAGCGAAAATGATGCTATTCGAACGCATTGTTATGTGAGGGTTGACTGTACCTGCAATTTTTTGCTTTTGAACTGCTAGGGGCAGAGATGGAAACTCACTCCATTGTGCAGTGCTCAGGTCTCAAACTGCTTACCTGCTGACCTTCCAGTTGTCAAGTTCAGTGTCTTAACTACTAAGCCATCACAGTCAAATTGGACTACTAAGCTCATACAAAAATAAATTTAAGGGGTTCAAGGTAAACAGCATGCCACTGTCTTTCTCCTGGAAACATGGTGGCTTTACTGTTTGCGACTGAGCCTTGGTGAAAATCAGCACCACTTGCATAGTCTGACAACTACACATTTCTGAATTCCACAATGTTAGGGAAAATTCATATCTACAGTTCAGGTCTGGGAGCAAGCAAGCAGGAGTGTGTTGGCTGGGGGTGATCATCTAAGGCTAAAAAAGCGGGAAGTGGCCCCATTTGCTCTAACAAACCATTCATCATAGGCCTCCAGAGTCTTAGTCACACAGCAAATGGCAATTTGAACATCACTCTTTATGATAGTTACAGTACAGGGTTAAAGTGCAGGCTAGTCTCATCATCATCACCCCCATCTCAAAGTTTGTCAGCAAAGGAGAGACCTTCCAAACAAGAAGAGGCATTTTCCTGCAAAGAATCCCTCATCAAAGAGAATATAATATGAAGGTACAAGCTTGGGTGTTTTCAGATTCCCATCCAAGCAATTCAAAACCCTGAGGACAATGTCTTATTCAGAGACCTGAAATATAAATGAATAGTAACGTTGACAACCTACAACGAAATGCAGGGAACACAGAAGTTGAACACTTAACAATAAAAGTCTTTGAGCACACCCTTTGCTTTTAACAACACAGGATGATATTTATAGACTAGTAAAACCATCTAATTGGACTCTATCCAGATATGCAAGTATCTGAATAACAGTGACATGACCCATCATTACATGTAGTCTTTGACACCCTGTATGACCAAATGTAGATGTTCGTTCTGAAAAATATCTATTGAAGACCAGCGGAAAATGTCTCCTCCTTCCATGCTGAGTAACTATAACCAGGAAATGCATATCACATAGCTGTCATGTACATAAAGGGCATGATCTGTGTACAGCTAATTGAATAATCCTGTGTAGAGGATTGCTTGGAATGTTTGAGGAACACAATTAGAGAAAAGGATTACTCTGAATATGTGGAGGTCTATCCTCATACTAAAGGCTGCAGTGGCTTAGTGGTTAAGATGCTGTGCTTGATGACTGGAAGGTCGGCAAATCAGTAGTTTGAGACCCAAGTCCCATGTGATGGAGTGAGCTCTTGTCTCTGACCCAGCTCCTGCCACACTAGCACTTTGAAAGCAACAAATTGCAAGTAGATAAATAGATACTGCTTTGACAGGAAAGTGTGGTATCCGTGGACACAATTGGCATACTGTCCCTGACAGAACCATGGTTTGGGAAGAACGCAGTTCTTTCTGACGCAGCCTGGACATAATAGATACTGATGATTTTCCCTCATTAAATCACTGGTCTTCACTCCATCTTGCCTCGTGTCTCATTGCTTGACCAGTCTCCCCGCGGCCCTGATCCAACATCTGGTGACCCCGAGACGTGATTCTACTCATGAGTAAGCGATCTACACAATCCGGTTCTACGCCAGAACCGTGTCCAAATCGTCCCGGAGGACAGCGCGGCAGCTCTGGTCGGAAAGCCATCCGACCTGAGTGACAGCTACGCAGCTAGGCATTCCAGAAGAGGCATTCCACAGCGCGCTCCAAAGCTCCGAGGCAGCTTGTTCCGCGGAAACGCGTTCCGCTCAGAGTTGGCTGTGAAACCCTGACTCCAACGCAGAGGCCACCGAGGGCCCGTGGCAGCAGTCCATGCTTCGAGCTCTGTCCTAGAGGTTCGTCACGCTAAGACCTGTTACCTGAACTCAGACGCGTCGCTTCGTCCCGAGGAGGAAAGCTTCAAAGGACCAGCAGGTAATATGGGGACTTGTCCTCAGAGGTAACGTCCGACCGCTAACCAGAGAATTCACTTAATGGAATTCAAGGCCCTGGCCAGGGTATACCAAACACGCATTCACAGCGATAAGTTAGCGGAACTCTTAGCATACTTGGGGGACAATTGTCCGCTTTATCCAGAAGCGGGTATGCTCAATCTCCAACTTTGGGATCGGGTAGGAGCCTGCATCCGGCAAGCCCCAAGAGCTCCAGATTGCATAATTGGAACATGGAGCAAGTGTAGGAAGCTCTTAGCAGAGGAAGACCCAGTCCGGATAGAGGCCCAGAAACCCCCAGCGCAATCAGAGCCATCAGCCCCAACGGCTCTCTATCTGTCATTTCAGCTCAAGCAGGGTAGTGTAGGGAGCTTTCCCTCGGTGACAGCTGCAGACGTCACCGATGGAATGCATGGAATGAGAAGCGCTGGCGCTTCTCTGACAGTTACAGGTTCCCAAGCTACCAAAAGCTCCATTCAGGGCATGGTTGAGGAAGAGATCAGCAAGGGGGAGTTGCCAGCAGAAGATCTAGCTGAGCTTAGGCAGATATGTCCAGTTCGCATAGAGGTAGATGCCCTCACGGGCCAGCAGCAAACAGTTCATTCACCAGTTCCGTACAAGCTGCTCATGGCTATACGGAAGGCCATCACAGAGACAGGACTTCAGAGTCGATTTACTAGGGGCACGCTTCAGCAAGTGTGCAAAACCATGATGCTCATTCTGTACGACTGGAAAGCCTCATGCGAATGATGCTCAACCCCAGCCAGTATCTGCTATGGGACAGCGAGTATTGTCTCGAAGCGCAGGCAAGGGCGGCCAGGATGGGCGGAGCGGTAATCCCTGACCAGCTATATGGTTCAGGTCCGTTCGAATCCGTTGATGCGCAGGTCGCCTTGCCAATTGCACCCCTTCATATCGCAGCTGAGACAGCCTTCAGGGCTATCTCAAAGTCCCGGCAGCTGGCAAAGCAGCAAAACATTACACAGCAGTCAAACAGGGCACCCAGGAGTCCTACATGGACTTTATCAATAGACTGGAGGAAGCGATCAGTAGACAGATTGATAATGAGCAAGCCCAACAAGAGCTCATGATGAAATTGGCTAAAGACAATGCCAATCTTGACTGCCGTAAGATCCTGCAGTCACTGGGCAATCATCCCGATCTGACTCTCACGGACATGATTAGGGCTTGTGCCGACGTTGGTACAGATTCCTACAAAATGGGTCTGTTGGCAGCAGTGGTACAAGGTGGTAGGAAACCCAAGAACAAGACCAAAGGAGCATGTCACAATTGTGGCAAGATTGGTCATTTTGCTAAAGAATGCCGATCCAGCAAGGGCAGCGGCCAACACGCCGGCCGTCCCAAGACTCCGACCACCCCATGTCCGAGGTGCAATAAAGGCTTCCACTGGGCCAGGAACTGCCCAAATTCAGGAAACCGGAATGCGGGCTTGTCTCTGGCCCCGGTCCAAACAGAGACCTCAATCGCTCTGGGAGAGCCAGAGCTGGATTAGATTCCGATCACATTCCCTGCATTCCGGAGGCGCAGGCCAGCCCTACAGGCAGCACGGGACTAGATTTGACTTGCCAGTCAGAAGTCACATGTGACTTGCCAGGCACAGTCTATCTGGTCAACTCCCAGTACATGGGACCCTTGCCTAAAGGCTACATAGGTTTAGTTTTGCCCCGTAGTGTTGCAGGAGCACGAGGAATTCTTGTAATTCAGGGAGTCGTTGACTCCAATTTTTCGGGTGTTCTCCAAGTTCAACTCTGGACACACCTACCCCAAACCATTCACAAGGGAGACATGTTAGCGCAACTGATCATGGTTCCTTGTAACTTGCCAGCAGGCAGCCAGGAAAGACTCAGGGACAGCTCAGA
Organism: Bradypodion pumilum; assembly: GCA_035047305.1. Classification (NCBI taxonomy): domain Eukaryota; kingdom Metazoa; phylum Chordata; class Lepidosauria; order Squamata; family Chamaeleonidae; genus Bradypodion; species Bradypodion pumilum. Next base: position 41,685,003 of record JAWDJD010000001.1, on the reverse strand, counting down.
GTCCGGGTCGGAAGACTGCTCAAGCACAGGAGTGGCAGTGCAAAGATACCAGGTCTTAGCAGCAGTGGAGACCATCATAGAGTGGAAACGGTGGCCAGTCATAAAGGTATTTTTAAATAAAAGAACCTTTCACTGGGTTGCTGGACACCGGAGCTGACATCAGTGTGGTCAGCCAGAGTGAGTGGCCACGTGAGTGGGCTCTCGAGCCGGTCTCTGATGTGTGGGGGGTAGGCAGTGTTCAAGAAGCGTTTAGAAGCCTAGATTGGGTAGAAGCCACGATCCCTGAAGCTGACGGCACAGCGGTCATCCGGCCGCACATTCTGGACATGCACGTCAACCTTTGGGGGTGAGACATTCTGCAGCAGTACCGTGCCACTCTTACCTTCGGGTAATGGCTCTGCCGCTTAAATGGCTGACCAACACGCCAGTCTGGGTAGAGCAATGGTGGGTAGTAGGGGAGAAATTAGTCGCCCTGAAACAGCTGGTGAAGGAACAGCTAGACGCAGGACTTATAGAGCAGTCCACTAGTCCTTGGAATTCGCCCATATTTGTCATCAAGAAAAAGTCGGGGAAGTGGCGCCTCCTCCATGATCTCAGAGAGATCAATAAATGTATCCAGCCAATGGGTTCTCTTCAATGCGGCATCCCAAATCCAAATATGATCCCCGAGGGATGGGAGATCCTGGTCGTAGACCTTAAAGATTGTTTTTATACCATTCCCCTAGATGCTAGGGACCGGGAAAGGTTTGCTTTTACGGTGCCAGTTATGAACCACGAAAAGCCTACACAACGTTACGCGTGGAAATATTTGCCACAGGGGATGCTCAACTCGCCCACCCTGTGCCAAATTTATGTTCACAATGCACTGGAGAAGTTCTGAAACCTTCACCCCACAGTTTTATTTCATGGATGACATTTTGGTCGCAGCGCTGCAACTCGGCAGCGAAATGTTTAAAAACCTCCAGGCCACTCTGGGGGGGAAAGGGTTACTCATTGCCCCGGAGAAAGTTCAGAGAACCGAGCCATTCTCATACTTGGGCCATCGGCTTCTCCGTTCTTTTGCAGCACCAGTTTTGCCACAAATCAACTTAAAAGACTCAGTCACCCTTGTAGAGTTGCAACAGATTCTGGGAAATATTAATTGGGCCAGACCTTACTTCAGATTAGATATGGATCTTTTGAAACCACTCTTCTCACTGCTAACGCTAGGTAAGCAGCCAGCAGACTGAATACACATTCCTCAAGAGGTGCGCTTGACTCTCGAAAAGGTTAATCAGGTTCTCAGCCAGAGATGGGTGGACAGGATTAGTTAGGGGCCATATGCTCCGATCCTAAACCTGTACATCGTTCGGACCGGATCCATGTTTACCGGAGCCCTAGGGGTGGACTCCGAGCGGGGGGCCAGTATCGTGGAATGGGTGTATTTACCACACACCTCTTCCCGAAACATTGTTCCTCCGCAGGAACTGGTCTCCGCGGTGATTTACCGAGGAAGGCTGAGAGCAAGGGACATCTCAGGGCACGATTTAGCAAAAATCGTGGTCCCATTCACCAAAGAACAAATTCAGCAACTGATGCAGCTCGGTGACTCGCTTCCGATTGCATTGAAGGGATTCACTGGATGCTTGGCATACCATTTGCCGAAAGACCCCAGACTCGTCTCGCTTCAAACGCAGACAGTCAGTTTGTGTGAGCTGATGTCACTGGTTCCACTTCAGGGGGCTAGGACAGTGTTCATGGATGGGGGTTGTACGTATGGTGTTTTGACTTGGCAAGAGGACCAAGCTTGGCGCACACTTCTAACTCTTCCACAGAAGTCCGCGCAGCGGGCAGAGTTGGCAGCGGTGAACCTTGCTTTGTGCAACTTTGCCAAAGAACGCCTAAACATAATTACTGGCATCCAGTATGTTAGGAATTTGCTTCACAGTCTACCGGGTGCATACATCACTCCCGCGATAGACAAAAATTTGTTGAGTCTTTTTTTCACAACTCAATTTCACTTGTGGAACCGCACCGAAGCGCTCTATATCGCCCACATCAGAAGCCACCAGGACTTGCCTGGTCCGATTTCTGAGGGCAATAGCAGAGCAGATGTGGCTGCAAAGGAAATTCAGCAATGGTCAGTTTTGGGAGTCTTCACAACTCCAATTCAGAGTCATGCATTCTTTCATCAGAATGCCAAAGCACTCACAAGGCATTTCAACCTGCCACTTTCCCAAGCCCAAGGCATAGTCCGTTCCTGTCCGCATTGTGCAGGGGCAGTAGGGGGGCCCTCGTGGGGGGCAACCCACGAGGGACAGTGGCAGATGGACATCACACATGTTCCGCAGTTTGGCAGATGGCAGTACATGCACATTTGCATTGACACTTTTTCCCAGTTCGTTTGGGCTACAGCACAGAAGGGAGAAATGGCTTCCCATGTGGAGCAGCATCTCCTTTCCTGCTTCGCGGCCATGGGCAAACCTCGGCACGTGAAAACCGATAATGCTCCAGCTTATAGGTCCAGGCAGCTGGCCACCTTCATGGCCACCTGGGACATTAAGCACACCTTTGGCTTTCCGTACAATCCGCAAGGGCAAGCGATTGTGGAACGGGTCAATCGGACGCTTAAGTCCTACATTGACAAACAAACAGAAAGGGGGGAACCACCAGCCCTCCCCAGAAATCAGGGTCAGGCACAACCTTGTCTGAACAAGGTATTGTTTACGTACAATCACCTTAATGTTTTTTCGGATTGCACTCCACAGGAGAAGCACTTCTGTCGCTCAGAAGCTCTCCCGCGGCCGATGGTGCATTACCGAGTGCCACCGGATCCTTCCTGGAAGGGCCCGGCACCACTCATAACATGGGGAAGAGGGTATGCTGCAATTATGTCTCCTACAGGCGTCATCTGGATCCCAGCTCGGTGTGTCAAGCCTCACTTCAAGTCCAATGGCGTGGACCCAGGCAGTTCCGGACCCGATCCCGGAGATGGAGGATCTCACCCTGATGGGGAGAGCCAAGTGGAGGAGACGGCGACAGCAGATGACAGCACCGAAGATCATCTGGGGGATGGCCAAATCCCTGTGCCAGGAGGCGGCGGCCGTCGTTCGGCGGGAGGACAAGGAGCCAACACCGGAGAACATCTTGGTTGCAGCCTTTTCCCTGATTACAGTTAACTCCGTGATGACCACCATCATCTTGATCCTTTCCCTGCTTGCGGGGGGAGGCGTTCAAGCAGCTTCGCTGGAAGCCAACAACCTGATGCCAGGCGGAGATCTCTCTGCCCGGCTGCAGTACAATGTTTGGGAAAGATTGGCGAACCTCGTCAATCAGTCCAATTTTTGCCTGACCACCGCTTCTGCCTCTATTCTGAGCACTTGTCTCATCCCAGTGTGTCACTCCCCAGATGCGCGCATCAGGAATGGTGACTGGTTGGTGAAGCGGATACTTGGTCCGTTTTACAAGACTGCCTTTTCAACGTACGCGCATTGGGGAACCCAAGTCACCAAAGTCTTACCGGCTGATGCAGCCACTCTCTATACTCCCCGAGTGGCGGTCAGCCCGAACTCCACTTGTGCTCGTATGACCGGCTGTTCCACCACAGCGCCGTTGCCTTGAAGGGCCACAGCGCCATTGCCTCGACCTCAGCAACGGCAACTGGACTTGCAATAACCCAGAGACTATTAGCTCAATGTATGCTCATGTTACCTTGCCTTCAGGATGGTTTTTCACATGTAACCAGTATACTTGGAACTACATTCCTGCAAATGTATCTGATTCCCTTTGCTGTATCAGTCGTTTGACATTGTTGCTTCCCACTAGAGACATGGTTGCACCAAGCATAAATGTACCTTCACACACACGGCACGCTCATGCCACCCAGTTAGACAGCTCATGTGATAGCAACATCAGAGTTCTGAGCCAAGCTGAGTATGTTTCTTTAGCAGTCAGCTTGCTTGGCGTGCCAGGGTTAGCCGTAGGCAACACTCGGAGAATTGGTCAATTGGCTTGCGCTTTGGCAAAAGCCATTAACCACACCTCCTCGGCGATAGCGCTGCTCAATCAGGAGCAGACAGAGCTTCGCCATGCCATACTGGATAATCAAGCAGCCATCGATTATCTCTTATTGTTACATCATTTGGGTTGCGAGTCTGTCCATGGCATGTGTTGCTTTAACCTCACGGAAAACTCGCGCAAGGTACAGAGTCAGCTCACAGACCTCCATACCTTGATTAAAAACATCCAGGAAGATGCTACGTGGGGGTGGTGGAATTCGTTATGGTCCTGGTTCCCATGGGGTTGGCTACAAATGACACTCAAGGTGATTGTGTGGGTGATAATACTGGGAATGACTGTGTGTTGTTTCATGCAATGTATTCCCTCACTGATGTCGAGATGTCCCCCAGGGAGAGAACCCTGGAATGTCCTCACTCCACGTCAGCTGATGCCGCTCCTACGTTGAGCCGTCTGTCAGGTCCAATTAAACAAATAAAGGGAGAATGTGGTATCCATGGACACAATTGGCATACTGTCCCTGACAGAACCACGGTTTGGGAAGAACGCTCCCTTGAGCCTTGGTTCCAAGGGGACAGGAATTGGGGGAGTGGAATATTTGATATTTATTTATTATTTTTCATGCTTATATACCGCCCACTCAGGTACAACCCAATTCAGGGAGGTTTACATAGCGGACAGTAAATACATAAAAGACACATGATAAAACAAAGTTAAAAGTTTAAAAAACCACCCCTAAAAGGTGTGCAAGAACTGAAGGAACCTTGGGGGAAGGCACACTTCTCTATACCAACCACCCAAAGGTACTCCCATCCCCACCCGCACCCCAAACTTGGCCTGCCAGCCAGGTCTTTAGTTCCTTCCTAAAGGGCAACAACTCCATCTGATAGGGTTTAATTCACCCACAGCTGACCTGATAAGCAGCTCGGACAATAGGAAGCTGAATGACTAACTCGCGTCATGTAATAGGTAATATCGCACCCGCGGATTACCCTAAATCCTGAACCAACAACAGCCACATGTTTACCCCAAGATAGTTTAGAACAATGGATTTCCCCTGTCAGTGTTTAATTTTGTTAATTAACTTCCCCTGAAGAGTTTCCCAATTAACTCGTGTAAACATGTCATGTGGATCGCAGTTCTTTCTGACGCAGCCTGGACATAATATATACTGATGATTTTCCCTCATTCAATCACTGGTCTTCGCTCCATCTTGCCTCGTGTCTCATTGCTTGACCAGTCTCCTCCGGGACCCAACGGCCGCCCTGTGGCCCCGATCCAACAGGAAAGGTAACAGCATACCATGCACTCCAGCGTCTAATCATGCCTGCCACATGACCAGGGAAACATCTGCAGACACAGACAGCACTGACTCTTTGACTATAAACGGAGATAAGCCCATTGAGCTCAGTGTAAGTCTCTCTAAATTTTAGTCTATGGTGCATAAGAATAAAGATGCATAGTCTCTCTATAATTTACATGACCACTCCTATGTATACTCTGTAGCTTCATTTTCAATGCGATACATAGGAGTCTTAGGTTATCAAAATCGTCTGCTGAGAGTTGCAGGTAGTTTTCTATGTCTCTTATTCCCTAGAAGGGGCTGCGGTGTCTCAGTGGTTAAGAAGCTCACCTTGTTAGCTGGAAGGCCAGCAAGTCGGCAGTTCGATACCCAGGTACTGCATGACGGATTGAGTCCCCGTCTCTGTCCCAGCTCTTAGGGACATTAAAGGAGCCTTATTCAGGCATCCCCTTGTTAGTTTTGAGTGAGTGTGGTAGCAGTCTGAGTTGCAATAGGTCCAAGAAAGAAGACTATACACCAGATTTAGTTTAAATCAAACTGGTATATTAACAACATTTATAGGCAAAGTACATTAGCATTACATCCAGCACTGTTCAGTTCTGCTCTTCTCTGCAAGCAACTTCTATTTCTACAGCCAGAAAAACACTTAAGGTTACAATGTATCTTATTAACTGTCACTCACAGCAGAGCTGAGCCATGATGATTGCTTGCACCTATTCCTTGTTAAGTGACCTCAGCCTGTCCTTGACATTATCTCTGCACTTTGCCTCACTATATGGATATTATTGACACCCCTGAGTGGAGTTTCTCCCACAAAAATCCTTTCAACCCAGAATAATTTCTGACATGAAATTATTATTATTCCCTAGAAGAAAAACCTCAGCACATCTACTTTCACACAACAGACTCTTGCTCCTTTTCAGTATTGTACTGGAAGAGGCTTGGGAAAAGAGAAAAGAGAGTGAGAAATGTGGGAGCTTAAAAACTGAGACATTTCCATTTTTGCAAAAACGATTTGCCAATCAAAAACTTACAGCAAAAAAATAAAAATAAAACAAGACCTCTCTGCCTTCACATATATCTTCATGTTTCTTGATCATGTCCCAGTGCAAAATACTTAAATAATGCAGTCCTCCTATCAACTTCAATCAAAGCCCTTGGTGAAATTTATCTTTCCTATGATACATATAAAGGAACAATGTCCTTTTTTAACAGCATTCTTGTCAAGACATTGCAGGCAATTCTCCACCAGTCCTAGGTGAGGCCAAGGATTTCTAGACATAGCAATATCTCTGTATCTCTGTGGAAGGCTCTTCTTACCTTCTCTCTAGTTTCAGTAGCAGTATTGCTTCCATCCTCATAGCTTTATTGCTACCCTTGATAATATCCTTGGGGGAACAGAAAAGCTGGCAAAGGTGAAATCTGAGCTACAGGAAAGTCTTCAAATACCCCACAGTGAGCAACAGCCACACTGGATACTTTTAAATGTGTGATGTCTCGAAGAGCTTGTGTGCCTCAAATTTCACCTTTGCCAGATTCTCTTATATACAGATCATATAATTCCTTCAACAAGAAGAGGAGCAGTGGGGGGGGGGGAGGAGAGAGAGAATGAATACGTTCTAGCAGCAAATGGAGAAAAGCTTTCCTAAAACATTTGCCTCCTTCAGAAAGGGGTTAGGACTCAGAAAAATCCTCTGTGTCAACGATGGATGCTATTAAACATGGGTCACCTTGGATATTTCTGAACTGTGTTCAAAGGATTCCCGTAACAAGTGTTTCAATTCAAACATAATCTGGATCAAGACTACATTATGCAAGAAATATGTTAGGATTCTTCTACGCTCGCACACAAATCACCAGCACCAGCTGGTCACAGCCCTGTCCTATATAAGTGGGATCAGAAATAAATTGAAAGACTTCTGAATTATTGAAGACACAGTTATTTAGCTACATTGGTTTAAGGATGGTGACATAAATGACTGAAGTATTCACTCAGACTGCTTTATGAAGCAGATCCAATGTGCAGGTTTTGTGTGACCTGCAGTGACTTTTAACGTCTCAGTAAATCACAAAGCTTAACAAATATTAAGATGGCAAAGATTACCTGTGTGTGCCAGATTTTATCTTTTATCCATTATCATTTAGGAAATGAAAAGCTTGAGTCGGAAATCAGACAGTCAGTCACATGACAAGGACGATCTGTCAGCCTTGCAAGACAACAACCTGTGTGTGAGAGAGAGTGTGTGTGGAAAAAATATGCATAGATTCATACACACACAAGCTGATTTTTCTGGAATTAGCTTTAGAATTTCAGCACTTCAAATAACTTTGCCTCCTGGACACAGCCTCTGGTTACTCAGTTATACTTGCAAAGAAAGATATGCTGTGGGCACCGTATTTTATGAGTTTTCTACTCTAGATGTAATGTGAATATACATGACTGGGGGTAATTTTTTAAAATGGTAAGAAAATGGCCATCATCCATAGAAAGTATTCCATACCCCAGAAACATCCACCAAAGAAACCAGTGAAGTTGTTTAGGAACTGTTTACAATTCTTCTCCTTCAGGTGCTGTATCCGTTCTGGATATTGGCTATCATCATGACAATAGTCTTCCCGTTCTTAACTCCTTGGAACAGTTCTTCTAAGGACATTCCACACCAGTCTCTCAGGTTTTTCAGCCATGAAGTCCATCTATGTTCAGGGCCTTTCTTCCCAGGGATCTTTCCTTGCAGAGCAAGTTGGAAGTGCAGTATTGTATACTTTATGTTTACAATAAAAGGTTAAAATGCCAAATTTATAGTTTTAAAAGAGATCTTTTTGTATGACATACCACCTGTACATTGAAGGAGGGATAAGTAGGTCATAGCCCCCTTAGCACCTGCTCAGGAAAGAAATTACAAATTCAGATCAACAAGCGCATGGTCTCAGCATTCCTCCCAGGATTACAACATGGACAATAAGCAAAAATATACCATGGTTTCCAACCCAATAGTTCCAGTAGCATGGGAAGAAATAACTCCATTATTGCAAACATTTGCTCAAAACAAGAAGTGAACCAGAGTTTAGGGTGATGAAGCCCAAGCCTCTAAACGATTTATTGCAATGCCCTCCCCAAAGGAGCACCTCCAAATGACTACAAGATTCTCTGCTGTGCAGTTTCTCTTCACACTTACTTCTTTCTCCTTGCACATCTCTCTCTCTCTCTCTCCAACAATCCAGAGCATCAAGCTTCTTAGATGCCATCATTGGACACACTTTTCATGAAGCAAAAAAAATAATTGAAGGAATGACCTCAGGAGACATGCTCAAAAGCATTCTCCCCTCCTCCCTGTTTTACCTTCAAACATTGGCTGTACACATACAATGGAAACAAAGAGGTAGCTAAGATGACATTGTGAGAGCAGCAGGATTGCACAAAGCAGAAGAGAAGGATAAGTTGATTAAGAAAGCCATCCAATATGAGACAAGCACAGCGGAGAGAGAAGGTCAAGTTCCAGAAGTTGGGTGAGGCAAGAGATGGTCGAATGAAGGATTTTGAGAAAATCATGTTGATTCCAAAAGGAAATGCAAAGATTTGAAGAAAGCCATAGGGGATTGGGGGCAGTGTGAATGGCTGGAATAAGCTATGAAGGGGTTGGAGAGTTATGGAGAGGGTCATGGTGCATTGCCCTAAAGAACATGTAAAAACAACCTCAAAAAAGAAGAGGCAAAGCAACTCAAAATCAGTATACAGTTGTTATGTATGTATGCATGTTCATTATACTGTAAAGGCAAGATTGTAACCACTCCAGATACAAACGATATCCGCTGTAAAGGAACGCGAGCAGACAGCCTATAGAGGGCAGCTGCGAGCGTTCACTCTCACATGGTTCACATTGCTCAATCACGGACAGCCGCGGGAAAACCTTCCCCGCATTCAGCAGCTGAAGAAAGACCTGCATTCAGCAGCTGAAGAAAGACCTGCATTCAGCAGCAGGAATGGAGGCGTGCCTGGGCGAGGCCACGCCGGTAGCAACCAATCAGCTACCGTGCTACAAGATTCAAATGTAGAGAGCTACTGTATATATTGAGATGTATCACCGCCATTACCTCATGCTTAACTGGAACCTCATGCAATAAACCTGTGTTAAACCAACCCTTCGGTTGTCCGGTCGTCTTTGGTCCCATACACTAAACTGGCGACGAAGGTGGGATATGGCTGCCCACGGGACCAAGACATGCGCCGGCTACGAGATCAGGAAGCCGGGAGACTTGGAGCTGTTTGAGATAGACTTCAACGCTGCGCTGGTGGAGCTCGAAGTCTCCGACGAGGCCAAAAAGAGGGCCATCTTCGTCCGCATGCTCGGACAAGAAACCAAGAGGACCTTGGTGGACCTGATCGCGCCGAGGAAGGTGGGCGACCTCAAGGCCACAGAGCTCCTGGCGGCGCTGCGCGCCCATCTCCGGCCGGCAATAGCGATGTTCCCCGCTCGGAGCGCGTTCTGGAGGCGAGTCCAGGCACCCGGAGAATCGGTCGATGAGTTCGCCGCGGCCCTGCGGTTGGCCGCCGGCCCATGCAAGTGGGAACTCCCCGACGTCACCCTCCGGGACTGCCTGCTCTGCGGTCTGAGGGACACAGAGACCCAGCGCGCGCTGATGAAAAGGGAGCCGCCTCCCACGTGGCAACAAGTCCTCGACGCGGCACAGGCCGCAGAGGCCACGTCGGCCGGGGTGCACGAACTTCAGGACTGGCGCCCGAAGACCGCCAAGGCAGAGAGTTCGGTGCGCGCGGCCCAGCGGACTTCGAACTCGTCTGCAGAGAGCAGCGACGACGAGGACGTCCGGAGGGTCCAGAGAGAGGGCCGGCGCTGCGATGGCTGCGGCGCCGCCCACGCCCGCACCAAATGCCCATTCCGCAAGGCCGAGTGCCACAATTGCGGCCGGCGCGGGCACATCGCCAAGGTCTGCCGGAAACGACGCGAGGCCACCCGGAGTTCTCCAGACCGCTCGGCGAGGCAGGACCGCACCACGAGGCAGGACCGCACCACGAGGCCGAAGGACGGCACCCGGACCACGAGGACGCGGGACGGAGTAGGGCGAGTCTCCGACGACAGCGAGGACGACGCGCCGGTTTGCAGCGTTTCCACGGAGCACCCCCGTTACTTCGTTGAGGTAGTAATACAAGGGGCCCCTGTTAGAATGGAGGTGGACTCGGGTTCTTCATACTCCATTATTTCCCAGGGGGAGTTCATGAAAATCGCCCCCCGCGTGCGGCCCAAGCTCAAGGCGTTGAGGGCCACGCTGAAGGACGTGCAAGGGAACCGCATCCCAGTGTTGGGGGTTGGGAAGTTTCAGGTCCAGTTCAAAAAGTACACCGCAACGCTTCCCTTAGTCGTCCTCAAGGGGGGAAAATGCAGCCTCCTCGGGACTCAATGGTTCCAGCCCCTGGGGTTGTTCATTGGGGGGGTGCACGCCGTGGGAGCACACGCCGCCGGGACTGATCCAATACAGAGCGTGTGCGACGCGCACCCCGAGGTTTTTAAAAAGGGGCTAGGCAAATTCAAGGGCCCCCCAGTGACTTTCGACCTGGACCCTGGAGTGCGTCCAATCAGACTTAAACCGCGCAGAGTGCCTTTCGCACTAAAGGACAAAATAGAGGCGGAATTGGACAAATTAGTGGGCCAGGGGATTCTTGTTCCTGTTGATTCTGCGGAGTGGGAAACTCCAATTGTAACAGCGCTCAAGGCCAACGGGGAAGTCCGAATATGCGCTGATTACAAGTGCACCATCAATAAGGCGATCCGCCCTAATGCGTATCCGGTGCCGGTAGTCAGCCACTTGTTGGCCAGGTTACACGGGGGGAGGTGTTTCGCCAAACTCGACCTGGCCCAAGCCTACCAGCAACTCCCGGTGACCCCCGCCGCAGCTGCTGCACAAACCATAGTCACCCACAAAGGGGCGTTCCAGGTTTCGCGCCTCCAATTCGGCGTGAATTCGGCGCCCGGGATTTTCCAGTCATTGGTGGAACGCCTCCTGAAGGGGTTGGAGGGGGTGTTACCCTATTTTGATGACGTATTAATTACAGGGGGGAGCCGGGCCGAATTAGCAACAAGGTTGGGAAAGGTCCTGACAATATTCGAAAAGGCGGGGTTGAGGTTGCGGAAAGACAAATGCGTCTTCTTCGCTACAGAGGTTGAGTTCCTAGGGTTCCGTGTTACTCCCGAGGGAATTAGGCCAGCCCAATCCAAGGTAGCCGCCATCAAAAAGGCCCCTCGCCCCACCTCCAAGCCCGAGTTGCAGTCGTTCCTCGGACTGCTCAACTTCTACCACTCCTTCCTCCCGCGGAAGGCAGCCGTGGCAGAACCGCTACACAAATTGTTAAAAAAGGACGAGGCATGGAAGTGGGGCGACGACCAGGAAAAGGCTTTCAATGACCTGAAGCGACTCCTGGCATCAGATGCTGTACTGACCCACTTCAATCCCAAACGCCCGGTGGTCCTGATATGTGATGCATCCCCGGTGGGGGTGGGGGCGGTGCTTTGCCACGTGCTGGAGAACGGTAGGGAGGCCCCGATAGCTTTCTACTCTAGATCCCTGTCCCAAGCGGAGAGGAATTATGCTCAGACAGACAGGGAGGCGCTAGCAATAATTGCGGGGACCAAGAAATTTCATGATTTCGTGTACGACCGCCCCTTCACCATAGTGACTGACCACAAGCCGTTGCTGGGCATCTTCACCGCAGACAAGCCCACACCCCAGATCCTGTCCCCGAGAATGCTCAGATGGGCCATTTTTCTCAACGCGTATCAGCACGCGTTGGTATACCGGCCCGGGAGGGAGATAAGCCATGCCGACGCTCTGTCGAGGTCCCCCATTCCCCGGGATTGCTGCCACGTGGGCGGAGTAGAGAGGGACCACCAGGTCTTAATGATAGAGGTCCTAGACTCCCCTCCAGTAGTACCGGCCGAAATCGCCAAAGCGACAGGCAAGGACAAAGCGCTGGCCACAGTTTGCTCCTGGGTGCAGAAAGGGTGGCCCGTGTCTTCCCCAGCAGCAGAATTCGACACATTTTTCAAAAAGAGATTGGAGTTGTCCCTGGAGAGGGGTTGCCTCTTGTGGGGACAGCGGGTAGTGATCCCCACGTCTCTCAGGCCGAGGGTGCTTAAACTGCTGCACGTCAGCCACCCGGGGATCGTACGCTCTAAGGCACTAGCCCGCAGTTATTTTTGGTGGCCCCAGTTAGACGCCGACATCGAACACATGGTCGGCACTTGCGAGGCGTGCCAAAGCTCTAGGCCAGAAGAGGCTCGCTCGCCACCTAGGGAATGGGACGCTGCGAGGGGACCCTGGTCCCGAGTTCATGTAGACTTTGCTGGCCCATTCAGGGGAACGCTTTTCCTCCTCGTGGTGGACGCGTTCTCTAAGTGGTTGGAGGTCATTCCAGTCTCGAGCACCTCCTCGACCACAACCATTAAACAGTTAAGGAGGGTCTTTTCCACGTTCGGTTTACCCGACACCCTCGTCAGCGACAACGCTAGCTGTTTCACGTCCGCCGAGTTCAGGGCATTCATGGAACGCAACGCCATTCGGCACGTCACCTCCGCCCCCTTTCACCCGGCCACCAATGGCCAAGTAGAGCGCCTCGTGCGCACCACGAAAGACGCGCTACTGCGCATGGGTCCCGGAGACCTCGACCTGAAATTGTGCCAATTCCTGCTGAGATACAGGGTCACCCCCTTAGCGTCAGGGTACTCCCCCGCAGAGCTGTTGATGCGCAGGAAGCTGGCCACGGGGATATCCAAGCTAGACCCCACGAGAGTAGAGGACAAAGGGCGGAACATAGGGGTGGAACCCACAAAGAGTTTCAGCATAGGCGCCCCAGTACACTGCAGGAATTACGCCAGCGCGGGGCCAGCCTGGGTGCCGGGCACCGTAGTAGATCAAACCGGCCCCGTCTCATACCGCGTAGAGACCAGTACAGGTTTCCTGTGGAGGCGACACGTGGACCAACTCAGGCGTAGGGTCCCCGGAGAGCAAGACGCGGAGGAGATCAGCATTGAATCAGCGTTAGGGTACTCCCCCACCCGTTTAGCCCAAGGGGGAGGAAAAGGGGAGCATGGGTCCTCACCAAGGGGGGAGGAAAGGGAATCGATCCACGGAAATCTTTTGCGGGAGTCCCCGCCAGAGAGGAGGAGCCCCGGGCTGCGGGAGTCCCCGTCAGAAAGGAGGAGCCCCAACCACACTCATACCCCGCGGAAGCCGCGGAAGTCCCCCCGAGGCTCAGAGGCCCATAGAGGTTTAGACGTTGATTTACAGTACCAGGGGGAGTTAGCGGAGTGGTCCCCCACCCGTCCTAGCGAAAAGAGGGGTTTCAGTTCAGCCCCTGGTACCTCCAGTCCCAGTAGCCCCTGTGAGTTAGAATGCAACATAGCGCCCATGTTCCGGAGACCGACACCTCCAAGACCGGAGGCATCAGCGAGTCCGCCCACCACCACAGTCTTAAGGTCCCCCGAGCAGGGATCAGAAGGTAGCCATTCCCCAAGGGCGACCTCATCGGTTCCGCGGTTCACACTAGGAGGGTCCCCGGGGTCCGAGGGCAATAGGCAGGGATTTACCTCCCAACTGTTCATCCCATTCCCTTCCCCAAGCGCAAGGCAGGCACGGACTCCCCACAGAGCCACTAACGAATCCCCGTTTCCCGTTGCAGGACAAGCTCCCGCGGAGTCAGGGATCACAGGCTCTCCAGAATTAGGGCAGGCGCAAGCACGCCCCAAGCGAACGTGCGGCAAGCCACAATGGTTGCGGGACTTCGTCCCATCCTAGGGGGGAGGGATGTTATGTATGTATGCATGTTCATTATACTGTAAAGGCAAGATTGTAACCACTCCAGATACAAACGATATCAGCTGTAAAGGAACGCGAGCAGACAGCCTATAGAGGGCAGCTGCGAGCGTTCACTCTCACATGGTTCACATTGCTCAATCACGGACAGCCGCGGGAAAACCTTCCCCGCATTCAGCAGCTGAAGAAAGACCTGCATTCAGCAGCTGAAGAAAGACCTGCATTCAGCAGCAGGAATGGAGGCGTGCCTGGGCGAGGCCACGCCGGTAGCAACCAATCAGCTACCGTGCTACAAGATTCAAATGTAGAGAGCTACTGTATATATTGAGATGTATCACCGCCATTACCTCATGCTTAACTGGAACCTCATGCAATAAACCTGTGTTAAACCAACCCTTCGGTTGTCCGGTCGTCTTTGGTCCCATACACTAAAACAGTAATACCTCATACAAAGTCCACTTCATACAACATCGAATTCATACAACACCGCCTAATTTCTTGAAAAAAGTTACCTCATACAAAGTCGCTCGACTTTGTATGAGGCATTCAGTTTTCCCCAGGTTGCATTGTGCCTGGGCAGTATAAAAGACAGGACACATGCATACATTGCTCTTGTGGGTTTTGCACAAGGCAAAGAGTGTTTAGGAGTGGTTTTGAGCGTGATTTTGGATTTTTTTTGGATTTTTCATCAGAATTTTTAGAAGCATTCCTGGGATTTTTGCAGCATTCTTCAGGTTCTTGGACAATCAGGGTTGTTTGACATGTTTCTGTAATGTATTTAGCCTTTAGACAATGTTTTCTTAAAGTTCTGTCAGTTTTCTGTCTGTTTCCTTGACTTTGCCCTGAAGTCTGTGCTGTTACAGTACAATGTATCTCTATGGAAACGACGTTGTACGAGGCATCACAGCAAGGATGTGGACGTTGTATGAGGCATTGTGGCTAGGATTTTGCATGTCTCTTACAAAGTCCAAATCCGTATAAAGTCCAAACTTGTGGAACCAAGTTTGGACGTTGTATGAGGTATCACTGTATTTTTAAAAACTGGCAACAGTGCAACCAACAATGGCAACCAACAAACGAAACAGTCACAACCTACAGTAAAATGGACACCTTTAACAAAAGAAATGAACAGTTAATTAACCAAGTAATATTTTCAAAACCAGCCAAATAAGGAAAGCACTCACCCCACCACACTGAATATTTTTAAAAGAATATTTTCAAAGCACAAGAAAAAGCAATAAGGCAAATACTGTAAAATTATAAATATATATTCAAAAGACATCCCCAAGCCAAAATAACTAGACAATGGAGAGACAGCCACTGTAGTTTGTTGTCTCTTCTTTTCATTGAGTCCAATTCAGTAGCATTTCCCAAAGAAATCGGGAAAATTTCCACAAAAACACAAGAGTGTTTTATAATAAAGGATTTATAATGCAGTGAGGAGCAGGCAGGCAGCACAAGATGGAGGCCATGAGTTCATACACCACAATGAATAAGTGAACAGAAAAACCCTACTCACAATGGATTCCAAACAATCTGGATCATTTTACTGATTCAAACTTCCTTCTCCCTCCTTCCTCTTATTTCTGATTGGTGGCTGCTTCTCTCATGTCACTAATCTAACAGTGCTTCCAGAGTGGAAGGATCAGCTGACAGGGTGCTGTGGATGCTGAAATATCTTCATAGTCCTCATTTTGGGGTACAAAGAAAGAGCCTCCTCAAAGATTGTTGTATTTCTGAACCACAATCATGCACACCCCAGGCTAATCTTTCTCACACTAGGTCAGACAAAAGGAAATGCAGAATGAACTCCCCAAAGGTGGCTTCATTCTGGCAGTTTCACATCTGGCCTAGACACGGAAGAAGTCATCCTCATTTTATGGAGGAGACTCTTTCTGTGTCCTCCAGGAGTCTTTATATCCATATTGGATGAACAAATTTCCCAGGCAACTTTACAGACAAATTAAACATTTGTGTCCTCTTACATTTAACACTAAGTTTTAGAAATAAAATATAAAAAGACCCTCTTTTATTCATTCATTCATTCATTAAATCACAAAAGTAGCAACATCTGATTCTTAGGGAGGTTCTGGGAAATCTCAGCATGGATGGCTATGATCTCCAGAAAGTCTTTGTAAGAGAAAAACACAAAAATTGGAAGGAGTGCACTCACCTGTCTAGTCATGCCTGTAAAAACCCTCCATTATACTATTAAGGTTTGTGCCAATTAAAGTTGATTCACTGAGTCCACTCAACTCAAGCAAGCATTGATTTAGCAGACTTCCATTGATTCAATGGGACTTAAGTAGATGTTGAATTCACCAAATCACCTTGGTTCAGTGAAATTTACAGACCTTTTAACTTATCAAATTTCCATTGATTTGATAGGTTGGCACCCGTAATTAGATTTAGGCCTAATTCTCAAGTTGCCAGAAAGGTGACAGAAGATAGGAATCTTTGGATAGCAGCCTCTATCGCCATAACTGTGGTGCTTCCTACTCCCTGGGTAGGTCAGGGTTGGGGAATTCCACTCCAGTATGGGTTATAAAGTAAACCAAGGAAGGAATAACTTTTAGTATTCAAAAAGAAATTACTTTTCCAAGCTCTAAGACAAAATTTATGTCCCAAATCACCACCAGCTGCCACATATTTGGTATATATCCAATGTAAATATCTGGAAAAGGCACAAGCAGAAGAAATTATTCATTCTCTAAAAGAGAGTCTTCTCTTTTGATGGCTCAACTTAACCAATTTGGGAAACTATAGAAAGCAACTGGTCAGGCAGAGAACAGCAAAGAGGTATAAAATCCTCAGTCATGAAACCATGTCATGATTGTATGGGCCTCTGTTGGCTAACTTGAAATGTTCCTACTGAAGGAAGAGCATAACTCATCCCACAGACTGAAGGAGCCACAATAGCTACTCAATTATGAAACTCTCCAAAGTGCTTTGATATTAATTCATGATCTAATGTGGTGTCAAGCTGAGGAGAATAAAGGTTAACATATTCTATTAGTCCCAATTGTCAGAAGACTACCATGGAACAATATGGTTCATTAAATGCAAAATGTAATAATTATGTTCACCATAATTGAAATTATTCAGAGCAACACGATCTGAGTAGTTATGATTTATTAATTTAGACATAAATTTAATTAGTGATCGATTTCAACAGTGTTTTGCTTTAAACAGACTGCTTTGTTGTAACATATATAGTGGAAACAAGGTTGGATAGGAGTGGTGAAGGACCAGGCTAGAAGAGGCCACTCAAGTGATAGAATTTTATGTTTCCTGTTTTGTAACGAACAGAGTTGCTGCATCTGACATTACCTGATGAAGCACAGATGCCCTTTTCTTCTCCTGAAAACAGCCATCTCCTCCATTAAAGGGGGGGGGGACACTTTAGCATGAAATAAAAATACACCTTAAATTAAATCTTCTCTTTTTTATTAAAATTATGATTTCACTTTTTAAAGGATATGATCAACTCTAGGATTGACTTCACATCAAGCTGGGATAAAGTGGGCCATATTGGCCAACAAATCTAGCATGATAACCGTGTGACCCTCGGATAGGAGAAGGTACATTATAAAGTCCATCAAGATCATTACCCAAAGGTGGGTGGGTGTGGACAAGGACTGCTGATGTGGAGTTTTGATGTGGACACAGATATCACAGGAACATATACAATTCTGGACATCAGATCATCAAGTTGGCCTCCAGTAGGCCCACTAGATGGTGAATCCCCAGTGTTCCTCAGTTCAGGCATAATGGCTTTACTTGAAGTACTCCAAGCCAAAGGTCTTATTCTGGGAGGAAATGTGTCTCTGGAAAGGGCCTGGTCCACCTGGGACAGAAACTTCTGTTCCACTGCGGTATATAGGTAATTTGAGGTGTGAACATGGAGGTCAAAACTTGGTCCTACTCTTCTGATTCATCCTTGGATGACAAGACATCTACCCTACCATTCTTACAGCTGAGCCAGTCCTGTACTCAATACAAAAGTTAAAATGTGAGAAGAATAAGGCATACAGCTTGGAGTGGTCTCATGGGTAACAGGGCCTGTAACCAATGGCTAGCCATTGAGCCCCTCAATAGTGACAGGTTTTCCCTTGGCCCTAGGGATCAGGTATCTCTTGAAAAAGTAAAGGACCATGAAACTGGAGGAAGCCCATGAGTCGAGCATGATATCTCCTCCCAGGATTTCCCCTTGTGGCAAAACAAACTGGACTGAGAAGACAAAATGGGGGTGCTCCACATATGGCCCCAGCAGGCATCCTCCTAACTGTCAGGGAAGATCATTTTCCTGATTGGGGTTTCTTAGCAAGACAGAAGGCTGCATAATGCCTATTTTCCCCACAATAAAGACAGAGTCCCTGGTCCCGACATCACTGTTTCTCCACTGCAGTCAGGTGGAATTGAGCCCTGTCAAGTTGCATGGGCTCTGGAGGGGGAGATGGGCTTGGAGCAGTTACCCAAGTGCAGCCACATGACGTTCTGGATTCTGCTCATGCTCCATCAACCAATTGTCATGGTTGATGTAGAAGATGATAAAGCCATTCAGTGCTGTGGAGGTGAGTAAGTTCTTGAAGGCCAAGTTCAGTTCTGAACTGGAACAACTGCACTGCCTCATTCCACTGAGTTTCAGCTATGAGCCAGTGGGATTCGGCTGCATAATCAGGCATTGGTCTCTGCCCTTATTTAAGAGTCTGGAGTGCCTGTTTGTCCAACAGATCCCAATTGAGATTTCCCAACATCTCTTAGAGAACCTGTAGGAAGGCTTCCAGGTTATTAAGCATGGGGGGTCTGCTTCAAGGAGGGGCAAAGCCCAAGACAGGGCAGGCCTGGACATGAGGTTCATTATTAATGCCACCCAACTCCTCCCATTGGGGTAGGCTGTGATGGGATTGAGTATACCCTGTGCTTTTTCATACCTTGTTCTTTAGCCTCTGCAAAATGGCGATTTCAAATCTGTGGGAGTTAGAAAGAATGTTAATATTATTTGCCTCATGGTGGTGAAGAAATGGAACCTAATGTGTGATTGACATGTCTTGCTGTAAGATCATTGGTTGAAATCCCTGAGGGTAGGCCAAAGGTGGACCCTGGGAGGGGGGGAGAGACATATGATATCTACAACAGGTAGACACACACACACTGAGACACTCTCTGGAATGTCTGCTTTGCAAGCAACCAAAATGTAGATGCTTGGGAGAAAGGGGGCGCTATAGGCTTATGGGCTATCCCTGGAACATGCTTGCTTTATTTCTGCTTTGAAATGGACTGTATCCTGAATCTTGCTATGCTTTTAATACAATTATAAAATGCTTGAAGAGACTTGGAGTGGTTTCTTGGCTCGAGGCTATCTGATTCTACTCACATCTGATGCCTGGGTTGTCCAGCCAGGGAGCTGCAACTCAGAAGAACAATAGGGCCTACTCAAGAGTAAGGATCCTATTGTCACATAGGCAACTGGAAATAACTGGAACAGCAGTCACCATTGGTTCATGAAGCCCCGTGGGGTATAGCACTCTCTGGAAAAGCAGGCTGGGAAAGGGGCTTCTGGAGCACAGTGAGATGTCAGGTCTAGGGCTGCATTGAGGAAAGTGATGAGACCCCCTGCAAGACCTGTAGACCTGGAACACTGGTGATCAGCTCCACACTCCTGACTGCCTGGGTTGGGGCACAGAATTTTTTTGGCCTCAGCAAACTGTCAGGGTCTGGGGTGTGGGTGCCTGGCAGGCCACATGAAAACCAAGACCCAGGACAACCAAATCTCAGTCCACAGCCCAAGTCCAAATGAAACTAGAAATACAGGATTACCCAAATGACAAAAGTTTAGGTCAAACAAGACTGAAGTCAAGAGACTATACATGGCAGAGAACCCTCAGGGGCTGGAGCAGAAAGTATCTAGTCATCCCTGCCACATGACCATGGAATCATCTGCAGATGCAGTGCTGGCTCTTTAACTGTAAATGGAGATGATCACTGCACTGTAGAGTCAGATATGACTGGCTTTTAAGCAAGGGTGACCATTACCTTTTACTGGTCACAAGGTGAGCAGAATTGCACACTACTCACTCCCAGATTCTTACAGCCAGCATATAAGCATGACGTACACCAATAGTACAAAAAAATAGTTAGAACTAGTTTGGATTATAAATCCCAGAATTGCCCAGTTTAGTAATCATCATAAGGGTGGTTCTTCCTCCTCCTCCTTCCTCCTCCCGCCTCCTCCTTCCTCCTCTTTTTCTTCTTCCATATCTGTTGTGTCCAAGTATTTTATTATTTGTGTGTCAGCTTCACCAGAAGTCTAAGGCGAAGCTGCGTGATATTTTCTAATACAGTGGCCTTTCATCTATCTTCTGCTGCTGCATCACAGCATGACACCCATACCACTGATCTAGTTCCACGAATCACTTCCTGGCCCTGAGCCATTTTGGCATACAATGTCTTCATCAGCCCTAGGCCAGTATTGATGAAGCTGCTGCCTTCTACCAAGATGGATTTAAGTGGGATTTAATCCACTTGTGGACCATCACCCTTCCCTGTGGACTTCAGCACCCAAGCTGTTAGTTCTCAGGGTGGTCAGGCTAGTTAACCACTGCCTGACACTCGGCGTTGAGTCACTGGCAGCTTCTAGGAACCAGAAAAAAGTGACTTTCTAAATAATAGCCGATCTGTCATCTTTTGAAAACACACAATTCCCTAGATGCTCAGATCTTCCTTCAGAAGTACTTCCCAAGATGACAAGCCCACCCACACTGCATCTTAAGTCTCTGGCACATAGGCTGCTTTCAAGATCAAGTTGGGTTTTAATCCTGTCTCCCCCTACTCCCACAAATTTGTTTACTGCCAAGATGTTTGTGAACTCTATAAATGACAAAAGCTTTCTCAATTAAAAATATTATTTGCTTAACATTTTATCACACTTCAATGGGTCTCAATAAAGGTGTAGTTTGACTAAGGACTCCACATTTCAAGAACAATCTTATATTATCAAAGATCGTGTTTTTCTTTGAAAGGTGTGCCCTGCTCCCATGATTTTCAAGAACACATAGGTATAATTTCTGTCTTCATTTTTAAAAAGGGAATTCCCATAAGAGTGAAAGTACTGTACTACAAAAGCTAGTAGTAACCCTTTCTCCTTAGTTTTATGGCTACAGAGAAAACTTACTCCCTACCTTCAAACACATGGCCTGCAGAGGAAGGTGGGAAGTGGATAAAGCTTGGCAAAAAGTTGATTTGTTTGCTTGCTTGCTTTCAGGATCTTTCAAGTTTTCTTTTCTCCTATATTTGTCTTTTCATATACTGTACCAGTCTTTTCACTTTATATGAAAAGGACAGACCATTTTTTTAAAAAAGGGATGATTTTCAGTTTGTTGATTTTTTTTTCCAATCTTAATGTTCAGGATATTACCATTTGAATAAGGCTTTTAAAATGGCAAGGAGATGGGAAGAGAAATAGCCAAAAGTGGACAGTATTGGTAAAGTAGGATGAATGCACAATTGAGGCCCAAAGTCTACATAAAACTAAAAAATATGTAACCTTTGGGCCACAATTTCCTCAACACCACCATCAATCCTCTATTTTCATGATAGTGAACCTTGGCACACCAGATGTTCTTGGACTTCAATTCCCAGAAGCCCAAGCACCCTGTGAATCCACATGAATTGGTTTACTATGATTCATCAGGCCCACAGTGCCCTCGTCACTCCCGGAAGCGGAAGTAAAATGCGTCCGTACGTTTAAGACTCTTCCGGATTAACCCTTCCTCCACACGGGTGCGTTTTACTTCCGTTTCTGGGAGCAACGAGGGCAGCACAGGCTGGATGAATCACATTAGATCTCCAAGATGATAGCCAGAACCCTGGGATGCTCCCAGAACTAAATGTCAGCCTCTCTTCTATGCATTTCTCCAGATTGCTTTCACTTCCTCTCATGCTGGGTGAAATCCAGTAGTAAGCACTGCTTACAGCGGAGGCATATTGAATCAGTAGCTATGCAGTGAGTCAACTCCTCTGTAAGTTCTGCTGATTCAATGGACCTATTCTAGTTGCAACCAACTACTGGGCCTACTCTAGTTGCAACCTACTACTGGATTTTAGCCATTAGCCTCAAGAATTGCAGCCTTCCCACTAGAAATGTGTCTCAGGAAGAGTAGAAAATGAAATCCCACTTTTCCAGAATAGTTTCCACCTTTAAAGAAGAATGAGTAGCCTTTTCCCTAGCAGAGGAGACGCTTGTACAGCAATTTAGCTGGTAACACCCAAGCAGTCCTATTAGCCCCTCCCCATGCGCACACCTCAGTCTTACAACAAATATCCTACTCTCTTTAGTGTTAAGGTTATCACTTCACATCTCTACAGATGACTTCTACATTTCATGTTGCCCTGCGTAAAATAGAAACCCTTAAAGTGGGACAGTTCCTTCATGCCTGTCCTTGACATCTTCACTTATTCGGGCATAGCCTAGCCTAGATCAGTAAAAGGCCATATTGGAAAAATTCAAAACCATTATTATCGCGTCAAACTGACCTTCCCCTTGACATATCACCATCTGAGTCTTAACTCCAAATCCTTCCTATGACCAAGTGCTACACGGTGGGATTAACTACATTAATGCTTAAATCTCATGCTCTTTTATTCTTTTCTTTCCTCCCCCACCCCTGAGCTCAAGCTGTAGAGATGTAATCTTGAAGAATTCCTTATTGATACAGATTTTGAAATGAAAAATTGCTGTTACAATTCCCTGGCTATTCCTAGATTGTTTTATATAATAATAATAATAATAATAATAATAATAATAATAATAATAATAATAATAATAATAATAATAATAATAATAATAATAATAATAATAATAATAATAATAATAATAATAATAATAATAATTATATATATATATATATATATATATATTGGTGTTAGTTGTTTGGTCAATTGGTGTTGTTTGGTCAATTGGTATATTGGTCAATTGGTGTTAGTTGTTTGCTGCTGTTAATCTGTTCAAGACTTCCTGGATCATGTGAGAATTTACAAAAACCTGTTCTATACAGACACATTTAAGTTCAAGAACAGGCAGACACATAGGTTGGAAAGAAAGTGTAAAGGTAAAGTGTAAAGGTAAAGGTTTCCCTTGCTCAAAAGCCAGTCGTATCCAACTCTAGGGTTCAGTGCTCATCTCTGTTTCAAAGCTGAAGAGCCAGCGCTGTCTGCTTCTGCAGATGTTTCCATGATCATCTGGCAGGCATGACTATACACCGGAGCACACAGAATGCTGTTACCTTCCCACCAAAGTGGTTCCTATTTATCTACTTGCAATTTCTTGCTTTCGAACTGTTAGGTTGGCAGGAGCTGGGACAAAGACGGGAGCTCATTCCATCCTGCAGTACTCGGGAATTGAACTGCTGACCTTCCGCCTCCCAGTCAGCGTCTTAGCCACTTGAGCCACTGCAGTCCCTCACCTAGTGTAGCCTCCTCAAAACTCTGAGAGCAAGAAAAGCAGAAACACACTTGATACTCCTTTCAGTCTTTTGATTCCCAATAACTATAGAGGAGCATTGTAACAATAAATGTAATAGGAAAAATATTAAATGGGATACTCAAGGTTTTCACTGAGCCTTTATCAGTAAGACAGCAGCATGGATGAAAAAGAATTAGGTTCCACTCTAGGCTTATTTGTGCTGGAGTTGAGGGAGGTTAGGGGATTTGTTTATACAGTACTTGCTTTCCATGTGATATGGTGGCTTTGAAAGGACTACCTATATAAAGCAAAGCAATCACACTTAGTGCACTCTCTGGGCGGTTCACAAGTTAATTAGCATTTTGCCCCCAACATACTGGGTACTAATTTTACTGACCTCGGAAGCATGGAATGTGGGGTTAGGGAGTTTTATGGGCATTTTAAAAAAATTTATAATCTTAATAGTTGGTTTTATTGTATGGGGATGGTTTTAAGCTGCCTTGGGTCGCCGAGGCGAGAAAGGTGGCAATATAAATAAATAAATAAATGGAAGACTGAGTCAACCTTGAATGCTGGTAAGGATCGAACTCACAACCTTTTGGTTGCAGGACAGCACTTTAACCATTCTGACACCAGGACTCCTACAGTCATAAAGTATAAAGGAGTGATTCAAGTTTCGAAATGCCACTGGCCATGCTAGCTGAAGGTTCTGGATGTTGTGGTCTAAAAAAAGGAACTTTTCTAAGCTCTAGGAATAAGGCAGCCTCTTGAATTCTGAAGATGAAGCAAAGAAACAGTGAGCCAGTCCAAAAAAAATTCTCTCTTTTATATAGTGCAAAATGTTCCTGGAGTGCTTTTCTAAAGACAGCCACATAAGCATTATCTTCAACTCCTCATTTGAAAAATGATAGTTACATGAGCATAAGAAATATTACCATTTAACAGATACAGGGCAGCATATCAGTGGCACTTCAGCATAAAGGTGCGTAGGCTTTGGAGTCTCAGCACAGGCTTTTGATAATGAAATGTGAATGTTCATGAACACTGGGTCCCATCTGGCATTACTGCCATTATGTACTCTGTGTTTAGTATCTCTGAAAAGAATTGGGCCATGGTGGTTGTCCTCTCTTTTTGCAAAACCTTGACAAGCCACGTTGAAAAGATCAGAAACTGCTCAAAGCAATTCTGAAAATTAGTTCAGCTGAGTGTTGCAGGCTGAGCAACTTCAGATGGTTAGAAGAACTGAGTGGGAACATGAGAGGAAGGACACAGTCAAAGACTTGGAATGAGTACTGAAACAAGAACACCCACAAAGCATTAATTAACCGACTGATGGGGCGACGGGGAGAAGATTCTTCAAGGTAGTACATTAGCTCAACAGGGTATTAAGGCCTGCCCAGCAGCAAGCCAGTCAAAACAAATTGGAGAAGACAGTCCTTGAGGACTACCCAGAGAACACAGTTCAGCCAGCTGGCATGGGGTCTCGGTCCTTCTTTCCCTCAAGTGATGTGGAAAAGGAGATATCTCACCATGAGCGCCAGTGTGACAATGTTGTAAACAAGGCCATATAAAAGAAGGACAAACCACGCTGAAATCCTAACTATACCAGGAGATGTCCATCAAAATGTATATCACTTTGTGCATATCGCTTTGCAATGTGATATGAACGGAGCTTTGTGTTCAGGCAGCTTTCTGAAATGCACTGCTTTTTGTACAGTACCCTTTTTTCTTTTATTTTACAGTAATACCTCATACAACGTCCAATACGGATTTGGACTTTGTATGAAGCATGCAAAATCCTAGTTACGATGCCTCATACAACGTCCAAATCCTTGCCGCAATGCCTCGTACAACGTCGTTTCCATAGAGATACATTGTACTGTAACAGCACAGACTTCAGGGCAAAGTCAAGGAAACAGACAGGAAACTGACAGAACTTTAAGAAATCATTGTCTAAAGGCTAAATACATTACAAAAACATGTCAAACAACCCTGATTGTCCAAGAACCTGGAAAAATCTGCAAAAATCCCAGGAATACTTCTAAAAATTCTGATGAAAAAATTCAAAAAAATCCAAAGTCACGCTCAAAACCACTCCTAAACACTCTTGGCCTTATTTATTTATTTTATTTATTTATTTAGTCGTATTTATATATGCCGCCCACTCAGGCACAACCCGACTCAGGGCGGCATTACAACAAATTCTAAAAACATATAAAAACACTTTAAAAACCCCTTATCCCACCCATCCATCCCACCCACTCTAAAAAAGGAAGAGAGAGTTCTTAATTCTTTACGTAAGCCAGCAGGCGGGGACCGTGATCCCATTCGGGCCCCACACCTGCCCTGCCAGCCAGGTCTTCAATCCTTTCCTGAAGGGCAGCAATTCTCTTTGAAGTCTTAGATCTGTTGGCAGGAGGTTCCAGAGAGTTGGTGCGGCCACGGAGAAGGCCCTCCTTCAGGTGCTAGACAGATGTGCACCCCTAACTGATGGCACCATTAGAGAGCCCCTCCGGTCCACTCTAGTTGGACGGGCAGACACTCTTGGGACGATGCGGTCTCTAAGGTATCCTGGCCCACTGCCATATATGGCTTTAAAGGTCAAAACCAGCACCTTGAATTGCACCCGGAGACAAACTGGTAACCAGTGCAGCTCCCGAAGTAGCGGTGAGGCATGGGCATATCGCCAACATCCCATCACCACCCGGGCTGCCGCATTCTGGACCAGCTGAGCCTCCGAATGGTCGTCAAGGGCAGCCCCATGTAGAGCGCATTACAATAATCTAGTCGGGAAGTAACCAGAGCATGGGTGACCATAAGCAAGGAGCCCCGGACCAGGAGTGTGCGCAATTGGCGAATCACCCGAAGTTGGGCAAAAGCCCTCCTGGCCACAGCCGCCACTTGTTCTTCCAGCAGCAGCCGTGAATCCAGAAGGACCCCCAAGTTGCGCACTGGGTCTGTCTGGGGCAAAACCGCCCCATCCAGTACCAAAGGTGGTAACTCCCTGGCCTTGTGCAAAACCCACAAGAACAATGCACGCATGTGTCCTGTCTTTTATACTGCCCAGGCACAATGCAACCTGGGAAAAACCCAATGCCTCATACAAAGTCGAGCGACTTTGTATGAGGTAATTTTTTTCAAGAAATTAGGTGATGTTGTATGAATTCGATGTTGTACGAAGTGGACTTTGTATGAGGTATTACTGTATTTACAAGTTACATATGTAACTAATCCTGTTTTTGAGTAGTCCATGCTATGAGATTCCAGGTCTAAAGTGTGAGACCAAGGGTGGGTCCTTTAGATGTCACAGCAAAGAATTGTGCAAAGATTAGAAGTGATGAGATTTTTCTAGGTTTTGTGTCACTGCTACCAAGGTTCATGAAACAAGAAGGTTCAGGAGTTCCATCGCTGGTTCTTATTCCCTGTCATGCTCCAAAAGGCATGATGGACTCACAAAAATGTTGCAAATAAGTAATGGTAAAAGAGGCATGCATTTGGGCCTATCAGTCCATATGGAGCAACAGAAATATGAACATCTTTGTGTTGAGTGTTGGAGCCAGGAGGGAACAGGTAGATATGTATCAGAGCAGACTGGAGGGGCTCTCTAGTTGTACCATCAGCTAGAGGGACTCGCCTCTCTAGCACACGAAGGAGGGCCTTCTCCGTGTCTGCACCAGCCCTATGGAACTTCCTGCTAATAGAGTTACGGCTACAGACAGAATTGCTGCTCTTTAGAAAAGAACTTAAAACCTGGCTGGCAGGGCAGGTGTGGGGCGCTGATGGGGAGGTGACCCCTGCCCACTGGGTTGTATAAATTAAGATCCTACCTCTCTTTTGGGGATGGGGTGGTTGGGTCTTTTTAGACTGATGGTTTTATAATTCATTTTAAGTGGTTTTTAGTATGCTATTTTGTTGTGT